>OY882880.1:1028161-1732461 GCA_963693515.1 Pipistrellus nathusii | reverse complement strand
ATTGGAATGCCAGGAATGAGGGCATTTTCACCTGTGAAAAGTCCTGTCCAGATTGTTGCTTCTATGATGTTGCTCATTAATTTTTGTAGTGCATTAGCTGGTTGATATTTCACAACATGATAATTGGCACGGCAGTTTTCAATTGCAGTATGAGCGGAGGCATCTCTGGCAGATCAAGTGAATTCAAAAATTATGTTGGATATGTAACCACTTCCTCTCCTTCCACAACAGTGTCAATGGAATTGCACATGGCTACCTTGTTTTGAATGTTAGATTGAATAATATTGTTAAGTTTGTAGACATCTTTGTTCTTGGCCTCAAGAATAGCTCATTCACTCAGTCAATCAGGATTCTTACAATTGGTTTGAATATTGGGAAATACTTTTTCAACCAATTCTTCTTTTAGAGTCACTAAATTACAGACGTTATGAGGCAATGAAATCCGTCCTGAGGTCAGATCAATGGGCACCTTTCTTTCCAGATTTCCGCAATTGATGTGATAATATCTCATCTGATCAATTGTTTTCCAGCTGACATGCATATTTGTTGTTAATTTTAACATCTTTTCGTGTTGCCAGCAAGTAGAGTATTTCAGGCAAGTATTTATATCATCCGCTGGTGTCGATCAAGGAATTACAGGCAACGTTTGCCTGGAATCTCCTACAAACAATATTAATGCATTCCTAAATGGTCTGATGTTTCTATGCAAATCTTGCAATGATTGATCAAGAATCTTGAGGGATTTTTTGTGTGCCATTGTGCATTCATCCCAAACAAGTTTACATTTCTGCAATACTTTTGCCATGCCGGATGCTTTGGAAATGTTTCTTGTTCAATGCAATTTCAAAGCAGAATGAGCAGTTGTTTCATCAGGAAGCAGAGTTGCAGCAATTCCAGATTACACAAGAACTATGGCTATGTCATATTGGGATCAAATGGCTGCCAGAATGAATTTATTTAGGAAGGTTTTAACAGTTCCTCCTGGTGCATCTAAGAAGATTTCTTCAACCCCCTTATTGACAGTTTTTATTATTTGATCATAAATGCCATTTTGCTCAAGGAATATTTTTGCTTAGAAATATTTGATTGCACATAATATGAAAGATCACACGTGCTTTGTAATTTTGTTCACAATGCAATTCTTCATCGAATGTAGCAGCAGATAGACATTCCCAATTTATTGAGAACTTTATTCAAGATTTCTAAGCACAAATCTTCAATCATTATCAACTTTGAAATGGAATCATAAAATTGGAAATTTGAAATCATAAATGAATCCTAAATCAGAAATATTGAAATGAAATCCTAAAATATTTAGTATAGTGTGTGTAACTTTTACGTCCAACAGATGGCGATGTTTTTCCAAAAAATCATGTTTAACCTTTCTTAGGTGAGACATCTAAAGAATAGTAGTTATAAGGTATATAAAAACATACACATATTTGAATGCAACATTGTGTCAAAATTTTAAAATAGGTTAAGAACTCTTGGATATTTAAGATTTTGTACAAAGGAGCATTTACATTTATTTTAAAGTAGGGAATGAGAGTTTCTTTTATTGAGTCTTTAATGTACTAGTGAAGGAAATAATATTATTCTTCTTTGATCTTAAAGTCTAGCCAGTGTAAGTGTGTCCTATTTCTTTTAAAGTTATTCATACTTGTTGCACAAGTATCTCTTAAAGTCACTCCTTTGTGGCTTCTTTTTAGGTACATATTTTCTTTGTTTCTGTTATATTTACAGATATTTCCAATACAACCTACAATTATTTTAGCCTTGTTTTTATATTTTATTATTTATTAAGAGTCAGTCTTCCCCATAACAAGGAAACATATGCATATTTCTACATCCCCCTTGGTTATCCATACACCTGATATATACACAAAGTAGATGAAATTAATGCAAAGATTTAAAAATTGTAGCAAAAGCACAAACTCCATAAGTGTGAAGTTTGTGGTTTTGCTACAATTTTTAAATCTTATATTTAATTTCTGTATATACTTATTATACCATATATTAAGTTATTGATCATTCAGTGAGTCTTACTTCATAACTCACTTATGTCCCTGTTCTTTATTTGGAGAGCTTGGTTTATAGTACTTTGAAGGAGGTCAGCAGGCAACAATTGGATTTGGCTCATGATTTTTGTTGAGTTCAGAAGTTCATTTATTTGATTTATGAAGAATAGTTGATATTTTTCCTAGGTTCTAAGCACACAAAAAAATGTACTTTGTGTAGATATCATTCCTAAACTAGTGTTCAGGTGCATGAATTCCTGCCCATTGAAAGGGAATTAATTAGAAGGTGGCCATGGGATTGGCCTGGGCAAAATGGGCCAGACTTGCTTGGAGCCAACCTGAGGTGGCACCATGGCTCAAAGGTCATGTGCAGAGTGAGTGGGGTTTCCTAAAACACATGGGGTCCCTAAGCCTGCCCTGTGGGGATCAGGCTTATTTGGCTCCTACATTCCCATAGAGGTCCTATATTGCGAGAGGGTGGTTCTCAGGTAATGGACTCCAGAATCAGGCTTCCTCCTCTCTAGTATCAGGGTGCATTACCCAAAAACTTCAGCTTCCAAGTCACCACAACTCAGCAGCTTCTGCATTGAGAGTCTTTCCCCTTGCATATACTAGCGACCAGTTGGACAATTGGACATTCATATATATATATATGAATGGCCTGGTACATGGAATTTTGGCACAGTAGTTGGGTCCTTCATCCCTGCCAGCCCTTTCTGACAGTCCTACAGTCCTCAAGAGATGCCCTACTGATGGCAATGGGCCTATGCCACAGTCTGGCCTCCCTCTGTGGGAGGTGACCAGCTGATCAGGGGTCAGCACTGCCTCCATCACCTCCTCACTGCTGCTGTCTCTGGCCTCCCTCTGGAAGAGATTACCATTTATCAGTGAAGGCAACACCCCTACCATGCTTCTGCTGTTGTCTTGGCAGACCACAAGGCTGTCTGGTGCTCAACCATCTCAGCTACTGTGGCTTGCCTGAGGCTCACCTGGTCCTCATCACCTGAGCCTAGAGTCCTTACAATGGCAGCAGCCATCAACAACTTGCAAGAGTCCCAGGCTGGTCCTGGGCAAGCAGCAGTGACCTTTGTGGCCTGGGTTGGCCCTGTGCAAGTGACAGTGGCTATCAGCCATGAGCTTCCCTGCACATAACCAATCTGGTGCACTCATCCGGTGATGGGCAGACTGCATCTTCCAGGGCTCTAGCTGCAGAGGAGGGTGAAGGTCTCCTTCTGACCCTGGATAACTTGGTCCAAATTCTAGAGAAAATGCCCTACATGGGTTGCCTGGACACCTAGAGGCTTCCACCAATTTCTAGCTCTGACCAAAGGGGTGTTGGAGGAAACCTGGTAGTTTGAGGAGCTGCAGGAAGGAGTTTCCCTTCTCAGAACCCCTTACCTGTGGTACTGGAGGCCATGGTGGGGTGTGGCCGGGCCAAGAGTTCTTTAACATGAAGCTCAGACTTTCCCTCACCTGCCTTGTCTGCTGGGCTTTCCCTCACTCAACTCCCTTTGCTGCTTGGCTTTCCCTCACTTGACTTTTCTCCTGGTTCAGAGGTTTCCTTTGCCACTTGTCCTTCTGAGTGTTCTCACAACCCATGCCATATGAAGTGTACAGGCCACCCTTCTCCAGACTCTTCCTACCCTGCCCTGTCCAAGTCGCTTCCTTCTAGCCAATGCTGCACAGATAGCCTGCTGATCTGTTGTTATGTGATGGCACCCTAGCCAATTTGCACATTTTTTTTTTATTATTAGATAGACTAGTGGCCCCATGCATGAAATTCATGCATTGTTGGGGAGGTTTCTCTCAGCCCAGCCTGCACCCTATCAAATCTGGGACCCCTCATGGTAGTCCAACTGCTGGTTTAGGCCGGGGAGGGATACAGGAGGTGGGCCAGTTAGAGTGTGATCAGGGGGTGTCCAGCCCATATTGCTCAGTCCTGATCCAGATGAACCTCTCAGCAGCAAGCTAACCCACCTGACAGAGGTCTGCCCTCTGGTGGTAGTGCACAACATAGTGAAATGTTGAGTATCTTTAGCATATCATTAGCCTATTATTTTTTGAACAAACAACCAGATGATCAGACACTTAGCATATTAGGCTTTTATTATATAGGATATCTTCTTTATAGTGATATTTGTAGCCTACACGCTATGCTGCATAATGATTCTGAATAAGACAAAAATCCTCATTTATTGTGCACTTATTTTCTATAGTACAAATAAGAAATATACAAGGAAAAGTAAATAAGTAAAATCATGCACAAAAAAAGATAAGAGGAAAATATGGGAGATAATTATTTTTAGAAGGAGTATGATCAGGAGGTAGTGTTTTTTTAATATAAAATTAATGCGATCAAATTAAAGAGATGTTTGCTGAATCTCAAACAATACGAAGGAGGAAGTGGTGCATACATATGTGGAAATGATTTGGACTCAGAAACCTCAAATGATTTGGACTCAGAAACCTCAAGTGATGTGTCTTGTGACTGTTTTAGTTTGTGTCAGGGCTCATCATTGCCAGACATCTTGGTGAAATACATGACTTCAGGTTTATTTACAAAAACAGTGCCGAACATCCAAAGAAGTTTATGTGGAGCAATTACTATGGCTGAGTTATGTTTACACAAGTTATGTTTATTTGGCTAAAAAATCAACTATCATGAATTTATTGGAAGATTGGGGAATTGTGAAGACCAGAACGACCAATTGCTATGATGCCCACTGTGGCCAGTGAACTGGCCCAATCAGGGAGCAGAGTTGATGGCCAACTTCCCCATGGCCCTTTGCCCTGGCTGGCCACATCCCTGATCAAAACCCTACACAATAGGGGACAGGGCTAGCCAACAAACTTTATGCAGACCCTCCCTTTGGCCTACTCAATCCTGATGAGGCTCATATCAGGACCAGCTGGCCAACCTCCCAGAGTCTCCTCTTTCCTACAGGCGTGGCCCCAACCTGCTTCAACTGGGGCTAGGCTGGTCAAACCCTACTCATGCACAAATTCGTGCACTGGGCCTCTAGTGTATGGTAATGAAAGTACTATGTTTAAAAGGTATATATCTAGAAACTCATTTTTTTAAATTATTGATTGTTTCAAGTATTACACCTATTATATGTCTCATTCTCCCCCACCCCTCCATCGTGTACTCCCTGGCTACCCACACCCCCCATCATATGCCCTCATTTCCCTAGTGTCTGTGTCCATTGGTTATGCTTATTTGCAATAACGGAACTCTTTAGGTTGATCTCTTACCTATGCCCAAACCCCCAGCCTTCCCTTTGTGGTATCACACTTTGGTGTCTCTGGATCTATTTTTATTGATCATTTTATGTTATTCATTATATTCCAAAAATGAGTGAGGTAATGTAATATTTTTCCCTCTCTGTCTAGCTTATTCTAATTAGCATAATTTCCTCAATGACCTTGTATGCTTTTAGGAAAGGCAAGAGTTCTTTCCTTTTTATAGCAGTGTAGTATTCTATTACGTTAAGTGTACCCTCACAGTTTTTAATCCATTTATCTGCTGATGGATACTTAAGCTATTTCCAAATCTTTGTTATTATAAATTGTGCTGCTATAAACTAGGGATGCATAAATCCTTTCTCACTAGTGTTTCTCATTGCATGGTATTTATCTTTAATAGGGTGAATACTTGATCAGATGGGAGTTACCTTCATAATTTTCTGAGGAAACTCCATACTGTTTCCCAGAGTGGTTGCACCAGTCTGCATTCTCACCAACAGTGTAAAAGGGTTAAATTTTCTGCAGCACTTGTTTGTTGATTTGTTGATGATAACCATTCTGACAGCTATGATATCTCATAGAAATTTTGATTTGCATGTCTTTGGAGATTAGTGACCTGGAGCATGTTCTAATATGTCTCCTGGATTTCTAAATATCTACTTTTGAAAAGGGTCTATTCAAGTTCTATGCCCATTTAAAAAATACATTTTGTTGATTTTTTATAGAAAGGAAGAGAGAGGGATAGATAGTTAGAGAGAATAATCGATCAGCTGCTTCTTGCACACCCTCCATTGGGGATGTGCCTGCAACTGAGGTACATGCCCTTGACCAGAATCGAACCTGGGATCTTTCAGTCCATAGGGCAACACTCCATCCACTGAGCCAAACCAGTTTTGGGTATGCCCATTTTTTATTGGATTGTTTAGCATCCTTTTATTTAGAGGGGTGAGTTCCCTATAAATTTTGGAGATTAGGCCCATATGGGATATAACATTGGCAAAAGTTTGAGCTTTCCTGTTTTTTGTTTGTGTTTTGTTGGTGTTGCTTATGGTTTCTTTTTCTCTGCAGAGAATATTTATTGTTTGTATTTTGTTTATTTTGATGTAGTCCATGTGTTTATTTCCTCCTTAGTTTCCATTGCCCAAGCAGTTGCATCAGTAAAGAACTTTTATGAGTTGTCTGATATTTTGCTGCTTTTAGATTTTTATGGTTTCCATCTTATGTTTAAGTCCTTTTTTTCTTTTTGAATTTATCTTCCTGTATGGTTTAAGATGGTGGTCTAGTTTCATTATTTTGCATGTATCTAATTTCTCCAACACCATTTAATGAAGAGATTGTCTTGACTCAACTTTATGTTCTTGCCTTTTTTGTCAAATATTAATTGATGGCCTGGGTATATTTCTGGGTTCTAAGTTCTGTTCCATTGGCATATATATCTGTTATTGCACCAGTACCAGCCAGCTTCAGAACAATGGCTTTGTAATATATCTTGATAGCTGGTATTTTGATCTGCCAACTGTGTTCTTCTTTTTCCTAATGTGGGTATTTTTAAAATTCATACTTGAGATCTGGTGCATGAAATGCATGCACAGAGGGGAGTATCTCCTCAGCCCAGGCTGCACCCTCTCCAATCCTGGAATCCACGGGGGATTGAGCCTAAACCAGGCAATCAGACAACCCTCTCATAATCTGGGACCACAGATTCCTCACTGATCATCTGCCTGCCTGCCTGATTTGTCCTTAACTGCCCCTCTTCCAAGCCTGATCACTCCTAACAGCCTCTGCCTGCCAGGCTGATTGCCCCTAACTGTGTATCCTACTGGACTTGTAGCCCCTAACTGCCCCCTTTCCACCCCCGCTGGCCTTGCCACCTCTTTCTGACTCCCCAGCCATTCTGGGTATCCCCAAATGCCTTCTCCACTAATCTAGTCACCCCTCACTGCACCATCTGCTGGCTAGTTACCACCAACTGCCTTCCCCCACCCCCCACAATTGGTCTCGTTGCCCCACACAGCCTGCTGTTCAGTCATTTGATAGTCCCTCATTAACACTTCTGCTGGCCTGGTTGTCCCATGTAGTCTGCTGTTCAATGGTCTGTCCATTTGTTTTGCTTGCGGCAGTCCTTGGTTATTTATATATTAGGATGAATTTTTGGAGACTTTGTTCTATGACTATAAAATATGCCATTAGTATTTTAATGGGAATTGCTGTCAATCTTAGATTACTGTGGATAGTATGGCAATTTTAGTGATGTTGATTCTACCAACACATGACCATCATATAAATCTTCCATTTGGTGGTCTTCCTCTCTCTTTTTTCAATATCCTATAGTTATCCAAGTCTTAGTTACATTTATTTCTAGGTATCTTAATTTCTTTGTTGCAATGGTAAATGAGATGGTTGTATGTTTATTTGTTTAGTTTCTCTTTCTGTGAGTTCATTGTTGGTATATCAAAATCCATAGAATTCTGGGTGTTAATTTTGCATCCTGCAATTTTGCCAAATTCATTTATTTAGGCTATTAATTTTTTTATGGAGTCTTTAGGAATTTCTACACGTGTACAATATCATGACATCCTTGAATAATAACAGTTTTACGTCATTTCCAGTTGGAATACCACTTGTTATTTCTTTTTTTCTGGTTGCTGTGGCTAATACTTAAAGTACTATTTCAAGCAAAAGTGGTGAGTGTGGAATTCATGCTTTGTTCCTGTTCTTAGGGGAGATGGTTTCTATTTTTGCCCATTGAGTATGGTATTGGCTGTAAGTTTGTCACATAAGGCTTTTATTATGTTGAGATGTGATACCTCTATTCCCAGTTTTCTCAGAATTTTACCAAAAAAATGCTTGTTGGGTTTTGTCAGATGATTTTTCTGCATCAATTAACGTGATTCTGTGATTTTTTTTATATCTTAAATTGTTTATGTGATGCATCACTTTTATTGACTTGGGGATCTTGTACCATCCTTGTATCCCTGGAATAAATCCAATTGGTTTTGGTATATTATCTTTCTAATATAAGGGTGGTTCAAATTTGCTAGAATTTTGTTGAGGATTTTAGCATCTATGTTCACCAGAGAGATATTGGCTTGTAATTCTCTTTCTTTCAGTGTCTTTATCTGCTTTTGGGATGATGGTAATGCTGGCTTCATAGAAAGAGCTTTCAAGTGTTCCTTCCTATTGAATTTTTTAAAATAGTCTGAGTTTCAGTTTTTCTTTGTATGTTTGGTAAAACTCCCCTGGGCTTTGTATGTTTGGTAAAACTCCCCTGGGCTTGCTTGCTTGCTTGCTTTTTTCTCTGGAAGGTTTTCAATGACTGTTTTAATATCTTCCATATTTAGTGGCCTATTCAGATTCCTTTTATTCTTCCAGATTGTGTTTTGGAAGGTTGTATTTGTCTAGGAATATATCCATTTGTTCTAGGTTGACCAGCTTGTTGGAATAGAGTTGTTCATACTGTTTTTATAATCCTTTTTTTTTTTTTTTTTAATCTGTAGGGTCTTTTGTTATTTTGCTTCTTTCATTTCTTATTTTGTTAATTTGGTCCTCTCTTTTTGCTTCTTGGTGAGCCATAATAACAGTTCATCACTCTTGTTTATCCTTTCAAATATCCATCTCTTAGTTGTACTTATAATTAGTAGTGATGCTTTTTCTTTTCTTTACTGTTTTATTTATTTTGTTTCCATGTGATATATTATGATGTGATATTTTCTATTTCCTTCCTTCTGCTCACACTGGTATTTCTTGTTGTTCTCTTTCTAATCATTTAAGTTGTAAAGTTAGGTAACAGTACCAGTTATTCTTGTTTTTTGAGGTAAGCTATGACCTTCCCCCTCAAAACTGCTCTCAGTGCATTGCATTGGTTTTGGATTGTTGTGTTTTGATTGTTATTTGATTCTAGGGTGTTTTCAATCTCTTCTTTGATCTCTTTGATAACACATTGTTTAATAATATTTAGCCTGCAAGTATTTGAATTTTTGTAATATTTATTGTAGCTTATATCTAATATGCCACTGTGATCTGAAAAAAAATGCTTGATATGAATTCCATCTTGTTGAATATGAAGAGACTTTATTGGTGTCTCAAGTTGTCTATCTTTGAAAATGCCCCATGTCCACTTAAGTACAATGTATATTCTGTAGCATTAGGGTGAAATGTTATGAAGGTGTCTATTAAGTCTATCTGAGCTAGTGAGTTGCTAAGCATTGCTGATTTTTGTTTAAGGATTTATCCAGTGATATCAATAGGGTATTAAAACCCCCTGTAATGATTTTATTGCTGATGATCTCTCCCTTGATATCTTCCAGAAGTGATTTTTTTGTTTTTCCTAATTTTTTAAATGTATTTGGTGCTCCTGCATTGGATGCATATATGTTTACCAGAGTCATATTACTTTGTAGTCTTGATGCTTTTAGTAATATGAAGTGGCTTTTCTTATCATTTTTATGGCTTTAACTTTAAGGTTTATTTTGTATGATTTAAGTATTGCTACACTAGTTTATTTTTTTCATTTTTCTTTTATTAAAAAATATGTTTGAGTTTCTAGTACTGTTTTGGGTTTCTTCTAGACAACATATATATGGGTCATATTATTTTTTTTATCATTTCAACCACTCTATGTCTTCTTAATGGAGCATTTAGTCCATTTATGCTTAATATTATTATTGGAAGGTACTTGATTGTAGCCATTTTTGTTCTCCAGGCCTTCTTTGCCATCTGCTTTTATGACAGGCCCTTTAGCATCCCTTCCATTATTGTCTTCTTAATGGTAAATTCTCTTAGCCTTTTTCATTCATTTTTGTCTGTGAAATTCCTGAAATCGACTTCAATTTTAAATGATAAACTTGCTACACACAGTAATCTTGAATTCAGTCCCTTCTTTTGCACCACTTTATATACTCCCTCCATTCCCTTCTAGCCTGAGATGTTTCTGTTGAGAAATCATTTGATAATCTCCTGAGTGATACTTTATAGGTAATTCTCTTCATTAAGATTCTCTCTATGCAGTAAACCTTTACCATTATAAAGACAGCATGTCTTAATATAGGTGTTTTTGGATTTATCTTATTTGGGACTCTCTTTGCTTGTATGAATGTTTTCTTTCCCAGGTTACAGAAGTTTTGTATCATTATTTCATTTTTTAAAATATAATATTGATTTTAAAAAATATATTTTATTGATTTTTTACAGAGAGGAAGAGAGAGGGATAGAGAGTTAGAAACATCGATGAGAGAGTGTCACAGATCAGCTGCCTCTCACACACCCCCTACTGGAGATGTGCCCGCAACCAAGGTATATGCTCTTGACTGGAATCGAATCTGGGACCTTTCAGTCTGCAGGCCGATGCTCTATCCACTGAACCAACTTGATCTTGGCATAATATTGTTTTTTTTACAGAGAGAGGGAGAGGGATAAATATTGATGAGAGAGAAACAGTGTCAGCTGCCTGCTGCAGAATGTGCATGCAACCAAGGTAGATTCCCTGGACCATATTCAAACTTGGGACCCTTCAGTCTGCAGGCTCATGCTGTATCCACTGAGGCAAACAAGTGTTAAGGTTAATCATTATTTCTTCTAACAGGTTTCCTAGTTTGTGTTACTCTTCTAGTCCGTCTGATACCCCTATTATATGTAAGTTAAATTACTTCCTTTCATGATGCCTCAAATTTTCTTTAGGATCACCTCTTGATTTTGAATTTTTTCTCAAATTGCCATTTAGATTGTGTTGTTCAGGATGTGTTTGTCTACCCTGTCTTCTAACTCACCAATTTGGTCCTTTGTTCTTCTAGGAAGGTTGAAACCTTCCATCATGCTTTTCTTTTATTGTAGCATTTATAATTTTTTACCTTCCCTTGATTCTTACATAAGTTGTGGGATTTCTAAATCATCCCAAATGACACTTATTCTGAATTATTTTTATGGCATACTGCACGTCTCAGTTTCATTTATTTCCCCTCTGGCAAATCCTCTTTTATTTACATTGCAGGCGGTTTCATATATATATATATATATATATATATATATATATATATATATATATATATATTGATTTTTTTAAAGAGAGGAAGGGTGAGGGATAGAAAGCTAGAAACATCAATGAGAGAGAAACATTGACCAGTCACCTCCTGAACACCCGTTATGGGGGATGTGCCAGCAAGCATGGTACCTGTCCTTGACTGAAATTTAACCTAGGAAGTTTCAGTCCTCAGGCCGATGCTCTATCCACTGAGCCAAACAGGATTCAGCTGTATTCCTATTTTTGCTGTCACTGAGCCAGGTCCAGAATTTTGTGGCTTGTCGCCATGGATATGTGTCAATGGGACTGTGGGACCATCATGCACACCAAGCTTCACAGGAGGCAGCAGCCAGGACATGCCTGGAATCCCACTGTTCAAGAGTCTGTAGCCATATAGCAGGCCACAGTGGCTCTGGTACCTGGGTGAAGCCTGAGGCCAATACTGGTGGTGGTGAGACTGGTCTCCTAATCACAGCCTTAAAGATGGCTTTCTTTCTTAGAAACACATTTGACTTAAAATGCAGTAGTAAGATAAAAATACCAAAAATAGTGCAAGCATCCTATTGAAAAATAGAATGCATATAAGTACAACCAATGGACATAAAACTCTGGGGAGGGAGGGGATTTATGGGAGGGAGGGAGGGGGGCAAAAAATCAATAAAATATATTTAAAAAATAAAATTTAGTTTTTTTCTTGGAAAAAAATTGCATGTGATATTGAATAAATTTGAAATTGTTGGGGAAAAATAGAATTGACAAACAGATCAGAACTATATGAATACAAATTGTATTCATGCTGGGAATTTTTATTTAATTAAATTTTTATTTAACTAAATTTTTATTCAACTAAAAAAAAATAGTAAAAGTAAGAAAGACTGAAATAAAATGCCTAATCATTTTGAATGAATGATTGAATTATTTGTTTTAAAAATAAAAGTTTGGGTAAGCTGGGTGCACCAAAAACTAAGAGTTGGCAATATATAAATAAAGTAACATACACTTTCTAAAAAGTCATCCATGTTGCCCAGTCAGTGTTTCACAATGGTTGAGCAGTGAGCCATGAACCAAGATGTCTCCTCTTCCATTGCCAGTGAGGACATAAACCAGGGAAGCTGGCTGGATCACCAGTATGGAACATTTCAGGATCCACTGGATCAGACGGTTTCTCTATCATTGATGTTTTCATCTCTCTATCCCTCCCCTTTCCTCTCTCTCCAGAAAACCAATAAAAAGGCCTTTTATAAAACTAGAAAGAAGTTTATATTTTTTTATAAAACTAGAAAGAAGTTTATATATTTTCTCCTGGAATATGAGATATTTTCATCATTATTACGAGAGGCTTTTGGAGGACTTTTGTTAACCAACATATATGGTTAATAAAATCAGTGTTAGATGCCTTAATAGGTTGTTAGTAAAGAAAGTCTTCATAAACTTATCCCAAAAAGGAATTCTATCAATTTTTAAATATATTTTATTGATTTTGTACGGATAGGAAGGGAGAGAGATAGAGAGTTAGAAACATCGATGAGAGAGAGTCATCAATCAGCTGCCTCTTGCACACCCCCCACTGGGGATATGCCCACAACCAAGGTACATGCCCCTGACCGGAATCGAACCCGGGACCCTTCAGTCCCCAAGCCAACCCTCTATCCATTGAGCCAAACTTGTTTTGGCAATTCTACCAATTTTTAAGAAAATGCTTTGTTTGGGAGACAAATTTGAGGTAGATCTTGATTTTAGTGGCAGTAGTAATTTAGTGGCAGGTTTCAAGCAGTTGTTAATTTGTTCAGTTTAAACATTATATAGTATTGACAATATTTGTGTACACATTTTATTCTGTGCATGGAAAAACAATTAAAGTAGACTATGCCAAGAAACCATCTTTTCAAAGTTGGAGTGGACTTTTATCAAGTAACAAAGTGATGTAGAAAGTCTCAGAGCTGGAAGCAGAGGAAGTAGAGAAACAAAAGGACGTTCCTCAGGAGGAGAACACATAGGTAATGTTTCATAATATAGGAATGGAAGGAGACTTGACTAGATCAGGTGAACACATAATGCAATATGCAGATGAAGTATGATAGAGTTATATACCTGAAGCCTATATAATTGTATTAAGCAATGTAGATCCCATCCAATATAGCTTGTGTCTGGTTGTCCAGTTAGCCATTTAAACTATCAAAGTGTTGTACGCTAATCATATACTAAGTCTGCTTAATTGCTCTTTATGATATGCACTGACCCACCAGGAAACAGTGGACCCATAGACCAGTCTCTATGATATGCATTGACCACTAGGAGGCAGATGCTCAATCTGGTAGTTTAGCTTGATTCTGGGATATGACTATTTGGGACTGAGAAAGATGGGCAAGACATGTCCTGGAGGCCTCCTGCAGTCCCTTCCTGGCTGGCCAACATCCTGCTTCCCACAGCAGACCTGATCTTGCACTGGTGGGTTGGCCTATGCCCCTACTGTTCTGGGAACCTTTGGTGGATATCAGAGAGCCAGTTTAGCCCAATGCAGTAGGCCAGGTTTCTATAAAAAGAAAAAACAGAGAAACTGTCAGTAATTCAAAATTCTTTTTAAAATATAATTATGAAATCAGTATTTGTGTGAAAACAGTAACATTGAATAAAGAAATACACCTCAAATTTTATTCATGTCCTTTCAACGCAAAATAAATGCTAGCATTTATTACATTGAGTATGGATGCTGATGATCCATATGATTTGTAATTGCTAAAGAATTATAGCACTTATAAAATGAATGTGAAAATGACCTTTAAGGTTTAAAACTTAAACCTATAGCTAAATTCAGCTTATTTTAGCATTTTTACTGTTTGCCTCTATTCACTTCAATAGTTCTCTGAAGACCTCAATTTTATTGCTCTATGTTAGAATGTTACACTTTGGGAACAATAGGTTTATGTAGGTTTAAATACACATTGAACTAATAAGAATTTATTCTCAAAGTACACTTCTTTAGTCTTAGTAAAAGGATACCAGGACACCTTGAAATTATATAAAAATATAAGTCAATCTAACTACATAAACTTTAAGAACAAATATTTCATTATATATAATTGGACGTGATATATTTGTTTTTACTATAGGAATGTGCTGCTGTGTAAAATAATAATATGTATTATTATTTCAATAATAGAAGTGTAGTGCATGAAATTTGTGCATGGGAGGGGGAGGGGTGCACCCTCTCCAATCTGGGACATCCCTCTCACAATCCAGGACTGCTGGCTCCCAACTGCTCACCTGCCTGCCTTCCTGATTGTCGCTAACCGCTTCTGCCTGACGGCCTGATCACTCCCTAACTACTTTGATGGCAGCCTGTTTGCTCCCAACTTCTCTCTGCTAGCCTGTTTGGCCCCAACTCCCCACCTCTGCAGACCAGTTCACCCCTAACTTCTCTCCCCTGAAGGATTGATTGCTTCACCTCCAACTAACCTCCCTTGCAGACTTGTTCCTTCAACTGCCTTCCCTTGCAGGCTTGGGTCCCCCCCTTCCCCAAACTGCCTTCCCATGCTGGCCATCTTGTGTTCACATGGGGGCAGGATCTTTGACCACACGGGGGCAGCTATTGTGTGTTGGAGTGATAGTCAATCTGCATATTACTCTTTTATAAGATAGGATAGAGGTCTGGTGCTCAGGTGGGGGCAACTGGTTTGCCCTGAAGGGTGTCCCAGATCAGGGACAGGGTTCCCTTGGGTTGTGGGGTGGCCAGCCATGCTCCCTGGTGAAACAAGCAGAGGCCCTGGTATCTGAAATTTATTTACCTTCTGCAATTGAAACTGTAATCTGTAGCGGAGCCAAGCCTCATGCTGCTCAGTGGCTGGCAGTCATTTCTGTTTAGATTTGTTTACCTTCTATAATTGAAACTTTGTAACCTAGAGTGGAGGCCTAGGCTGGCTAGGGCAGACAGAAAGCTTATCTTCCTCTGTTGCCTGGGAAATCCAAGCTTCCCTCCTGCTCTCTGTGGGTTGATTTGCATACTTGCTCTGATTGGCTAGTTGGCATGGCTAGGAGGGGTAGCATAGTGATGGTTAGTTTGCATATTATTATTTTATTAGGTAGAATGATGATATTATACCTATGTTTGCTGTAGAGAACATTCTATTTGGAACTGACATAAGGGAAATGTCTAGAATATTACATAGATTCCACAGATGTCTCTGACTCAGGAAAAGGCTAAAAACTACCACTTTACCAGTTATATTTCTCTTTTTTGTTGTGTATGAGGAAAATGAACCATCAATAAAGATGTTTATGAGCTGTTCTTAAAAGGGAGCTTGCCTTTTAATTCATGTTACTGACTATGAATGGAAAGTATATTTAAATCAGTATCTACGGAGCAGAAAACCATTGTTTCATATTAAGCAGTTATCCAAAATTCAAAGATTTAGTGTCCATTTGTGATAATTAGGTGTGTGACATTTCAGGAGAAATATCCTAAAGTGTTATTGCAGGATTTGTCCAAGATGAAGGTGAGTGTCCCCATTTTTCCCATTAAGGTGATACTGAGAAGCTTTTTCTAGTTTATATTTTGCCATATATGAAGATGTTCATTTTCTTCTATCCCAGGAAAATCTACCAAATTGGAACATAAGAAATTGGAATATTTCCATTTAGAAAGGGAAACAGTGATTTTTAATTATTCATTATTCAACAAGTGTTCCTTAAATACTCTTAAAATAGAACATAGTATTTTGATCAAAGGATCATTTTATAAGAGAACTCTAAGAATTTTATGGTAACTTTGATTTGGATAATCCTTTTTTCTGATGTCTTATGTTTTGAATGATTTTACATTTGAATTGTTAACTCTGACTTTACATGTTTAAAAGCTTTTATTGACAAGGCACTTATGTGGAGATGAGTTGAGACTATTTTTCTTATAGCTTTAAAACTATTTTTTGCATTCAATTTCTGCACTCAAATTATTTTATTTTGCACATATATGAAATGCTGCTTGAGTTCTCTGTGGGTTCTCCAAACTGATTGTACAATAACTCTATACACTATACTGAAGACATGTAAAGACCCAGTTTTATCATTATGGTCTAACCAGTTGCCATGACCATGAGATTTTATATACAATAACCAACTGGACCATTTAATAAATGTTGATCATACTCAAAGAGGATGATGTTATTTAAACACAGATGATGGCGGGTCAGATTCTGGGGAAGATGGCAGCAAGGTAAAAACTTGTATGCACTGCCTCTAACAACCACATCAGAGCTACAACTGGGGATCTTTTATGAGACCTGGAAAAACCACAACTGTGGAGACAATTGAGCATCTTGGGACCTCAACTGGTGTGGACATGCAGGTTCCACAGAAAGGTTGGATTTTGCTGGGAATAGAGTGGGGTGTCTGTGTACCAGTAGTGGAGGCGGCAGCTGCAGAAGCTGCGGCCACTGTGGTGGCAGAGACAAAAGCTCGCTGGGACCGTGGAAATCTGAGTCCACAAAAGCCCCCTGCTGTTGGGTCTGGCATGATTTGAGAGAGTGGATGGGGGTCCCCAAGTTTGCTAATAGTGGGGTTCTCTAGGGAGCAACCCATTCTGATCAGACATGGAGGGAGGACATAGGAGTTGGAAAGGTATCAGCCTTCTGTTTGTAAGTGATCGCAGTCTGTTTGTAAGTGCCCCCAGACTGACCCATTGCACACCAAGGCTGATTCCCCTGCAACGCTTTGCTTCTGATTATAAAGGAGAGACCACCCAGATTAGCTGGCCTTAAGAGACAGCAGGGGGAAACTGCAGTTCTGGAAGCTGAGAAGCAGAGCAGGGAGCAATCATCCAGGATTCAGATCTGAGGCAAAAACAGTATTGAGTGCCATAGAAAAAGAAAGCTAGAGCAGCCAAAAAGACAGGGACATCAATCCAGTAACACTGCCACCTGGGGGCTGGTGTACAAATTGACTGTGTTTATTACTAATCTTATTTAATCAAAAATGAAGAAATTAAGAAATCGCCATCTTAAAATTAAGTACTAGTTACAACACTGAGGTACAGCAGAACTGCAACACTATCTGGACTGAGAAACAGGCACGCCAAACAGAATAACAGAAGTGAATGGCCTTCACAACTGCACACTTTTTTTGCTAATTTTTATTTCTATTTTTTATTTTATTTTCATTTTTTTGCATCTTTTACTTAAGAAACATTTTTTTTTCCTTTTTTCCTCACTTGATTTTAACTTTTTAATTATTACATTTTTAGGTTCAGTCAGCATTATTACTACTGCTATTTTAACTTTTTTTAAGTGCCATTTTATTTTCTCTTTATTTTTCATTGGAATTAGTCTTGTTCATTCTTTTTTCATTTCTACTTTAGCATTGCTTAACCCTATCTCCACATGACCTTTACACCATCCTCTCTTCCTAACCTTCCCTTTTTTTCTATCCTGTTTAACTTAATCCTTTCCTGCTTTAGATTTTCTCTACTCTTTCTGTCTCCCCTCTGCTAAAATTTCTACCCTACTTATATATCTAATTTCCAATCCCCTTAGCCAAGTGCATACACACCCCTCTCTGAGCTGTATTAACTAGCAAAAAAATTTGTTTTCCTCTCTGTCCATTTGATGTTGTTTGTGTGAATGTTGATTATATTTTATTTTTATGTTTTTAGTGAGAGTATTTTGTTTATTCTTTTTTTGTTGCTATTGCTTGGTATTTTTTCATTTGCTTTGTTTTTGGTTTTTTTTTTTTTACTTCTGTTTTCCCTTCCTTTGCTGGATATTAATGGTGTTATAGATTGTATTATTCTCCAGGTACTGTTGCCACCATTTGTTGGGGTTAGTAATTGTTCTATTGAAATCCTCTCCCCATATATAGTTTGTTTCCCTTTCCTCTCTTAGTTTTTTTTTTCTTGTATCTATCCCTTTTTTTCCTTCTCCCTATTTCCCAATTTCATTTTCACACCACACACACACATCTTTTTCTTTTGCTCCCACCTTCTTCTCTTTTTACTCTTCTTCTTTCTCTACTATCCCCTAATTTGCCTTTCTTTAGTGGTCAACCTCTATAGGAGGTTATTAATATTGAAATACATTTCTGTTCAGTGTTTTGTGTGCTGTCCTGGTTGTGTTTTGTGCCTTTAAATCAACACAGAAGAGAGAGATCTATATAACCAGACATCCTGAAAAGAGATCATGGGGAGATAAAGAAACAGCCAATATATGAAAAAAAAGCAGGGATCACTAGAAAAGGAAGTAAATGAGTTAGAGGCAAGCAACCCACCAGAGAAGCATCCAGAGTAATGATCATAAGATGGCTAAAATGAATGGAAGACAAATTTGACAATATGAGTTAGAATCAAGAAGAAATGAAGAAGAACCCAGAGGAAATGAAGATGGACTAAGAAGAAATAAAAAATGACATTGCTACTATGAAGAACTCAATAGAAACATCAAGAGCATACTAGAAAAAGCAGAGCACATCAGTGAGCTAGAAGACAAGATGGAAAAAAAATTCCAAATTAGAGTAGCTTCTAGAAGAAAAAAAATGAAAAAGCTGGAGGAGAGCCTACAGAAACTTTGTGGCAAAACAAAACAAAACAATATTTGAATTTAGGGGTTCAAGAAGGAAAGGAGACTGAGGAAGACATGGAAAACATATTTCAAGAAATAATGACGGAAAACTTTCCTGAGATAGAGAAGAAAAAACCAACACAAATCCAAGATGCTAACAGAGTCCCAAGCAAAATGAATCCGAGAAGACCGATGCCAAGGCACATTATAATTAAATTGACAAACACCAATGACAAAGTAAGGATCTTAAAAGCAGCCAGAGAGAGACAGAAAATTACATAAAAAGGAACCCCCATCAGACTAGCAACTGATTTCTCAACAGAAACCCATCAGGCCAGAAGGAAATGGGATAAAATATACAAAGTCATGCAAAGGAAAGGTCTTAATTAAAGAATACTGTACCCAGCAAGGCTATCAATCAAAATTGAAGGTGAAATCGGGAACTTCACAGACAAAAACAAACAAACAAAAATAAAACAAAAAAACACAACAACAAACAACATCAACAACAATCAGCAAACCAGCAATGCAAGAAATGCTAAAGGGTCTACTGTAAAAATAAAGAAATAGGAAGCGAAGAAGGAACTCCGGGGTATAGAATAAAAACGGTATAAAATAAGTTTCTATCAATAATAACTGTAAATGTAAATGGAATAAATGCCCCAATCAAAAGATATAGTATAACATATTGGATAAGAAACAAAACCCATATATTTGTTATCTAGGAGAAACCCACCTCAGAAAAAATGATGCACAGAGACTGAGGGTGAAGTGATGGAAAAACGTTTTCCAGGCTAATGGAAATGAAAAAAAAGCTGGGACAGCAATGCTTATATCTGACAAATTAGATCTCAAAGTGAAAGACATAACAAGAGATAATGAAGGTCAATTCATAATACTTAAGGGAGTAATCCAACAAGAAGAAATAACCCTGGTAAACATGTATGCACCCAATACAGGAGCACCCAAATACATAAAAAATTTGCTGGAGGATATTAAGGGAAAGATTAATAGCAATACAATCATACTAGGAGATTTTAATACCCCATTGTCACCTTTGAACAAATCATCTAAACAAACAAACAAAAAAAAAACAGCAAAGAAATATCAATCTAAATGACTCAGTAGACCAGATGAAATTATAGACATCTTTAGAACATTCCACCCCAAAGCCACAGAATATACATTTTTCTCAAGACCACATGGGATATTCTCCAAGATAGACACATGTTGGGACATAGGCAAAGTCTCTTTAAATTCAAGAAAATAGAAATCATATCAAGCATCTTCTCAGATCATAGTGGCATAAAACAGGAAATTAACTACAATAAAAATAATTTAAAAAAATTAAACACATGGAGACTAAACAGCATGCTATTAAACAAGGACTGGATTACCAGAGAAATCAATGAAAAAATTAAAAACTTCCTGGAAACAAATTACAATGAAAACACAACAATCCAAAATCTATGGGACACAGCAGTTTTGAGAGGGAAGTTCATATCTCTACAAGCCTATTGAAAAAAGAAAGAAAGAAAGAAAGAAAGAAAGAAAGAAAGAAAGAAAGAAAGAAAGGAAGGAAGGAAGGAAGGAAGGAAGGAAGGAAGGAAGGAAGGAAGGAAGGAAGGAAGGAAGGAAGGAAGAAAGAAAGAAAGAAAGAAAGAAAGAAAGAAAGAAAGAAAGAAAGAAAGAAAAGAAAGAAAAAAAGAAAGAAAGAAAGAAAAATGATAAAAATTTATCTAACTCTATAATTCAGAGTTAGAAAAAGAGCAACAAGAAAAAACCAGTGTAAGCAGAAGGAAGGAAATAATAAAAATCAGAGCGAAGATAAAGACATTAGAGACCAAAGAAACAATACAAAAGATCAACAAAATTAAGAGCTGGTTCTTTGAAAGGATAAACATGATTGATGAACTTCTAGCCAGGCTAACCAAGAAACAAATAGAGAGGACCCAAATAAACAAAATCAGAAATGCAAGAGGTGAAATAACAACAGACCCCTCCGAAATACAAAGGATTGTAACAAAATACTATGATCAACTCTATTCTAACAAACTGGACAAGCTGGAGGAAATGTACATATTCCTAGAAAAATACAAATTTCCAAAACTCGATCAGGAAGAATCTAAAAATCTCAATAGACCAGTAACTTGGGAAGAAATTGAAACAGTCATCAAAAAGCTTTCAGGAAACAAAAGCCCAGGGCCAGATGGCTTCCCAGGAGAGTTTTACCAAACATTCAAGGAAGAACTAAAACCTATCCTCCTCAGACTATTCCAAAAAATTTAAGGGAAAGGAACACATCCAAACTCCTATGAAGCCGGCATTATGCTAATACCAAAACCAGATAAAGACCTCCTTCTATGAAGCCAGCATTATGCTAATACCAAAACCAGATAAAGACAACTCAAAGAAAGAGAATTACAGGCCAATATCCCTCATGAACTTAGATGCCGAAATTCTCAACAAAATTCTAGCAAATCTGCTCCAGCAGAGCATCACAAAGATCATACACCATGACCATGTAGGATTTATCCCAGGAATGCATGGATGGTACAACATCCGCAAATCAATAAATGTGATACATCACATAAACAAATTAAGAGATAAAAATCATACAGTCATATCAATTGATGCAGAAAAAGCATTTGACAAAATCCAACACCCTTTCCTGATAAAAAAAAACAAAAAAAAAAAACAAAACAAAAAAAAACAAAAAAAAAAAAAAAAAAAAAACTTTCAACATGGTTGGAATACAAGGATCATACCTCAACATAATATATAAGAAACCCACAGGCAACATCATACTAAATGGGCGAAAACTAAAACCATTCCCTCTATGAACAGGAACATGAAAGGGATGTCCAGTCTATCCACTCCTGTTTTACATAGTACTGGAAGTACTAGACATTACAATTACACAAGAAGAGGAAATAAAAGACATCCAAATTGGAAAAGATGAAATAAAATTATCCTTATTTGCAGATGGCATGATATTATACATAAAAAACCAAAAAATTCCATCAAAAAACTAATAGACTTAATAAATGAATTTGGCAATATAGCAGGATAGCAGGATACAAAATTAAAGCTAAGAAATCTATGGCATTTCTATATACCTGTAGTGAACTTACAGAAACAGAGACTAAAAAAGCAATCCCATTTACCATCTCACCAAAAAAATTAAGATACCTAGGAATAAATTTAAATAAGGAGGTAAAAGACCTATACTGGGAAAACTACAGGACACTGAAAAAAGTGGTAGAGGAAGATGTAAACAGATGGGAGAACATACCAGTTCATGGATTGATAGAATCAACATCATTAAAATGTCCATACTTCCCAAAGTAATTTATAGGTTCAATGCACTTTCCATTTAAATACCAATGGCATATTTCACTGACCTGGAAATAACTCTTCAAAAATTCAATTGAATAATAAAAGACACCAAATACCCATGGCAATCCTGAGAAAGAAGAGTAAAGTAGGAGGTATCTCACTACCAGATTTCAAGCTGTATTACCTAGCCACTGTTCCCAAAACAGTCTGGTACTGCATAAGAACAGATGTAGAGAGGCACCTGAGAAGGCAAGTGGACATTCTTTTAATTCTTAACAGCGGAGCCAGAGAGCACTGGCAGAATCCTGTTATCAGTAATGATTTCTTAATCCACGTGCTTGGAATGAGGAACAAATAGGACCTTGACTCACCCAGGTCTTAATATGTTAAATCTGTTCCAAAAATAAGGAGTTTATCCAGATTTTGATGAATAGGATCTGGGCACACCCAAAACTCCTATTGACTTTAAAATCCCCTTTGGAAGCCAATAAATATGCTATGTTCTCTGTGATGAGTGTGACTGTCTCTCCATCATAGAGATGGTGCCCATCTAGCTCCCAGCTTTAGGAATCTATTTCTACTTCTTGTCTCTTTCTTTCTCTAATTTCTTAATCCCCAACTCCTCCCCTCAGGAACCTGTTGTTTTTCCGTGTGGGACATGGAAAACAGAGAAAATGCCCACTGCAAACAGACATATAGAGCAATGGAAAAAAATAAAGAATCCAGATATCAACCGAAATCACAATGCTCAATTAATTTTGACAAAGGAGGTACAAACATACAATGGAGACAAGACAGTCTCTTCTATAAATGGTGTAGGGAAAATTGGACTGATACATGCAAAAGAATTAAACTAGATTGCCAACTTACACCATACACAAAAATAAACTCAAAATGGATAGATGACAGAAACATAAGATGGGAAACCATATAAATACTAGAGGCATAGGCAGTAAAATCTCAGACATATGCCAAAAGAACTTCTTAAATGATACTGTCCCTAGGGCAATGGAAGCTAAAGAGAAAAAAAACAAATGGGACTACATCAAAATAAAAAGCTTTTTACAGCAAAAGAAACAATCAACAAAACAACAAAAAAGCACAGTATAGGGAAGAACATATTTGCAAATGTTATCACTGATAAAGATATAATCTCCAACATCTACAGACAGCTTATACAACTTAATTAAAGGAAGATATGTGATCCAATTAAAAAATTGGCAATGAATCTAAATAGAATTTTCTCAAAAGAAGACAGAAGGAAGGCCAAGAGGCACATGAAAACATGCTCAAAGTCACTAATTATCTGAGAGATGCAAATCAAAACATCAATGTGGTACCATCTCACACCTGTCAGAATGGCCAACATCAACAAATCAACAAATGACATGTGTTGGCGAGGTAGCGGAGAAAAAGAAACCCCCGTGCACTGCTGGTGGGAATGCAGACTGGTGCAGCCACTGTGGGAGCAGTATGGAGCTTCCTCAAAAAACTGAAAATGGAACTCCCATTTGACCCAGTAATCCCACTCCTAGGAATATATCCCTAGAAACTAGAAACACCAATCAGAAAGGATATATGCACCCCTATATATAGCAGCACAATTTACAATAGCTAAGATTTGAAAACAGCCTAGGTGCCTGTCAGCAGATGATTGGATGAAAAAAACTATATTACATCTATACAATGGAATATTATGCTGCCATAAAAAAGAAGGATGGAATTGGAGAATATCGTGCTGAGTGAAATAAGCCAGTCAATGAAAGAGAAATACTACATGACATCACTCATTATGGATAATAAAGAACGTTATAAACTGATGAACCAAAGATAGATATAGAGACAGTAAAGCAACATGCAGACTGTTAAATTATAGCAAGGAGAGTAGGGAGATCTGGGGAAAATAAGAGATCAACCGAAGGACTTGTATACATGCATATAAGTACAACTATTGGACACAAAACCCTGGGGTTGGAGGGCATGTATGGGAGGGGAGGCAATGGTATATGTACACAGATAATAATTTAATTTTTAAAAGTTTAAAAATAAAATAAACACAGATGATGGTGGACATACACTTAATCTCCACAGAAGTGGCTCTAGGGGATCCCTTCCACTTAAAATGGATCCATCTTCAAGAAGTTGGCATCCCCCTCTGCCCATGCTGCTCCAAGGGGAATCAAAATTGGAGTAGAAAGTAAAAATAAATGCTACAGTCTCTTATGGATTAGCATAATGAGCTATTTTAACAGGAATAATGCACTTTAATTTCAGAAACCAAATGGAAAATGAGTGGGCATCTGTACTAAACACTACCTTATAGTGTGATTGTCAGGAAATTATTCCTCAGGTTCTAATTAGTGAGGCAAGAAGTAGGAATGCTTTTTGTTTATCCCATGTTGATACAGAGTTTTATGTATTTTTGTTTACTATTTTTATCAAAATGATTTGGTATAATGTTTATTCAATAAACAATATTCCTAGAAAAACTTTTTAAAATGTAATAACTTTACTAGCAATAAACATTAATATTTGAAGCAATATGATTTTAAACATAATAAAATTAGAGACACACTGTATGCATTTGTGCATCAGTGGGGTCCATCTGGCCTGCCCTGATCTCTGAGCCAGCCAAGGGTAGGGGCTGCAGCCTGTTGGCTGTTTGGCCCCACCCCGATTGAGTTGTGGGGGGCAGATCAGGGGAGTGGCTGACCAGGAGGAGGTCCCATGTGTAGCTTGTCAGCAGTCTTGGCACAGATCTGTGTTTTGAAGGGCTGATGTAGGGCAGGGCCAGCCAGAAGGTGTGGCCACAGTCCTGCCCCTTGTTAAACGTCTGGTCTAACTCCTGGTTGAGGAGACAATATACATATTAGCTGTTTATCATACAGCATTACATGCAATAAAAACCAACATTTTTATTGCATGTAATAAGAAAAAAATGTTTTTTTTAATATAATAATATTACCAAAGTATACTAATAAAGTATATCACAAAAATTGTAGGAAATATTAAAAATCTAGAAATATTATAGTAGGGTTACTTGTATTATATTCTAAATTATTTCTTTTACACTGGCTCTATTTTGATTCATCATTTTATGTTATTGCTCTCCATGACTATCCATGCTGTTGCAAATGGTAAAAGTTCCTTCTTTGTTACAGCAACATAATATTCCATTTTATAGAGGAGCCAGAGCTTTCTAATACACTCATCTGCAAATGGGAACTTAGATTTTGTCTGAAGCTTAACTATTAACAGTAACTGGTGCTGGTATGATCATAGGGTTGCTATATTTTCCTTGATAATTGTTTCCAGTTACTTGAGATATATTTCTAGAGGAGAGAGTACTGAGTCAAGTGCAAGTTCCAGTTTTAATTTTTTGAGGAAAATTTTTAAATTTATTCCTTTATTCGTTTCTTTTTCACTGCGATTGCAGCAGTCTGCCTTCCTACCAGGAGTGTCCTGGAACTATGGGTTAGGTCTCTAGTGCAGGAGAGTGTTAAAGGCTGTTTCTCTCTAATTAGGTCAGGCAAAGACTCAAGGTCTCCAGAAACTGCCTCTCTCTACAGACTGATAGGATTCCAGCTTTAATTATCCTCTTGGAGACAATAGTCCTCAAGTGTGGTGAGAGTTTTTCAACAAAGTGTGGCAGTGGCTTTTCCTGGAGGACCAGTATCAGTTTTAATGGCCTCAGGGCACAGTTTTTCCAATAGTATATGTCAAAGCAAATGTTTGTGAGGGAAAGATGATCTCCTCTGCATGAGGAAATGATTCAGCCCAGTGTCTATCTTCTGAGCTCTGTCCCACTAGTATCCAGTCCTGGCTTCAACAGTCACAGCTGCAGTCCACTTCACCCTCCCTCTCCCAGGGTACAAGGTGGGTCAACCCAGAGGGATATTTGTGTGTTGGCCTTTTAAGAGGATGCCTGCATTCCCAGCCATCTCTCCCTGCCAGATAGTGTCCTGCTGCTTTTCAGAGCCAGATGTTCTGTGGGTATCCTTTCCAGTTCTGGTGCTCTCCACTGGAGGGCCCAGCTTGGGGATTAGACCTCAGAATTCTAGTGGCAACCCCCACAACTGAGATATCTCTCTGGGACCTCAGTTGCTGTTTGTTGGTATCTGGCTAGCCCTTTCTTGCCTCCTCCACTTCTACCAGCGTGTATGTGGTCTCCATTTTAGGTACTAGGGTGTCAGGATTCTCTCCTGTGAGTTTTCTGTTGATTATTCAGGGAGATTTTCTGCATTTTAGATGTCATATCAGTTTTTTTGGGGGGCCATGTCCCTGCTGCATCCACTTTCTCTGCCTTCGTTTATATATTTGATTTTTTTACAGAGAGGAAGGGAGAGGGATATAAAGTCAGAAACATCAGTGAGAGAGAAACATCGATCAGCTGCCTCCTGCACACACCCTATTGGAGATGATCCCAAAACCAAGGTATATGTCTGTGACTGGAATGGAATCTGGAATCCTTCAATCTGCAGGCTGATGCTCTATCCACTGAGCCAAACCAGTTTTGGCTCTGCCTCCATTTTTAATCCTCTCCAAATTCCCTCTTAATTTTAAAGTTCCTGTTAAATTTTATCCAAAGGTTTCTTTTTCTCTTGGTTTCAGGATGGAGTTTTGCATGAAGGCCCTAAAGTCCTGTGAGTGCATATTCAGATCAATAGCACCATCAGGAAATGTGTTTTGAGGCATCATCAATAGGCATATAATAACAGAAACTGGCTATGTCTCTTATTGTTTCTTTCTATGTTTGAGTCATGAAGGAGCCAAATTAAGGCTCTTGTTTCAAGTACAGTGTGGAAGGATCCACTCTTGATTTCAACATGTATTCTTCTGAGGAAACCTTGATAAAATGGTGTTCTTCCCTAAAACGTATTAGGATGTTCAGTTATAAGGCCAGAACCCTTTATAAGGACAAGACATTATATTGGTTGAATGAACATTATAAGAACACATAAATAAAGATATATTGGGTGCTTCCAAGAATTGTATACTTGTTGAGGAAATACATAGACTAAGTAATTAATCTTAATCAATAGAATAAAAGTCTTTTCAACAGGCTGAAAAGTGATCAATGTGGGTTCAGATGGTTTGCTTTTAATAAAAACTAGGTGGAAAGGCACACTTGAAAGAGTTATGCATTGCAGATTGCCAAATCCCAGCATGCACATAGTTGTGAAAGACAAGGCAAAAATACTATTTCTACAGAGATGTCTTAAATTCTAAGATAAATCCGCCACATTAAAATTATGCTGAAAAGTATTGAGAGCACCAGTGTAGTTAAGAAGAATACATACCTCTGCCCTTTAATGTAGAGACACAGCCTTTCCATTTCAATTTTGAATGATCTAGTCAGCAAATAAAACTAGTGAAAGGTTCACTTTTGGGCATTAAGGAGAAGAATTAGCACAGAAACATAACATTTATGGGAGATATAACATTTCTCATATTTAGAAGGAGGTTCAGTGCTCTTCATATTAGCCATTAAATAATACAACTAAAGAGATGTATAATCTATATTGCCATCATTACCAAAACACGACTTTACCTTTAAGCCAGTCAGCACCAGGATGGAGTCATGTTAAATTGGTAATAAATTATAAAATTATAATATTATAAAATTACTAGAGGCCTAGCCCTTGAAATTCAAACACCAGTGGATCCACAAGCTTGGCCTGTGTCCTCTTGCAATTCAGGACTCTTTGGGGGATGCCAGACTGCTGGTTTAGTTCTTACATCTCTTGAATGATGTGGCAGTGCACAAAATGGCAGACAGCCGGGATAGGAGCTCAAGATGGAGCCAGGGGCCTCACTATTCCTGCTCATGCAAATCCCACTGCACCTGTTACCCCTGCTCAGTAGCACTGTCACATAGGTGCCTCTTCCACCATAGCTGCCCTCTCCTGCCTTGAGCTTGATTTCTGGCTGAGTGATGCTCCCAATGTGAAAGCATATTGACCATCTGGAGGCAGCTCCTGCATCTGGCCTGTGGTGGTCAGTGCATATCATAGCGACCAGTCATAAGGTCTGCTTGTGCTTTTATATATCCATATATGTGTGCGTGCTACTAATTTGGCATGTCCTAGCCCAATAAAATGATATCTTGCCAGTATTAGAATACTACTGGCCTGGTGCAAGGATTCGTAGACATAGAGAGGATGTTAATTAGAGGAAATGTTTTAATATCATTATTTGCCCTTATAATAAAAACATCAACAAAATTCTTGACTGACAGTGACAGATTGAAACACATGCATGCGAGTGGCCACAGTGAGAGCTCTGTATGTTATGTATCACACATGCACGAGTCAACTTAGCCTTATGTATATGGAGAGAATAAACTTGATTAATTAGACCTGCTTTCTGACTTAGCTGAACTTGTCCCAGCCCAGTAAAGCACCCTGACTTCTCTTTAGGTAATAGTCAGCAACACAGCAGTAAATATTAACACAAAACTGATTATTAATGTAACAAAGGGTACATTAAATATAATGGGTAGGACAAAGGGTAAAATATTTAAAAGCAGCAGTGTTTGACTCTATTCTGTGAAGTGAGAAACCCTGAAGTTATTTTTAAGTTCCACCATTTCTTTCTTATTTTCAGTCACAACTCTAAGCTTCCTCAATCTCCATTTTCTGTCTAATGAAGAGAAAAGAGGATTCCACCAGAACTCCTTTCTACCTATTCCAGGATTTCTGAGAGGATCAATTGAGATGAAGCACTGAAGAATGCTTCACAGACATTAGGTTAGGGTAAAATGTTTCCCCCTGGCTATGAAGCAAGTCATGCTCCTGGGCTGAAGAAACGGCAAAGAGGATAGTTGCTAGGAAAAGGAAGCTGGGCATTGCTACTTAATGCCATTTCCCAAAGGGACACTTACTCTATTAGCCATGTGTGTCTGTGTGCACGTGTATGTGAGTGTATACATATGTAGATATACACATGTGTATACATATACACATTTATATACACACATATATACACTATATATACATTATATACATTATATATACATTATATATGTATATGTGTTAGCAGTGCATGTCATATGTACTGGCTTATAGTTGGATGGTCAAATGGACATACAGTCGGTCATTTAACCTTTTATATATGTATACTAGTGGCCCAGTGCAAAAAATCCTTGCATGGGTATGGGGAGGGGAGGTGTCTCTCAGCCTGGCTTGCATCCTCTCCAATTTGAGACCCTTGTGGTATCTGGCCTAAACTGGCAGTTGGATAGCTCGCTCACAATCAGGGACTGCTGGCTCCTAACCGCTCACCTGCCTACCTGCTTGATCAAACCTAACTATTTGGCCTGTTGGCCTGATTACCCCAACTCTACCTCCATGCTGGCTTGCTCATAGCAAACTAGTTCCTCTGTTGGCCTGCTCACTCCCAACTGCCCTCCCTTCTTGGTCTGATCTCCACCAGTTGCCTTTCCCTCCTGGCCTGATCACCCCTAACCACCTGTATCTCAGCCCCGCCACCAGGGCTTTGTATGGAAGGACTTCTGGAAGGTCTCATGGCCTAATTAGCACATTACCCTTCTATTAATATAGATAGCATATGACATACTGCCATAACTATAACATGTGTACCAGTACTCTCTATGAGAATAAATACTTAATGTGATAGGACATTAAATTGTATATTTGGTAAGTAGTAGCAAATATTGTATTCATAGAAATAATAGACACCCTGTGACTTCCCTTTCTGATTTGTGAATGGCTCCCCAGTTCTTTGAACATTTTCTGGCCCCTAATGTATTATTTTTTTGTCTTTCAGTGTAACTTTATTTATTGTTTTTTGCACTGATTTGAGGTTTTTAATTTCTACCCACCAAAGACTCAAAGGATATTTTTTTCCATGAAGTTTAACATTAACATTAACATTAGTGAATTCATGCATTCATGTGATTTTTATTGTAAACATCTGGATTATTCACATTGTCATAGATCCTAAACTCATAGGCATGGACCACAAACAGGCAGGCAGCAAACCAGGAAGTCACTCTGCAAGCAAACAGATACTCTGCATAGTGAGAAAAGTCATAGCACAACATTTAATGTCCAACCTGAGTCTCCTCAGAATGTTACATATATTGACTTCTTAATTCATATAGTATCAGGAACTCAACTGCTTGGTTGGTGACAGAGTTGATCTGGATTCAGGAGGATTATTCCTAAAATAAATAAGGAGAGAGGGGATCAGTCTTTTCTTGGTTGCTTGCTCCTTCCCAGCACCTTCATCATTCTTCTCATCCTCATCTTCTTGGCCATCTTTGTCTTCACCTTCACCCCCTTTGCATCCTCAAATTCTTCCTTGGCACCTTCTCCCTTTTCCTCTCCTTCCTCTTTATCAGCCATTTGCTTCTCCCTCTTCTCTTCAGCTTCTCTTTCAGAGGCGGTGTTCACCCTTAGCTCCCTCGGCTTTTGCACCCTCAATGGTCTCCTCCTGGATGTGGCTGGTGTGTTACGAAGGGAAGGATTGAGCAGATATCAAGTAAAAGCTAGTCTGTAAACCACTTTAGGCAGATTGACCAAAGTCCTGTCAACTCTGAGAGTGGCCACTAGCTGTGCTTCCCCCATTGGTGAAACTGAGCTAGGTCTCCTAACCTTCCAAGAGTTTCCTGTAAGCTGCAATGTCAATGTCCAAAGCCATATTGAGGAGGTCATGGTATTCTCTTAAATATCAAGCCATTTTACTACTTGTAGTTCTCAATTCTTTTTCTCATTTGTTGTGTCCTGCATAGCATGAACATCAGTGTTCTGCTTACCGTTCAGCTCTGCAGCTGCATTCCCAGAGCTTAATTCATGCCTGGCAGGCTTTGATCTCTAGGGTCTTGACCTTGAGCAGGCGGCAGCTTTAAGACACCTACTCCTTGGTGGCACACAGCTCATAGGTGTTCTTGGCAGAGCTCTTGGTAACTATGGTGAGCAGCTCTTGTACCATTCTTCTGCATTCTGCATGTCCTTGGCAACCAGATTCTCTTACTGGGCCCCAATGTCTTGAGCACTGCAGAGATGTCAGACTTGGAGAACATGTCCATCTCCATGGAGATCTGAGCATACTGGATCTGCACCTGTGGCTCAGTGATTTCCTCTTCATGCACCTTCTTCAGAAACGTTATTTAGTCCATCAGGCTCTTGGTGTGCTTTTCAAGCTCAACGTCAGGCAGAGCCATTTCATCTGGACCTTTGCATGCCTCCATCAGCCGGCCCTCTGTATCATCATGGTTCAGCACCTCTTCCTAGTAGCATGCTTGCAATTTGCTCTCAGTCCCTTCCAACCCCTGGTGCCTGCTACCTGCCCACTGCCCTCTCCTGGCCAGAGATCGGTGCACTTGGCCAAGGCACAGGCATCCCATTTTCATTAATATGTTCAATCCTGGCCTGCTCTACTGGTGTCCACAGGCAGCCCGGGGCAGACAGTGATACCTGGTCACCCCAGCCTAACCAGGGTCCCCAGGCTGCCTGGACCCTGCAGGCTGCATCAAGCGCTGCATGCCCAGCATATCTGATTCCTTATGGCAGTATGGACACTGCAGGCTGCATTAGGCGCTGCCCACATAGCCTACCTGGTGTCCCATGGTGGACTGGACACCACGGGTGCAATCAGGTGCAACCCACCCTGCCTGCCAGGTCCCCAGTGGCGGCCTGGAACTGCAGGCAGAATCAGGTGCTGCTTGCCTGCCCTTCCTGGACACCACAGGTGGAGTCTGCTGGTGTCCACCAGGCCTACCCAACTCTGATGGCATGGACACAGTGGGTGGTTTCCAGCTATGCCCCGCCCCACTGCCCCATTACCTATCATAACCTCAACCCAGCAGGTGGCATCAGGCACTGCCCAAATGGCCTGCCCAACCCCAATGGATACCTGGACCCCTTGGGCAGAGTCAGGTGCTCTGCCCCCCCCCCCACACACACACCTGATTGCTTTGAACTCATCACAAAATGTCAGGCATTATCCACCTGGCCTGCTGGAACCTGATGGTAACCTGATTGCAGCTGGCAGCATTAGGAGCATCCTGCCCCTCCTGAATATGCAAATTTACCCTCCATCTTTGTTGGCTTAATTTACATATCACTTCTGATTGGCTATGGGCATAGCAGAGGTACAATCATTTAGCATTTTTTTCTTTTAATTAGTGTAGACTAGAGGACAGGTGCACAAAATTTGTGCACGGGGGGGAGGGGTGACTCTCAGCCCATCCTAAAACCTTTCCAATCTGGGACCCTTTGAGGGATGTCAGACTAACTGTGTAGGCCAAATCTCATAGGATAGTGGGACATCCCTTTCACAATCCAGGATGGCTGACTTCCAACAGTTCACTTGCTTATCTTCCTGATTTCCCCAACTGCTTCTGCCTGCCAGGATGATCACTCCCTATCCATTCTCTGCTAGCTTATTTTTCCCTAACTGCCCTCCACTGCTAGCCTGTTCACCCCTAAGTGTCCTATGCTGCAGGCCTGGTCATTGCTAACTGCCCTTTCTTATAGGCCTGATCCTTTCCAACTGTCCACACTTGCTGCCCATCTTATGGTGGCCATCTTGTGTCCACATGGTAGAAGAATCTTTGATTACAGGGGAGCAGACATCTTGTGTATTGGAGTGAGGGTCAATCTGCACGTTATACTTTTATTAGATAGGAAAGAGGCCTGGTGCTTGGGTGGGGGTCAGCTGGTATGCTCTAATGGGTGTCCTGGATCAGGGTGGGGGTTCCCTTGGGGAATGGAGCAGCCTGGCTGAGGGGCCTCTGGTGGTTTTCAGGCCAGCTATGCCCTCAAGTGACCCAATTAGAGGCCCTGGTATCTGGGGTATATTTATCTTCTACAATTGAAACTTCATAGCTTGTAGCAAAACCAAACCTTCTGCTCACTCCATGGCTGCAGCCATTTTGGTTGGGATTTACTTACCTCCTCTCATGGAAACTTTGTAGACTTAATTCAAGGTGTGGGGCAGAAAGGGAAGGCAGAAAGTTTGGCTTCCTCCATCACCGGGAAAAGCCATGCCTCCCTCCTATCTCTGGCCTGAGACATCTTGGTTGGATTTATTTGCATATTTGCTCCTAATTGGCTGTTGTGTGTGGCTTGTGGGCATCTATTGTGGGTGTAGCAGAGTGATGGTTAATTTGCATATTACTCTTTAATTTAATAGGATATAAGTGTATATGTACATGTACATGTACATGTATATGTATATGTATATGTATATATGTACACACAAACATATTCAAGAGAACAACAAGAGCATGTAGCTTTTCGTCAGTCCAAAATGTAGTTGAAAGTTCTAAGGGAAATGAGAAAGTTTCTTTTGAAATTAAATGGAAATAACATGGCTCAACATTGTGGGCTTCTGGGAGAAACTGAAAGTGTTTTAACAAAGATCCTAATAACTCAATAATTGTATAGCAAAATAACTATTAATTCTTAAGGAAAGAGCATGGAGCAGTGAGTATAACATTAAGATTAAGAAGCTTTAAACAGCCAAAACCGGTTTGGCTGAGTGTATAGAGGTCTGTGGACTGAAGGGTCCCAAGTTCCATTCTGGTCAGGGGCATGTATATTGGTTGAGGACACATCCACAGTGGGGAGTGTGCAGGTGGTGGCTGGTCGATGTTTCTCTCTCATTGACGTTTCTGTTTGTCTTTCCCTCTCCCTTCCTCTCTGGAAAATCAATAAAATATATTTAGAGAGAGATTAAAATATATTTTACAAAAACGTTAAAAAAAGATTTACACAAATATTGACAACTGACCTGAGAAAGAGTGCAAAGTAGAGAAGGGGAAAAGCTGGCAGATGCTAGTCAAGCTATAGGTAGGAACTGATAAATATGTACTGTATTTTCTGGCGTATGAGACGACCCCGAATTTCACAGTTAAAACATAGGTTTAGGCCTATATTTGCTATTTAAGACTACCCTGCACTTCAAAGAAAAGACTTTGCCATCAAGATCTGCAGGTAATTTTTGTGCAATTTTGGTCTTTTGCCCCCAAATTTCGGTTGACTCTTTTTCGTTTCAAAAGTCGTCTGAAACGCCAGAAAATACAGTATGTGGGCCTATTGGAAATTGCTGGCACTTTGTTCAGAAGTGGACAAGTTTTTCCCACTGATGGTAATCTAAGAAATTAAGGATGATGCACATGGACGACAAGATGTCAGAAAATACATTCCAAAGTAATATTTTACAGCTCATACAACCATGAGCCCAGATGGACTTAGAGTAAATTTAAACATTGTCATGAAAAGAGAAAATTAAGTGGTGTTTTGAATTTTTACATTTCCCTAAAACATAGCTCTCCATTGAGATATCCTCACCTAAGTGTTTTTTTTTTTTTTTCTTTCAGGACTACTATCACATGGTAGATAGAATTATGTAGGTGCTCTGTACAAACAGCCAGTCCCTTCCAGGAGAAATTACCATGTCTCTCCTAGAGATGATGATTTCAGTACTAGTTATAGGTAATGGGCAACAAAACACAAGGTCACCTAATGTATACTAGATACTGTTTGTTGTGGAGGTGAAATTCATCCATCATCATACTAACTATTTACCACTGAGCAAGTAAGTAGCATGCAGTTTATTCAGAGTCTTAGGCCACTACCACATCTGTGTAGGTCCAAAACATCTTTATTGCCCCTAAATAAGAGCTCTGCACTATCATTCTCGTCCCCGACCCAGCAGCTTCTATTAAAGAACAACCAGTATTCTGTCTCTACTGATTTGCCTATTTCCCACAGATCATAGAATGGGAATGAAACAGGACAGGGCATTTTGTGTCTGGCTTGTTTCTGTTAGCATAAATGTTTCCAAGGGTCATCCACATGGCAGTAATCAGTCCTCAGCCACATTTATGGCTGCTTAAATATTCCATTGCAACTCTAGTCACTCAGCTCATTTATCTCTTCATCTATTGGTATCATTTCCACCAGAGGTCTGCTATGAGCATACTTGGACTGGTATTTCAGTAGAAGTTTCCAGTGATTTGGGGTGCATAACTTAGAGTGGAAATCCTGAGTTATATTATGATTCTGTGATAAATGTTTGTTGAAGGAATTTCCATTGTTTTCTCCAGCAGTTAGCACCTTGTCACCTTTCTGTTCTTTGTGAACAGGACTCCAGTTTTTTCTAAATCTCTCAACAAACTCTGATATTTTCCTCTTCACACATTGGAATCTACTTAGGAATAAAGATGCATCTCATTTTGGTTTGGATTGGCATTTCACTAATGACCCATTATGTTGATCATCTTTTCATGAGCTTGCTGTTTGTGCATCTTCTTTGGAGTAATGACTCTTGAAGCCTTCTGTCCATTTTCATTTTCCTATTTTTGTAGTCAGAGTGTGTACTTATTTCATATCTTAGAAGGTGATTGCAAAATACTTCTGCTTTATTTCTTAAGTTATTCCAGCACAGATGATCCAGGTTTGTGATTCAGCAAGCATTATGTCCCACCATCTAGGGAGAGGCACACCATGACCATGGCATTGCAGGTTCTAGAATGTGCGCTGCTATTGAAGACAAGGGTGTTGTCTTCAGTACTTCACAGCATTACTATTATCTTTTCAGCATTACTATTATCTCTTTCTTCAAATTACAGGAGAGAGGTTTGTGAGGGGGCTTGAGGTAAGAAATCAATCTAAGGACTTGTATGCATGCAAATAAGCATAACAAATGAATGGAAGACACTGGGAGTGGTGGTGAGGGCATGCATTTCCCCCAAAAAAACATCTGTCCCCAGTCTGCATCTCTCCCCACCACTGAGTAGTTGTGTAAAAATGGCTGCTGGTTTCCTTTAAGATTCACTTATGACTGGGCTTCAGTGTCCAAGGGTCCAGAGTAAAGCCTATTAAATGTGCGCCCAGCTAGACAGGCATGTAACAGGATTACAGAATGGGGTTTGGGCTATAGAATGTTTTATAGACACCATGAGGACGGGGGTAAGCAGAGAACCAGAACATGCCTGAGCACCCCACCTCCTGCAGCATATGCTTAGCCCCTCATGCACCTGGGCAAGTAGGCCCAGGTCTATGATGTTGCTCCTTTCGTCGTAACTCTCCAGGGGGGCAGCATACAGCACACAATTCAGCTTGCTCAGCCTGATGGTGTGGCGAAGCAAGTCCTCCAGGACGGTCATGGAGATGGTTTTTTCACAGAAGCTTAGGGTCATGGGCTGAGAGCAGTGGCTCAGGGCAGGCAGGATGTCCATAAACTGGGAGTCCATGATCCCACACTCATTCAAGTACAAGTCCTGCAAGGTGGGGGAGGCTCTCCCTAACAGCAATTGGAGGGGCCCAGAACTGATGTTGGTCAGGTTGAGCCTCCTTAAATTCAGGACTTTCAGCTGGCTGACATTCAGATGCTGGGAGATAAGTCTCAAGTCACTTTCTAAGAGCATGCAGCTAGTGATGGACAGAGTCTCCAAGGGGGTCTTCAGGCAGCTGGGGAGACACAGAGCAGTTAGGTGAGAGGTTTGGAATGGTTAGACAGAGGGAAGCAAGCATGAGACGGGCCTTAAAGTATAGAGGCCCATCTCACTGTAGTATAAGGTCTTCCAGATGATGATCAAACCCAGGACCTTGCACAGTGAAAAGTGTGATTCAGTCAGTGCAATTTGAGTGGAATCCCTTCTCCATATCCTACCTGCTCTAAGAGAGATTCAGCTCCATAAAACATCACACCCTTCATTTGTTATTGCGTCATCATACACCCACCCTCAGACACACAGGTGTTGTGAGCGTAACTGATGGTAGTAGAGGTGAGAGGAGCTCAGAAAGGAGCTCAAGCAGTAGGCAACCAGTGAAATTTAGTATTGGAGACAGGGACCAACATGCCAACTATTTGGGCTACCTACCAACCACAGCCTGGACTCCTGTAACCCTCATCTCTTAGCCCATGAGGCTACTGGCATAGTTGCAGAAAGGGCTAATCTGGACACGGTTGGGTAACATCCAGCTGGAGCTGCCATCCTGCAGGAACTTAGATCACTGCATCTTCTACAAACTACCTCTCCCTTTTCAGGATTGCTCCCTCCAGAATCCTGCATTCACGAGGCATTCCTTAGCAGGAGCCTTTGGCAAGCCTTGGAAAACAGGTGAATAGAAGCAGGTTTGGATTGAAAGGCTGCCATCACCAAATTGATAAGTGTGGACCTAAATCCCTGAAACCTCACTTCTGATGGGGCTTTCCTCTTCTCACTGCCATCCTCAAGATTCCATTGCACAATCTTCCCTTACACACCACTTAGGATTCCCAAGCAACCATCACCTCACTCAAAGCCCACATTACTTCCATTCCTAGTAAGGGGTATTTTTAGTAGCATCTTTCTTAGTTCATAATTACTACCTCTCATGTGGAAGTGGGGGAGTTACTTGACAACATGCAAAGGGACAGAGCAATGAACAAGAAACTGACTGTGTGGACCCTCTAGTGACTCAAGCCCTGTAGCAATGCTGATGAATAGCACATAGGAGGTCCTGTCACTGTGGAATGAAATGAGAAGGGGCTTGCTCTGGTCTGCAGAGAAACCTCCCCATCCCTCACCTGAGGATCTGGTCCAAGCAGCCTTTGAGGATGGAGACATCATCCAAATAGAGCTCCTGGAGGCAGGAAAGCCTGCGGAACTGAGTGGTGAACAGGCTAACACAATGCTCCTCCTGCTCCAAGGTGGTGTGAGAAGACGTAAAGACCTGGGAGAGGAGGAACCGATGCAGATTGCCCATCTGGCGCAGGAAAGGAGTGAACTTCCTCAGAGTGGACAGCTTCCAGGTACAATTTAACTTCAAATGCTGGACAGAGATAAGCTGCACCGCACCCAGGATGTTAATGTTTTCCTTTGACACAGCAAAAACCTTCAGCTTCTTAAAGCAAAGGTGCAGCAAACCTCTCCTCTCACTGACTTTCTTAATAATGTAACTGAGGGATTCATCAAGGACACCTCTTTTGAGGCTAAGGTCTACTAACACCTCCATGGAGGCCAAGGGTGGCTTTAGTCCCGTTCTTAAGCTGTTCGTTTCCCCCTCCTTCTCATCGGCTGTGAGTCCTCAGGATACAGCAGTGAGTACACATCAGCTCTGATTCTGGCCCATAGGATCCAGAACTCCTGATGAGCTCCCTTCTGTAAATTCAGAATCTGCATTTTCCACCTTCTGTGGAGAAAATAGGAGATAGACAGGGGTACATTAAGATATCAGGAAATAAGACCATGGCCATGAGTCTGGGAATCTTGAAAGCTGGGCCAGACACCCGATGGGACTTTTTCCCCTTACCCCAGAAATCAGTTGCTCCTTGCACTACTGGGATCCTTTGTGGTCCCCATTCCTGGTGCCATAAAGGAAGGGGGTTTCATGTTTTTCCTTTCATCTTTTCATCTACATCAGCCCTATATATCAGAAACCTGTTCCCAGAATGACTCCAGCAGTGGCTCCAAGGCCTCCCTGAGTTCTCCCTGTGGCCCTGTACACTCCTATATCCCAGATGTAACTGCTCAGACTGCCAAGCCCAATCAGGCCACTGAATCCCCGTCGCCTGGGTTGAGTCTCCTGGGTAAGCCGGGCATCTAGCCCATCAAGCACAGCCTGCAAGATATCATGGTAAGGCTGTTGATGGTTCAACAAGGCCCCCAGAGGGAGGCAGGGGAAGGGCCAAGCCTATACCAGAGCCTTCAGGACATTGCTGTGCCTCCCTGCCAAGGCTGCTGTGAACAGAGGTGGGAAGAGCTCCATAGGCAGCCACTCCACTGCAGCAATGGCCGAGGCTTCATCCCTCAGCAGGCTCTGGCATGCCAGGTCCAGGAGTCTGAGTGGAGCCTCATTTTTCATCCTGATGAAGTGGCTCTGAAACAGATCCTGGGAAACGGTCAGGAGCAAGGCATCATGTCAGGCTAAGCATGAGCAACCCCATTCCCTCTCCCTTCAGAGGAACCAGCTGAGGGCCAAAGGCACTGTTCTGGCAACAACTGGAGCATCCCAACTTACCCCAATCCCATCTTCTGCTTAGGGGCCACTCAGCCCTGCCTCTCCTAGGCTGGTGGCAGGATATATACCTCATCAGGCTCCAAGGGATGGTGAGATGACCACTGCACCCCTCCCACATCTACTCACTGTCTACCTGTAATTATGCTGTGCAATCACTACTGGGAAACCAGAGGGATGGTCCCACCCTTTTCAGGGAAACATTTCTTATTATTGCTGAAGGACTGAAAGCCCCTGGAGTAGGCAGCAGCCCCTGGTCCATCACATCTCTTGCTAAGCCACAACAAATTAAATGGATGGGGAAGATTAAAGAACACCCACACAATGAATACCTTGTGTTTTCTGATATGTTCTAAAAGAGTAAAAGCAGAACAAACGTTTTCAAAGCATGGAGGAGCTAGAAATGAGAAAAATAACCATTAATTTGAGATGTACTTTTATTGTGTGTCCTTTCTATGAATATTAGAATGACCATTTTATCCATGACAATGGAGGGCTCACATGCCTCAACTAAGCCTCCTCCCAAAAGAGACTGCAAGCCCTGGTCAGTGTTGCTTAGTTGTCTGAGAACACCCCTTGCACCCAAAGGTAGCTTGCAGGCTCCATTCCCAAACACCAGTGGGAGGTGGACAGGAGCCAGATGATGGATGTTTCTCCCATAAATGTTTCTCTTTCTCTTTCTCCCTCTTTCTAAAATCAGTTGGCTTTAATAAAAGATCTCCCGTAATATTGTTTGTCAGACACACAGCCTGACCACTAAAAAAACCAAAAGGGATATTGCCAATTTGACCTCCAATATGTTCCTTAGGGATATTCTACTGTCAGACACCTTTATGAATGTCACACATCAAAACAGAAATCTAAACATTTTAGATTAAGCCAAGCCAAAAATCTAGTGGCAAAAGCAAAGTCTGCTTCTTTTTAAGGAAATAAATGATAATTATCTGTGACCTTAAACTCCTTGGGGACCAACTAAGGCTCCTAACTCACCAGAGTAGGTATGCTGCAGGGACCCCTCTGCTCCGACCTGGGCAGTGTCTCTTATGCTCTTGCCTCTGGTCCCTCAGCCTCCTCAGAAACCATTATATCCCATCTGGCCACACCTTCCTGTTGACATCCTAGCTGAAATGGCAACTTCCAACTGACAGCTGAACCTTAGTACTGGTTCTCCAGGCAATTTACCTGATTGGGTTTTGCACTCTGCACACCTCCAACTAAATCCTAGGCCCTTTCATGATAGAAAAAGAAAATGAAACCAGCCTGGAAGTAGACTTAATGGGTTGTTGATACCACATAAAAATTCCCTAGTATTCCTGGTAACACACCATTAGGCAGAGAAGGTATCCTCTCAAGAGAAAAAAGGAATGCAATGCAAAAGTATTGAGTACCAAACAGTCCATGACACGTGATGTTACCTCAACTGCAAACTCATGTCTATTCAAAGAGTAACAGAGGGAAAGTTGTTGTTCCAGATTTTGAGGATCAAGCCTTCCCCAAAGGAAGAAGGGACAAAACCACATCTAGGGATTGTTCAGGAGAAGGGAGGGGTGCAAGTTTGCAATGGAACCAAGGGAATCAGCCAAAACAAAGTGCACCCTTGGGAAACTCACAGGCTCTGACTGGGTGAATGAGAGAAATGAAAAGGCTGGTGGTTAAGAAGGAAATGGGTGGATCCCTTAAACCCACGCTTATGGGAGTACAGGAAGGAGGTTCAATCACCCTCCCTCTGTGGAGGTAAAGGCCATTTCCTCCAGAAGAACCAGATGAACTCAGCAAACTGGCTTGAGAAAATTAAATGTAAAAATATAGGCTATGCAGAGGCCAGAGGAGAGGTGTTTAGTGGAATCTGGGAAATGACTTAGCCAGTTACAAAAGCCTTTGAGAGTCTAGAATCCTGTGCTTTTTTGAATCTTGGAGGCACAGAGAAAAATGAACGTGGACCAAAAGCTCTAAGTTTCCTTATCAAGGAGCTGCTCCCAGAGGGCATTCTCTTTAGCTCAGGCCTCCTATTTTACATCCTGATCTTCCACAAGCAGCAGATTAGGCCCAGACAAGTTCCAGGGTTCTGACCCTAAACATAACTGCTAAAGAATATATGGATAATTAATGATTGCTCAACCCCAAGGAACAACACATGCTACTTGGCTTCAAAAAGTTCCTTCTAGGCCTAAAACTCTCACTCGGATAGTGAGGGAAGAATATCTTCTCTCAGGATTAAGCAGAGTGCAGAGATACACCTTCCCCTTCAAAGATATGAAAGTGTACTAGTATATGGCATATTTGGTAAAGTTATGCCATATTATGATTTCCCATGGTGCACTGAGTCACAAATTGGATCTTTTGAAAATGAGACTAGAGAGAGACAGAGAGAGAGAAACAGAGAGAGAGAGAGAGGCACCACTTTTCTGCAGGGTCTTCTTTACCTCCTGCAATGTGATGCTTAAACAACTCTCTTATTCCAGGGAGAGAGACCATGTGACATATTATCACAGTGGTGTTCACCAGAAATTCCAGAATGGTTGATTAGATTTCTTGAAGAGTTTCAAATTATAATGAGTTCAGGAAGTTAATTTGACTTGTTCTTGGGCTTTTAGTAGGAGCGGTGCCACATGGGGGCTGCATTTCTCTTTGACACTGACATTACATATACTAGAAAGAACTTGGAAAATTAGAGGAGCCCAAGCTCAGGCAGCTTCTATGAGATCCTAGTGTCCAGAAGTTACAAGGAGGCAGGAGGGACCACTTAGAATGACCAGGAAACAAAGTCTGAGCTGAACTTGTCTTCTTCAAGAGCAAGAACCTCTCCTGTTCCCATGCAGATCCTGTTTTCCCGGGGCATGAGCTGGGTCACTGGAGGCAGGAGCACATCTGCATCAAGAGCTGTCCTTCCTGCCCAGTATAGGAGAGGACCTGCCAACTCCCAGCACCCATACATGAATTTGGGGTGTTTTCACCACATCATGGTCCCCTTCCACTTTCCCTCATCATGGCTCTCACTTATGTACAGGCCACAGCAGCCTTTGAGCACATGATTCCTACTGGGATCCCAAGACATCTGTCCTTCCAACCTTTTGTCTTCTGTTTTGTTTTTGAGTGGGAGAGTGGTAATTAGAATGTGCTCAGAAGGTTGGGAGCCCTTGTTATGCATCCCTGGGATGTCAGCCAACCTCTCATGAGCCTGATGCTGGGACACCCACTGAAGACAGAAATCAGAGATCTCCCCAATTTATCCAAGCTCTTTTGGAGAACATTACTTGCTACAATGTACAGAAGGAAAAACAACATCCCAGCTGATTTTCTGGATCCAGAGAACCAGAGAGGCAGCGATGAGGCTGAAGGATGCCCATCCTGGTTTCCAGAACAATCCCCACATCTATGGACTTTCTCAGGCCCTGGGAATCAGTCCCCATGCATGGGCTTTCCAACATTCAGCTGTCTTTGCCCAGCCTTTGAGTACATACTTCAACCAAACTGGACCCTTTAGATGGAATGGACACCTTCCTAAAAAAATACAAGCTTCCATAACTCAATCAGGAATAAGTAAAAATAAAGCATGAATAGGCTAATAGCTACTGATGAATTGAAATAGGAATTAAAAAGCTTCCAGCCAACAAAAGCCCTGAGCCTCATGGCTTCACAGTGGAGTTCACCAAACTTTAAAATAAGAACTAAAACCAATCCTTCTCAGACTATACCAAAATTTGCAAGAGAGAGGCACACCTCCAAGCTCTTTCTATGAAGTCAGCATTACTCTAACATGAAAACCAGATAAAGACACCACATGAAATAGTTACCAATCTATAACCTGGATGAACATAGATTCTAAAATGCACAACAAAATTCCACCAAACCAGATACAGCATTACATCAGAAAGATAATACACCATGAACAGTTGGGATTTATTCCAGGGATGCAAGGCTGGTCCAATATCCAAAAGTTGATAAATGTCATACATCCCATAAACTGACTGAGAGACAAAACTCACATAATTATATTATCAATTGATACAGAAATGGCACTTGACAAAGTTCAAAACCCTTTTCTGATAAAAACCCTCAGTAAAGTGAGAATAAAAGGATCATAATAAAAGCCTTATTTGACAAACCTACAAATAACAAAATATTGAATGGTCAAAAACTGAAACTGCCGAAATTGGTTTGGCTCAGTGGTAGAGCATCGGTCTGCAGACTGAAGGGTCCCAGGTTTGATTCTGGTCAAGGGCATGTATCTTGGATGCCGGCACATCCCCATTAGGGGGTGTGCAGGAGGCAGCTGGTAGATGTTTCTGTCTCATTGATGTTTCTAACTCTCTATCCCTATCCTTCCTCTCTGTAAAAAATCAATAAAATATATTAAAAAATACTGAAACTATTTCCCTTAAGAACAGGAATAAGATAGGATGCCTGCTTTCACCACTGCTGTTCCACATAGAACTAGTTCTATGTGCTGTTCCACATAGAACTAGAAGTGCTAGACACAGTGATGAGACAAAATAAGAAATAAATAGCATTCCAATTGGAAAAAAAATAAATAAAATTATCATTATTTACAGATAACATGATACTGTCTATAGAAAACCCAAAAGACTCCATAATAAAATTAGACTTAATAAATGAATTTGGCAATGTAGCAGAATAGGAAAAAACACCAAGAAATCTATGGCATTTTTATACAGCAATAGTGAATTTACAGAAAAAAAAACATTTTAAAAACAATCCCATTTACCATATCACCAAAAAATAAATAAATGAATAAATAAATACATAAATAAATATTCCTAGGAATAAACTAAGAAGGTATAAAATCTCTTCTCAGAAAACTACAAGACTTTGAAAAATATATAAAAGACATGGACAGATACAAGAATGAATCGTGTTCATGGATTGGTAGAATCACCATCCGAAAAATATCTATATTATGCAAAGCAATCTACGGATTCAATGTACAAACAGCATATTTCAAAGACCTTGAAGAAACTCTCCCAAAACTCGCCTGGAATAAATAAAAGACCCCGAATATCTCCAGCAATCATGAGAAAGAAGAACAAAGTAGGGGGAATCTCAATACCAGATATTGAGATATTAATAATCTCAATACCAAGCTGTATTACAAAGCTGTTATTCTCAAAACTGCCCGGTACTGGCATAAGATCAAATATATAGGCCTATGGAATAGAATAGAGAATCCAGATATCAACCCAGCCCACTATGCTCAATTAATATTTGACAAAGGAGGCAAGAACATACAATGGATTCAACATAGACTCTTTAATAAATAGTGCTGCGAAATTTGGACAGATACATGCAAAAAAAATGAAACTAGACCACCAATTTATACCATATACAAAAATAAACTCAAAATGAATAAAGGACTTATGAAACCATAAAAATATTAGAAGAATACATGGGCAGCAAAACTCAGACATATGCCCAAACAATGTCTTCACTGATCTAGCTCTGAAGGCTAAAGAGAAAAAATGGGGATCTACATCAAAATAAAAAGCTTTTGCATAGCAAAAGGTATCATCAACAAAACAACACTGAACTCAATGTACGGGAGATCATATTTGCAAATGTTATCACTGATAAATATTTAATCTTCAACATCTACTTGGAATTTATACAACTTAATAAAAGATGACCCAATAAAAATGGGCAATGAACCTAAATAGAGTATTTTCAAAAGAAGACAGAAGGCCAACAGACATCTGAAAGCATGCTCAAAAATCACTAATTATCTCATCTCACACCTGTCAGAATGGCTATCATCAGCAAATCAACAAATGGCTAGGATGGGGAGAGAAAGGAACCCTTGTGCATTGTTGGTGAGAAAGCAGACTGGTGCAGCCACTGTGGAAATCAGTACTTTTAGTCAAAAGAATAAAAATGAAACTCCCATCGGATCCGGTAATCCACTTTTATTCCCCAGAAACTAGAAACACCAATCAGAAAGGATATATGCTAAGGGGACCAGACATTCCGCTTTTGGCGGGACAGTCCTGATTTTTAACAATGTGTCCTGGGTCCCCAGCCCTTTTTTTTTTTTTTTTTTTTAATCCCGAGTTTTGGATAGAATCTTTCTGGGACTCTTTTAAAGCAGCGCGGGACGCAGGACACATTGTTAAAAATCTGGACTGTCCAGCCAAAAGCGGGACACATGCTCACCTTAATATATGCACCCCTATGTTCACAGCAGCACAGTTCACCATAGCAAACATTTGGAAACAGCCAAACTGCCCATCAGCAGATGGGCGCATTAAAAACCTGCGGTGCATCTGTACACTGGAGGACTATGCTGCCATGAAAAGGAAGGGCCTCCTACCATTTCAACAGCATGGATGGGGCTGAGGAGCTTTATGCTGAGCGAAGTCAGTCAGTCAGAGAAAGATAAATAGCACATGATCTCACTCAGTTGTGGGTTATAATAAACAGGGACTGATGAACAAAAATGGATGCAGAAACAGAGAAGCAGGGGCATCACCTCCTGTCTCCAACCTGACCACGGCTTTCTCACCGGCTGAACCAGAGGACAATGTAGGCCACAGGCCCTATGCTCTGTCCTTTCCCAAGCGGACACTGACCGCCGTCCAGCGGCCACGTTTCTGCCCCTTCTGCCCCCCCAGGCCCTGGAGCAGGCCTGAGAGCTGGGCTGGCCTGAGCGCCCACAGACTTGAGGAGCCAGAGGAGCCAGAGGAGCAGATCCCGGGGGAGGGGAGGAGAGTGGGGCCACTCTTTGTCAAGTACAAAGTCGGCCAGCTGAGATCAAACAATAAAGGCCAATGTCGGATTCCGTGGATTGTTGCGTGTCCGTCTCCACAGTGAGCACAGCCATGTTTGTGCAGCTGGGGCCTGGCCTCAGGGAAAGAGCCAGGTTGTGCCCTCAGGCCTTCATTCCAACCCCAGGGAACTCATTTTCAGAGGGAAAATGCCCGCGGGGGAGGGGCTGCGGAATACCAGGACCAGCTCCGGTTCACCCCGGAGAAAGCAAGAACCAGAGTGTGGACTTACCTTTCCACAGGCCGTGCTCCTCACCACCTGGTCTGCACAGCACAGCAGCTGGAGGGAAAGAAGCCCTGGCCGCCTGGCAAGCTTCCTGGAGCTGCGCTGGGTCCTTAGGAGCGAACCTCGCGAGACCCCAAGATCACCAGCGGGGTCTGGAGGGACTGGGGCCCACGAAGGGGGCGCTGGGGCCTGCACACCATCTGCAAGAAAGGTAACCGGAACTGGTGGGTGGCTGTGTAGGGGACCCAGTGCTTCCGGTATGAGGGTGGGTGGAGTGGACTCCTTGGGAGGGAGAAACAGGAGGCCCAGGCCCCCAGCTTACCTCCCACGCGCCAGCCCATGTCTGTGTTTCCCTGGAGCTCTCAGCCCCTTTCCCTCGGAGGTTTGGGCTGCCACTCACCTCCCGGGGTCCCTGAGCGAGACTTGGACCCCTCTCCCACCCACCGAAGCCCTGTGTCTAGAAAACTGCTCCCTGCCCCACGGCTAGTCCACTGTCCCTCCTGTCTGGCACCTGGGACATTGTGGTAGCCCCCTGGGCAGAGGAGAGCTGGCCACATGCAATTCTCTCTCCACAGCTGCTCTCCTCATCTTCCCCTGGGGTTTGGGTTACTCTGTTGGGAGCCCCGGTCCCCCCTTTCCTCTGCTCACCTCCCCCTGGCCTTCTTCTCCCCAACAAATGCCTTTGGGCAGAGTGGTAACTGGGCCTGAAAACAGAAAGAGAGGCTCCTGAGGAGGGAGCAGGCCAGCAAAGTGAAGAGACCTGGAAGGGAGAAACAGGGCCTGACCTCCAGCTTACCTCTCACTGGCCACCCCTGGTGCACAGCCTCTGGCAGTGCTGCCCTCAGATTAACCTGAACCTGGGCTCTCTTCTGGGGTGGCTCCTCTAGAGGGCTGATACCTGTCATTCAAGCTGGCCTGAGGCATCTCCCTGGGTCTTTTGAAATGAGCTTCTGACAGTGGGGAAGGGCAGGTAAGAAGAATAGAGCCAGAGTTGTTTAATCATTACTCACCTAGCAGACTATGAATAATAGGACCTGAGACAATAAGGATAAACCAGGATGTAGAAAAACATAAAGCTGCCTCCATGAACCCATTACTCAGAAAGGGATTGCATTTTGGAAACAGAAAAGTACAGGGCCTGCTTTGACCCTGGGTTGGGGAGAGGTCGAATGGAGGTCTTTCTCAGGAAAGCTCACCCACCATTCCTTCTTCCCAGGAAGGGGCTGAGCTGCTGCTAGGGTGATAGGAAGTTAGCTACCATGTTGTCGAGTTTGCCTCCTGAAGGCTGACTGCAGGCCCTCCCCTCCCCTCTCCCTGTTACACTTGTAGCTGGCAGCTAGTGACAGGTATCCTCAGACACATTGTGTCCCTTTCACTTCCTCACTCAGGCCTGGGGAATACTCAGACTCCTCAAACTGTGAGACATTTCCTGGGAGGGATAGTGGCATTGGGCCCTGTGTCCCTGCCATGCAGGTGGCCCTGCATCTCTTTACCATAGGGTGTGTGGAGGTCATGGGTCTGAGAGTAATGGGCAGGGTGGTGAGGCTGCCTTTGTCTGTAATTCCTCCAGAAGTTCCCCATGCCTATGGACTAGCAGAGTTTTAGGTTTCCAGCTACATGGATGAATGGATGAGTACAAATGAGGCCACTGCACTCATCCCCAGTGGTTCTGGGACTGTCACCAAGAGCAGAGCAGATAGAAAACAACACCACCACCAAAAACCTCAATTGCTTCACCTGGGAACTAGAGGTTCAGCCTACCCTCCCTCCTCTCTTCTAGATGCTTTTGGCATGTATTTGCCCTATGGTGGCTGCAAATGCCATGCTCAGAGCTACACACAGTCTCTCCTCACAAGGTTTAGGATGGAATAGACTGAACACACGCGTGCGCGCACACAGACACACACACACACTGGAAGCAAAGGATACCATTATCTACAATTGACTCTTTGTAAATAATTCTGGCAAAGACATAGGGGCTGTTATGGAAACTTACAGAGACAGACTACTCCTGCCTGAGCCCTGAGCAAGGAGAGGCCATTGGAGGGCTTGGAAGGATCCTGTTCTGGTGTGGAGACAGACTGCACAAATGCTAGGAGAGTAAATCGCTTGGCCAATATGAGAACATAAGAGAGACCAGGGTACAAAGGAGATGATAAGTGACAGAGAGGGCAGAGGATGCATCACTGGAAGGTGATTTTCTAGCCGGACTCCTGCCAGGACACTGAAGTTTCATGCTGTCAGTTGTTTCTTTCTGGTGAAGACACTGAGAGGAGACAGATTAAGCCAGAAGTAAGAGCAAGGTGGGCTAATCTGGAAGGAATCTGTGGCTGACCTGTGCTTCCATGACACCCCCTGTACAATAGCCTCCTGATTTAGTAACTGGCACTTGCAATGGCCTCTGGATGGCCAGTCCACTGCAGAGTTAGCCTATTTGTTAGGTCTTAGGGTGCACTCCGGGTGGCTGGTGTGCATTCCCTAGTATGTGAGTTCAGATTTGGGTGAACCACACCTTTTGAAAATCCATTTAGGGTAGTGTCCAGAGCCCAGAGGGAAAAGCAGAGACCTTCATCTGTGGGTGGCACCTTTCTACCATATTCAGGCCTCTGAGAGACTGGACTTGAAGAGGTTAGGGCCCTCCCAGGTGTGTGACTGTTGGGGGAGAGGTCTGGTGGCCCTGCCAGGTGTGTGACTGTTGGGGGAGAGGTCTGGCGTGTAGAGAGGTACACTGACCTGAAGGCCAGTGGCTCACTGACAGGAAGGGCTCCAACAGCTCCAGGCCCTGGGATCAGCCTCAAAGCAACTTCTTGGTAAGAGGACAGGATGTAGGCTGCCCCACTAATCCTGGTACAGACCTGCCTGGAACTGAGTGTCCATTGGTTGCTCTTCTGGTTGCTAAGTCTCACAGTTTGGAACAAAAGATCTTAAAATCCTCAGAGGTTAGGAACAAATTTGCATGGATATCCCTCCTCACCTGAGAAGCTGGCTGAGGAGAGGTTGAGAGAGTCAGTCGTGGGTGTCCTTTAAAACTGTCAGAGTCTCAGGAAGCAGAGCCCTGCAGGGTCTCTCTCACGCCTGGGCTCTACTCTCCTTTCTGTCCTCACTCAGGACCCAAGAGACAATTCCCAAGAACAGTTTATGTGGCTACCTGGACTGACTCCTCTCCCTCCCCTCCAGGTTCACCTGAGTCACTCCTTCCCTGCCTTCCCACTCTTCTCCAGGTCCTGGCCCAGCCTACAAATTATCACCTCTTCCCTGTCCAGCTGTGGGCTCAGGAGGTATTCTGGGTGAGCTGAACTGCCACCATCTCCAGCACTGGTCCCAGCAGCCACTATAGAATGTATAACCATTCCTCCTGGGACCAACAGTGTCTGGGAAGCTCCCCCACACACCTTATTGATACTTCATTGGATTGCAGGGTATTCTAGCTATAGACACCTGCTGAAGCCCTCTTGTGTAAGATGTTTCACTCAAACCAGGTAAAGGCAACTACCTTCTCAAGCAGGTTTCCCTCTCTGATTCTTTTGGGCAGGAGGGGGCTGGGGGTGTCCAAAGGTTCTCTCTAAGACTTTTGCCTCTTAACAGCTGAAGATCAATATCCCCACAGGAGCTTCAGAGTAGTCAAGTCTTGGTCCTTTAATTCTCAAGGATTTGCTATATGAGGATTCAAGCAGGTATCTGTCAGCTACATAACCTATGTCATATGGTTTCTTAAGTTTCCTGACACGTGTCTTCTATTCTTCCTTGACTACCTGCAAATCTCCCATTGTCACTTCAGGAAAGTAATATCCCATTACCCATGTTTTTCTTTGTTCAAATATGCCATATACAGTCCATCTGTCCTGTCTTAGTGGTTGAGGGTTGCCCTATGAAGCTATGAGGTCACCATTGGATATCCCATCAGGGGACATGCCAGGTTTCAGGTGCTTCTCCAGAATGGTGCAGCAGGTCAAGGATTCTCTCTCTGTATTGATGTTGCTATTTCTCTCTCCCTGTCGTTCCCCTCTTAAGTCAATAAAATATGTTTTAAAAAATTTTAAATATCTTATACTGCCACAGTTTCTTTGAAATGTTTATACATATTATTATATCTATTATATGTGAAACCTCCTTGTACATGTGGTTTCTGATGTTCTCCTATTAATCTTTCTTTGCTGGTTGGCTATTAGCCCAGCCTAGAAGAAGTTAGCCAACACAAAGATATTAATGAGTATTTTAGTTTCATGTTTTTCAAAAAGTCTTCTTATTTTGATGTCTCTCAAAGGCCATTTCATTAAGTATTGAGTCCTAATTTTAATCCTTTTTAATCAGAAATGCTGGGTCTTTATTTGCATTCCGCAACATTTAAAAAAATAAATTCCCTCATACAGCCAAGGTGCTCCAAACAATATCCAAAAAATGTGTTACATTGAAAGTTAGATTAAAATAAAAACTCAGCTTCTCAAGTGCACTAGATACATTTCAAGGGATAACTCATCACATATTGCTGGTGGCTACCATACTGGACAGGGAGGCCTGACTCTCTTCTGTGTTCACTTCTGCTGAGTGAGTTGTTTGCAAGGGTGGAGAAGGCTGTGTTGATGGGACTGGTCAAAGGGGTGACACCACAAGCACTGGTCCAAGGGGAGACACTGAAACTCTGTTTGCCTGTGTGGTAGCTGCAGCCACAAGAAGGGACACAGCAGGGAGCCTTTGTTTGGGCTCCAGTGTCCAGATATTCAGTCCAGGGCTCACTAAGTTTGTGTTGAGCAGAGGACTGTGGGTTCTGCCAAATATCCAATGTGGGTGGAGGGTGTGGGGTAGAAGCTGTGGGTAAGGTTCCAAGTGCCCCAAACTGCCCTTAACTGAGATTCCAATTGCACCAATTGGTGAGAGAGTGACCTATGCATAGTTTTCATGACCATTTGTTTAGATTGTTGTGAAACAGTGGAACAATCCTTGGCACACAGTTATGGGGACCTCTGGTCTCAGCACTTCTCCCTTGAATAACTCTCCTCAGGTGTCCTGCTTTCATGAGGAATCCCTCACAGTTCTATTTTTAAACATACATACCAGCCACAACCCCTTGGCTATATCCCAAGAAGAAAGGTCACTCTTGAAGACCCCATCCTCAGGGGTCTAAAGTGAGAGGAGACAGGGAAGACAGTCCATGCTCAGAGAAGGCCTGTGAATGAATTGGCATAACCACCTTCCCAACCCCACACTCAATGCAGGTCAGCCTGCTATGAACAGTAACCCAAGCATAAGCTGCCCTGCCTAGCTCTGGGCTCAGGAGGCACTCTGAGTGCCACTAGCATGGCTGGGTTCCTGTGCTCCTCACCACCCCTGTGAGGTATCATCCATTGGGTTCTTGGGTGACCAGTTATTTTATTGTGACTCACCAGGAGCCATGGTCCTGGACTTACCAGTCTGTTTGTGCCTTGTTCTCATTCCTGAGTTCATGAACTCTGTCTGTCCTGAATCAACCTCTCAACATTTAGGGCTTTGGGACAGAAGCTCTGGAAGAGGCAGTGACAGCGGGGTTGGGGGCAGTGTGTGTGGGATTATAACGAGGTGGACTCACACCAATAAGACCTGTGCACTCCCACTCAACTCCTGAAGGATGCTGTCAGTTCTTACCTTTTGGGGATCTCACACTGGTCCTCTGGCTTCAGATTCAATACCCAGCCTCCTAGACCATCTCTAGGCTCCAATATGAAAAGGGGGTGGATGTCACTGTTTTATATCCCTTCTGCGGACCTTAGCACAATGCAGCAAGCCTCATTGGAAAATGAGAGTAAACCTTCTCTGAGCTCACAGGATCCTGCTTGCTCACTTCCTGCTTCCCTGTGAGCAGGGACATTTATGTCTCTGTGGCTGGAGTGCGCTCTGAACTCCTCTCGTCTTTCATCATGGACATGAGGAACCTACTCCAGTTTGGTGTTCACTGGGAAAACAAGTGTACCACAGAGATCACCGGATATTAAACTTGGTTCCCCTGGAATCTAGTCAGCATTGTCCTTTTCTGGAGCCTTGCTTATGCAGCCTATTGCTGAAACCCTGGTAACTGAGGGAAGCCTTGAAGAATTGGTGGGATGAAGGAAGAGAGAGGAGCACAGATGAGAGCTTCCATTAGGCTCACTGTCTCCTTTGACACAACACTCAATCAGTATTTCATGGGGACTGAACTGGAGGTGTTCTGGAGGGACAAAACCTGTGCTCTGGAGAGAGTTGACTTAAGGCCCAACCCACTGCCCTTGTACCAAGCTTGGCACAGTTCCCTTTCCATCTCGATGAAATGTTTCCCAATTGGCTCTGCTGTCCTGCTCCTCAAAAGATATGATGGGGATTTGTCTGGTGAGCCAACTTCCTCCTAACTGCCTCCACCTAACAGGACTAGACAACAGCATGAAGAGATTAATCCACACACAGGCATTAAGAATGTTCAGTGTAGTGTAGAACTTCTGAACAAACTTGGGCTTGTTCTTCTGGAGTCCAGTGTACCCCTTTTCTCCCTTCAGTACTTTCCCAAACCTAGAGTGCAGCCATCAGTCAACACTTCATGCTTCTCCTTCCTCTCTCCTGAAGCAGTGCCTCCCAGGGACCAGGGGGGTCCTCTCCTCTCTCAGGTGGAGTCACATCCTGATCATCTGTTCTTCATTTCTTTAATGCTAACTTGTGGCTGAGCCCCATGCTTCCTCAATCATCAACAGGTACCACTGAATGTCACCAAGGCTCCACACTGAAAGCCACTTCCTGTCCATAATGGTAGGGAAGAAATCCCTTAAAAAAACAACAAAAACAACAACAACAACAACAACAACAACGAAAAACAACAACAACAAAAATCCCACATGGGTACCAATGTTGGAATTTATAAGGGACCTCCTAAAATGGCTTTAATTGTAGAAGGATATTGTCCTCTTTAGTTTATGGTAAGGCATATTTTATTGGGATACACTCATGAAGGCTGCAGAAGTGAGACTGTGTGCAAGGCAGGGTTACATGGATGGATATTTCTGGATCTTTCCTTTGCTTTGTGTGCAGACTCAAGCAGTGGGAACAGACTCTTGGGTCTCCATTTATATGAGTACTTTTAGAAAAGTTCAGTTTGGTCATCTTAAAGGACGTTTAAGTCTATTTGGGGTACCTTCTGTGTCTGGGACACCTCAGGGAGCTACTGTGCCAAACAGCCTGAGAACAGCCCCTCAGAGAACCTTTCCTGTGTGTGTGTGTGTGTGTGTGTGTGTGTGTGTGTGTGTGTATTCGTGCCCACACTCCTGTGCAGGATTCAAAGGCTGGTCCTGAGCATGAGCATGAGTGCCCAGAGATATCCAGGTGGTAACCCCTGGGATCTGGAAATATTACCAATTGAGGAAAAAGGGAGTTTGCAGATGGGATGAAGGCTTGGAGATAGAACTGTCATTGTAATTATATGCCTTGGCTTCATGGCCCACAGGACAGGACAGCAGCCCACCTTACAAATGATTTCTGGGTGTGTCTCTGATCACAACCTTCCAGAATAGTTAGCATTTGAATTGGTGGACTCCTAAAAAGAGATCACTATCCCTATTTGAACAGCATCAATGCACTGAAAGCCTGCCTAAAACAAATGAAGGAGCTCACCATTTATTGCTGAATTACTGGGGAATGGGGTATCAAAACTCATCTCATAGGCCTCTGTCCTCAGACTGCATCTTTCACCACCATCTCTTCTGGTTCTCAAGTCCTCAAACTCAGGCCAAATTTGACCAACAGCTTTCTTGGGCCCCCCAGCTTGCGGATTGTGGTTCTCAGTCAAGTATTCACATCAGCCAAGTATTCATAATCTCCAGCTGGTCCAGAGAGCCCTAACTATTTCAAAGGCAATGGATTAATAGGTATGTGGAGGCAGATCTGATGATAGGAGAGGAGCAGGAGATGGGATCACAGAGCAGAGATTGGAGTCATGTACCTACAGCTATAAATGCTGGGGGCCTAGCAACTGGAGGATCCAGGAATCAGACTCTCCTTGGAATTTTCAGAAGGAACTAGCCCATCTCTCACCTTAACTGCTGCTATTCCAAGACCTAGAGCTTTTCAGTCCCACAGAACCCTTTCTTTGTGCAATATCCTTTCTCCCCACAATTCCACAAATCAGTCTGACTTCATATGGCCCCATGTTTCTTATCCAACCTTCCTATTTGGGTTGGTTTCTGTTCATGTGTCCTCAGTCTTAAGCCTAGAGCTACCTAACAAGCAATACCCTTGTGCCTAATCAATGGAGTAACAAGCTAATCAGCACTGAGATGAGCATTTTGGCCACCTGGTGTGGCAGGGGACACATTCCAGGCTAGACAAAGTTGACAGACAAAGGTAATGAACTCATGGGCAAATAGAAGGGGTCAAAGGGTCCAGTGCTGAGCTGAAATAAAATAGGAAATGCTAAGGAAATAGTCAGGGATAGCCCCGTCCAAACTCTGCTGCCTTCCCTGAAGAATGCAGGGTCTTGGGCCAACAGGGGCTGTACCATCTTAGGCCCCCAGGGGCAGCCAGGGCCTGGATGAAGGGAAGGTACTTGCTTAGCTTCATGCTGTCAGAGGATGTAGTTTGAAGCGCTGCCTCCCTGGGAGCTGCTGAAGTCCCCAAACAGTGGTGCCCAATACATTATCTCTTAAAAGAGTCAATGTGGCCTAGGGCTCAGCTTCAGGCTCAAACCACTCTAAAGACAGAGGATGGAGGCATGTGGAGGAGCCATCCTCACTAAAGGGAATAACATAAGTGGAGGACAATATGCAGTCCCCAGCTCTGCCATTGAAACCCAGGGAAGGGAGCACCTGAACCTTCTCAGCCAAGCTGTCCTCCCTTTGTCCACACCTCAGAGAGGGGAAGACCTGTGATTTCTCATCCAGGAGCAGCCAGGATTCCCCCAACAGAAAGGGCAGGTTTATCCTGGCCGGCTCCATTTCTGCAATCTGTCCAGGCCTCAGCATGACCTCACTTAGAGTATATTAAAGAGCTCGGCTGTTTTAAAAGCCTCATCTTTCCATGGTTTAGACTGAAGGCCAACAAGAAGGTCCCATGACCACAAGGAAGGGTTTTCCCTGTTAATGGGGCAGAAAGCCGGCCCTCAGGGACCAGCGATCTGTAAATACCCTTTCTCCCCTAAAATAAGACAGCTGAAAATCAGACCTGCTTACATGTTTCCTTCTGAGTGAAGTATAAGGCATCCCCCGAAAAAATGGACACCCCCCCCCGGGCTAAACATGAGAGTTTTGGTCCACTGATTCTGAAAGAAATGGAGTCACAAGAAGTTCAGGAATTGGATTGTTATGATTATGTTCAGGAAGATGTTGACATGATTGTCATTGAATAAATGAGTAAATTCTTGATACTGTATGATTGTCAGTTTGTCTGGTTTGTGTTGACCACTGAGGTACTACTGTATTGAACAGGTAATAAATTTCCTTTATGTTCATTTAACAGAAAATGTGAACCATATTCTTCTTCATGAAAAAATAAGACAACCCCTGAAAATAAGATTTAGGGTATCTTTAAGAGCAAAAATTCATATAAGACAATGTCTTATTTTCGGGGGAACAGGGTACCTCAGGAGGGTAGGTCAGTGCTCCCAGAGTGAAAAGTGATTTTCGGGGACTTGGTACAGCTCTCTCCCAGATGTCAAAGCCCATAGACAGGGCCGTGGAAGTCGCAGCACGCTTAGTTGTGATATGCCTCGTGATGGGGGTAGTTGGTCCTCCGAGTCTCATGGAGGCTCATGGCCGACCAAAAGGGGGCGCTGGACTCCCCATGCTTGTGGACCTGGGCCCTGGGTGGGAGGCAACCTTTGAGCAGAAGGCCATCTGCAGTTGGGGCTTTTAGGTACCAAACAGCACTTCCAGAGTTGGGTCTGTAGACTCCTGTGTGTGAAGAGCAGGGAAGCCTGACCAGTGGTGTTCGCTCATTGGTCCAATGCAGGAGTGTTCGGGGATTTTTGGACAAGGGGACAGTTCCAGGAACAGAGCTGAAGGCAGTCAAGTCAATGGGGAGGCAAGGCCAGGTGAACAGCTGAAGGCAGTCCTGTCATCAAGGGGGCGGGGCCAGGTGAAGAGCAGGCAATTGTGACCTAAGCAAGAGAAAGGCTGGTCTCCAGGACATGAGTGGTGTGTGGGGGGAAGGCCTGCTGCGGGCTGGGTTTTGGGGGGGCTGGCTCCATGATCAGCCAGAAGCGGTCAAGCTAAGAATGGATTGGGGCCAGAGTCAACACCCGGAAAATGGTCCAGTGGATAAGACCATGGGGCCCTATGAATGAGATGGGGGTCCCAAGTGGTGCAAAAGCCCCATGTTCCCGTGGTCCAGACTGGTGGCCAGCAAGAAGTTCTCCTGTCCTCAAGGAAGGGCTTGACCCGTGTATGGGGCAGAAAGCCAGCCCTCAAGGCCCAGCGACCAGTAAGTACTCTGTTTCCAGTACTGTGATGGCACACAGAGGAGTCACACAGTATCTGAAGGACAGTGGTGGGCACACAAAAGCTGGTGCACAGTTGCGGGAGCCCATAGGTTGGCGCACAGTGGGAGCACACAGTGGCAGGTGCACAGTGTCTGGCTCATAGAGGCTGGTGCACAATGGCTGGCTCACAGGAGCGGGGCACAGTGTCTAGAACACAGTGACTGGCTCAAAGAAGCAGTGCACAGTGGCTGGCACACAGAGGCTGTTTCACAGTGGCTGGAGCCCAGAGGATGGCGCATAATGGGGACACACAGTAGCTGGTGCACAATATGTGTTGTACGGTGCCTGGCACTCAGGGTCTGGCGAACAGTGGTGGCACACAGAGGATGGTGCACAGCCGCTGGCATACACTGGTGGCGCACAGTGGCTGGCGCACAGTGGCAGGCACACAATGGCTGGCATACCATATTGTTGCACAGTGGCTGTTGCAGAGGAGCTGGAGCACAGTGGCTATTGCCCAGAGGCTGGTGCATAGAGTGGCCTCACAATGGCTGTTGCAGAGGGGCTGCAATAAAGTAGCTGGCGCACAGGCTGGCTCACAATGGCTGGCACACAGTATTGTCGCATTGGCTTGTGCACTGTGGGTGGCACATAATGGCTGTCGCACAGTGGCTACAGTGGTGGAGCACACAGGCTTGTGCACAGGAGTAGCGCACAGTGTCTGGCACACAGTGGCTACAATACAGTGACTGGCGCACAGAGGCTGGCACACAGTGGCTAGAATACAGTGGCAGGTACACAGTAGTGGCACAAAGTGGTGGTGCACAATGGCTGGCGCACAGTGGCTGGCACTCAGTAGCTGGCGCACAAGGGTTGCAATACAGTATATTGCATCTAAAGGTTGGTGCACAGGGGCTGCAATAGAGTGGCTGGTGCACAGTGGCTGGCGAATAGTGGCTGGCGCACAGAGGCTGTGCACAGTGGCTGGCATAAAGTGGCTGTTGCACTGTGTTTGCACACAGTGGCTACAGAGACCGGCACAGAGTGGCTGGAATACAGTGGCTGGCGCATAGTGGCTGGTGCACAGTGGGTGGCACAAAGTGGCTGGCGCACAGTGGTTACAATAAAGTGGCTGGCCCACAGAGGCTGGTGCAGAGTGGCTGGAGCCCAGAGGCTGGTGCACAGTGGGGGCAAACCGAGGCTAGCACACAGTGGCTGGAATACAGTGGCCGTGCACAGTGTCTGGCGCATATTGACTGGTGCAGTGTGGTGGCGCAAATTGCTGGTGCACAGTGGTGGCGCACAATGGCTACCACACAGTATGTGCACTGTGGTGGCACACTGTGGCTTTCTCACAGTGGCTGGCTCACAGTGGTAGTGCATAGAAGCTAGCATCCAGAAGTAGCTCACAGTGGCTGGCGCATAGTGTTGGTGCACAGTGGCTGACGCACAGTAGCTGTCCCACAGAGGCTGGAACACAGTGGTGGCACAAAGTGGCTGGTGCATAGCTGGGGCACACAGAAGTGTCACACAGTGTCTGGAGAACAGTCGCTGTCGCCCAGAGGCTGGTGCACAGAGGCTGGTGCACATCGGTGGCACTAAGAGGCTGGCGCACAATGGCTGGAGCCCAGAGGCTGGCGCACAGTGGGGGTGCACAGTGGCTGGCGGACTGTGGCTGCAATACAGTAGCTTGCATCCAGAGGCTTGCTCAGGGGCTGCAATAAAGTGGCTGGCGCACAGTGGCTGGCTCTCTGAAGCTGGTGCACAGAGGCTGGTGCATTGCTGCTGGTGTACAGTGGCTGGCGCAAAGTGGCCGGTGTACAGTTTTGGCGCACAGTGGCTGCGCACAGTGCCTGGAAAACAGAGTCTAGTGCACTATGGTAGCGCACCTTGCCTGGCTCTCAGTGGCAGGCGCACAGTGGTGGTGCACAGTGGTTGCAATACAGTGGCTGGCATCTAGAAGCTGAGGCAAAGTGGCTGTTGCACAGTGGTGGCAAACAGTACTTGGCGCACAGAGGTGTCGTACAGTGTCTGGAACACAGTGGCTGATGCACAGAGGCTGGAGCACTGGGGCTGCCGCACAGAGGCTGGTGCACAGTGGCTGGTACACAGTGGCTTGAGTACAGTGGCTGTGCAAAGTTGCTGGCGCACAGTGTCTGGATCCCAGAGGCTGGTGAACAGTGGAGGCGCACAGTGGCTGCAATAAAGTGGCTGGCGCACAGAGGATGGCGTACAGTGGCTGGAATACAGTTGCTGTTGCACAATGGCTGGCGCACAGTGGGTAGCACCAAGTGGCTGGCGCACAGTGGCTGGAGCCCAGTGGCTGGTGCACAGTGGCTGGAGCCCAGTGGCTGGCGCACAGCATCTGGCGCACTGTGGTGGTGCACATTGGGTGGAATACAGTGGTGTAGCACAGAAGCTATTGCACAGGAGAGGTGCACAGTGGCTGGCGCACAGTGGCTGCAATACAGTAGCTGTGAACAAAAGATGGCGCACAGTGGATGGAATACGGAGTCTGGCACACTTTGGCTGGAATACAGTGTATGGCACACAGTGGCTGGTGCACAGTGTTGGTGCACAGTGGCTGGAGCTCATAGGCTTGAGCACAGTGGTTGGAGCCCAGAGGCCGGTGCACAGTGAGGGCAAACAGTGGCTGGCGCATAGTTGGAGTGCACAGTTGCTAGTGCAAAGTGGCTGGATCAAAGTGTGTGGCACACAGTGGCTGGCACACAGGTGCTGGAGCACATACGCTGGTGCACACTAGGGACGCACACTGAGGGCACACAGTGTCTTTCAAACAGTGGCTGGAGAAAAGAGGCTTGTGCACACTGGCTGGCGCACAGTGGCTGGCACACAGTGGTTGGAGCACAGAGGGTGACACACTGTGGCACACGAACTATTGCGACACACAGAGGTGGCGTACTGTGGATGCAATACAGTGGCTGGCACAAAGACCCTGGGACAGAATGGCTGGAATAGAGTGGCTGGTGCACTGTGGTGGTGCACAATGGCTGGTGCAGAGCAGCTGGAACACAGTGGTTGGTGCATAATGGCTGGCACACAGTATTGTCGCACAGTGGCTGGAGCACAGTGGTTGGCACAAAGTGGCTGGCGAAAAGTGGTGGCACACAGTGCCTGGTGCCAAAAAGTAGGGCACAGTGGCTGGAGCACAGAGGCTATCCAGCGGAGCTCGCTCATTGGTCGAATGCAGGAGGCTGAAAGAAATGAAGTTACAGGAAATTCATGAATTGGATTGTTATGATGATGTTCAGGAAGATGTTGACATGCTTGACCTTGAATAAATGAGTAAATTCTTGATACTGTAGGATTTGCAGCTTGTACGGTTCCTGTTGACAACGGAGGTACTACCATATCATATACAGGTAACACAATTTCCTTTACATTCATTTAACAAAAAATGTGTACTCTATTCTTCATGGAAAAATAAGACAACCCCTATCAATTAGACTTAGTGCATTTTTGGAATAAAAAATTCATATAACACTATGACTTATTTTCAGGGAAACAGGGTACCCCAGGAGGGGCCGGTGAGTGCTCCCAGAGTGGAAAGTGATTTTTGGGGACTTGACACAGCTCTCTCCCAGATGCCAAAGACCTTAGACAAGGCAGTGGGGGTCGCAGGACACTTCCTTGTGATATGCCCTGTGGTGGCGGTGGTGGGTCCTCCGAGTCTCATGGAGGCCCATGGCTGACCCAAAGGGGGTGCTGATCTCCCCATGCTTGAGGACATGGGACCTGGGTGGGAGGCAACCTGTGAGCAGAAGGCCACCTACAGTTGGGGATGCAGATGGCCTTCTGCTCTCAGGTACAAAATAGCACTTTAGGTGTTGAGTCCATAGGCTCCTGTGTGTGAGGAGCAGGGCAGTCTGGCCAGTGGTGATTGCTCATTGGTCCAACGCTGGAGGGTGCCCTGTTTCTAGCCAAGGAGGTGGGGCCACGCCCAGAGCTCAATGCTGTCAATTCAATGCGAGGGACCTGGCCAGGTGAATAGCTGAAGGCAGTCATATCAACAAGCAGGCGGGGCCAGGTGAAGAGCAGGCAATTGTGACCTAAACAGGAGAAAGGCTGGTTCCTAGAAAAACGAGGGGTGGGGTGATGTGGAGGGAAGGAATGCTTCTGGTAGTCAGGCCAGCTGCCAGGCAGCATCGCGCTGAACAAGGGGTCTGGGCTTTTGGGGGCTGGCTCCAGGATCAGCCAGAAGCGGCCAGGCCAAGAATGGATTGGGGCCAGAGTCAACACCCTGTAAATGGTCCAGTGGATAAGGACATGGGGCCCTGAGAATGAGGATGGGGGTCCCAGTGGTACAAAAGCCCTACCTTCCCGAGGTCCAGACTGGAGGTCAGCAAGAAGGTTCCATGTTCTCAAAGAAGGTCTTTCCCCGTGAATGGGGCAGAAAGCAAGTCCTCAGGACCCTGCGACCAGTAAGTATCCTGTTTTCCCTAAAAGAAGACATCCCCTGAAAATCAGACCTACTTACAGATTTTTTTCTGAGTGAAATCTAAGGCATCCCCCCAAAAGAAGGACCCCCCAACCCCAGAGCTAAACCTGACTGTTTTGGTACACTGATTCTGAAACAAATGGAGTCACAAGAAATTCACCAAGAATTTCAGGAATTGGATTGTTATGATGATGTTCAGGAAGATGTTGTCATGATTGTCCTTGAATAAATGAGTAAATTTTAAGTTTGTCTGGTTCGTGTTTTCAACTGAGTTGCTACCGTATCTTATACAGGTAACAAAATTTCCTTTACGTTCATTTAACAAAAAAATGTGTACCGTATTCTTCTTCATGGAAAAATTAAACAACCCCTGAAAATAAGACTTAGCGCATCTTTGGGGTCAAAAATTCATAGAACACAATGTCTTATTATCGGGGGAACAGGGTCCCACAAGAGGCGCAGGTCAGTGCTCCAAGAATGGAAAGTGATTTTTGGGGACTTGACAAAACTCTCTCCCAGATGTCAAAGACCATAGACAGGGCCATGGGGGTTGCAGGACACTTCCTTATGATATGCCCTGTGGTGGTTGTGGTGGATGGTGGGTCCTTCGAGTCTCATGGAGGCTCATGGCTGACCAAAAGGGGGCGCTGACCTCCTCACGCTTGTGGACCTGGTCCCTGGGTGGGAGGCAACCTGTGAGCAGAAGGCCGTCTGCAGTTGGGGATGCAGATGGCCTTCTGCTCACAGGTACCAAACAGCACTTCCCCAGTTGGGTCCATATGCTCCTTTGTGTGAGGAGCAGGGCAGCCTGGCCTGTGGTGATTGCTCATTGGTCCAATTCTGGTGGGTGCCCTGTTTCTGGGCAAGGAGGCAGGGCCAGGCCCATAGCTGAAGGATGTCCAGTCAATGCGGGGGCGGGGCTAGGTGAACAGCTTAAGGCAGTCATGTCAACAGGAGGCCAGGTGAAGAGCTGGCAACTGTGACCTAAGCAGGAGAAAGGCTGGTCGCCAGGGAAAAGAGGGGGAACGGGAAGGAGGAAGGACTGCTGCTGGTAGTCAGGCCAACTGCCAGGCAGCAGCGACCTGAACAAGGGGTCTGGGCTTTTGGCGGGCTGGCTCCAGAATCAGCCAGACGCGGCCAGTCTAAGAATGAATTGGGGCCAGAGTCAACACCAGGAATAGGGTCCATAGGATAAGGCTATGGGGTCAGTGAATGAGGATGGGGGTCCCCAGTGGTACAAAAGCCCCACCTTTCCATGGTCCAGATGCAGGCCAGCAAGAAGGTCCTATGTCCTCAAGGAAGGTCTATCCCCAGGAATGGGGCACAAAAGGTCCTCAGGGCCCAGCGACCACCCTGTTTCCCCTAAAATAAGACATCCTCTGAAATTCAGACCTACTTACAGGTTTCTTTCTGGGTGAAATATAAGGCATCCCCCCAAAAGAAGGCCCCTCCCCATTCCATCCCAGCCCAGGGCTAAACATAAGAGTTTTGGTACACTGATTCTGAAACAAATGGATTCCCAAGAAGTTCACCAAGAAATTCAGGAATTGGATTGTTATGATGATGTTCAAGAAGCTGTTGTCATAATTGTCCTTGAATAAATGAGTAAATTCTTGATACTATAGGATTCCCAGTTTGTCTGGACAACAGAGGTACTACTATATCTTATCAGGTAACACAATTTCCTTTATGTTCATTTAACCAAAAATGTGACCATATTCTTCTTCACTGAAAAATAAGACAACTCCTATCACTAAGAATTAGCAGATCTTTGGGATCAAACATTTATATAACACAATGTCTTATTATCGGGGGAAAAGGGGACCCCAGGAGGGGCAGGTCATTGCTCTCAGAGTGGAACGTGATTTTCGGGGACTTGACACAGCTCTCTCCCAGATGTCAAAGCCCATAGACATGGCTGTGGTGGTCGCAGGACATTTCCTTGTGATATGCCCTGTAGTGGGGGTGGTGGGTCCTCTGAGTTTTTTGGAGGCCCATGGCTAACCAAAAGGGGACGCTGATCTCCCATGCTTGAGGACCTGGGCTCTGGGCTGGAGAACAACCTTTGAGCAGAAGGCCCTCTGTAGTTGGGTATGCAGAAGGCCTTCTACTCACAGGTACCGAACAGCACTTCCGAGTGTGTCCATAGGCTCCTGTGTGTGAGGTGCAGGGCAGCCTGGCCAGTGGTGCTCACTCATTGGTCCAATGCTGGAGATTGCTGGGTTTCTGAACAAGGGGGTGGGGCCATTTCCAGATCTTAAGGTGGTCAAACCAATTGGAAGGCGGAACCAGGTGAAGAGCTGGCAATTTTGACCTAAGCAGAAGAAAGGCTGGTTGCAAGGGACACGATGGGGTTGTGTTGGGTTGAAGGACTGCTGCTGGTAGTCAGGCCAGCTGCCAGGCAGCCACAACCTGAACAAGGGGTTCCACGATCAGCCAGATGAGGACAGGCCAAGAATGGATTGGGGCCAGAGACAACACCCTGTAAATGGTCCAGTGGATAAGGCAATGGGGCCCTGTGAATGAGGATGGGAGTCCGCTGCAGTGTAAAAGCCGCATCTTACCATGGTCCAGACTGGAGGCCAGCAAGAAGGTCCCATCTCCTCAAGGAAGGTCTGTCCCCGTGAATGGGGCAGAAAGCTGGTCCTCATGTCCCAGTGACCTGTAAGTACCCTGTTTCTCCTAAAATAAGACATCCTCTGAAAATCAGACCTACTTTCAGTTTTATTTCTGATTGAAATATATAAGGCAACCACCCAAATAAGGCCTCCCCACCCCAGGGCTAAACATGTGAGTTTTGGTCCACTGATTGCATGATCTGTGCGAGTTCTCATCTATTTACTCTCATTTTCTTTAAATTATACATGTTTTCATGTAGTTTCCTATATTAGGCCTTTTGTCCAAGTAAAAGCATTACCCACATATACAAACAACTTGGTATACACAGTTATGAAGCTAAGAAGCTAGAGTTAGTGTTAGAGCTATAGTTAGGGTTAGGGTTAGGGTTTGGGAATATTTTCTTTCAACTCTGCTATGAAGTTTAAAGCTACATTGCACTTAAATGTAAGGCTTTCTAAACCTGCTTAAATATGCGTATTTCTCTATTTCGAGTATTTCTGCCTTCTATGACACACATTTACAATTCTTGTCTCTTACACTGTTTAAAGTGTTTTTAGAATTCCTGGATCTTAGATACCATTTCTACACTAACAACTGACTTGGAGAAGTGTGTTCTACATGTTCAATGCGGGTTATCACACTGTTATCAACCTGAGAAGCTCAGGAACATTGTCTCTCAACTATGTTACATAGTTTAATGCTACGTTCCAGTGAAGTGTAAGCTTTCCAAAGATGCGTAAATGTGCTTATTTCTCTATTTCAAGGATATTCTGTCTTGTATGAAACACATTTACAATTCTAGGCTCCTTGATGTAAATAACATAGGTTTCATACACTGTTTAATGTGCTCTTTACTATAATTAAGGATTTTCTGGATCTTAGATATCTTTTCTACACTAACTGACTTGGAGAAGTCTTTTCTACATTTTATATGTGAGTTCTCATCTATTTACTCTCATTTCTCTCTGAATTACTCATGTTTTCATGTAGTTTCCTATATTGGGCTTTCTCATTCAAGTATAAGCCTTGCCCACATATACAAACAACTTCCTACACACTGTTATGAATCTGAGAAGCTAAGGAACATTGTCTCTAAACTATGTTATAGAGTTCAATGCTACATTGCAGCGAAGTCTAAAGATTTCCAAAGCTGTTTAAATGTGCTTATTTATCTACTTCAAGAATATTCTGCCTTGCATGACACACATTTACAATTCTAGGCTCCTTGAAGTAAATAAGGGGCTCAGGTCCACAAGCATGGGGAGATCAGCGCCCCCTTTGGTCAGCGATGGACCTCCATGAGACTTGGAGGACCCACCACCCCCACCACAGGGCATATCACAACTAATTGTCCTGCGACCACCACGGCCTTATGGGCTTTGATATCTGGGAGAGAGCTGTGTCAAGTCCGCGAAAATCACTTTCCACTCTGGGAGAACTGACCTGCTCCTCCTGAAGTAACCTGTTCTCTCATAATTAAGACATTCTGTTATATGAATTTTTTATCCCACAGATGTGCTAAGTCTTATTTTCAGAGGTTGTCTTATTTTTCCATAAAGAAAAATACGGTACACTGCTTTTGTTAAAGGAAAATAAAGGAAATTTATTACATGTGTACGATACGGTAGTATGTCAGTTGTCAACACAAACCAGACAAACTGACAATCTTACAGTATCAAGAATTTACTTATCTATTCAATGACAAGCATGTCAACATCTTCCTGAACATCATCATATCAATCCAATTCCTGAATTTCTTGGTGAATTTCTTGTGACTTCATTTCTTTCAGAATCAGTGGACCAAAACACTCATTTTTAGCCTGAGGCATGGGCCTTTTTTTTTTTTTCCAGGGATGCCTTATATTTCCCTCAGAAGAAAACATGTAAGTAGGTCTGATTTTCAAAGGATGTCTTATTTTAGGAGAAACAGGGAACTTACTAGTCGCTGGGTCCTGAGGGCAGGCTTTCTGCCCCATTCACAGGAAAAGACCTTCCTTGAGGACATGGGACCTCGCTGGCCTCCAGTCTGGATCACAGGAAAATGGGGCTTTTGTACCAGTTGGGGACCCCCAACCTCATTCACGTGGCTCCATGGCCTTATCCACTGGACCAATTCAGGGTGTTTACTGTGGCCCCAATCCATTCTTGACCTGGCCGCTTCTGGCTTATATTGGAGTCAACCACTCAAAACCACAACCCCATTGTTTAGGACACTGCTGCCTGGCAGCTGGCCTGATTACCAGCAGCATTCCTTCCCCTGTTTCCCTGGCAATCTGACTTTCTCCTGCTTAGGTAACAATTGCCTGCTCTTCACTTGGCCCTGCCTCTTTGTTGACATGAATGCTTTTATTTGTTCACCTGACACCCTCCCCCGTCACTGACTTGACAACCTTCAGCTCTGGGACTGGCCCTGCAACCTTGTTTGAGAAACTTTGCCCCCTCAAACATTTTACCAATGAGCGAACAGCACTGGCCAGACTGCCCTACTCCTCACACACAGGGGCCTATGGACCCACCTCTTTAAGTTTGTTCTGTATCTTATAGCCCCAACTGCAGATGCTCTTCTGTTCTCAGGATGCCTCCCACCCAGGGCCCAGGTCCACAAGTGTGGGGAGATCAGCACCCCCTTTTGGTTAGCCATGGACTTCCATGAATCTTAGAGGACCCACCAACCCCATCATGGGGCTTATCACAATTGAGTGTCCTGTGAACCTCACGTTCCTGTCTATTGGCTTTGACATCTGGGAGAGAGCTGTGTCAAGTTCCCGAAAATCACTTTCCATTCTGGGAGCACTGTCCTGCCCCTCCTGGGGTCCCCTTTCCCCCTGAAAATAAGACATTGTTTTATATAAATGTTTGATCCCAAAGATCCGCTAAGTCTTAGTGAAAGGGGTTGTCTTATTTTTCAATGAAGAAGAATATGGTACACATATTCTGGTTAGGGCAATACATTTACCTTTAATATTATTATTGATAAGTACTTTTTGTCATCATTTTTATTCTTAATGCTTGTGTTTCTTCATGCATTTCTGTTTCTTCTTTTTACAGCACCCCTTCAGCATTTCTTGCAATGCTGACTTGGTGGAAATAAACTCTCTTAACCCCTTTTTTTTCTGTGAAGCTCCTGTCTCCACATTCAATTTTGAATGGAAGCCTTTCTGTATTTCAGTCACTTGCTTTGCATCACATTGTACATTTCCTTCCAAGAGCTTCTGGCCTGGTATGTTTTTGACAAGAACTAACTTGATATTATAAGGGGATATCTCTTGTATGTAACTTTCTGTCTCTACTTGTGCCATTGTTTGGATAAGAGATTGCCCAGCTGGAGCTCAATTTAAAATTCATACTTTGTCCTTGATGTTTGCCAATTTAATTATTATGTATCTTGATGTTGGTGTTTTTAGGTTCATGGTATTTGGGATTCTGTGTGAAACACGCATGGTATTTGGAATGGCATAGTGTGTAGTTTTTGTTGTTTTTTGTCTGTTTTTTTCCAATGTCAAAAAAGTTTTATATCATTTATTCAAACATATTTTCTACTCTGTGCTTAGCTTCCTCTCCTTCTAATACCTGTTGTGTGAATGTTGTTTTATTTTGTGTTGTTCGAAAGCTGCTTTAGGCTGAACTCAGGCTTTTTAAATTTTCTGCCATGGTGCCACTCTGTTTGTGTGTTTTATTTCCTAACTCATCTTCTAATTTGCTGATGTGGTCCTCAGCCTCTTCTAGTCTACTATATAAGCCTTACATTATGTTCTTTATTGCAGCTATGTCATTTTTCATTTCCTTTCGGTTCCTTTTTATATAGGTCACATTTTCATACAGCTCTTTATAATTCTCATTGAGTTGAACATCCAGCCATTTGAGCATCTTTATAACAATTACTCTGGATTTTTTATCTGACATTTTACTTGCCTCCATTGCATGTAACTTCTTTTCTATTGATCCCTCTTTGTCTTTTCTTTGGAGATTGCTTTTTTGTCTCCCCATATTTTGCTGTAGCATTGTAATTGTTTCTGTGTCCTAGGTCCAACTGCTTTGCTAACCCAGATTTTTTGGGGGGTGAACTTACAATGTGATCTCTCATGTCACCTGGATTTGTTAATCTAATGGATCTCCCTACTTGAACTATTTGTGTTCCCTTGAGGTAGTAGTGTCTTGGATATTAGTTTCCTATTCATGGGTGAAGTCTCCTCAGGGGTAAGCAGTATGACTTACCCACATCTTCATTATGAAAGCTATGTTGGCTGTAATTGTGGTTCCCATTCTTGTGTAAAAGGAGGTCAAAGGTCTCACAGGTACAAATTCACTGTTGATTCCCAGAATCCACCACTTGGGAGGAAGGATTCTCAGGGCCTGAGACTCAGTATTGTGACTTTAGTCATGTGGTGTTATGCTGGATTAGCATCACTCTGCAACTCACTACAAGGGCACCAGAGCCTAACAGTGGGTAGTGTGGGCAGATCTCTCCTAGTCTGTGTTTGAGACACTTGTCACATTGATTTCCCTCTCTACATCATGAAGGGGTTCAGAATCCAGCAGCAGGCTGACCAGAGGTAGTTGGCCAGGAGCAGGATGCATGGATCCTACTGAGGGAGCTGTGCACCATTGGTTGGAGAGATATATGCCCCATGGCAGACACAGAGGGGCCAGGGCTATTCTGCAAGGGGTGTGTGCTTGTGGGACACACACTCTGCATTGGAGTGATTGTGGTGTTTCACTCGCTTCATGGAGGGACAATTCTCAGATTTTGCTTTGGGAATATGTTCTTTTTATTGGATACGGATGTCTATTGGCTGCTTAAAGAGTTGTACAGGAACTATCTACTGGAACAGTGGGCTCCAGGTTCCCTTGTGCTGTAAAGTCACCACCACAAGCACTGTATACCTGTGGCCATGGTTTACCTTGTCGTGGCTCAAAAAATCACTCAGGGTTGCTGGCCAAGCTGACAGGCTCATGGGGCCTGAGTGCTCAATCAGTGCAAAGCAGTGACTGGAGGTCAGCAGCTGGGGAGGAGGAAGTCTAAGTTTCTGCTGCCAGAGCCTTGAGCCCTTGGTTGGGTACAAGTTTGCCTTGAGGCAGTTCATAGAGGCACCAGGGAATTGTGTGCTGGAGTGGTGACCTCAGGAGTCTGTGTGCTGAAACCACGCAACTGTGGTGTCTATGAGTAGACAGCCAGGAAGGGGGAAATCCAAATTTCTACTACTGGTGCTGCACACCCTTGTTTGGATAAGAGCATACCCAACCAAGTCTCAGGAGGCACCTCTTATAGTGGCAGTGGGCTCCATAGGCCTCCTTGCTGTAAAGACTTAACTGTGGTGGTGGAGTCAGCAGACTGGATGGTTTGTGCTTCAATTTTTGCTGCCTTGTATGCATGGTTGAAATAGCGTGTGCCCAGCTGGGGCATATAGAGGTACCCAGGAGCCATCTGTTGGGGTGGTGGGACTCAGAAGGATGGCACACTGGAAAGGCACAATTGTGGTGTCCAGAGTTCTGCAGCTGTAGGGTGGGGAGCCTCACTGTTTGCTGATGCATCTGTGGTTGTATTAGCGCATGCCCAGTGGCAGCTCACAGGAACCCCAAGGTGTGTTTGCCAACCAGGCACAGTGATGCACTCTGAAGGGCTCTGGCAATGAAACACACAAATGTATCTGTGGGCATGTGTCCAAGATGTGGGAATTCAAAATTTGTACAGCCATGGTCCTGTGCCCTTGTTTGGCTAAGACCTTGCCCAAGGCAGGAGTGGGCAGGGTGCACAAAGCAGCACCAAAGAGCCACTCAGGTGATTTGGGATCTGGAAAAGTGTGACAGTGGTGTCTGGAGTCTGCCAAGGGAGAAGCAGGAAGTCATACTTATTGCTGCAGAAACCATGGAATTCTTGAGGAGGAGGTCTTTAGATCTGCAAGTGGGGCAGCTGGGTTTTTACTGGAATGGCTGCTTTGCCACAGACAGTGTCCAAAGCCTGTCTGGATGGTGGTGTTAGGAGTTCCTAGAAGTGGCCGCAATCCCCTTCAAGATGGCATGGGCTCCGTGTCTAAGACCTCCATCTGGGGAGTGTTCCCAGTGGGGTAGGTGCGCCCTGTCCAGCAGAGCCTGTACTGTTAGCTTCTACTACTCCTACTGAATTTACTTGTCACACACACACACACACACACACACACACACACACACACACCACACTGTCCTTTCACCCTAACTCAATGCTCTCTCTCACCTATATCCTGCCAGTCACCATCTTCTCAAGTAATTTTAGTATCTTTTATTGACTTGAAAGAGTGAGAGGAGTTGAGGGCTAAGGGAGAATGAAGAGAAAAATACTGTTGACTCCTGTACGCACCCCCACCATGTGACCTTTTATGAGCAGGACAATGCCCAACCAGCCAAGGCATGTGACCAGTTTTTAGTTTCCTCCTCAGTGTTCTCAAAGATTTTCACAAGACCCCAGGCTTCTGGTATATGTGCATGAACATGATGTTTCCTTATTTGGCGAGAATTTGGTTCTTTCTGTGATTTACTCATTTTTCAGCTCATTTGTTTTTTGTTTGTTTGTTTGTTTGACTACCCAATAGAGTGAGGATCCATGCCTCAGCAATGCTCTGGCAGAGACCATGAAATTCGCATGAGGTGTATTTGCTGATTACCCATAATAGCAATGGATGTACCGTCAGCACTCAGTGAATGTTTTTCAGTAAACCCAGGATTGATGAGAGAAGAGAGGTATTTGGCTATGGCAGGTTAAGATCCACTGAACCAGGATGTCCCTGAGAACATGTCCACCCTGTGCCAGTGTCTCCTGCCAGCCCTCAGCACAGGGCAGAGTGGATTTTTCTGTCCAGCATGGAGCAAGTCCTTCTGTGACCCTGAGGCTTATGGCACCCCTCCTGGTCTAAGGGTCCACACACTGCAGTGGAACGGGGTGTACAGCCTAGAGCATCTGGAGTTGCTCTTGGACACAATGGGCTTCCTCCGGCTTGGAATTCCTGATTTAGGGCCAATGGATTCCAGGGATGCAGTTATAGACACCATTTTTGCCTTCTGTGGTCAGAAGCATAATACTTACCAACTAATGAGGCAGAGGTGCAAACATCACTAGAATCATCCCTCTGCAGCCTAAATGCCATGATTTGGTCATCCACTTCTCTGCAGAATTGGTGCTTGACACTCTCTCCCCTCCTTTCCTGCACTCTCCATCGGATATATGGGATACAGCTCTGCCAGAGTCAGGAAGAATGGCCCTTGCTCTGCTGCCACTTTTCTCCTTTTCCTCATTCTAAGGTTCCTCATGGGAGTCTCTTGGTCATTCCAGCCTGAAGGGAGTGCTCCTCCTCACCCACTCCCCTGTGCCCCTAGAAGCACCTCCCATGGAATTAAATGCCTAAAGACAGTTGTGCCCTGGAAGACAGGCATGCCCTCCTTAGGGAGGAAGAAAGACAGGCAGTCCGTTGTTGAGAAGTCACTGGGTCTGAGGTAAAACCAGGCCTTGTTGGGCACAGACAGGGCAGGTAGGGCAAGCAGAGACTTTTGAATTTTCAAAAGGCAGAGGACAATATACCTTAGGGTAAGAAGAGGTCTGACTTCAAATGAAAAGATGCCAGGTGAAGCATGTATGCTCAAAGGCTTTGTTAAGAGAGCTGAATGTGGGAAAGCCCATGCATGGGGACTGATCCTCTGGGCCTCTGAAGGCCCACAGACACAGGAAATCAGGAAAAGGTGTTTTCCACCACCTTTTGTTACTTCACTGGATCCAGGAGAGCAGCTGGGATGTTGTCTTTCCTTCTGTACACTGTAGCAAGTCATGTTCTCCAAAAGAGCTTGGATAAATTGGGGAGATCTCTGATTTGTCTTCAGTGGGTGTCCCAGCATCAGGCTCATGAGAGGTTGGCTGACATCCCAGGGATGCATAACAAGGGCTCCCAATCTTCTGACCACATTCTAAGTACCACTCTCCCACTCAAAAACAAAACATAAAACAAAAGGTTGGAAGGACAGATGCCTTGGGAACCCAGTAAGAATCATGTGTTCAAAGGCTGCTGTGGCCTGTACATAAGTGAGAGCCATGATGAGGGCAGGAGGAAGGGGACCAGGATGTAGTAAAAACACCTTTTCCAGAAGTTTAATCAACCAGTCTGTAATTTTTGGTAAACACCACTGTGGTAATATGGCATATGATCCCTATATCTGGAATAAGAGAGTTGTTTGAACATCACATTGGAGGGGATAGAGAAGAGCCTGTAGAAAGATTTACCTCTATCTCTATCTCTATCTCTATCTCTATCTCTATCTCTATCTCTATCTCTATCTCTATCTCTATCTCTATCTTTATCTCTATTTCTATCTCTCTCTCTTCTCTCTCTCTCTCTCTCTCTCTCTCTCACTCTCTCTCTTTCTCCCTTTTTCCTCCTACTTTCTCTCTCTCACATGCAGCATACAGCATATCTTTATAAGCCAAATTCTAGTACACCATGAAATCCTAAATGAGAAGAACTGAGAGTGAGTTTTAGGCCTGGGCTCAGAAGGAACTTTTTGAAGTCAATTTACATGGGTTGTTCCATAGGGTTGAGCAAACATTAGTTATCCATACAGACTTTGGCAGTCATGTTTAGGGCCAGACTCCTGGAACTTGCCTGGGTCTAATCTGTTGCCTGTGGAAGGTCAGGGTGTGGAATGGCAGGCCTGAACTAAAGAGAATGCCCTCTGAGAGCAGCTCCTTGATTAGGATACATAGGTCTTTTGGCCCATGTGAATACTTCTCTGTGTCTCAAAATTCCAAATTGCTCATGACTGTTGACCCTCAGTGGCTTTTAGATTTGGATAAGTCATGTTCCTGGTACTGCTGCCACACTCTCCTCTGGCTTCTTCACAGCTGAAGTTTTTACATGTAATTTTCTCAAGCCAGTTTGCTGAGCTCATCTGGTTCTTCTGGAGGAAACGGCCTTTACCTCCACAGAGGGAGGGTGATTGAACCTCCTTCCTGTACTCCCAAAAGCGTGGATTTAAGGGATCCACCCATTTCCTTCTTAACCACCAGTCTTTTCAGTTCTCTAGTTTACCCAGTCAGAGCCTGTGAGTTTCCCAAGGGTGCACTTTGTTTTGGCTGATTCCCTTGGTTCCATTACAACTTGCACCCCTCACTTCTCCTGATCAATCCCTAGATGTGATTTTGGCCCTTCCTCCTTTGGGGAAGGCTTGATCTTCAAAATCTGGAAGACCAACTGTCCTGTTACTCTTTGAATGGACATGTATTTGCAATTGAGATAATATCATATGTCAGGGACTATTTGGTACTCAATACTATTACATTGTATTCATTTTTCTCTTGAGAAGATACCCTGTCTTCCTAATGGTGTGTTAACACAAACATTAAGGAATTTAGATGTGGTACCAACAACCCATCAAGTCTACTTCCAGGTTGGCTTCATTTTCTCTTCTTTTCATGAATGGATTCAGTTGGAGGTGTGCGGAGTGCAAAACCCAATCAGGTAAACTGCCTGGAGAACCAGTAGTAAGGTTCAGCTTTCAGTTGGAAGTTGCCATTTCAGCTAGGATGTCAACAGGAAGGCCAGATGGGGTATAATGGCTTCTGAGGAGGCTGAGGAGGGATCAGAAGCAAGAGCATGAGAGACACTGCCCAGGTCTGAGCAGAGGGCTCCCTGCACCATGTCGGCTCTTGTAATTCAGGATCCTGTGATGGTCCCCAAGGACCTTAACATCAAGGTCCCACAGATAATTTTCATTTATTTCCTTATAAATGAGCAGACTTTGCCTTTTCCTCTATATGCAGATTAGGCCCCAGAGATCTGAGCAGTTACAGCTGGGATATAGGATTGTACAGGGTCACAGGGAGAACTCAGTGATGCCTTGGAGCCACTGCTGGGGTCATTCTGGGAACAGGCTTCACATACATAGGGATGATGAAAATGAGAGGATGACCCAAAGGACAAGATACCCCCTTCTTGGTGGCACCTAAAAGTATCATAAAGGGGGATCAAGAATGATCCCAGTAGGGCAAGGAGCATCTGATTTCTGGGGTAAGGAGTAAAATTCTAGTCAGGAGTCTGGCCCTGGTGCCAAGATTCCTAGACGTATAGTCATTGTCTTATTCCCTGTTATCTAATGCACCTGGGTCTCCCTGCTATTTTCTCTGCAGAAGATGGGAACTGCAGCTTCTGAATTTACAGAAGAGAGCTCATCAGGAGTTGTGGAATGTGTGGGCAGGAACCAGTGCCGATGTGTGCTCACTGCTGGATTCTGAGGCCCCACAGCCCATGAGGAAGAGGGGGAAACTGGTCAGCATAAAGGTGGGGCCAAATCTATCCTGGGCCCCCATGGAGGTGTTAGTAGATCTTTGTCTCAAGAGAGGTGTCCTTGATGAGTCCCTCAGCTACATTATTAAGAAAGTCAGCGAGAGGAGAGGTTTGCTGCACCTTTGCTGTAAGAAGCTGAAGGTTTATGCCGTGTCAAAGCAAAACATTAACATCCTGGATATGGTGCAGCTCAACTCTGTCCAGGATTTGAAGTTAAATTGTACCTGGAAGCTGTCCACTCTGAGGAAGTTCACTCCTTTCCTGGGCCAGATGGGCAATCTGCGTCGGTTCCTCCTCTCCCATGTCTTTACGTCTTCTCACACCACCTTGGAGCAGGAGGAGCATTGTGTTAGCCTGTTCACCGCTCAGTTCCGCAGGCTTTCCTGCCTCCAGGAGCTCTATTTGGATGATGTTGCCAGCCTCAAACCAGTGCTTATGTGTGCTCACTGCTGGATTCTGAGGCCCCACAGCTTGGTGCAGATCCCCAGGTGAGGGATGGCGAGGTTTCTCTGCAGACCAGAGCAAGCCCTTTTTCATTTCATTCCACAGTGACAAGACCTCCTATGTGCCATTCATCAGCAGTGCTACAGAGCCTGAGTCACTAGAGGGTCCACAGAGTCAGTGTCTTGTTCATTGCTCTGTCCCTTGCATATTGTCAAGTAACTTTCCCCGCCCCCCCCCCCAGACAAAGGTTGGATGAATCAACTAAGAAAGATGCTACTAAAGAGACTCCTTACTAGGAATGGAAGTAATGTGGGCTTTGGGTGAGGTGATGGGAGCTTGGGAATCCTAAGTGGTGTGCAAGGGAAGATTGTGTAATGGAATCATGAGGATGGCATGAGGAAAGCCGATCAGAAGTGAGATTTCAGGGACTTAGGTCCACACTTTGTGATTTGGTGATGACAGCCTTTCAATCCAAACCTGCCTCTAATCACCTGTCTGCCCAAGGCTCCGGCTAAGGGAATGCCTCATAAATGCAAGATTCTGGAGGGAGCAATAATGAAAAAAGACATGTCTTTATGAATAATACAGTGTTGTAATTCCTGCAAGGTGCCAGCAACCCCCTGGATGTTGCCTGTTCACCTGTCAGTTCCTCTGGCTTTCCTGAATCCAGGAGCTCTATTTGGATATTGTCAAGTAAATTCCCCTGCCCCAGACAAAGGTAGGATGAATGAACTAAGAAAGATGCTACCAAAGAGACTCCTTACTAGGAATGGAAGTAATGGGGGCTTTGGGTGACATGTGTTTTATGAATAATAAAGTGATGTAAGCCTTTTCTGCCAGGTTAGCCTTTTCTGCCTCTCTGCCAGTAGCCTCATTGGCTAAGTGATGAGGGTTACAGGAGTCCAGGCTTTGGATAGAAGGAAGCTCGAGTTGAAGGCAGTTTAGGTCATGTCTCCAATACTGAAGTTCACTGGTTGCCTACTGCTTGAGCTCCTTTCTGAACTTCCCTCGCATTTACTTCCCATCATTCATGCTCACAACACCTGTGTGTCTGAGGGTGGGTGTATGATGTGTTCTGGTGACAGGTGAACAAATGAAGGGTGTGATGTTTCATGGAGCTAAATCCCTCGCAGCGCAGGTGGGAGATGGAGAAAGGATTCCACTCAAATTTGCCCTGACTGAATCACACTTTTCACTGTGCAAGCTCGTAGGTTTGATCATCATCTGGAAGACCTTTCAATAAGGTGACACAGCCCTCTTTACCTTAAGGCCTGTCTCATGCTCGCTTCCCGCTGCCTAACCATTCCACCACCTCCCCTCACCTAACTGCTCTGTGTCTCCCCAGCTGCCTAAAGACCCCTTTGGAGACTCTGTCCATCACTAGCTGCATGCACTTAGAAAGTGACTTGAGACATCTCTCCCAGCACCTGAATGTCAGCCACCTGAAAGTCCTGATTTAAGGAGGCTCAACCTGTCCAACATCAGTTCTGGGCCCCTCCAATTGCTGTTAGAGAGAGCCTCCCCCACCTTGCAGGACTTGGACTTGGATGAGTGTGGGATCATGGACTCCCAGTTCATGGACCTGCTGCCTGCCCTGAGCCACTGCTCTCAGCTCATGATCCTAAGCTTCTGTGAAAACACCATCTCCATGACCGTCCTGGAGGACCTGCTTCGCCACACCATCGGGCTGAGCAAGCTGAATTGTGTGCTATATGCTGCCCCCCTGGAGAGTTACGACGAAAGGAGCAATATCATCGACCTGGGCCAACTTGCCCAGGTGCATGCCATGCTGAAGAATATGCTGCAGGAGCTGGGGCGCCCCGGCATGATCTGGTTCTGTGCTTACCCCTGTCCTCACTGTGGCTATAGAACCTTCTATAACCCAAACCCCACTCTGTGACCCTGTTATAAGTCTGTCTAGCTGGGTGCACATCTCATAGGCTTTATTCTGGGCTCTTGGATACCTAAACCCAGACATAAGTGAATCTTAAAGAAACCCAGCAGCCAGTTTCAGACAACTACTCAGTGGTGGGACAGGGGGAGAGATAATCCTGAGGAGGTTTGATAGTTTCTTTGGGGAGATGTATCCTAAGGAGTTAGAAATTTGCATCTGAATCTCTAGTGGGGGAGGGATTCAGGCTTGGGAGATAGATGTGGTAATTACCTTTGTTTGATTGGTTGTGAATAAATGTCAGTAATAAAGGGTACTGAATGTGAACCATCTGGTGTCCTCTATGACATCTTAACACAATTCTCCCATCTGCAGTTACTGCTCAGATAAGAGGGATGTTTCCTGATCCTTCTGCATCCCCTGCTCCTCTGAAGCCCCTAAAATATTCTGGGTGCCCAGTGTTCAGAGGCTTCTATAAGCTCATGGAGAAGGGCCCTTTGTCATCATCTTTTTTTTTTTAATTTACTACATTTCTGCCCTATGCAGTGATCACACTTCCTCTGCAACAGGACAGGCTCAAGGGATCATGTGGAGCCTCTAGGGAGGGGAAGTGGCCGAAATGTCCAAGGCCAAGTTCCAGGAGGGGGCTGCACTATTGGGATCATGTTAGCTGTGCTGGTCCGTTGATGCCTGACCTGTCCTCTTGAGATTGAACCTAGAGGATTACTGAGGAAGCCAGTCCCTGTTTCTGTCTCTCATTTGCCACCTATTGATTGGAGTCTGGGGGCTGGAGGAGGGACTAAGAGGTCTGCCTTTGAAGCTGCTCAATAGTCATTGCTGCCACTAATTGATCAGATCCCATTCCCTCAACTCCCTAGCCTGGCATGGTGAAGTCTTCAGTGTTAGTTAATGTTATGACCCTAGCTCTTTATTATATAGGTGCAGGGGCCTGATCTGGCGGTATCTCCCTTTTTTGCATCCTGCAAGAAAGAGAGATGAACGGGACAGCCCAGGGAATATAAAAATAATAGAAATAGAGAAGACACAGATAGATTTTAATCTGAGCTGAGAGCTGGGAGGGCTGCCGAACTGACTGAGGATCTCCTGAGCCACACAGCACATTTATTTATACTCCAATCCAATAAGGGAGTTTCACAGGAAAACAAGGAGCCTGGGAGGGCCCTGTTTTCACAGGAAAACAAGGAACCTGGGAGAGCCCACTCCTTTCTCCTGGAGAACAGAAATCAGATACTAAGAATATCTCTACACTCCCAGGACGGGAGCGCAACTGACATGATTCTGCCAATATCCAGGGCCCAGTCAGAAACAATCTAAAGAATGTCCAGGTGTCTTCCCATTTGGCCCTCTACATCTCACCTCTTTTTTTTTTTAATTTAAACATTAAGAATAAAACTGCAAATTAAAATAATTGCAAACAATGCCAATGCAAAACAAACTATGTACATGTTATCATTTTCAAAACTTGAATGTCAAGAGCATAACTTTGGCTATTAAATAATAACAAAACAATACCAATGCAAAACAACAATATGAGAAATCAGAACTATGGACATATTAAAATTTTTAGCTACCAAATGAAAGAAAATCTCTTTTGCTGCTTTTGTATATTTACTCAGAGTCCTTGGACTTGGCTGCTCAAGACTTCAGAAGACTGGAAGCTAACAGATGCTAGCACGAGCAGGTACAAGGTTGAAGAAGTAGCTTTCATTTCAGTCTTTAACTCTTAAGATGTCTCTATGTTAGCACCACAGATCCTTACGCAGCTTTCTGTTTTCTTCTCCTTCTGCTCTGCTGTCAATGGGCAACTCTCAGTCCTTTTGGGTGAAGGGACATAGGAGCTTCTCTGAGTCCATTGTGGTGATGGACGTAATGCTCCAGCACCCGAATTAGCTGCATTGCTCCTTCTTCCTTGTCCTTGGTTCTGGGCAACCTGCAGCAATGCACAGGTGCTTACTGCTATCATGGCAAGGCATCTTCACTATCTTTATTTCTGGACTATTTCTCCTCTGTTTTTTGAGTTCCTACTTATTCTGTGGCTTGAACAGGTCCTCTCTGGGATCCGGTGATGCAGGAATCCATACAATCTTGGAGTTTTTCTGGAAATATAAACATATTTATTCTCAACCTTTTACTAAAGAAATCTTTTCTATAAATTAGACTTGGGATCCTTTTGATTTTTGCCGAAATGATTTTTCCTTTAGCTTATTCTGACACCATAAGATTTTTCATAGGTGCCTTGATACCAGCATTATAAATAAACAGTTTTTTAAATAAAAATTTTTTCTGGATATGTTTCCTCATATAATATTTTTCCACTACCCACCCCCCTTTTTGATTTATTTAATTATTAGGAAGCTTTTTGGAAAATTTTTATAATGCAGTCTTCAAATTTTTAATTTTTCGCACAAAAATATAGCTGCTTTAGGGTTAATTGCATGTTAAACAATTTTAGCATGAAATGAACCACCAATAGAAATTTTAGTTAATACTTTAAATATATATTTTATTGATTTTGTACAGAGAGGAAGGGAGAGAGAGAGAGAGTTCGAAACATTGAAGAGAGAGATCCATGGTTCCATCCACCATGAGGCTTCAACCTCATCATAAACAGAGAGCTCACGAACCAGCTGTGGACAATTGGATTGTGACAAGAGGGTCCTTCTTGGCAAAAAGGACAAGAAGGGCCAATATAGAATGCCTTCCCAGAAGGCCTTTCATATAGTAGAAGGGATTAAATCCTTCCATGTGCTTTTTAAATTGCTGCCAAACATTCAAAGAATTAATTTGTAAGTTTGATATATACTGGTATGAAATATAAAAAATTATAATGACATTGTAGAATAATATCATGTAAAGATATTCTTTGCTTTAATCCATGATAATTCAATTTCAAACTGGAAGAAATATTTAGTTATTATACTTTGTTTTGCCCTTCTAAAGAGGCCAAAGCCTTCATAAATTTTTAAATATATGTACATAAGTATCATATGTTAATTTTTATTTGATAAAGCAATCACTAGCTTTTTCTTTTTTTTAATTTTTATTTGATAAAGCAATCACTAGCTTTTTCTATCAAATTTTTATTTGATAAAGCAATCACTAGCTTTTTCTAAAAAATTAATTTTTTATTAAAATTATTTGTAAAATTATTGGCCTTTCATTTAGCTGAAAACCTTGATTATAATTTAATAATCTAATTTATTTAAGTAATTAGAGTAGGTATCTTTATTTTAAAAAGAAAGCAAATTTACTTCTGAATTCACAAGCCACAAATGTTGCCCTGCTTCTAGCTTAATTAAAAATGCAGGTGGCTATATAAAGTTAGGATTCAATTACTTATAAAATATTGGCTTCTCATGTAACTTAATTTATATGACATTGATTATATTGTAAAAGCTAATTTGTAAAGTAACTTAAGTAGGTATCATTAATTTAAAAAAAAAAGGCAAAGAAACTTATTCAGAAAAATTTATAGGTTTGATACTTTATTGGTCTGATCCCAAAACATTAAGTGTCCCACCTACATCCAATTCAAAAATACAGGCTGCATGAGGCCTTTTTGTCTTTCCTGAAATTCTACTGCTGCTGAAAATTTTGGCTATATTTAAGAAATATATTGTTTTTGCCTTTCTTACAAGCAAAAATGTTCATAACATTTAATATATAGTATATAATTTTTATTTGATAAAGCTTTCCATGTGATTTCAAGTATCAATCTGTTTAATTAAAAATATTTATTTTAGGAGAGAACAGACTTTTGAACATTTCTGAAATATGGTACCAATCATACTTGGGAAAAAACTACTGTTTGAATTTTAACCCTACTATTCTGACTTCAAACCTTCACTTACTTGCTTTGTTCATCACGCAACGGGCTTAGGGAGGATGAGTTCAAGTTCTGGGCAAGATTAAAGGCAGAACTTTCTTTTTCATAAAAGAGTCAGCCTTATGTGCACTTAGTGGTGATCTCAATGCTGGCTCGGAAACAATGCTGTTCTATCCAATTAAAAAAATGCACCTGGCATGGTATTGAGACTGTGGGCATATCTGGTCTCTGGCCTGCAAGGTCAGACAGCTAAGTTTATCTTCATCATTCTTCAAAAGGGCTAAAGCAAACTAGAAAGCAACATTTTATCCAGGAAGAACAGCAGAAAATTCCAAACAACAGTTTGTTGGAGAATGGGGGTTTTCCTTCTCAGAACCTTTAAAAAATAACTACCTGCCCCTAAAGTGGCGCATTTGTGTAGGGTCCGCCTGTGTGCGGTGCTCTTGCGGCTGCCCTGGCCAGTTCAATAAATTCTTGTTTGCTTTTTTAATAAATCATCAGCTTCCAGTGGTCTTATTTTGAACCCAGGGTTCGACCCCACAACATTTGGAGGCCCCCAGCTAGATGCCCAAAAGAGAGAATAGATGGACCCCCCCAAGGGCAGGAGGCTCTCCCTCCAGCAGGAGTGAGGAACCCCCGGAAGGGTCAGGAGGCTTGTCCTCCACAGGAGGCTCTCCCTCTTGTGAGAGGAGAGAGGGACCCCCCAGAAGGGGCAGGAGGGCTTGTCCTCCGCAGGAGGCTCTCCCTCTTGTGAGAGGAGAGAGGGACCCCCCAGGAGGGGCAGGAGGGCTTGTCCTCCGCAGGAGGGTCTCCCTCCTTTCAGGGACCTTAGCTGGAGAAGCCGCAAGGATTTATTGAAATCTGGGAGACCGGTCTCATAAGGTAAGGTGCCCAAGTTATGGTTGAGATCTCAAAATGATGAGAGTCCTTGGAGGGCTGGACTACAGTGTCCTCGACCCCAGCTGTCCGAACGGGTTGTCCTGTATTTTGTCATGTTTGTGTCAGGCCTACTTGTTTTGTGTTTTCTGTTTTGGTCTCTGTCAAAATGGGTCAAGGTCTGTCAGTGTCTCTGTGTTCCCCTCTACAGTGTTTTTTGAAAAATTTCCAGGACTTCAAGAAACGGGTGGACGAATACGGCTCTGATGTTAATGCTTTTGATTTAACCACTCTTTTTCCCAGGTCAATGCAGGTCTGTAGGATAACTTTCCCCTCACAGTTCCTAAAGTATTAGCCTTATTTCCTTTGTTTAACATGAGTGCCATTTCTGTTTTGCTGAAACACTGTAATAGTACTTGTTTACTGAAAAGGTATAAGTACAGACGTTTGTTTGCTGTTTTGTTTGTCTACTTGCGTATAATTATTTGTTCATGTAAATGTGAAAATCTATAAAAAAGAGAAAGAAAGAAACCTTTAATTTGTTTAAAGCTGAGTGCTCTGATGGCTAGCAAACCGCCCGAGTGGCTACTGGGATTTTTTTTTTCCCAGGGGTGCTTTGCTTTCTGTCAGAGGGGAATCGGCCCACCTAACAAGATTTATGTCTATGTGTATTGATTTAAAAGTATGAAATTATAACAATTATGGTACAAAAAGTTAAAAGCAGAGGCCGAATTCTAAAATTAACTGTTTACAAGAAGGAAGCTTGAGCTGGCAAAGTCGCCAAGTCTGCCCAGCAAGCTCAAAAAACTAAATGAATCTCATTTCTGCCACCACCCAGTCTTGATCCATTTAAGTTGATCCAGTTGATCAATTTAAGTTTGATGTGATTAATTATTGATCAATTTAAGTTGATCAATTTAAGTTTGATGTGATTAATGATTACAGTACATTGTAAAATCTTTAAAAGGAAAATATTTTGGGGCAGCTTGGTCCTTATGTGTGTATGTCAATACTTAAGTTATAGTTTTGAAATCAGTAATATTAATGGAAACACACAGAGAAGAGCTTTTCAAAAAGTTCAGGGAGTCTGATTGCAGTATAGGGGTTACCAGTTCCCCCACATCACCTTAGTTAGCAAGAGGCAAGCTGCGAACAGCCAGATGAAAACGCCTCGCCTGGGTGGGAGCTCCTCCTTCACCACCCTGGACCTGCGCGCTCCCTGCCTCCACCCACCTCCAGGGATTGTTTTGAGTAGATGGAGGCAGCTGCAGCTAGGAGAGAAATTCCTTTGTGAACCCCTGCACCCCAATGAGACCCCAAACCCCAGGTGACTGCTTGGACACTTTTCACCGTGTTCTGTTAGGGGGCTTAAAGGCGCAATTAGAAATTCTCCCATTCCCCTTTTTCAGGCTTATCAGAATCTGAGATCCTCATCTGTATGAAAAATGTGGCATTTTAAATTTCAAGTGGCTAGAGGCCTGGGAACAGAATGCTGAGCCTCTCCTCCCTCTACCTTTTCTAAATATTTTAAAATAATGAGATTTGAGGTATGGTTATACATTTTTGAAAAACATAGAAGGTTTAAAGGCTAATGTAAAATAGTGTAAGTTTTTGTGAAGTTTATACATGTGATGAGAAGGAGAAGCAGAGAGAAGAAAACAGCAGAAGTGGAGGTCTAGAGAGACAGAGAGGGAGAAAGGGAAAGAACAAGACAGAGACCTGAGAGAGAGACTCTGGGAGTCCGAGAGGAAAGGATTTAGAAAGAAACAGAAAACAAAGATTGGGAGAGAAAGACAGAAGGTAAGGCCAGAAAAGACAGACGGTCTGAAAGAAAGAAAGACTTAGACTCCAAGGGTTTTTTAACTTAGAGGAAGAAGCCTGACAGGACTAGGCCTCCTTTCAATTAAACCCCAAGGTAACCTTACAAGTAGAGGGCAAACCTATTAGTTTCCTGGTGGATACTGGGGCAGTCTATTCAGTCTTGACAGCTGATGGGACCTCTAAGGAAATATCAGACCAGGTAGCCAGCAGACAAACTGCCTATTTTCCTTGGACATCATGAAGGACTATGGACCTAGGAAGGAACACTTACTGGGGCAACGCAGCTGCTGAACTGCACCAAAGTGGAACAACAGGCCTTAGAGGAGCTAAAGAAGGCTCTCGTCTCAGCACCTGCCCTAGCCTTGCCAGATATCACAAAGCACTTCCATCTCTATGTGAGTGAGGTAAGGGGCATTGCCAAAGGGGTTCTCACTCAGACTTTAGGTCCCTGGAAGAGACCTGTTGCCTGCCTGTCTAAAAGGCTAGACTCTGTGGCAGCAGGGTGGCCAGTGTACCTCTGGGCAGTGGCCACTACTGCACTACTGGTGAAGGAGGCAGATAAGCAGTCTCTGGGCCAGGAGCTAGCCCTGACAATACCCAATGCCATTGAGGCCCTCTTTGAGGTGCTCCAGAGAGATAGATGTCAAACACCAGAATCACCTAGTGCCAAGCTCTTCTCTTAGACCAGCCCTGCATCAGGTTCCATAATACACTGACCATCAACCCTGCCAGCCTGCTTCCAGATGATCCAGAGGAACCCATTCATGACTGCATAGAGGTAACAGACACAGTACTGACAGATGTCCTGCTGTCATCACCAGATGAGGTACTGTACACTGATGGGAGCAGTTACATTTGGGATGGGATCTGATATACAGGGGCAGCAGTAGTCACCCTGGACCACACCATTTGGGCACAGTTCCTGAGCTTTTGGCCTTAATCCAGGCCCTTGGATGGGGACACAGTGCCATCCCCTGGGAAAGAAAGTTACCAACTCCAGCCAGAAAGGACATTACTTTAGCCTTATTTGAGGCCATCTGACTCCCAAAGGCAGTTGCAATAATGCACTGCAAAAGACATCAGGAAGAGGAGACAATTGAAGCCAGAGGAAATAGAGCCGCAGACCAAACTGCTAAGGAAGATGCCCCAAAACCAATGGGGCCTTTACAGTCTTAGTAACCCTGCCGGACCCCCACCTCTACCAAACTAGAGGAGGAATTGGCTGAACAGAAGCAAGCCATCAAAGGACCAGATGGTTGGTGGACCCTACCAGATGACATTCTGTTGGTCCCAGAGGCTCTAGGTCAGACGTTAGTTGCCCAGTTACATCAGGTTACCCACTTCTGAACTTCTGTGAGGCAGATACTACCAAGCTTAGATAAGATAATTAAAAGCCTGATTGCTAGAAGTACTGGCTATATACAAGTAAATGCTGAGGTAGGAGGGTCTCCCTGGGAATTCAGCCCCAGAAAAATTCCCCAGGTGAGCATTGGGAGGTAGATTTAACAGAGATTAAACCACCAGCATTGAGGTACAAGTACATACTAGTTTTTATAGACACCTTCTCAGGTTAGGTTGAAGTATAGGACAGAAACTGCCTCTATAGTAATCAAAAATTTACTTCAGAAGATTATACCTAGATTCAGGCTGCCAGTAGTCCTAGGATCAGATAACAGCCCAGCCTTTGTAGCAAGGTATCTCAAAATATAGCTCAAGCCTTAAGACAGGCATGAGCAACACTCTAAAAAGTTTAATTAAATTTGTCCTAGAAAAACAGTGAAAACTGGATCAACCTTCTGCCCTTTGTCCTCTTATGAGCCAGGTATACCCTCTACCGGGAGAGGTCTTCCCCCCCTCCCCTCCTATTTTGAGATCATATATTGTAGACCTTTCTCCAGCCTTCCTAGGGTCAGGGAGAAACTGAAAGCTGGAATTCATAACCATTTCCTTGCTCAAGTCCTTACAAGCTCTGCAGTTTACCCAGAGAGCCATCCATAAGCTTGTTCCAGATGCGCTGCCAATGCCCACCGTGGACCCTGTATACCCCTTCCAACCCGGAGACTCTGTGGGTAAAGAAGTACCCTGCCCAAGGACTCACCCCAACCTGAAAGGGACGCTACACTGTTACCCTGAGCACACCCACAGCTGTTGAAGTAGACGACATCCAGACCTGGCTACACCATTCCCAGTTCCTGCACAGAAAACGGCCTGAATCCTGACAACCAGCGGCCTCACCAGTGAGATCCCTAGCCTAGGTTCCACACAGGCAGGAGGAGACCTGTTGCCTACAGGAGGGGAATTGGACTTCAGTGAGGACAGTACTGATGGGAACTGTGGTACCGGGGGTTTTGGTAACTGTAAAAAAAAAGTTGCTTTTTGTTTTGTTTTTGTTTTTTTGTTTTGTTTTGTTTTGTATTTTGCTAGCCAGTAAGAAAGTCTGAGGCTAAGTAAAGCTAAATGTACGAGCAAAAACCAGATCAGCAAATAGACCAGGAGTTAAATAAATAACCTAGATAAATCTATAGAAAAATTAGAAGAATCTGTCAGGTCCTTAGCAGAAATAGTATTTGCAGAACAGAAGAGGCTTAAATCTGTTGTTCCTAAAGCAAGGGAGACTTTGCTAAGCTCTTGGAGAAACCTGCTGTTCCTACACCAGTCATTCCGGGGTCATAAGGGAAAGCCTAAATCAATTGAGAAAGAGGCTAGCTGACAAAGAGGAAGCTCGGAAGACTGCAGGAAACTGGTATGAGAACTTGTGCTCGTGGTCCCCTTGGCTCACCACCCTACTGAGTGCCATAGCAGGCCCACTATTACTATTACTATTACTATTATTATTACTTATAGGCTTAATCTTTGGGCCATGTCTCATAAAATGCTTGGTTAATTTTGTACAGGATAGAATACAGGCAGTGAAACTAATGGTCTTACATACTTAGTATTCTCCACTAGTAGATACTAGTAATGAATCTAAGGTTTAGATTCATTCCCAAAAGACTAGTAGGGAATAAAATATGGTAGCAATCATACTTGGGTAAAAACTACTGTTTGAATTTTAACCCTACTATTCTGACTTCGACCTTCACTTACTTGCTTTGTTCATCGCGCAATGGGCTTAGGGAAAATGAGTTCAAGTTCTGGGCAAGGTTACAGGCAGAACTTTCTTTTTCATAAAAGAGCCAGCCCTATGTGCACTTAGTGGTTATCTCAATGCTGGCTTCGAAAACAACAGTTTGTTGCAGAATGGGGGTTTTCCTTCTAAGAATCTTAAAAATAACTACCTTCCCCTAAAGCAGCTCAATCGTGTAGGGTCCGCCTGCTTGTGGTACTCTTGTGGCTGCCCTGGCCAATTCAATAAATATTTGTTTGCTTTTTTAAATAAATTATTAGCCTCCGTGGTCTTATTTTGAACCCAGGGTTCGATCCCACAACAATTTCAGGGCCCTTGAAACATGCAAAAGTTATTCTCAAAAACCCTTGAAATACTCTTGGAAAGATCAAATACAGAATATATTTATATATATGATTTAAAGATTATATACCTAAATTATCTTAGAGAATAACAATTACATTTAATTTGGATCAATGAATTAATCCTCTTTCTTTTAAACCAGACCAAACCAGTAACATTTTTTCAATTTTTAATTATATAAGAGAAAACACATTTTAACTATATATTTTTCCCCATTTAAGTTACTCTTTGAACTTTTATAGCTGACAAGTCAAATATATTTTGCATGTCTTAGATTAATAATACTTTACATTTCTAAGAAAAATACAAGACATAGTTAAGAACTTCAATTCTTTCCTCTAGATTTTTTATGAAGCAAATTTGAACTTTACTTTTTTATTTATAATTAAGTGCCAACTTACCAAAAAAAAAAAAAAATTTTGCCACAGGAGTTTGGAGGAAGTTTGTAGCCATTCAATGCAAATTACCACCTTCCTTAGCTTACTGGGAGAGTGGTTAGAGCAATTAAGGTTGCTGACTAGCCTTCCTGGCTTCCTGTCAACATCTCTCTTTTAGTGAAACTGATTTGTTTCAAGTATCATGGCAATAAAAAGACATTTTAAACTTTCAGAACTTTCAAATTTTCAGGTAACAAATCAAATATTTAGCATTTCTCAAATCAATAATACTTTTACATTTTTAAAGATACATTTCAAATAAAACATGAGGCATATTTAATTAATAGACTAACCAATTCTCTAGACTTCATGCAAGGCATACTCAGATCAACATTGTAGTATTATAACAATTCAATACATTTAGATTTGAGTTTTTATCATTTGATTAACTTCCAAAATCTTTTAAATTTCCAACCAATAGGCCTGACCCAGGCTTTGATTTTCAAAATGGTCACAATTTTCCTGCTCGGGAAGTCAAGAGATAAACTCTCAGCCATTCATGTGGGAATTAGACTTGTCTCTGGGCAGAAATTTCAAAATTTTAAGTGCCTTGGGAAACTAGCCTATATTCATCTCCACCATTTATAAGGCTAAAAACAGTCTGTACACAGCAAAGAGTCAAACCCAGTTCAAAAACTATACGCACTCGTTTTAAACTGGCTTTTCCCCTTTTCATGTACACAGAAATCCCCTATGCATTTATGAATTCGTAAAAGCTTTAATTCATTAGCTGGAAAAAAAAGAAGATGGCAAATATGAGGCCTCTTAAAGTGGCTTTTTTGGAGAATGATGTTGTTTATCTTGTTTTTTATTTTGTTACTTTTTCCCTTTTTATTTATTTTTATTTTTAAGGAAATAAAAAGATTTTAAGATACAGAATTACTGGCAGTTACTAAGAAATTCCTTTAATCTTTTTTACTTGGTTACAAGTAGCTTACACGTGGAGGTGAAGGAGGTGCAGATGGTATTCTTAAAGATTTACACTCTTCCACACCAGGCTGTAAGGTCGTGGCTGCACCCACTTAAGCATTCTTAAACTCTCCTGTGTTGAATCAAAAATTAAAATAGGAATAGGAATTTTCTCAGGACTTTCTGCTGAGTATTGGTCATGCAACTACTTTCTAACCTTTCTCCAGTTTCATCAACAAACTTTAAGAAAGAAATCAAGAATCTGACTAAGCTTAACAGAATCTCTTTGAGCCATGAGTGTAGTTTTAAAGCATTTAGAAGGATTACCCATGTTTTACACCCAGCTAATTCAATTTCATAGCAATACACTCCCTCTACTCTACAGTTCCTTAAATCTGTGGCATGCACAATTCTTGGGAGCGATTCCTTGCCTCTTACCGCTTGTTGCCTCTTTCAGCCCATGCCCCACATTGGGTGCCAGAATGCGGGGGCCTGATCCGGAGGGATCTCCCTTTTCTGCGTCCTGCATGGGAAGAGAGATGAACGAACTGGTTTTAAGTGGAGGCGGCCAGGGATTGAGAAATATTAGAAATAAAGAGAAAAGACATAGAGATAGATTTTAAGCTGGGAACTGGGAGGGCCACCAAACTCTTTTGCTGGAGAGGCAGACTGGCAACCACCTCCAAAGCCATGCAGCACATTTATTTATACTCCAATCAACAAAGGGGTTTTACAGGAAAACAAGGAGCCTGGGAGGGCCTAGGTCCTTCCTCCTGGACAAACACAAGTCAGGAATTAAAACATCTTGGGAGTGCAAACTGACATGATTCTGCTAATATCCCGGGCTCAGTCAATAACAATCTAAAGAATGTCCATGTGTCTTCCCATTTGGCCCTCTACATATAGACACCATCTGAACCCACACTGATCACTTTTCAGCCTGTTGACAATATACTTATATACTTTTGAATAGGATGTAATTAATTAGTCTTGATACTTCCTCAACAATTATGCGGAAGAACATGTGTTGAAATCAAGAGCACATCTTTCCACACTATACCTGAAACAAGAGCCTTAGTTTGGCTCCAACATGATACAAACACAGAAAGAAACAATAAAATGCATAAGTTTCTGTTATTATATACTTATTGAACATGCCTCAAAACATATTTCCTGAAAGTACTATTGATCCGAATATGCACTCACAGGACATTAGGGCTTTCTTGCAAAACTCCATCCTGAAACCAAGTGAAAAAGAAACCTATTGGACAAAAATATAGCAGGAACTTTAAAATTGAGATTTGAAGAGGATTAAAACTGGTGGCAGAGGAAGTGGATGCTGCAGGGACATGGCCCAGGAACAAACTGATATAACAACTAACACAGAGAAAAACTTCCTGGATAATCAACAGAAAACTCACAGGAGAGATACTAAGAACTGAAAATGGAGACCATGTAAACACTGGTAAGGAGGGAGGAGGTACTTAACATCTGGCCAGACACCCACAGACAGAAACTAAAGTCCCAGAGAAATATCTCAATTATGGAGTTTTGCTACTGAGAACTTTAGGGGTGTAATTTCTAAGCATGATTTCCCAGCAGAGAGCACTAGAAATAAGGAGGGTACCCATATAACATCTGGCTGAGTGGAAATTCTAAAACTAGTAGGAAAGAGAAAAGCACATTAGAGGAGATTATCTAACAAATTGTGGCTGAATCTGAGAAACCCAGAACATCCAAAAGTTGACCCAAAGCATCACAGCAGACTGCATTGCTTCCTACTGGCCTCATCTGGACACCTCCAATTGTAGACTCCCATTGTAGACTCAGCTGATCTTCACAGCCATTTGGCCTGTAGATCAATTTCTCCCAGTGGTACCAACAACAATCAAGATTTAACTACAAGGCTGTGCACACAGCCCTCAAAGGGGTGAACCAAAAATGTCCGCCTCAGGTAACTGAGAGGGAGGGAGGAAAGGGGGCTGAGCTACTGGGCAGTATAGAACACCTACTACACAAGGCCACTCGATCAACACTGGGAAGTAGCCAAAATGCAGAGACAAAAAAACAGGTCACAAATAAAAGAATTGAAGGAAAGCAAATTACTGGATGTAGTATTCAAAACCAGTTATAAGATTTTTCAAGAATTTCCTAGAAACTGCAAATAAATTTAGTGAGACCCTCAAGGCTATGAAAATGGACCAACTAGAAATTAAGCATACATTGATTGAAATAAATAATATAAGAAGCTTCTGGGAGAAACCAAGATGATGACATAGGTAAATACCTAACTGTAGCCTCACACAATTTCAAAAAAATACAATTAAAATACAAAATGGACATAACCCAGAACTACAGGAAATTCGACTGACTGGAAATTCTACAATTAGAAGGAAAGAGAAAACCAGAAGGAAAATCAGAGGAGCTATAACAGCCTAAGGTATGGAGACACAGTGCTTGTGGGGAGAGGACAAAGCTGAAGAGGGAGGACAGCTGAGTGCCTGGCTGGTGTTCCCTAGCAGGAAGGAGATAAAAGCTCTGGATTGTACTGAACCCCAGTTCCAACAGCACTTAACCCTAGTTCTGGGCGAGACCCTGGGGACCAAGACAAATAAGGAGGGAGTTTGAGCTGTAAGGTGGAAACCCAGGGGAACAGTGAAAAGCAGTCACATAGGCACACACATTACAATCAGAGAATGGACTGTTAACTGTCCTGCTGGATTGCCCTAATGGAAAGGAGACAAAAGGTCAGGACTGTGCTGAGTTCCAGTTCTGACTGCACTGAACCCCAGTTCTAGGCCAGACCCTGGGGACCCAGGCTCAAACGGATAGAGTCTGGGTTGTAAGGCAGAAACTCAGGGGAGCAGTGAAAGAAGTCCCAGAGGCACGCACTTTGTGCGCAGAGAACAGATGGTTGACTGCCGCTGGATTGCCTACCGGGAAGGAGACAAAAGTTCCAGACTGTTCTGAATCCCACTTCCAACCCCATTTCCAACTGAACTGAACCCCAGTTCTGGGCTCATTGGGGAAGAGCCTGGACTGTTTGGTTGCGAGCGAAACGCAAGGGCACCTTTCTCTCAGAAGTGCTTGCAGCGAGTACCGAAGGACACTGAGGAACAGAGACTCAGGAACCTCATAGGGCAGGGCTGACGGAAGCCAAGGCTGAAGGCTCCACCCTGAAACTCCTCCCCATCCAAGTTGAGCACAGAGACTTTTGCAATTTGCCAAGTCTATTCAAATAAGGCTGTCTCCTGGCATTGACACAGCTGATCCTCACAGCCAGTTAACCTGGAGGTCAGTTCCTTACAGTGATACCAAGAACAATCAAAACTTAACTACAAGGCTGTAACACAGTCCACAAAAAGGGGCACCAAGTGTGTCCACTTCAGGTATCTTGGAGATGACCCACTGACACCTTAACACACAAAGCCACCCTACCAACTCAGGGAAGCTGCAAAAATGCCAAGACAAGGAAACAAATCACAAACAATAGAAATGGAAGATTAAAAAGTGACTGGATTTAGAATTCAAAACCACACTTATAAGATTTTTCAAGAATTTCCTACAAAAGGCTGATAAAATAAACAAGACCTAGGAGGATATGAAAAGGGTTCCAGTAGAAACAATAAATTATTAACTAGAAATGAAGAATACATTATCTAAAATAAATTTAAAAATATTATACAAAGTTCTAAGAACAAAATGGAAGACAGCAAGAATCAAGTCAAAGATTTGGAACATAAAGAACAAGAAGACACTATCTGCAGAAGCAAGAAGAGAAGAGAATCCAGAAAGTTGAAGATAATATAAAAAAACCTCTGGGACAACTTCAAGCGAACCAACATCAGAATTATGGAGGTGCCAGAAAAAGTTGAGAGCAAGATATTGAAAACTTATGTGAATAAATATAGACAGAAAACTTCCCCCAACTGTGAAAGAAATAGACATACAAATCCAGGAAGCCCAGAGAAGCAAAACCAGAAATGAATCCAAAAGGGACCACACCAAAACACAACATAATTAAGATGCCAAGAACAAAAGACAAAGAGAGAATATTAAAAACAGCAAGAGAAAAACAGTTAGTTACCTACAAAGGAGTACCCAAAGGACTGTCAGCTGATTTCTCAATAGAAATTATGCAGGCCATATGGGAATGGCAAGAAATATTCAAATTGATAAATATCAAGAACTTACAACCAAGATTACCCAGAAAATCTATTATTCAGAATTGAAAGTCAAATAAAGAACTTCACAGATAGGAAGAAGCTAAAGTTCATCACCACCAAATCAGTATTATATGAAATGCTGAAAGATATTCTTTAAGAAGAGGAAAAAGAAGAACAAAGGTAAAAAGTTATGAACAACAAATCATATCTATCAAGAAGTGAATCTAAAATTCAAATGAATAAAAAATCTGGTGAACAGAATAAAATGATAATAGAAACAGAGGAATAGAAAGGGAGTGGACTGACATCCTTGCGGGGAAAGGCTGTTGGAAGGCAGGAAGACACTGGAGCAAAATCATACACCTATGCATGAGGATAGTGTGAGGAGGGAGTAAGAGTGAGGGTGTGGTAGGGACTGGTCAAAGGGGAGCTATGGGGCAGGAGAGGAGGAACAACTGTAATAATCTTAACAATAAATATTTATTTTTAAAAAAATAATAAGTAAGTACCAATCAATAATAACCCTTGATGTAAATGGAATACATGTCCCAATCAAAAGGCGTAGGGTAGCAGAATGGATACAAAAATATGAGCTAACTCTGAGCTGTCTATAAGCGACCCACCTCAAAATAAAAGACACTCACAGAATGAGAATGAAGGGATAGAAAAAAAATATTCAATATAAATAGAAAAGAAAAGAAAAGATGGAGTAGAAGTAAACATATCTGACAAAATAGACCTTAAAATTAGGCCATCACAGGAGACAACAAAGGTTAAACTCCTTAAAGGATGAACTCCTTTAGTTTCTTAATACAAATGTATTGACCCCCAAAAAAGGATATAACCCTGGTAAAAATGAATGCAACAAATATAGGAGTACTAAATATCCTATCTAATAAAAGAGAATATGAAAATTGGCCTTACCTCACATACAACTGAAACCATGCTCACCAGCCAATCAGGAACATATATGCAAATTAATCCACCCAAGGTGGCTGCAGTCACAGAGCAAGCAGGAGGCTTGGCAATAGAGGAAGCCAAGCTTCCTGTACACCTGGCCAGGTCTCTGCTCAAGGCTACAAAGTTCCAATTTTCAAAGAGAAATAAATCCCAGATACCAGGGCATCCACTTGGCCCGGGGCCATGGCTAGCCTACAAACTACCACAGACACCTCTCCCAGGCCCCATCCTGATCCAGACCCCCTTCTCGGCAAACCAGCTAGCCTCCACCCATGCACCAGGCATCTAGCCTATCTATAATAATAAAAGTGTAATACGCAAATAGAACATCACTTATACATACAATTTGACTCCTCCTATGTGGTCAAGGATACTACTCCCATGTGGACACAAGATGGCCACCACAGGATGGCCAGCAGGGGAGGGACGTTGGGAGGGACCAGGCCTGCAGGGGAGGACAGTTAGGGTCATTCAGGCTGGCAGGAGAGAAGTTATGCATGTCAAGTTGCAGGGGAGTGGTAAGGGGGTGATTAGCCTGGTAGGCATACACGGTTAGGGGGAATCATGAAGGCAGGCAGGTAAGCAATTGAAAACCAGAAGTGGAGGAATGTGTGAGGGATGTCCAACTGCCTGTTTAGGCCCAATCCCTTGAGGTGTTCCAGATTATAGAGGGTGCAGGATGGGCTGAGGGACATGCCCCGTGCATGAATTCCATGCACCAGGCCTCTAGAGTGTGTGTATTTGTGTGTGTGTGTGTGTGTGCATGTGTACGTGTGCCTGTGTTTAACCTGATAATTGAGTAATATGCAAATTAACCATCACTACCCTACACAAGCCACACGCATCAGTTGGAGTATGCAAATTAACACAACAAATATGGTGGTTAATTTCCATATTCAGAGGGCAGGAGGAATGAAGATTGAAGACAGAATAGAAGGAAGAGGGAGGAAAAGTGGAAAGCAAGGCGGCTTTGGCCGCTGGAAGGAAAGCACTGGCAGTGCATGCAGGGCAGGTCAAAGAAAGGTTCGCAAGGATGGTGCACATGGCCATGGAGGTGGGAGTGGCAGGAGCCTACAGGACAGCAGGCATGGTGGGATGGGTGGATGGGACTATTAAAGGACTTTAACACAGAGATCAAGAACAACACAGTCATAGTACAGGATTTTAACAACTATCTGGCTTTACTAGATAAATCCTCCAGATAAAAACATAATGAGGAAACAGAGACTCTAAAGGACACACTGGATCTGGTGGATTTAATTGTCATTTATAGAACGACTAGAGGCCTGGTAGGATAGAGCCTAACCTGGCAGTCAGACATCTCTCTCACAATCACGGAATGCTGGCTCCCAAATGCTTGCATTTCTGATTGTCTCTAACCACTTCTGCCTGCTAGCCTGATCACGCCCTAACCACTGCCCTGATAGAGTAATTGATGCCTAACTGCTCCCCTACAATTCTGTTTGCAACTATCTACTCTCTGATGCAGGCCTGGTCGCCCCTAACTGCCCTCCCCTGCAGGACTGGTTCCCCCAACTCACCTCAACTGCTGGCCATCTTGCAGCAGCCATCTTTTGTCCATATGGATCTTAGACCACATAGGGACAGTTATCTTTTATGTTGGAGAGATGGTCAATTTGCATGTTACTCTTTAATTAGATAGGATAGAGGCTGCTGCATGGGTGGAAGGGTATCTTTGATCAGGGTGGAGTTTCTTTCTGGTATGGGGTGGCCTCTGCCAGGGGCCTGTAGTGGTGTGAAGCCTGGCCATTGCTCCTGGTGACCCAAGTAGAAGCCCTGGTATCAGAGATTTATTTATCTTCTATAATTGAAACTTTGTAGCCTTGAGTGGAAGCCTAGGCTGGCCAGGGTGTACAGAAAGCTTGGCTTCATCTGTTGCCAAGGAAACCCAAGCTTCTTGCTGGCTAAGTGGCCGCAGCCGTCTTAGTTGAGTTAATTTGGATAATCACTCCTGATTGGCAGATGGGCTTGGCTTGTAGGTGTAGTGGATTGATGACTAACTCACATATTACTCTTTTATTAAGCAGGATTCACTCCAATTCAGTAGAATATACATTCTTCCCAAACTCCTATAATAATTCACATAGAGAAAACACATGTTAGGACACAACATGTTTCTCTAACTTCAAGAACTGAAATAATATCAAGCATCTCTCAGATCACAGTGGTATGAAATGAGAATCAACTAGAATTAAAAAAAAAAAACATACCAATACATGTAGGATAAATAACATGTTCATAAACAATGAATGGGTTACCAATGAGATCAATAAACAAATAAAATCTTCCTGGAAACAATCCAAAATATCTGGGACACAGCAAAAGCAGTCATGAGAGGGAAGTTCATAGCACTAAAGGCATATCTAAAAAAATAAAGAAGGAAGGAAGGAAGGAGGTAAAGAAGGAAGGAAGGGAGGAAGGAAGGAAGGAAGAAAGACCAGTAATATAGAATTTAACAATACAACTTAAAGAAATAGAAAGAGGAAAACAAGAAAATCCAAGTTTAGCCAAAACTGGTTTGGGTCAGTGGATAGAGTGTTGGCTTATGGAATAAAAGATCCCGGGTTCGATTCCAGTCAAGGGCATGTACCTTGATTGCAGGCACATCACCAGTAGGGGGTGTGCAAGAGGCAGCTGATCGATGATTCTCTCTCATAGATGTTTCTAGCTCTCTAGCTCTCTCTCTTCCTTTCTGTAAAAAATAAATAAAATATATTAAAAAAAAGAAAATCCCAGTTTAAGTAGGGGAATGAAATAATAAAGATTAGAGAAGAAATAAATAACATAGAGACCATACATATATGTATATATGTAAGGGAGAGATGGTTCTTTGAAAAGATTAACAAAACCAATAAACCATCAATCAATCACCCTCATCAAGAAACAAGAGAGAGGACCCAAATAAATATAATTAGATATAAATGTGGAGGATTAACCACTGGTACCACAGAAATACAAAGAATTGCAAAAAAAAATTATGAAAAACTATATGCCAACAATCTGGACAATATGGAAGAAATAGACAAGTTCCTTGAAAACTACAAACTCCCAAAGGACAAAAAGTGGTGGTAGAATAGACAGACATGTATTGATCCTTGTTCTGGAGCAGAAAGAAAGAACAGCTGAAGATTGCACAGGGAGTGTTTGATACATAGTTAAGGTACAGCTATACTCTAGGAGAAGGTGGGAGGCTGCTAGATGGGATTCCCCTGACCAAGAAACCCCTGCTGATGTTGGATTCCTTCCTGGAACAACCCACTTGGCCACAGAGAACATGCCATCTTGAAGGGGCAAGTGGATGTTATCAGAAGCCTGCAAATCTACAACTGTGGCAACTACTGAACAGCTGCGAACCCCAGAATACCAGTCCCCAGTTTGTGCAAACACATAGATTCATAGATCCACCACCAAAATGTCAGATTTTGACTGGGATAAAGTGAGGACTCTGATCTCTGCAGTTCAGTGGAACACAAACACTGAAGGAGCTGGAGAAACACTGAAGGATCAGGAGGAGTCTCTGCCAAGAAAAACCTGTGGCTATTAGAGCTGGCATGACCAATGAATATATAAGGGTATCCTCAGAGCTGTTAACAGAGGGATCTCTAAAAAGCAACCCATTTTTATTTGACTTTAGGACAGTATGAAATTTTTTGAAGTGTGACAGCTGCTTAATACCTAAACCAGATAAAGACAACATCAATGAATATAGATGTCAAAATCCTCAACAAAATTCTACCAAACTGGATCCAGCAGAACATCAGAAAGATCATACATCATGACCAAGTATGATTTATCTCAGGAATTGAAGGATAGGACAATATCAATAAATGTGATACATCACATAAACAAATTGAGAAGTAAAAATCACATAGCATATCAATTGATTCAGAAAAAGCATTTGACAAAATCCAACATCGTTTCTTAATAAAAACTCAAAACAAGGTGTGAATAGAAGGATTATACCTCAACATAATAAAAGCAATATATGATAAACCCACAGCTAACATCATACAATTGTCAAAAACTAAAACATTTCCTCTAAGAACAGGAACAAGAAAGATATTCCCACTCTCACCACTCCTGTTCGATATAGTACCAGAAGTAATAGCCATTCCAGTTAGACAAGAAGAAGAAATTAAAAGGCATCCAAATTGGAAAAGAAGAAGTAAAGTTATCCTTATTTGCAGATGATATGATATTGTACATAAAAAAATAACTAATAGATGAATTTGGTAATGTAGCAAGATACAAAATTAATGCCAAGAAATCAATGGCATTTATATACATCAATAGTGAACTTACAGAAAAAGAGACTAAAATAGTACTCTTATTTACCATCGCGCCAAAAAAGTTACCATACTTATGAATAAACTTAACTAAGGGGGTAAAAGACCTATACACAAAAATGACACAACACTGAAAAAAAGAAATAGAAAAAGATATAAACAGATGGAAGAACATACTGTATTCATGGATTGGTAGAATCAACATCATTAAAATGTCCATACTACCCAAAACAATCTATAGATTCAGTGTACTCCCATTAAAATACTAGCAGCATATTTCACAGAAATTGAAAGAATTCTCCAAATTATAAATAAAAAACAAACCTAAATAGCCATAGCAATCCTGAGAAAGAAGAATAACAGAGGGATTTCAATACCAGATTTCAAACTGTATTACAAAGTCATTATTCTCAAAACAGATGGGTACTGGCAGGAGAACAGACATATAGACCAATGGAATAAAATAGAGAATCCAGATAATTACACAAACCACTATGCTCAATATTTGACAAAGGAGGCATGAACATACAATGGAGTCAAGACAGTTTCTTCAACAAATGGTATTGGGAAAATTGGATTGTTACATGCAAAAAAAAAATGAAACTAGACCAACAACTTACAACATACACAAAAATAAACACAAAATAGATACAGGACTTAAACATAAAATGGAAAACCATAAAAATACTAGAGGTATGCACAGACAGCAAAATCTCACATACGCCGAAAAAACTTTTTTACTGATACTTCTATTAGATCAATGGAAAATAAATAAATGGGACTACATCAAAATAAAAAAGGTTTTTCACAGCAAAAGAAACCATCTACAAAACAACCAGAAAGCCCACACAGGGAGAAAATATTTGCAAATGTTATCACTGATAAATGTTTAATCTCCAACATCTACAGACAACTTAAATAAGGAAGAAAAATGATCCAATATAAACATAACCAATGGATGAAAATTAATATAAGGAAGGTAAATGATCCAATAAAAACTGAGCAATGGACCAAAATAGAATCTTTTCAAAAGAAGACAGAATGAAGGCTAAGAGATACATGAAAATATGCTCAAAGTCACTAATTATCTGAGAGATGCAAACCCAAAGTACAATGCATTACCTTTCAGAATGGGTATTACCAACAAATCAACATATGACAAGTGTTGGCAAGGTCGCAGAGAAAAAGGAACCCTTGTGCACTGCTGGTGGGAATGCAGACTGGTATAGCTACTGTGGAGAACAGTATGGAGTTTCCTCGAAAAACTGAAAATGGAACTCCCATTTGACCTAGTAATCCCACTTCTACGAATATATCCAAAGAAACTAGAAACACCAACCAGAAAGGATGTATGCACCACTATGTTCATAGCAGCACAATTCACAATAGCTAATTTTTGGAAACAGCATATGTGCCCTTCAGCAGATGACTGTATCTAAAAACTATGATGCATATATACAATGGAATACTATTTGTCATAAAAAGAAGGAATTCTTACCATTTACAGCAACCTGGATGGAAGTGGAGAGTATTATGCTAAGTGAACTAAGCCAGTCAATTAAAGAAAAATACCACATGATCTCACTCATTTGTGGATAATAAAGAATATTATAAAATTATGAACAAAAAGGTAAATACAGAGGCAGTAAAGCATCAAACAGACTGTCATATTACAGTGGGAAAGTTAGGATGAGGTGGGGGAGATAAGAGATAAACCAGAGGACTTATGTACATGCATATACGCATAACCAATGGATGAAAAACACTGGGGTGGGTGCGAAGGCATGTATGTGGGTTGGGGGCATAGCAAAGATAGAGTATGCATATAATATCTTAATTTCAAAAATGAAAAACAAAGAATAATACAAACTCCAAAAACTGAATAATTAAGGAAAAAGAAAACTGAATAGATTAATAAAAACTAATGAAATAGGCTAATGACATAGAAGTAGTAATTAAACACTCTCTCCAAACAAAAGCCCAAGTATAGGTGGCTTCACTGGTGAGGTCTATCAAACATTAAAAAACTACCATCTATAACTCATCTATTTCAGAAAATCCAAGAGGAAGGAACACTTTTGAACTCTATTTATAAGGACAGCATTATCCTAATTCCAAAACTACTAAAATGAGATTACTAAAAAGGGAATTATAGTCTAACTAGGGGCCCAGACCACAGAATTTGGGCACTGGAGAGGGGTCCCTCAGCCCAGCCTGCCCCCTGTCACATACTGGGAGTCCTCAGGGGATGCTCTACTAATGACTTAGACCTGCTTCCCATTGGGAGTAGACCTAAGCTGCAGTCTGGCCTCCCTTTGCAGCAGGTGACTGGCTGATCAGAGGGAGGCACCAGCCCCATCACCCCACTGCTGCAGCCACTGACCATCACCGCAGCCACCATGGTATTTTCATCAACCCAGACTCTCGGCACTTCACCATAAAAAAATGACAATTTCTTTAGGCATTTTCAAGGTGTGCCCTTCATAGGATATGACACTTTTTTATTTTTCTTTGTATCCTCTCTGGATACAAAGAAAAATAAAGGATATGTTTCCATTGATATTTTTCCCCTTCCCCCCAATCCCAGGCTCAGCCTTTTCCCAAGCCTAATGACTCAGCCCCAGGCTTAAGGCTTTGCCCTACTCACTCCCACTGGCTGGCTAGGAGTGACCTGGAACCCAGGTATGTATGCAAATTAACTGACATCTTTGTTGGGTTAATTTGCATACTCACTCTGATTGGCTGTGGGTGTAGTGGAAGAACATTCAACTTACATGTTTCTCTATTATTAGGTAAGATATCCCTAATGAACATAGGTGCTAAAATACTCAACAAATTATTAGCAATTCTCACCATAAACATATTTAGAGGATTATATGCCATGATAAAATTGTGATGCAAGGCTGGTACAATATTTGGAAATCAATAAATGTGATGCATCACATAAACAAATTGAAAGATAAAAAACATTATCTTATTGATAGATACAGAAAAAGCATTGGATAAAATCCAACATCCAACTTTGACAAACACTTTCAGCCAAGTGGTAATAGAGGGAGTATATCTCATCATGATAAATGCCATATCTGACAAACCTACAGCAACATCATACTTAATGGCCAAAAGCTAAAAACATTTTCCCCAAGAATAGGAACAAGATAGGGATGCCAATTTTCACAATTACTGTTCAATATAGTACTAAAATGCTAGTTATCATGAGCAGATAAAAAGAAATAAAGGAATTACAACTGGGAAAAAAGAAGTAAAACTGTCATTATATGCAAATGGCATTATATTGTACCTAGAAAACCCCAATTATTTCATTAAAAAAAAAACAACTACTTGTGTAACAAATGAATTTGACAATATGGCACATACAAAAATAATAGCCAAATACATAAGGCTTTTTAATATACCAAGAATGAACTCACAGAAAGAGAAACTGAACACACAAAAAAATCATTTACCATTATAAAAATAAAGATATCTAGGAATAAACTTTAGGAAGGAAGTAAAAGAAGTGTACTTATAAATTGAGAGGACATTGAAAGAAGAGAGAGAGAGGTAGACATAAACAAATAAATGAAAACCCTGTGTTGATGGATTGACATGCACTCCCATTAATATAACAATAGAATATTTAACAGGTCTAGAACAAAGTCTCCAAAAATTCATATAGAATTATAAAAGACTCTGATAGCCACATTAATCCTGAGAAAGAAGTACAAAGTTGGATATATCACAATATCAGAATCTGAACTAAATTATAAAGCCACTGGTTCTCAAAATTGCCTGTCCTTGGCACTAAAACACACACATAGACCAACAGAACATAATAGAGAATCCAGAAATCTAGCCAAGCTGTTTTATTCAATTAATATTTGACAAAGGAAGAAAGAGCAAGATAGTATTTTCAATAAATGGTATTGGGAAAATGGGACAATACCTGCAGAAGAAGAAAAAAAAAATTGGACAGCAAGTTATGCTATATGCAAAAATAAACTCAAAGTGGATAAAGGATTTAATTGAAGATGGGAAACTATAAAAATCTTAGAAGATTCCATAAGAAGGGAGATGTCAGACATATTTCTTAGCAATATTTTTACTGATACAACTCATAAGGCAATAAAAAATGAGAAATTAATTTGGGATTAGGTCAAAATAAAAAGCTTCTCCTCAGCAAAAGTATACATCAACAAAACAAGAAAGCTCACTGCATGAGAGACCCTATTTGCCAATGTTCTCTCTGATAAGAGTTGAATATTCAAAATTTACAGGGAACTCATATAACTTAACAGAGATAAACAATCCAATTAAAAAAATATGGGCAAAGGACTTACATAGACACTTTTCCAACCTAGAGAAGACAAAGAAATATATAAAAACACTAAAGGCATTACATTCATTTTTTAAAATATATTTTATTGATTTTTTTGCCCCCTTTCCTCCCTTCCCTATATACCCTCCCTCCCCAGATTTTTATGTCCATTGATTGTACTTATATACATATATTCAAGTCCTTCGGTTGATCTATTATCTCCCCCAGATCTTCCTCCCCTCCCCACTGTAATTTGACAGTCTGCTTGTTGCTTTACTGTCTCTATATTTGTCTTTTGGTTCATCAGTTTATAATGTTCTTTATTATCCATAAATAAGTGAGGTCATGTGCTGTTTCTCTTTCATTGGCTTATTTCATTCAGCATGATGTTCTCTAATTCCATCCACGTTGCTGCAAATGATGAGAATTCCTTCTTTTTTATGGCAGCATAGTATTCCATTGTGTAGATGTACCATAGTTTTTGGATCCAATCATCTGCTGATGGGCACGTAGGCTGTTTCCAAATTCTGGCTATTGTAGATTGTACTGCTATGAACACAAGGGTGCATATATCATTTCTGATTGGTGTTTCTAGTTTCTTGGGATATATTCTTAGAAGTGGGATTACAGGGTCAAATGGGAGTTCCATTTTCAGATTTTTTAAAATATATTTTATTTATTTTGTACAGAGAGGATAGAAGAGAGAGAGTTAGAAACATCGATGAGAGAGAGTCATCTATCAGCTGCCTCTTGCACATCCCCTACTGGAGATATGCCCGCAACCAAGTTACATGCCCTTGACTGGAATCAAACCCGGGTCCCTTCAGTCCCCAAGCCGACACTCTATCCATTGAGCCAAACCGGTTTTGGCCATTTTCAGTTTTTTGAGGAAACTTCACACTGTTCTCCACAGTGGTTGCACCAGTCTGCATTCCCACCAGCAGTGCACGACGGTTCCTTTTTCTCTGCAACACTTATTTGTTGATTTGTTGATGTTGGCCATTCTGACAGGTGTGAGATGGTACCTCATTGTTGTTTTGATTTGCATCTCTCAGACAATTAGTGACTTTGAGCACGTTTCCAAGTGCCTTTGGCCTTCCTTCTGTCTTCTATTGAAAATATATTTAGGTCCATTGCCCATTTTTTAATTGGATCATGCATCTTCTTTTTATTTAGTTGAGTAAGTTGTATGTAAATGTTGGAGATTAAACCTTTATCATTGGTATAATTTGCAAATATGTTCTCCCACACCGTGGGCTTTCTTATTGTTTTGTTGATGGTTTCTTTTGCTGTAAAAAGGCTTTTTATTTTGATGTAGTCCCATATTTTCTCTTTAGCTTCCATTGCCCTAGGGGCAATATCAGTGAAGAAGTTCTTTTGGCATACATCTGAGATTTTGCATCTGTAGATGCTTCTAGTATTTTTATGGTTTCCCGTTTGATGTTTAAGTCCTGTATCCATTTTGAGTTTATTTTTTTGAATGGTGTAAGTTGGTGATCTAGTTTCATTCTTTTGCATGTGTCTGTCCAATTTTCCCAATACCATTTATTGAAGAAACTGTCTTGACTCCATTGTATATTTGTTCCTCCTTTGTCAAATATTACTTGAGCATAGTGATTTGGGTTGACACCTGGGTTCTCGATTTGATTCCATTGATCTATATGTCTAATCTTAAGCCAGTACCAGGCTGATTTGAGGACAGTGGCTTTGTAATACAGTTTGAAGTCTAGTATTGAAATCTCTCCTACTTTACTCTTCTTTGTCAGGATTGCTGTGGCTATTTGGGGTCTTTTGTTGTTTCAAATGAACTTTTGGAGAGGTCTTTCTAGGTCAGTGAAATATGTCATTGGTATTTTAATGGGGAGTGCATTGAACATATAGATTGCTTTAGGAAGTATGAACATTTTGATGATATTGATTCTACCAATCCATGAACATGGTATGTTCTTCCATCTCCTTACATCTTCCTCTATCTCTTTTTTCGTGTCATGTAGTTTTCCGCATATAGGTCCTTTACTTCCTTAGTTAAATTTATTCATAGTTATCTTAATTTTTTTGGTGCGATGGTAAATAGAATTGCTTTTTTAGTCTCTGTATCTGTAGTTTCACTGCTGGTGTATAGAAATGCTATGGATCTCTTGGCATTAATTTTGTATCCTGCTACATTGCCAAATTCATTTAAGTCAATTAGTTTTTTTAATGGAGTCTTTTGGTTTTTTTATGTACAATATCATGTCATCTGCAAATAAGGATAACTTTACTTCTTCTTTTCCAATTTGGATGCCTTTTATTTCCTCATCTTGTATAATTGCAATGGCTAGTACTTCTAGTACTATCTCAAACAGGAGTGGTGAGTGGGCAACCTTGTCTTGTTTCTGTTGTTAGAAGGAATGGTTTTAGTTTTTGCCCATTGTGTATGATGATGGGTGTGGGTTTATCATATATAGCTTTTATTATGTTGAGGTATGATCCTTGTACTCCCACCTTGTTGAGAGTTTTTATCAGGAAAGGGTGTTGGATTTTATCAAATGCTTTTTCTGCATCAATTGATATGACTATGATTTTTATCTTTCAATTTGTTTATATGATGTATCAGATTTATTGATTTGCGGATATTGTACCATCCTTCCATTCCTGGAATAAATCCTACTTTGTCATGGTGTATGATCATTGTGATGTTGTTCTTGAGTCGATTTGCTAGAATTTTGTTGAGGATTTTGACAACTATGTTCATGAGGGATATTGGCCTGTAATTCTCTTTCATTGAGTTGTCTTTATCTGGTTTTGGTATTAGGGTGATGCTGGCTTCATAGAAGGAGTTTGGAAGTGTTCCTTCCTCTTGGATTTTTGGAATAGTCTGAGGAGGATAGGTTTTAGTTCTTCCTTGAATGTTTGGTAAAACTCTCCTGTGAAGCCATCTGGCCCTGGGCTTTTGTTTGCTGGAAACTTTTTGATGACTGTTTCAATTTCTTCCCACATTACTGGTCTATTGAGATTTTTAGATTCTTCCTGATTGAGTTTTGGAGGTTTGTATTTTTCTAGGAATATGTCCATTTCCTCCAGGTTGTTCAGTTTGTTGGAATAGAGTTGTTCATAGTATTTTGTGACAATCCATTGTATTTCGGTGGGGTCTGTTGTTATTTCACCTCTTTCATTTCTGATTTTGTTTATTTGGGTCCTCTCTCTTTGTTTCTTGGTTAGCCTGGCTAGTGGTCCATCTATCTTGTTTATCCTTTCAAAGAACCAGCTCTTGGTTTTGTTGATCTTATGTATTGTTTCTTTGTTCTCTATGTCATTTATCTGTGCTCTGATTTTTGTTATTTCCTTCCTTCTGCTTACACTGGGCTTTTCTTGTTGCTCTTTTTCTAACTCTTTGAGTTGTAGAGTTAGATCATTTGTTATCATTTTTTTTTTCTAGTTTTTTGCAATTGGCTTGTAAGGATATGAACTTCCCTCTCAAAACTGCTTTTGCTGTGTCCCATAGATTTTGGATTGTTGTGTTTTCATTGTCATTTGTTTCCAGGATATTTTTAATTTCTTCCTTGATTTCTCTGGTAATCCAGGCCTTGTTTAATAGCATGCTGTTTAGTCTCCATGTTTTGATTTCTTTGGATTATTTTTATTGTAGATAATTTTCAGTTTTATGCCAATATGATCTGAGAAGATGCTTGATATGATTTCTATCTTCTTGAATTTTAATAGACTTGGCCTATGTCCCAAAATGTGGTGTATCTTTGAGAATGTCCCATGTACACTTGAGAAGAATGTATATTCTGTGGTTTTGGGGTGGAATGTTCTGAAGATGTCAATTATTATAATTCCATATGGTCTAGTGAGTCATTTAGGATTGATATTTCTTTGCTGATTTTTTGTTTAGATGATTTGTTGAAGGGTGACAGTGGGTATTAAAATCTCCTACTATGATTTTATTGCTATTAATCTCTCCCTTAAAGTCCTCCAGCAGTTTTTTTTTTTTTTTTTTTAATGTATTTGGGTGCTCCTGTATTGGGTGCATATATAATTATCAGGGTTATTTCTTCTTGTTGGATTGTTCCCTTTAGTATTATGAAGTGGCCTTCATTATCTCTTGTTATGTCCTTCACTCTGAGATCTAATTTGTCAGATATAAGTATTGCTACCCCAGGTTTTTTTTCATTTCCATTTGCCTGGAAAACTTTTTTCCATCCCTTCACCCTCAGTCTGTGTGCATCTTTTTTCTGAGGTGGGTTTCTTGTAGACAACAGATGTATGGGTCTTGTTTTCTTATCCAATCTGACACCCTATGTCTTTTGATTGGAGCGGTTAATCCATTTACATTTAAGGTCATTATTGATAGGTACTCATTTGACTCCATTTTTATTCTATACCCGTGTTCCTTCTTCACTTCTTATTTCTTTATTTTTACAGTAGACCCTTTAGCATTTCTTGCATTGCTGGTTTGGTGGAGTTAAATTCCATCAGTCTTTTTTTGTCTGTGTAGCTCCTGATTTCCCCTTCAATTTTGATTGATAGCCTTGCTGGGTAGAGTATTCTTAGATTAAGACCCTTTCTTTGCATGACTTTGTATATTTCATCCCATTCCCTTCTGGGCTGATATGTTTCTGTTGAGAAATCAGTTGCTAGTCTGATGGGGATTCCTTTGTATGTAACTTTCTGTCTCTCTCTGGATGCTTTTAAGATTCTTACTTTGTCGTTGTTGTTTGCCAAATTAAATATAATATGCCTGGGGATCTGTCTTCTGGGGTTCATTTTGCTTGGGACTCTGCGAGCATCTGGGATTTGTGTGGGTTTTTTTCTTCTCTATCTCAGGAAATTTTTTTGTCATTATTTCCTGAAATACTTTTTCCATGTCTACCTCAGTTTCCTTTTTTTCTGGAATCCCATTTATTCGAATATTATTTTGTTTTGTATTGTCCCAAAGCTCCCGTAGGCTCTCGTCCTGCTTTTTAATCTTTTTTTCTAGAAGCTGCTCTAATTGGGTATTTTTTTCCAGCTTGTCTTCTAGGTCACTGATGTGGTCCTCTGCTTCATCTAGTCTACTCTTGATGCTTTCTATTGAGTTCTTCATGGTAGCGATGTCATTTTTCATTTCTTCTTGGTTCTTCTTCAATTCCTCTTGGTTCTTCAATTCCTCATGATTCTTCCTCATTTCTTCTTGATTATTGTCGAATTTCTCTTCCATTCTTTTTAGCCATGCTATGATCATTACTCTGAATTCTTGCTCTGGTAAGCTGCATGCCTCTGACTTGTTTACTTCCTTTTCTGGTGATGCCTGGCTTTCTTTCCTGTGCGGGCTATTTCTCTGTCTCCCCATTGTCTCTCTTTTTGGGATGTATGGTTATGTGGTGTTCCTTCTGCCTTGATTTAATGGTACAAAATACAACACTTTCCGAGGATGATTGAAGAACTCCCTTGAATCCATGTGTTTGCGCTGGTTGGGGCGTCACAGCTGCTCGATGGACTCCTCCGCTGTGGGTTTTCCAGGACTCAGAGAAGCTCCAACTTTCGTGGTAAGATGGTGCAGCCTTCCCTCTAAGTCCGCAGCTCCAGGAGTGCCGCCAGGGCAGTGCTTGCCGCTTGGTCAGGAAATCCTGTTCAGCGGACCCTTCCTTACATTCTTTGAGAGTTCAGCTGCCCCTTAGTTGGCAAAAAACATTCCCTGAGTGACTCAGACGCTGCTTTTTTCTGTCCTGGGACCAGGGTCGGAACAAGTCCGTCTGTTCGGATGCCATCTTTAAGCTCCGCCCTGCCTACATATATTTTTTTAGGTTTCCAACCAATTTATTTAGAATCAGATTGAATTTTTAAAGGAAAAAGTATTTTAAGGCCCCTCACTTTATGCAAATAAAAACAAAATTTTTTTTCTATATAGGCAGTCACTACTATATTGAGTATTTAAAGCAAAAATAAGAAAAAGCTAATTGAACACTAGATAAAAACATGCAGAATGACAGAAAAAAATTCTATACCTAAAAGAAGACTAGACATAGAGTGGAACAAATCCAATTCCACTAGTAAGGCTTTACGTAAATTAGTGCTTTTTTTTTTTTTTTTAATAATCTTGACCTCCATAACTCTCAATTTTTAAAATAATGTTCCTGGATTTGAATCAACTTAGAAGAAACCCTCATATTTGATGAAAATCTCAGGCGCTTGGTGAGACAGTTGATTTGAACTGATTAATGTTGTCAATGGTGCAATATGACCCAGACTATTCAGAATTTGAAATTCTAAAACTATTTCAAATCTAACTTAAGTATTTGATAAAGGGAATGATTGTCTTAATCAAATTTCAATTGGTTGCAGAGATTTAATTTTTTACTTTCTCCAAGTGTACAAGTGATTAGAGATCTTAGGGCAATATGATATTTCATCAATTGAGAAGTTTGAGGATCAAGGAGCTCCAGTGGCACAATCGGTTAGCACACGTACTTAAAAGAGAGCTGGAAAATAAACTTTATCTGTTCTTTTTTCCCCCTCATCCTCTGGCTGTGTCTCAATTTTTTTCATTCCCTCTATACATGTTTCTCAAATTTTGCCTTTTTTTTTAATACTAGTCAATACAACAAAATAGCATACATAACTCCATCTATTGCAAAAAATCTGAATTATTAACCAGTATATCTGGTATTACCTGCAATATCTATACAAATAGGTGAATTAACCTCATCACTTTGATCAAGAATAAGACTAGTACATTACCATTAACAGTCATAGATCTGGTCAAAGAAGGCTGTAATAAAGTTTCTTCATCATTAAATTGTTTCTCAAGTTCTCCTACAGATTCCTGGCCGAGTTGTAGAAATTCTGCTGCCGCTGTCCCTGCTGCCATTGCTGCTGCTGCCGCTGCCACTGCTCCTTTTACAGGATCTATCATTCTCCTCAGAAATATTAGGTCATCTTTCCAGACTTTCAAAGCTTCTCCATTTCTCAGATATTGGAGCGAAGTTGCTGAACTGTCTTTGTGCAACTTGTCCCAGATTCTGCATCTCTGATATTCTCGATATCTGTTGCTTTTTAACCTCTCCAGGTCTGAGAGGATTACTATTTTAATGAGTTTCTGGATAACTGGTTCAAGACGGCATAATTTCACTTTTTCTTCATCTTCAGACATCCTAAAAAATGTTGTCTTCTACTTGCCCATATCCAGTCTTTTTTACTCCTACATTTCTTTTGTTTGAGATCTCCTTCCTTTTCTCAGCATTTTCTCTGTTTATGCCAAAGCAGCTGTGTGGAGCCTGAGCGGGTTTGTAGAATGTGCGGGGTGGGGCCTCAGGGTGGGGAGGGACCTCAGGGCAGGGCGGGATTTCAGGATGTCACTAGGCTGGGGTGTGACAAACAGCAATGGCTGCCATCAGCATTCTCTGCCTTTCAGCTTTTTAAAGTCTCTGCACTCCAGTGCAGTAAACAACAATTGCTGCATGCACCTCTACAAAAAAGTCACCCTCACTTTCGAACCCGATTGCTGACTGACCAGATTCTCTCCTTAGGCCTCTGGGTTCCCCGAGTAATCCCAGAAACTGGATTTAAAAGTGATCAGGAGCTTGTTTCCTTTCTGGTTAAAAAAACGCTGAGCATCCAGTCACCTGTCACCAGCCTGATTTGCGTGCCTCCATACCCAGGCTTGTCAGCTTTTTAGCACTGTGCTCCTTTCTCTTTCAGCCAGCTTTCTCATGGTTTTTGGGTGGTAGACGTTTTGTCCTTTAGTTTTGAAATTCTTGTGTGAGGCAGATTAGTTGCTCACACCGTCATCTTGGTTTTCTCCTACATTCATGCACTGATGGGGGAGGGTTCCAACTGAGAGTACCTTAGCCCACCCCATGCCCTCTCACCTTCTGGGATCAGGACTAACGCAGCAGTCAGACATCCCCTGAGGAATCATTCGCACTGCCATAGAGGCTTCCTTCACCTCAGCTGCATTTGCCAGCTGTGAGTCTGGCTTCTGGGAGTTCATTGAATACCAGGGGGCAGGTTCTGAATTGAGGATCTTTTCCAGGATGGTAAGTGTGCATCATAGAGACCAGATGTACTGCTGTTTGGTCAATTTTCATATTAGAGTTTTATATATAAAAACTAGGTTCCCAGTGCATGAAAGGAACTGTGGGATTTGGTGGTACAGGTGCAGGTTTGGGTCCATCCTCTGTGCCCCCACTTGGCCTCTCCGTCCACAGCATCTGATCCCCTGTCTGCCTGAAGTCCTATTCTTGCTGCTGCTGCTCACAACATATTATACCTCTGTGACTGAAACCCAACATGCTCTTCCCTCTGCCATCTGCCACCAATGACAGTCAAAGAGTCTGCACACTCTCCCTGGTGAACAACATCACAGAGAACAGTTGTTCTGCCACTCAGTCTATTTGCATGTTAGGGTTATATATGCAAACTTTGAAAATTTATATATATTATTCAAAGTAACTACAGTTTGAAAGTTGCAAATCAAAATGAATCTGAGGTACCATCTTACAACTGTCAGAATAGATGTTATCAACAAAATATAACAAGAATGTTAAGAAATGCACCCTTAGGCACTGCTGGTGGGAATGTAGATTGGTGCAGGTACTGTGGAAAACAGTATGAAGTTTCCTCAAAAAATTAAAAATTTAGCTACCATTTTATCCAGTTCTACCATTACTAGAAAGATATTCCTAAAAAATCAGAAACACCAGTCAGGAAAGATATATGCAAATCTATTTATTGCACCACAATTCACCATAGCTAATTTTGAAAACAGCCTAAGTGCCCATCAGCATCTGAGTGGATAAAAAAAGTGTGATGCATCTACACAATATAATACTACACTGCTGTAACAAAGAAGGAATTCTTACCATTTATAACAGCATGGATGGATTTGGAGAGCATTATGCTAAACAAAATAAGCCAAGCGGAGAATGACAAATATCACCTGATCTCACTCATTAGTAGATATAATATATAACATAAACTGATAAATAGAGAAAAATATTTTTAGAATATAATAGAAGCAATCCTATAATTGCAGAATTTTTATATTTCCTAAACTTTGTGATATTATGCTATGCTAGTACATTTTTGGTAATATTTAAAGTATTTTCTCCACGTATTTAATTTTTATTGCATGAATCATTATTTCATTTACAACTAGAGTCCCAGTGCACAAAATTTGTGCATGGGAGGAGGGTTATGGGTGTTCCTCAGCCCAGTCTTGACCATCTCCATTCTAGGACCCATGGAAGGATGTTTGACTGCTCATTTAGGCCCAACCCCACCATTTGGATTGGGCCTAAATGGGCAGTCAGACATCCCTCTCACAATCCAGGACTAATAGCTCATAACTGCTCAACTGCCTGCCTGCCTTCCTGATTGCCCCTAACTGCTTCTGCCAGCCTGATCATCCCTTAACCACACGAATGCCAGCCTGATTGCTGTCTAACTGCTCCCCTGCCAGCCTGTTTCCCCCCAACTTTCCTCCTCTGCCTCCTAGTCACCCCTAACTGCCCTCCTCTGCAGGATTGATTGCCTCCAACTACCTTTTCTTGCAGGCCTGGTTCCTTCCATCAGCCCTCCCCTGCTGGCCACCTTGTGGTGGCCTCCTTGTGTCCAAATGGGGGCAGGATCTTTGACCACACAGGGACAGCCATCTTCTATGTTGGAGTGATGGTCAATTTGCATATTACTTTTATTAGATAGGTTAGAGGCCTGGTGCAAAGGTGAGGGCTGGCTGGTTTGCCCTGAACGGTGTCCTGGATCAGGGTGGAGGTTCCCTTGGGGCATGGGGTGACCTGTGGTATTTTGCAGCCCAGCCAAGCCTCCTGGTGATTCAAGTGGAGCTCCTGATATCTGGAATTTATCTCGCACAATGGAAACGTTGTAGCCTGGAATGGAGCCAAGCCTTCTGTTGGCTCTGTGGTGGCAGAGGATTTATTTACCTTCTATAATTGAAACTTTGTAGCCTTAAGTGGAGGCCGGGGATAGCCAGGGTATGCAAAAAGCTTGGTTTCCTCTATCTCCTGGGAAACTCAAGCCTCCCTCCTACTTTCTCTGTGGGTGCAGCCATCTTGGCTGGGTTAATTTGCATACTTGTGTTGAGTGGTTTGTGGGTGTGGCCTGTGGGTATTGTGGAGTGATGGTTAATTTGGTTTTATTGTATAGGATAGTGTTTCTTAAAATATCAATGTTTATTGCATGTAACATTATTATACTTAAATCAGTTTGTTTTGAAAAATTAAAAAATAAATATAATATAGCAGAAATATGGATTAAAAGGAATGCATTCCTAATTCTGGTTTAACTACTTCTTGCTTCAGTAATTAAAAGCTGAGGAATTATTTCCTGACAATCATACTATAAGGTAGTGTTCAGTACAGATGCCCATCTACCATTCTTTTTTCATTTGGTTCCTGTAATTAAAGTGCAGCATTCCTGTTAAAATATTTATTATGATAATCCATAAGAGACTGTGTCACCTTGACTTTGCATCCCTATATTGTTTCCCCTTCTAACAGAATGGACACATCTTGTAGGAGAGGATCCCAAATGCTTGAAGATGGACCCCTTTTATGGGGAGGGATCCCCTGGAGCCACTTCTGTGAAGATTAAGTGTATTTCTGCCCTTATCTGTTTTTAAATAACATCATCCTATTTGAGTATGGTCAACATTTGTTAAATGGTAAAGTTGGTTATTGTGTATATTTACTAAACAGTATGAGAGTCATGGGTATGCCCGTTAGCCCAAAATGAAAAAAAAAAAAAAAAAATGAGTCTTTACATGTTTTCAGTACAGTGGAGAGAACTACTGGAAAAATCAGTTTGAAAAGCCTTCAAAAAAATCCTCAAGCAGGATTTCATACATGTGACAAAGAAAATGGTTTGGGGTGTAGAAAATTCAGATAAAGTAAATGCAAAACTAGTTCTTAAAGATACAAGAAAAAGTCTCAACCCATCTTCACATAAGTGTCATGTCAATAAAAACTTTTACATATGTAATGTCATAATTAAAATTCAAAACATGAGGCATGAGAAAACTGTATCATCTAAACCAAAGTTACCATAGAATTCTTAGAGTTCACTTATAAAATGAACCTTTGACCAAAATACTATGCTCTATTTTAAGAGTATTTAAGGAACACTTGTTGAATAATGAATAATTAAAAATCACTGTTTCCATTTCTAAATAGAAAACATGCTTATGTTCCATGTTGGCAGTATTATCCTAGGAAGGAAGAATATGAACATCCTCATATATGGCAAAATACAAACTAACAAACACTTCTCAGTATCACCCTAGTGGAAATAACGGGAAAACTCACCTTAATCTCTGACAAACGCTGCGATAACACCTTAGGGCATTTCTCCTGAAATGTCACACACCTAATTATCACAAATGGACACTAAATCTTTGAATTTGGAAAACTGGTTAACATGAAACTGAGTTTTTTTCTGCTAAATAGGTACTGAAATGAATATGCCTTCTTTTAATAGTCAGTAACATGAATGAAACATCCCTGAGAAAACATCATCATTCATGATTCATTTTCCTCCTATGAAACAAGAAAGAGAAATATAATTGGTGAAGTGGTGGTGAAGAAGTGGCTAAAGCCTTTTCCTGAGTCAGAGACACCTGTGTGAATCTTTTAAATACCTTAGACATTTCTCTTATGTCAGTTCCAAAGAGAATGTTCTCTACAGCAAACATAGGTACAAGATCATCACATTGAAATAATAATAGAGATTATTATATTTACGTGGCACAGGGATGCACATTTCTATAGTGAACACAAGTACCTCAATTCCAATTCTATATAATAAATATTTTTCCTTAAAGTTTATGAAGTTAAACTGAGTTTTATTTTGTCAGATAATTAATAGAAGATAATGACCTTTATTAAGACTAAAGAAGTGTACTTTCAGAATACATTTTTAGTAATCATTGTGTATGAAACTCCACTTTAAACTTATATAAAGTTCTTGTTCCCAAAGTGTAACATTCTAACATAAAAACATAAAACTGAGTTCTTCAGGGTACTGTTGAAGTGAATAGAAGCAAACAGTAATAATGTTAAAATACACTGAATTTAGCTAGAGGTTAAAGTTCTAGATCTTAAAGATCATTATCACATTCATTTTATAAGTTCTAAAACTCTTTAGTAATTACAAATACTATTGATCATCTGCACCCACACTCAGTCTAAAGAACACTAATATATTTTGGCTTGAAAGAAAGATGAGAAATTTGAGGGGTATTTCTTCATTCAATGTTACTGTTTTCACACAAATAATAATTTAATACACATACACACATACATACATACATACATACATACATACATACATACATACATATATATAATTGTGTACTAACAGTTTCTCCACTTTTGTTTCTTATTGAATTTACTCAAGGCCTGGTGCACATATTGTGTATCAGAGAGGGTTCTTAATCTTGGTCTGCTGGATAGTGCTGAAACTGGCTTTGCAACATCCCTGAAGTGGTCCAGATTGATAGGGGCACAAGCCGGGCCTAGGGACCCCACCGATGCACGGTCAGGTCTGGTGGGGAGGGGACATGTGAGGTTGGCCAGCCAGTGAGGAACTGCAGGGTATATCTGGCCTATCTTGCTCAGTCCCAATCAGCCAGACCCCTAGAGTAAGCTAACCTACCAGTTGAAGAATCTTCCCATTAGTGGTCAGTGGACATCATAGCGATTGGTCAATGGGTCAACTATCTACCCCTTTGTGGTCAGTACATGATATAGTCAGTGGTTGAGCAACCTTAGGAGATTAGGTTTTGATTGTTTGAATTGCTGACTGGATGACCAGATACTTAGGATATCAAGCTTTTATTATATAGGATGGGAATTACATTGCGTAGTATGATCACATTATCTTTAAGTATATAACTCTATCATACTTTATTTACATATTGCATTATATTTCAACTGACTGAGTCTCCTTCCATTCCTATATTTTAAAACATTACCTAAGTGTTTTTTGCCTGAGGGATGTTTTTTCGCTTCTCTACTTCCTCCTCCTCCACCTCTCAGACTTCTTACATCACCTTTGCGTCTTGATGGAAGTCCACTCCCACTTTGAAAAGATGATTTCTTGGCATAGTTTACTTTAATTGTTTTTCCATGAACAAACAAAAATGAATACACAAATAATTCAATAGTACATAACATTTAAACTGAACAAATGGACAATTATTTGAACCCTACTAATCACTACAACTAAAATCAAGATCAACCTCAAGTTCTTCTCCCAAATAAAGCATTTCCTTAAAAATGATTGAGTCCTTCTTCATGGTAAGTTTACAAAATATTTCCTTACTAACAACCTTTCATTAAGGCATTCAACACAGAACCTTGTATGTTGGTTAACAGAAGTCCTCCAAAGACCTATATTAATAAGGACTAAAATATCTCATATTTCAGGAGAAAACACATACATTTCTTTCTTGTTTTATAATAGGCTTTTTATTGGTTTTCAGGAGAGAAAGGCAGGGAGAGGGATAAGATATAAAAACATAGGTGATAAAGAAATATTCTGATCAGATGCTTCTTGTAATGTTCCATGCGGGCAATCCAGCCACTTCCCCTGGCATATGTTCTCACTGGCAATGGAAAAGGGAACATGCTGGTTCATGACTCAATGCTCAACCATTGTGCAATACTGACTGGGCAATGTAGATTACTTTTTAGAATTGTATGTTACTTCAAATATGTATTGCCAACTTCTATTTTATTTTTTTCAATGCATCCAGTTTATTTAAGCTGTTTTATTTTAAAACAAATAATTCATTCATTCAAAATGATTAGGCATTTTATTCCAAGTCTCTCTTACTTTTACTATTTCCTCAGTTCAAATGACAGGAATGAAAATTCTCAGAATGACTGCAACTCTGTATTTACATAATACTGATCTGTTTATCTATTCTATTTTCTAATTGGATCCTTACATTCCCTTAGTATTTTTACATTACTATGGTGTTTTAAGTTTAATGTGTTCTTAAGAAAATAAGCCTTCTCGAGGGGAGAGCTTCTGGGACAAGGAGCCCAGTGTCAACAATACCCAGATTGGCCTCAGAAATCACCCAGAACTCTAGAGCCATTCCAGCAAAATGCCTGGTACTTCAGCTGAAGACCCTTAGGCACCAGAATTCCAGTCTCCCATTCATTGCTGCCTCCTGTGTGTTCTAGAGTATGACTGTCCCACTAACCCACTTCCATGGCCACAGGCCCCTCAAACTTGGCACCTGGGCTCTCCAGTGATAGCAAAAATGGGGATACAAAGAAACAACCCCTAAATAAAAGACAAGTAGGAATGGCCAGAAAACGAATTAAAGGAAACAGAATTTTACAATATGTCAGAAAAGAAATTAAGAATAAAAATCATACAGGATGAATGAAGAATCAGGCATAAGAACTTAAGGCATAAGAACTTAAGTAAGAGTCAATGAGAAATCCAAATATGGTAACAGCTACAATAAAAATTAAAAAAACAAAACACCATAGAAGTTTTCAACAGTACACTGAAGAAACAGAGGACAAAATTTGTTAGGCAGAGAAACACACCATGAACAACACAACCTGATTAGCAAATGGAGAAAAGAATTAGAAACCAGGAAGAGAGCTTTTTGAAAACATGAAAGGCAGTAACTTGTGTATAATAGAATTGTCAGAATGACAAGAAGAGGAACAAGGATTAGTAAACCTATTAGAAGAAACAATGGCAGAAAACTTTCCTAATCTGGGGATTAAAAAAAAAATTCACACAAGCACAGAGAGTCTCAAACAAGATGAACACACATTGTAATTACAATGGCAAATGTTAACAACACAAACAGAATATTAAGGCTGTAAGAGAGAGACTACAAATGATCTCCCATTAGATTATCAAATGATTTTTCAACAGAAACACATCAGACTAGAAGTGAATGGGAAGAAGTATCCAATGTGGCGCATAGGAAGGAACTGAATACAAAATCATTTTTATCCAGCAAAGTTTTCATTTAAAACTGAATGGACTTCATGAACTTCACAGAAAAATGAACAAACAAACAAAAAGGCTAAGGGAGTTTATCACTTAAACGACAGTAATTCAAGAAATGGTAGAAACTATCATTAAAAGAAGAAATAGAAGAGTAAGAAGGAACACAGGCATAAGAACTTAATGGCTAAAACAGGTACCTATCCTATCCAATAAAGGATAATATACAAATTGACCATGACTCCCACACAGAAGATGGCTGCCCCCATGTGGTCAAAGATGACTGCCCCCATGTGGACACAAGATGGCCACCACATGATGGCCTGCATGGCAAGACAGTGATGGGTGATCAGGCTACCAGGGGAGGGCAGTTATGTGTGACTGAGCTGGTAGAGGAAGGCAGTTAGGGGGGGTTGGGTCTGCAGGGAAGGACAGTTGGGGGAGACCAGGTCCCATTTTTGCTATGGGGAGGGCTATTAGGGAAAACCAGCCAGCAAGGAGAGCAGTCTGGGCCAGCAGAGGAGGGCATTTAGGGGCAATTAGCCTGGCAGGGAAGTGTTAGGGGTGATCAGGCTGGCAGGAAGAAATGGTTAGGGTTAATTAGGCAGGCAGGCAGGCAGGAGAGCTGTTGGAAGCTAGCAGTCCTGAATTATGAGAGGGCAGTCAGATCTCCCTTGAGGAGTTCCAGATTGGAGAGGGTGCAGGCTGATTTGAGGGACAAACCCCCATGCACAAATTACATGCACCAGGCCTCTAGTAAATAATTATCTTAAATGTATATGGACTAAATGCTCCATTAAAGGGACATAGAGTGGCTGACATGACAATAAATGATGACTGACATGCATATATGCTATCTACAAGAGACCATCTCAGTACAAGGGACTCATACAGATTGAAAGTGGAAAGATGGAAAAACATTTTTTTTTTTTTAGGAAAAGGAAAATTAAAAAAAGCTTATATCTGACAAAATAAACGTCAGAATGAAGTCCATATAAAGATATAAGGGCCCCTTTTTATTACTAAAGGGATCAAGATTACAAGAAAATATAACTCTGGTAAACATATATGCACCCAATTCAGGAGCACCAACTGCATTCTGAAATATATCAAGGGAGAGTTAGACAGCAATAAAATCATAGTAGGGAACTATAATACTCCATTGATATCACTGGTTAAATCCCCTAGGCAAAAGACAAAACAAAGCAAACAAACAAAAAAGAAGAAACAAAAACAAAATCAGCAAAGAGAGAGCAATTCTAAATAACTCAGTGGATCTGATAGACTTAATTGATATTTTCAGAACATTTCACCCCAAAGATACAGAATATACATTTTTACTTAAGTATACATGGAACATTTTCAAAGACAAACCACTTAAGACATAAGCAATGTCTCTTCAAATTCAGCAAGATGAAAGTCATGCCAAGCAACTTCTCAGATCACAATGGCATAATCCAATCTAATAAAAGAGTAATTAACCATCACTCTGCTCAAGCCACGCCCACCAGCCAATCAGAGCAAGCATGCAAATTAACCACAACCAAGATGGCTGCAGCCACAGAGGGTGGTTGAGAGGCTTGGGTTTCTCTGTTAATGGAAGCCAAGCTTTCGCCTCCATAGGCCTCCTCTCAAGGATACAAAGTTTCAATTATAGAAGATAAATCCCAAGAAAAATGTTGGCTGTCAGGGAGCTGGAAAGCGCAGTCTAGGGTTGTTCCTCCCATCGGAGGAATCAAAGCTTTCCACCTGCTCTGGCCAGCCTGAGCCTCCACTCAAGGCAACTTTTATAGAAGATACATCAAACCAAACAGAAATGGTAGCAGCTGGAGTGAGCAGGGAGCTTGGCTCCGCTACAGTCTACAGAGTTTCAATTGTAGAAGGTAAGTAAATTCCAGATACCAGGGCCTCTGCTTGGGTGGTCAGGGAGCATGGCTGACCGGCAAACCACCTCAGGCCCGTCTCCCAGGCCATCCCCATCATAAGGAACCCCCACCCTGATCTGCAACACCCTTCAGGGCAAAAGAGCTGGCCCCCACCCATGCACCAGGCCTCTATCCTATCTAATAAAAGAGTAATATGCAGATTGACCATCACTCCAACACACAATATCAAGATAGCTGCCACCACGTGGTCAAAGATCTTGCCCCATGTAGACGCAAGATGGCCAGTACAAGTTGGCCAGCAGGGGAGGGCAGTTGGAAGGAACCAGGCCTTCAAGGGAGGGCAGTTAGAGGCAATCAATCCTGCAGGGGAGGGCAGTTAGGGATGGCCAGGCCAGAGAGGACGGAAGTTGGGGCAAACAGGCTGGCAAGGGAGCAGTTAGACATCAATCAGACTGGCATGGGAATGGTTAGGGGCTGATCAGGCCGGCAGGCAGAGCGGTTAGGGGAAATCAGGAAGGCAGGCAGGTGAGCAGTTATGAGCCAGCAGTCCTGGATTGTGACAGGGATGTCTTATTGTCCATTTAGACCCAATCCCACTGGGCAGTTTAACATCCCTTGATTGGTCCCAGAATTGAGAGGGTGCAGGCATGGCTAAGGGACACTCCCTATCCCATTTATGAATTAGATATAAACTACAATAAAAATAACAAAATTCAAATACTTGCATGCTCAATAGTATGCTATTAAACAATGTATGTGTTATCAAATACATCAAAGAAATTAAAAAACATCCTGGAAAAATATTACAATGAAAGCCCAACAATTCAAAAGCAAAGTGTTACACTGAAAACAGTTCTGAGAGGGAAGTTCATAGCATTACGGGCCCACCTCTGAAAACAAAAACAAAAACAAAACAAACACATACACAAAAAAACACGCTATAAAGAACTGGTAGTAAGTTATCTAATTTTACCCTTAAAGAATTAAAAAGTGAGCAAAAAGAAAGCCTAGAGTGAACAAAGGGAGGAATAGCAAATATCACATCATGAATAAATGGTATGGAGACAAGAAGAAAAAAGAAAAACTCACCTCAAAATATCAATATAACCAAGAGCTGGTTGTTTTAAAGGATTAATAAATTGATAAACTAGTAATCAGACTCACCATGAGGCAAAGAGAGAAGACCCAAATAAACAAAATTAAAAATGAAAGCAGCTAAACAACAACAGACTCCACAGAAATATTTTTTTAAAAGGTATTAAAAGATACTATGTACAGCTCTATTCCAACAAATTCATCAACCTAGAACAAATGGATATATTCCTAGAAAGCACAACTTTCTCAAACTCAACCAGAAAGAATAAAAAAAATAATCTGAATAGGCTTATAAATATAAGGTAAATGAAGATGTCATTGAAAAGCTTCCTGAAAATAAAAGTCCTGGGCCAGACAGCTTCACATGGGGGTGGAGGGCGGATTATCCAACATTCAAAGGAAGTTTAATATATATCTTACTCAAATTATTCCAAAAAATTCAAGAAGAAGGAAAACTTCCAAACTCTTTCTACGAAGCCAGCATTCCTATAATAAAAAAGTAGATAAAGACACTACAAAGAAAGAGAATTAGACACTACAAGCCACTATATCTCTGATGATCATAGATGCTGAAGTCCTCAACAAAATTCTGGCAAATTGGAACCAGAATTCCATTAGAAAGATCATATACCATGACCAAGTGGATTTATTTGGGAATGCAAGGATAGTATAACATCCCCAAATCAATACATGTGACACATTGAGAGATAAAAATAAACTGAGCGATAAATATCACATAATCATAATCAATAGACTGCTAGGGAGGTGAAGGCATGTGATGATGGTGGGAGTGGCTGGGAAGAGCACCATGGGGTAAAAATAGTATCTATGTAATACTACATGTAATGCTTGAAACAATAAAGAATTAAAAAATGAGTTCCTAGAAATATACCTTTAAATTTATGTATGTATGTACGTACGTATGTATTTATACATAGAGGAAGGCAGAGGAATAATTAGGAAGATTAATGAGAAGAAACATGGATCAGTTGCTTCCTGCACACCCCTCACTGGGGATGTTTTCTCAACCAAGATACATGCTCTTGACCTGAATAAAACATGGGACCCTTGAGTTCGCATGCTGATGCTCTATCCACTGAGCCAAACCTGTGAGGGTGAAATATACCTTTTAATATAGTACTTTGATTAACATACATACCAAAATTCCTCAATTTCCCCAAAACTTCATGATGGTTAATCTTTTGGCCAAATCAACATAACTTGTGTAAACATAAACAGCCATTGTATTTGCTCCACAGAAACCTCTTTGGATGTTAGGTACTAGCTTTGTAAACAAATCTGAGTTATGTATTCCACCAAGATTTCTGGCAATGATGGGCCTTGACACGAACTAAACAACCACATGACACAGTTCCCACCTTAAGGAATCACTTAAGTCCAAACTATTTTGGAATCACATAAGTCCAAACTATTTTCCACAGAATATGCACCACTGCCACCTTCCCAGTGTTTGAGATTCAGCAAACATCCCTTGACCCCCTTAATTTTATGAATAAAAACAATATCCCCTGCTCGCATAACCTCCAAAAACAATTATCTCTAATCTTTTTATGCATTATTGTACTGACTTTCTTTTGCTTGCATATTTATTTTTGTCATCTATCTATATATATTTTAAAAGTCAGTGAGTGGAACACCATAACAACCAATCGCTATAGGCCCACTGGGACCAGCACACTAGCTGGCTCGGGCTGGGATCATCTGGCTATCTATCCCCTCTCCCTGAATTTCCTCACCCATCATCTCATGCCATCACAATAAAAAGCAGGACCTTCTTCCAACCACTCCCACCCCAGATTGGCTCCCTCACCTTGATCAGGGGCAGAGCAGGCTGTGATCCCTCTTCCTGGCCAGACCAGGTGAGCTTTGCCCCTGATTGGTTCCCCCACTCTGATCAGGGGCAGGACTGGTTAGGCAACTACCTTGGCTCTCTCCCAGCCACTATCCTTTATAAGCTCCCTAACCCCATTTGTGGACAGGGCTCACTGGCTTACTGTCCACAGCCCTTTCCCATGGCTGGCCCCAACCCCAGTCAGTCTCCACCACTCTGATCAGAGCAAAGCACCTTACCACAGCAAGCCCTGCCTCTGATCCCCATGTGCAGGCACACAGACACACCAATAAGGAGTGGGGCTTGCCAGCTCCCTCCTGCAGTTTTCTCCTCCTGACAAGCCTGGCCCCAATGAGCTCCACTGGGACTGGGCCTGCCAGACTGCATCCTTACACAAATTAGTGCATCCATGCACTAAGCCGCTGATAGAAAATAAGTGCCCAATAAATAGGGATTTTTTTTGTTTTATTCAGAATCATTATGTAACACAGAGTGTAGGTACTAAATATTTTAAAGTAGAAATTTAGTAATAATGTCTACACAAACTATATTTTCTTATGCTCAGAAACTATGGAAACAACACCAACTCTTCTTCATAAATCAAATAAGTGGACTTCTGAACTCAAGAAAAATCATGAGACAAATCCAACTGTTAGCTGTCATCAAACCCTAAAAATAAAAATAAAAAAGTAAAAATAAATAAATTAAAAGGGTCAGTATGTACTGACCTCCTTTAATGAACCATAAAATAAGCTCTCCAAATAAAGGAAAGTTATGTACTGGAAGTCATTGAAAGATGAACAACTTAATAATATCCTACCTAATAAAAGAGTAATACGCAAATTAACCATCACTCTGCTACACCCACAACCCATGTTCACCAGCCGTGCCCACCAGCCAATCAGAGCAAGTGTGCAAATTAACTCCAATCAAGATTGTTTCCATCACAGAGACCAGGAGAGAGGCTTAGGTTTCCCAGGCAATGGAGAAAGCCAAGCTTCTGTAGCCCTGACTGGCCTAGGCTCTCAATCCAGGCTACAGAATTTCCATTGTAGAAGGTAAATAAATTCCAGATAACAGGGTATCCACTTGGGTCACTAGGGTGCATGGATGGCCTGTAAACCACCACAGGCCCCTCTCTGAGGCCACCCCACCCCCCAAGGGAATCGCCCAACTGATTTGGGACACTAACCAGCTAGCCCCCACCTATGCAACAGGCCTCTATCCTATCTGATAAGAGTAATATGCAGAGTGACGATCACTCCAACAAAAAAGATGGCTACCCCATATGGTCAAAGATCCTGCCCCATGTGGACACAGGATGGCCACAAGATGTCCAGCAGGGGAGGAACCAGGCCTGCAAGAAAGGGCAGTTGAGAGGAACCAGGCCTGCAAGGGAGGGCAGTTGATCAACCTGCGGGGGGGGGGGCAGTTAGGGGTGACCAGGTTGGCAGAGGAGGGAATTTGGGGGCAAATTGGCTGTCATGGGAGCAGTTAGACATCAATCAGTCTGGGTTGGGAGCAGTTAGGCGCTGATTAGGCTGGCAGGCATAAAGGGATATGGGGCAATTAGGAAGGCAGGCAGGCAAGTCAGCAGTTGGGATCAAACAGTCCAGGATTGTGAGTGGAATGTCTGACTGCCCATTTAGGCCCCATCCCATTGAGAAGTCCAAGATTGAAGAGGGTACAGGATGGGCGGAGGGACACTCACCCACCCCAAGTACGAATTTTGTGCATCAGGCCTCTAGTATCATATAATGAGTATATACACAAATTAACTTAAATATAAGATTTAAAAATTGTAGCAAAAACACAAACTCAGTTATTGACATAGAAATCTTCATATATTTCCTGGTCCTAGGGAAGGGTGATTCTTAGTAAATCCAAAAGAATAAGGCTAAAATAATGGTAGGATGTATTAGAAATGTCTTAAAATATAATAGAACCAAAGAAAATAAGCACCCAAAAAGAGGCCATAATGGAGTGACTTTGAGAGATACTTGTACAACAAGTACCCACAACTTTTAAGGATATAGGACACACTTACATTGACTGGACTTTAAGATCAAGGAAGAATAAGATTATTTCCTTCACTAGTACCTTAAAGACTCAATAAAAGAAACTCTCATTAACTACTTTAAATTAAATCAGGATATATTGTTCCCAAAATCAGTCTTGTTGCACAATTTAAAAATAATTAACCAGATAAAAGGTAGGTGCAGAAAGGTCAATTATTTATGACATGCCCCATCTATCGTGTTTTCCAGAAAATAAGACATCCTCCAAAAATAGGATCTAGCGCATCTTTGGGAGCAAAAATTCTTTTAAGACACTGTCTTATTTTCGGGAAAAAGGGTATTTAGGACCCATCTCCTCTAAGAAAACATCTGCCCCCAGTCTGCATCCCCTACACCACTGAGTAGTTGTCTGAAACTGGCTGCTGAGTTCCTTTAAGAGTCACTTATGTCTGGGCTTCAGTGTCCAACGGCCCGGAGTAAAGCCTATGAGATGTGCACCCAGGTAGACAGACATGTAACAGGGTCACAGAATGGTGTTTGGGTTATAGAAGATTCTATAGCCACAGTGAGGTCAGGGGTAAACACAGAACCAGACCATGCCAGGGCCCCAACTCCTGCAGCATATACTTCAGCATGGCATGCACCTGGGCAAATCAGCCCAGGTCAATGATGTTGCTCCTTTCCTTGTAACTCTCCAGGGGGGCAGCATACAGCACACAATTCAACTAGCTCAGCCAGATGGTGTGGCGAAGCAGGTCCTCCAGGATGGTCATGGAGACGTTGTTTTCAAAGAAGCTTAGGGTCATGAGCTGAGAGCAATGGCTCTCAGGAAGAACATAAAATTGAGTCAACAAAGTCACTTCACAAAATGGTGCTGGGAAATTTGGTCAGATACATGCATGCAAAAAAAATGAAAATAAATGAAACTAGGCTACCAATTTACACCATATACAAAAAAATAAAATAAAATGAATACAGGACTTACCCATAAGATAGGAAACCATGAAAGTATTAGAGGAATCTACAGGCAGAGTAATCTCAGACATATGCCAAAACATTATCTTCATTGATCCAGCTCCTAGGGCAAAGGGAACTAAAGAGAAAAAAAATGGATCTAAATCAAAATAAAAATTTTCTGCTCAGCAAAAGAAACCTTTACCAAAACATCAAGAAGCCTACCACATGGGAGAGGATATTTGAGAATGTTATCTCTAACATGGGTTTAATCTCCAATATTTATAGAGAACTCGTACAACTTAACAAAAGGAAGATAAACAACCCAATCAAAAAATGGGCAACATTTAAATAGATACTTTTTGACATAAGTCATAGGTAGGTCAACAGTCATATAAAAACATGCTCAAAGTCACTAATCATCTGAAAGATGCAAATATAAAAATGACACTGTGGTACCATCTCACACATGTCAGAATGGTAATTAACAACATATCAAAAAAGGTCAGGTGCTGATAAGGATGGTAAGAAAAAGGAACCCTTCTTCACTGCTGGTGGGAATGCAGACTAATGCAGCTACAGTGAGAACAGTATAGAGTCCTCAAAAAATTAAGAATGGAACTTCCATTTGATCCAGTAATAAGCACTTGTGGAAATATATCTTGAAAAACTAGAGACACCAATCAGAAAGGATATATGCACCCCTATATTCAGAGCAGCACAATTCACCATAGCAAAGATTTGGAAACAGTCAAACTGCCCATCAGCAGATGACCGCATTAAAAACCTGTGGTGCATCTGTACACGGGAGAACTATGCTGCCATAAAAAAGAAGGGCCTTTACCATTTCAACAGCACGGATGGGGCTGAGAAGCTTTATGCTGAGCGAAGTCAGTCAGTCAGAGAAAGATAACTAGCACATGATCTTACTCATTTGTGGATTATAATAAATAACATGAACTGATGAACAAAAATGGATCCAGAAACAGAGAAGCAGGGGGCAAATCTTCCTGTCTCCAATCCTGACCACTGCTTTCTCACCAGCTGAACCAGAGGACAATGTAGGCCACAGGCCCAATGCTCTGTCAAAAGTGACCTTTCCCAAGCAAACACCCTCCACTGTCCAGAGGCCACTTTTCTGCTCCTTCTGTGTCCTCCACTCCCTGGAGTAGGCCCAAGAGTTGGGCTGGCCTGAGTGCCCACAGACTTGAGGAGCCAGAGGAGCAGATCAATATTACCTAGACTTTTTTTTCTGCATATCAAAGGTGCAATAAGTTTTGCTGATACGCGAACCGTAGAAGGTGTAATTTTTAACGCATTTCGTGAAGTTGCTAAACATGGAGAAATATTAATCGAGGACACTATCTGGAAACATACTATTGACAACGCCATCATCCTTAATATGCCCAAACAACTACGACAGGTTTTCACATATATCTCTGTTTGGATGTCCTTCAGATGCAGACAAAATATGGCTGAGAATAAATCTCATGTTATTGAAGATTTTTGTTGGAAATTACACCAAAGAGAAGGTGCCTTTGTGAACTGTGAAATGCATGCCCTTAACAAAATTCAAGAGGCATTCACATTGCATGGAATGAAATGTTCACATTTCAAATTTCCAGATGATCCTTTATTAAGGAATACAAATACGTGTGATTAATCCTAGGGCAACTAACTCTCTGAATAATGAATAGTTGGAAGCAGTTCAGACTATAACTTCAGCCATCTAAGATCAAATGGTACACCCCAACGGCTTTCTCTAGGATGGCCCGGGTGATAGTGGAAAAAAATATCTCTATAAAGTTTTACTACATTATATTAGAGGCCATGGTGGTCCTGTTTTACCCACACTGCTTCCAGGAATTTCTGCAAATTTACATCTTGGTGGAAGAACCTTTCATTCCCAATATAAATTACCCATTCTGTTAAATGAAACTTTAATTTCTAGACTTGATATAAAGAGTGAATTTGCTAAAACGATTAAAAAGGCCCAACTTCTTATATGAATGCTCCATGACACCCAGCCATGCTATAAATGCTATAGATGGATTACTAAGAAAATTATGAATTTGAATGTTGCATTTGGTAGGAAACTTCTCCTTCTTCAAGGATATTTTCAACAATTTCTCAGTATTGTGCTGCAATGCAATACAATCTGCTATAGTACAAACAGTTTTAAAGTATTGTAGTGTTTGGGGATGTTTAAGAAAGTTGTATCTTAAAACAAATATGAGATCAGAGGATTCTGATTATAATGAGTAAAAGTTTAATAAAAGTTAGAAATGAGAAACTGGATAGCAGTTTTCATTTAGGAATGGATATTATTAAACTCATCTTTGAAATTATTGAAGCTAACTTTGGGAATATTGTATCTATATATATCATTAAAATATATATCTAAATATGCAACTCTTTGTACAGAAAATGAGCATGTTCAAAAATTAAATGAAGAAATTTTGGATATACTTGATGAAATTTTCACACATATTCTCACTCAACAGATGATGCTAAAAAGGAAAATTTTCCCAGCAAATTTCCCAATAGTATTGCTTCTTAAAGAATGTCATAAATAAAAATGAAGGTGGGTACAAACATAATGCTACAGAGAAATCTTAATAGTAAGTGGGTTCTTTGAATAGCCCTAGATTTATTATCAAAAGATTGTGACTGAACATTATCCAAGCTGAATTATTAATAGAATCTGCAGAAGGAGTGTTTATTCTGATTCCAAGAATCGATTTCTCCCCATCTGTCACTGGCCTCCTATTTAAGTTAATTTGAAGACAGTTTCCCATGATGCCAGCGTATGCCATGGTTATTAATAAATCACAAGGACAAGCTCTAGACAGATTAGGAATATTCCTAACTGAATTTATTTTCACACATGTTGCCTTGTCTCAAGTTTGAAGAGAGTGCAATGTTAAAGTCAAAATTGTAAATACTTTATCCCAAGGGACATTAGTCAAGCCATTTGAATGTGTTTTCTTTCTTAATGTGGAACACAGGGAGATGTTAAAAAGAGATTAATCAATTTATTACTCATTGTATCAGTGTTGTTTTTACATCATGTTTTTGTAGTTTTTATACATGTTTTGTTGTTATTATATCATGTTGTGTTGTTTATTTATTAAGTTTATATATTGTATTTATATAGATCTTACCAGTTTTTTCATTTCTGACATTTCTACTATTGAGAAAGGCAAATAGCAATATTTAAATATTTCCTCTAATTAATTCCCTGTTAATGTGCACAGACTTCATATACCAAAAAATTTCATGCCCCCCAGGCACTTTGACAGAGAGATCAACAACAGGACAGTCACAGTAGGGGACTTTAACTCACCTCTGACTTGACTATATAGGTCTTCCATATGAAAAATAATCAAGGAAAAAGACACTCTAAAGGATATACTGTATCAGATGGATTTAATTGACATGATAGAACATTTCACCCCAATAGAGCAGAATATGGATTTTTCTCAAGTGCGTCTGAATCATATCCAAAGATAGACCATGTTAGGTCCTATAACAAGTTCCTACAAGTTCAAGAAGATTGAAATCATTTCAAGCATCTTGTTAGATCACAGTGAAATGAAATGAGAAATTAACTAAAGTAAAATCACACAGAAACATTTAAGCACCTGGAGTCTACATAGCATGCTATTAAACAATGAATTGTTTACCAATAAGATCAAAGAAAAATCAAAATCGTCCTGGAAAGAAATGAAAATGAACAAGCAACAACACAATATTTCTGTGAAACAGCAAAAGCAATCCTGAGAAGGAAGTTCATAGCACTACAGGCATATCTAATAAATAAATAAATAAATAAATAAATAAATAAATAAAATAAATCCAAAAACACCAAAAACCACACACATACACACACACACACACACACACACACACACACTCACAGAATAAGAAATATCTGCAAATAAAATATTCACCCAATAAATTTAAGAATCGGAAAGAGAATAACAAGAAAAACCCAGAATAGGTAAAAGGAAGAAAATAGTAAAGATTAGAGCAGAAATGAGTAACATAGAGACTGAAAAATAAATACAAAAAAAATCAATGACAGCAAGAACTAATTATTTGAAAGGATAAACATCAATAAATAATTAGCCAGACTGATCAAGACACAAAGTAAGAGGGCCCTCAGAAAGGAAAGTAGAGAAGTAACCACTGGCACCACATAAATAAAAATGATTTTAAGAAAATACTATGAACAACTATATGCCCACAAGCTGGGCCATGTGAATATATAACTGCTCAAGGCCCATGCCTCCGTTTCCTTTAGCAGGGGACAGGTGAGGAAGAGAGAGGGTGGCATAGGGAAAAGGCCCTGGATGGCACTCAGCAAGCGAGTTCTGCCCTGGAGAGTTGTGATTGGACAGGAGGAGGTGCACAGGTCTAAGGGATGCCCAGGAAGCCTCAGAGGCATAGGCAAGGACAGTAGGTGGGCTTCCGGTTCCAGGGACCAGGCTCATACTCCCAGACTGTGAGTGAGGGGCGGCACTGTTCAGGGTGACGCCCACTATCCTCTGTGATTGGAGGAGACTTTTCAGGAGCTCCCCAGAGACAGCAGGCAGGACCTGGACAGGGGCCTTCTGTACCACGTGCTCACATCGCCAGCGCCTGCACATGAGCATAGTTTGAGCCCACTCGTCATTGCCAGAGCCCAGATACATGCACGGTGAGGAAGTGTCCTGACGACTCAGCAGGCTCTGCACACGCCTGCTCCTTCACTGGACTGGTATCAGGGGCAGGGAGCACCCAGAGGAAGGCTGTGTTGGGAGACGGAGAGGTTCCGAAGTGCCGTGGGGATTCCTCTTAGTTCCGCTAGGGGGCCTTCAGCTGAAGGGCTACTGGGGCCAGATAACGCACCCTAGGGCCTTTGCACCACTTAGGTCAGGGCAAGCGGGATGGCCCTGGAGGCTTTTAGCTTCACCTCTGAGCAGGAAGGTGGTGATAACAGGACATAAAGGCAGAGGAGGTTCGCAGGGCAGCCTTGGGGCAGGAGCAGGAGAATAACATGCAGGTGCTAGACTCTGTGACCCTGGAGCTGAGGTTGGAGGCAGGTGAAAAGGTTTGGCTAGATGTTGAGTGGGGGAGGGAGGAGGAATGTGTGGCTGCAGAACCTTTTGTGCAGGGCGAGGAGGGTGAGGTGCAGCAGGGAACCCAGAGTGAAGATCAAGGGGAAGACAGAGGGGAGGTGTTGCAGGCACAGGTGCAGTTATTCCTGTGGCAGGAGGGCCTTCTGCAGGTGGTTGCCAGGGCAGGGCATGTGGCCAGGGAAGGAAGTTTTCACAGATCTGCAGTTGGGGAGGTAGGAGGAGGTGGTGAGTGAAAAGCTGAGGCTGGAGGAACAGGGGGCTGGCATCCTAGAAAGGTCCTATTGCCAGGATCAGGGGTGCATGGAGGAGCAATTAATTGCAGGGGAGCAATTTGTCCAGGAGGGGGAGAGGGAGGGCACCCAGGAGGCAATGGAGCTGGTGGGGGATGCAGAACCACAGTCAGAGGCAGAGACAAAGCAGTGGTTACAGTACAGTGGCTGGCACGCAGCTGCTGGCACACAGTGGCTGGAATACAGTTGCTGGCGTACAATGGCTGGCACAGTGTGTGGCACAAAGTGGCTGGAAAACAGTGGCTGGCAAACAGCGACCGGAGCCCAGAGGCTAGTGCACACAGGCTGGCGCACAGTGGTGGTGCACAGTGGCTGGCGCTCAGTTGTGGCACACAGTGGCTGGTGCATAGTGGGTGGCACAAAATGGCTGGCACACAGTGTGGGTGCACACTAGATGCCCACAGTTTCTGGTGCAAACTGGCTGGCACACAATGGCTGGCACAAAGTATTGTCACACAGTGGCTGGTGCACAGTTGGTGGCACAAAATGGCTTGTGCACAGTGGTGGTGTACAGTTGCTGGTGCAAAGTGGCTTGCGCACAGAGGCTGGAGCACAGTGGCTTGAGCCCAGAGACAGGCACATATTGGGGGCATACAGTGGTTGGCGCACAGTGGCTGCAATGCAGTACGTGGCATCCAGAGGATGGTGCACAATGGCTGCAATAAAGTGGCTGGAACACAGAGGCTAGCGCACAGTGTCTGGAATACACTGGCCTGCTCACAGTGTCCAGCGCACAATGACTGGTGCACTGTGTTGGCACAGAGAGGCTTGCGCACAGTGGTGGTGCAAAATGGCTGGTGCATAGTGGCTGTTGCACAGTGGTGGCGCAAAATGGCTGGTGTGCAGTGGCTGGTGCACAGTGGTGGCGCACTGTGGTGGCTCAAATTGCTGGTACACAGTGGTGTTGCATAGTGACTGGCGCATAGCGGCTTGCACATACTGGTTGTCCACAGTGGCTGGCGCACAGAAGTTGGTACAAATACGCTGGTGCACAGTGGTGGCATACAGTGATGGCGCACTGTGGTGGCTCAAAGTGCTGGTGTCGCACAGTGGCTGGTGCACAGTAGTTGGTACAAATACGCTGGTGCACAGTGGTGGCATACAGTGGATGGCGCACAGTGGCTGGCGCACGCCGGCTGGCACACAGTGTCTGGAGCACACTGGCTGGAATACAGTGGCTGGCGCACAGTGGCAGGAATACAGTGGCTTGTGCACAGCAGCTGGCGTACACTGGTGCCCTGCATTGGCTGGCACACAGTGGTTGGAGTGCAATAGCTGGCACACAGTATTGTCTCACAGTGGTGGGTGCACAGTGGGTGGCACAAAGTGACTGGAGCACAGTGCTTGCGCACAGTGGCTTGCGCACAGTGGTGGGGCACACAGGCTGGTGCACAGGGGTAGCACACAGTGGATGGCACACAGTGGCTCCAATACAGTAGCTGGAGAAAAGAGGCTGTCGCACAGTGGCTGGCGCACAGTGGCTGCAATAAAGTGGTTGGCACACAGAGGCTAGCGCACAGTGGCTGGAATACAGTGTCTGACACAGTGTCTGGCGCACAGTGACTGACGCACTGTGGTGGCACAAAGTGCTGGGGCACAGTGGCTTGGGCATAGTGGATGGCGCACAATGGCTGGCACATAGGATTGTCGCACACTGGCTGGCGGACAATGGCTGGCACATAGTGGTGGCGCAAACAGGCTGGCGCAGGAGTAGCGCACAATGGCTGGTGCACAGTGGCTGCAATACAGTGGCTGGTGCACAGTGGCTGGAATATAGTATCATGCGCAATGTGGCTGTCACACAGAGGCTAGCGTACAGTGGCTCGAATACAGTGGCTGGTGCACAGTAGCTGGAATACATTGGTTGGCGCACAGTGGCTGGTGCCCAATGGCTGGCATACAATATTGTCGCACAGTGGCTGGTGCACAGTGCGTGGCAGAAATACACTGGCACACAATGGTGGCACACAGTGAATGGCGCACAGTGGCTGGTGCACAGTGGTTAAAATACAGTGGCCGTCACACAATGTTTGCCACACAATGACTTGCGCACTGTGGTGGCACAAAGTGCTGGTGTCACACAGTGACTGGCACATAGCGGCTGGCATAAATTGGTGGCCCACAGTGGCTGGCGCACTGTATTGTCGCACTGTGGCTGGTGGACAGTGGGTGGCACAAATACACTGGTGCACAGTGGTGGCGTACCGTGGATAGTGCACAGTGGCTGGTGCACAGTGGTTACAATACAGTGGCTTGCGCGCAGAGGCTGGCACACAGTGGCTGGAATACAGTAGCTGGCACACAATGGCTGGCACAGTGGGTGGCACAAAGTGGCTGGTGCACAGGAGTGGCACACAGTGGCTTGAGCACAGTGGCTGGCATAAAGTAGCTGGCACTCAGTGTTTGCTCACAGTGACTGGCACACAGAGGCTGGCGTACAGTGGCTGGTGCAGAGTGTTTGCGCACTTTGGCTGGCGAACAGTTGCTGGAGCCCAGAGGCTGGCGCACAGGGGAAGCACACAGTGGCTGGCGAGCAGTGGCTGCAATACCGTAGGTGCCGTCCAGAGGATGGCACACAATGGCTGCAATACAGTGGCTGTTGCACAGTGGCTGGAGCACATTGACCGGCTCACTGTAGTGGCGCAGAGTGCTGGTGCACAGTGGATGCGCACAGCGGCTGGCAGACAGAGGCTTGCGCATACTGTTGGCCCACAGTGGCTGCTGCACAGTGGCTGGCAAACCATGGCTGGCACACAGTATTGTCGCACAGTGGTTGGGGCACAGAGGTGGCGAACTGTGGCTAGTGCACAGTGTATGGATCCCAGAGAGTGGAACACAGTGGGGGGCGCACATTGGCAAGCGCACAGGTGCTTCAATACACCAGGTTGCATCTAGAGGCTGGTGCAAAAGGGCTGCAATAAAGTGTCTGTTGCCCAGTGGTTGGCACACAGAGGCTAGCACACAGTGGTGGTGCACAGTGGCTGGCACACAGTGGCTACAAGACAGTGGCTGGTGCACAGAGGCTGTCGCACAATGGCTGGATCAAGTGGGTGGCACGAAGTGGCTAGCGCACATTGGCTGGAACCCAAAGGCTAGCGCATAGAGGCTGGCGCACAGTGGTGGCGTAAAGCTGCTGGTGCACATTGGCTGGCACACAGTGGGTGGCACAAAGTGTCTGGCGTTTCGTGATGCACACAGCGACTGGTATACAGTGGCCTTCGCACAGTGCCTGGCGCACAATGACTGGAGCACTCTTGTGGTGCAAAATGCTGGTGCACTGTGGTGGTGCACAGGGACTGACGCAGAGTGGCCGGTGGACAGTGGCTGGATACAGTGGCTGGTGCACAGTGGCTGGAGCCCCGAGGCTGGCGCACAGTAGCAGGCGCAAAGTCGCTGGTGCACAGAGGCTGGCACACAGTGGCTGTAATACAGTGACTGTTGCACAATTGGTGGCACACAGTTGGTGGCACAAAATGACTGGTGCACAGTGGCTGGTGCAGAGTGGTGGCGCACAGTGGCTGGCGCACATAGGCTGGTGCACAGTGTCTTGCGCGAAGTGACTGGTGTACAATGGCTGGCGCACAGTGGCTGGAAAACAGTGGCTTGCGCAAAGTGACTGGCGCACAATGGCTGGCGCACAGAGACTGGAGCACAGTGGCTGGAGCCCAGAGGCTGGCGCACCGTGGCTGCATTAAGGTATCTGGCATCCAGAGGTTGGCGGACATTGGCTGCAAAACAGTGGCTCGTGTCCAGGAGAGGGTGCAAAGTGGCTCGCGCATAGTGGTTTCGCACACAGAGTCTGGCACATAGGAGTGGCGCACAGATCTCTTGCGCACAATGGCCTGCGAAAGTGGCTGGCACTCTGTGAGCACAGTGACTGGTGCACAGTGGCTGGCGCATAGTGACTATCGCAAAGTCGCTGGTGCACAGAGGCTGGCACATAATGGCTGGTGCACAGTGCACGGAGCACAAATTCTGGCGCACTATGTTGGCACAGAGTGGCTGGGGTACAGTATTATGGCACAGAGGCTGGTGCACAGGAGTGGCGCAAACTGGCTGGCGCACAGTGGCTGCAATACAGTGGCTGCACACAGAAGCGGGCGCATAGTGGGTGGCGAACAGAGGCTGGTGCACAGTGGCTGGAGCCCAGAGGCTGGTGCACAGTGGCTGCATTAAAATAGCTGGCACCCAGAGGCTGGCGCACATTGGCTGCAAATCTGTCTAGGAGTGGGCACAAAGAGGTTGGCACCACAGCAGTGGCGCACAGAGAGTCTAGCACATAGGATTGGCGCACAGATATCTTGAGCACAGTGGCCTTCGTAAAGTGGCTGGCACTCAGGGTTTGCGCACAGTAGTTGGTGCACAGTGGCTGGATCCCAGAGATTGGCGCACAGTGAGGGCACACAGTGGCTGCACAGTAGCTGCAATACAGTGACTGGTGCACAGTAGCTGTAATACAGTGCTGGCGCAAAGTGGCTGGCGCACAGAGGCTAATGCACCATGGCTGGAATACAGTGGCCAGTGCACAGTGTCTGGTGCACGTTGACCGGTGTACAGTGAGGTCGCAAAATGCTGGTGCACAGTGGTGGTGCACAGTGGCTGGCAGGCAGCGGCTGGCACACACTGTTGGCCCACAGTGGCTGGCAAACAGTGGCTGGCGCACAGTGGCTGGCACACAGTATTGTCGCACAGTTGCTGGTGCACAGTGGGTGGCAGAAAGTGGCTGGCACACATTGCTGGCTCACAGTGGCTGGTGCAGAGTGGTGGCACACCCAGGCTGGTGCACAGGAGTAGTGCACAGTGGCTGGCGCACAGTGGCTACAATATAGTGGCTGGCACACAGAGGCTGTCGCACAGTGGCTGGAATACTGTGGCTGGCGCACAGTGGCTGGCATACCTTAGTGGTGCAAAATGGCTGGTGCACAGGGGTGGTTCACAATCGTGGCGCAATGTGGCTGGTGCACATTATTTGGATCCCAGAAGCTGGTGGACAGAGGGGGCGCACAGTGGCTGGTGCATAGAGGCTGCAATACAGTAGGTTGCATCTAGAGGCTCCTGCACAGAGGCTGCAATAGAGTGGCTGTTACACAGTAGCTGGCACACAATAGTGGCGCAAAATGGCTGGCACACAGTGTTTTCGCACTGTGGCTGGTGCACTGAGGCTGGTGCACAGCAGCTGAAGCCCAGAGGCTGGCGCAAGTGTGGCGCATAGTGATGGCACACAGTGGCTGGCATACGGTGGCTGTTGCATAGAGTTTGCGCACAGTGGCCTTCGTAAAGTGGCTGGCGCTCAGTCTTTGCGCACAGTGACTAGTGAACAGTGGCTGGCGCATAATGGCTGGCGCACAGTGCGCGGAGCACAAATTCTGGCGCACTATGGTGGCACACTGTGGCCGGCGCACAGTGGCTGGGCACATGGTGTCATACAGAGGCTGGTGCGCAGGAGTGGCACACAGTGCCTGCCACACAGTGGCCAGCACACACAGGCTGGTGCACAGGAGTAGCGCACTGTGCCTGTTGCACAGTGGCTACAATACAGTGGCTGGTGCACAGAAGATGGCGCACTGTGGATGGAATACAATGGCTGTCGCACAATGGCTGCCACACAGTGGGAGGCACAATGTGGCTAGCGCACAGCGGCTGGAGTCCAGCAGCTGGTGCACAGCAGCTGGAGCACAGAGGCTAGCACACAGAGCTGGCACACAGTAGTGGCGCAAAATGACTGGAGCACAGTGGCTAGAACACAGTGGTGGCACAGAGTGGCTGGAGTACACAAGCAGGCGCACAGTGGTTGGCGCACATAGGCTGGCTCACAGTGATGGCACAAAGTGTCTGGTGAACAGTGGCTGGCGCACAGTGGTGGCACACAGTAGCTGGTGCACACAGGGTGTGGCACAGTGGCTGAAGCCCAGAGACTGGCGCACAGTGGCTGCAAAACAGTGGCTCACGTCCAGGAGTGGGCACAAAGTGGCTGGCGCACAGTGGAGGCTCCCAGAGCCTGCACAGGAATGGTGCACAGATCTCTTGAGCACATTGGCCTGCGTAAAGTGGCTGGCGCTCAGTGTTTACGCACAGTGGGTGGCGCTCAGATATTGGAGCACAGTGGCTGGAGCCCAGAGGCTGGCACCCAGTGAGGGTGCACAGTGGCTGGCGCATACTGGGGGTGCGCTAAAAGGCTGGTGCACAGTGTCTTGATCCCAGAGGCTGGTGCACACCGGAGGCGCACAGTGGCTGCAATAAAGTGGCTGGTGCACAGAGCATAGTGCACAGTGGCTGGAATACAGTGGCCGTCACACAATATCTGGCACACGATGTGTGGCGCACTGTGGTGGCGCAAATTGATGGTGCACAGTGGTGGCGCAACCGGTGGCCTGCAGTGGCTGGCGCACAGTGGTTGGCACAAAGTGGCTTGCGCACAGTGGTGCCGCACAGCGGCCTGTGCACACAGGCTGGTGCACAGGAGTAGCACACAGTGGCTGGTGCACAGAGGCTGCAATAAAGTTGCTAGCATACAGAGGCTGTCGCACAGTGGCTGAAATACAGTGGCTGTCGCACCATGGCTGGCTCACAGTGGGTGGCACAAAGTGGCTGGTGCACAGTTGCTAGAACCCAGTAGCTGGTGCACAGCGGCTGGAGCGCAGAGGCTAGCGCCCAGAGGCTGGCTCACAGTGGTGGCACACAGTGGCTGGTGCACAGTAGCTGGCGTACAGTGGTGGCACACAGTGCCTGGAGCACAGAGGCTGGCATACAGCAGCTGGTGCACAGTGGCACATGCACAATGGCTGACACACAGTATTGGCGCACAGTGGCTGGTGCATAGTGTTGGTGCACAGTGGGTGGCGCTCAGATGCTGGAACACATTGGCTGGATCCCAGAGGCTGGCGCCCAGTGAGGGTACACAGTACTTGCGCATACTGGGGGTGCGCTCAGAGGCTGGTGCACAGTGTCTTGATCCCAGAGGCTGGTGCACACTGGAGGCGTACAGTAGCTGCGATAAAGTGGCTGGCGAATAGAGCATAGTACACAGTGGCTGGAATACAGTGGCCGTTGCACAGTATCTGGCAACAATGACTGGTGCACTGTGTTGGTGCAAATTGATGGTGCACGGTGGTGGAACAAACTGGCGGCCTGCAGTGGCTGGCGCACAGTGGTTGGCACAAAGTGGCTTGCGCACAGTGGTGGCGCACAGTTTCTGGCGTACAGCGGCCAGTGCACACAGGCTGGTGCACAGGAATAGCGCACAGTGGCAGGCGCACAGTGGCTGCAATATAGTTGCTAGCGTACAGAGGCTGTCGCACAGTGGCTGAAATACAGTGGCTGGCACACAATGGCTGGCTCACAGTGGGTGGCACAAAAGTGGCTGGTGCACAGTTGCTAGAGCCCAGTGGCTGGCGCACAGCAGCTGGAGCACAGAGGGTAGCACAAAGAGGCTGGCACAAAATGGCTGGCACAAAATGGCTGGCACACAGTGGCTGGCGTACAGTGGCTGGAGCACAGAGGCTGGTGCACAGTGGCTGGTGCACAGTGGCTGAGGAACAGTGGTGTCGCCCAGAGGCAGGTGCAAAGGAGTGGCGCACAGTGACTGGTGCACAGTGGCTACAATACAGTGGTTGGCACACAGAGGCTGGCGCACAGTGGCTGGCGCACAGTGGCTGTCATATAGTAGTGGCGCAAAATGGCTGGTGCACTGGGTTGGCGCACAGTGGTGGTGCACTGTGGCTGGTGCACAGTGTCTGGATCCTAGAGGCTGCCACACAGTTTGGGCGCACACTGGTTGTCCACAGTTTCTGGTGCACACTAGCTGGCGCACAATGGCTGGCACAAAGTATTTTCGTACATTGGCTGGTGCACAGTTGGTGGCACAAAGTGGCTTGTGCACAGTGGTGCCATACAGTCGCTGGTACAAAGTGGATTGAGCACAGAGGCTGCAGCACAGTGGCTTGAGCCCAGAGGCAGGCACACTTTAGGGGCACACAGTGGCTGGCGCACAGTGGCTGCAATACAGTAAGTGGTATTGTCGCACATTGGCTGGTGCACAGTTGGTGGCACAAAGTGGCTTGTGCACAGTGGTGGCATACAGTCGCTGGTACAAAGTGGATTGAGCACAGAGGCTGCAGCACAGTGGCTTGAGCCCAGATGCAGGCACACTTTGGGGGCACATAGTGGCTGGCGCACAGTGGCTGCAATACAGAGGGTGGTGCACAGTGGCTGCAATAAAGTGGCTGGAACACAGAGGCTAGCGCACAGTGGCTGGAATACACTGGCCAGCTGACAGTGTCCGGCGCACAATGACTGGTGCACTGTGGTGGCACAAAGAGGCTTGCGCACAGTGGTGGCACAAAATGGCTGGTGCACAGTGGCTGGTGCACAGTGGTGGTGCGCTGTAGTGGCTCAAAGTGCTGGTACACAGTGGTGTCGCACAGTGACTGGCGTACAGCGGCTTGTGCATACTGGTTGCCCACAGTGGCTGGTGCACAGTATTGTCGCACAGTGGCTGGTGCACAGAAGTTGGTACAAATACGCTGGTGCACAGTGGTGGCATACAGTGGTGGCGCACTGTAGTGGCTCAAAGTGCTGGTACACAGTGGTGTTGCACAGTGACTGGCGTACAGCGGCTTGGGAATACTGGTTGCCCACAGTGGCTGGCGCATAGTATTGTCGCACAGTGGCTGGTGCACAGTAGTTGGTACAAATACGCTGGTGCACAGTGGTGGCACACAGTGGTGGCGCACAGTGGCTGGAGGACACTGGCCTTCACACAGTGTCTGGAGCACACTGGCTGAAATACAGTGGCTGGCGCACAACAGCTAGAATACAGTGGCTTGCGCAAAGCGGCTGGCGTACACTGGTGGCCTGCATTCGCTGCCACACAGTGGCTGGTGTGCAATAGCTGGCACACAGTATTGCCTCACAGTGGTGGGTGCACAGTGGGTGGCACAAAGTGACTGGAGCACAGTGCTTGCGCACAGTGGCTTGCGCACAGTGGTGGGGCACACAGGCTGGTGCACAGGGGTAGCACACAGTGGATGGCACACAGTGGCTCCAATACAGTAGCTGGAGAAAAGAGGCTGTCGCACAGTGGCTGGCGCACAGTGGCTGCAATAAAGTGGTTGGCACACAGAGGCTAGCGCACAGTGGCTGGAATACAGTGTCTGACACAGTGTCTGGCGCACAGTGACTGACGCACTGTGGTGGCACAAAGTGCTGGGGCACAGTGGCTTGGGCATAGTGGATGGCGCACAATGGCTGGCACATAGGATTGTCGCACACTGGCTGGCGGACAATGGCTGGCACATAGTGGTGGCGCAAATAGGCTGGCACAGGAGTAACGCACAATGGCTGGTGCACAGTGGCTGCAATACAGTGGCTGGTGCACAGTGGCTGGAATACAGTGGCTGGCGCACAGTGGCTGGAATACAGTGGCTGGTGCACAGTGGCTGGAATACATTGGTTGGCGCACAGTGTCTGGCGCACAATGGCTGGCACACAATATTATCTCACAGTGGCTGGTGCACAGTGCATGGCAGAAATACACTGGCGCACAGTGGTGGTGCACAGTGAATGGCGCACAGGTGTAGCACACAGTGGTGAAAATACAGTTGCCGTCACACAATGTCTGCCACACAATGACTGGCGCACTGTGGTGGCACAAAGTGCTGGTACACAGTGGTGTCGCACAGTGACTGGCGCACAGTGGCTGGCGCACACTGGTGGCCCGCCATGGCTGGTGCATGGTGGCTGGCGCACAATGTCTGGCGCACAGTATTGTCGCTTAGTGGCTGGTGCACTGTGGCTGGCACAAATACACTGGTGCACAGTGGTGGTGTACAATGGATAGTTCACAGTGGCTAGCGCACAGTGGTTACAATACAGTGGCTGGCATGCAGAGGCTGGCACACAGTGGCTGGAATACAGTAGCTGGCGCACAATGGCTGGCGCAGTGGGTGGCACAAAGTGGCTGGTGCACAGTGGCTGGCGCACAGCGGCCGGAGCCTAGCCGCTAGGGCACACAGGCTGGCACACAGTGGTGGTACACAGTGGCTTGTTCCCAGAGGCTGGCGCAGTGGTGGTGCACATAGGCTGGTGGACAGGAGTGGCGCACAGTGGCTTGAACACAGTGGCTGGCGTAAAGTAGTTGGCGCTCAGTGTTTGTGCACAGTGACTGGCACACAGAGGCTGGCGTACAGTGGCTGGTGCACAGTGTTTGCGCACTTTGGCTGGCGTACTTTGGCTGGCGCACAGTTGCTAGAGCCCAGAGGCTGGTGCACAGTGGCTGGCACACAGTGGTGGTGCACAGTGGCTGGCACACAGTGGCTACAATACAGTGGCAGGTACCCAGTGGCTGTCACACAATGGCTGGCTCAAGTGAGTAGCATGAAGTGGCTAGTGCACAGTGGCTGGAGCCCAAAAGTTAGTGCACAGAGGCTGGCACACAGTGGGTGGCACAAAGTGGCTGGCGCATCGTGGTGGCACACAGCGACTGGCATACAGTGGCCTTCGCACAGTGTCTGGCGCACAATGACTGGACACTCTCGTGGCGCAAAATGCTGGTGCACTGTGGTGGTGAACAGGGGCTGGGCACAGCGGCTGGCGGACAGTGGCTGGATACAGTGGCTGGTGCACAGTGGCTGGAGGCCAGAGGCTGGCGCACAGTGGCAGGCGCAAAGTCGCTGGTGCACAGAGGCTGGTGCACAGTGGCTGTAATACAGTGACTATTGCATAATGGGTGGAGCACAGTTGGTTGCACAAAATGACTGGTGCACAGTGGCTGGCGCACAGTGGTGGTGCACAGGGGCTGGAACATATAGTCACACAGTGGTGGCGCAAAGTGGTTGGCACACAGTGGTGGCGCAGAGTGGCTGGCATACAGTGGCTGGTGCATTGTGTTTGCGAACAGTGGCTGGCGCACAGTGGCTGGAGCCCAGAGGCTGGCTCATAGTGAGGGCATACAGTGGCTGGTGCACAGTGGCTGCAATACAGTGGCTGGTTCACAGTGGCTCTAATCCAGTGTCTGGCGCAGAGGCTAGCATATTGTGGCTGGAATACAGTGGCCGGTGCACAGTGTCTGGCACACTTGACTGGTGTACAGTGGGATCGCAAAGTGCTGGTGCACAGTGGTGGCACAAACTGGCGGGCTCACAGTGCTGGCTCACAGTGGCTGGTGCACCCAGGCTGGTGCACAGGATTAGTGCACAGTGACTGGTGCACAGTGGCTACAATGCAGTGCTTGGCACACAGAGGCTGGCGCATAGTGACTGGAATACAATAGTGGCACAAAATGGCTGGTGCAAAGGGGTGCCGCACAGTAGCGGCGCACTGTGGCTTGTGCACAGTGTCTGGATCCCAGAGGCTGGTGCACAGGGGGGCGCACAGTGGCTGACACACATGGGCTGCAATACAGTAGGTTGCATCTAGAGGCTTGTGCACAGAGGCTGCAATAGAGTGGCTGGTGCAGAGTGGCTGGCACACAGTAGTGTCACAAAATAACTGGCACACACTGTTTTCGCACTGTGGCTGGCACACTGAGGCTGGTGCACAGTGGCTGAAGTCCAGAGGTTGGCGCAAGTGTGGCGCACAGTGATGGCGCACAGTGGCTGGCGTACAGTGGCTGTTGCATAGTGTTTGCGCACAGTGGCTGGCGCAAGGAGGTTGGCACACAGAGGCTGTGGCACAGGACTGGCGCACAGTGGCTTGAGCACAGTGGCTGGCGCAAAGTGGCTGGCACTCAATGGCTGGCGCCGTGTTGGAGCACAGTGGCTGGAGCACAGTAGTGGCACACAGTGGTGGCACACAGATGCTGGCGCACAGAAGTAGCACACAATGGCTGGCGCACAATGACTACAATACAGTGGCTCGCTCACAGAGGCTGGCACACAGTAATGGTGCACAATGGCTGGTGCATAGTGGCTGGCGCATAGTATGAGGATACAGTGGCTGACGACCAGGGCCTGGAGCACATTGTTGGAGCACATAGGCTGACGCACAGTGGCTGGTGCACAGTGACTGGCGCACAATGGTGGCACACAATGCCTGTAGCACAGAGGCTGGCGCACTGTGGCAGCCCAAAGTTGCTGGTGCACAATGGCTGGCGCACAGTGTGCGGAGCACAAATTCTGGTGCACTATGGTGGCACAGTGTGGCTGGTGCACACTGGCTGGGGCACAGTGGTGCTGCATAGAGGCTGGTGCACAGGAGTGTCGCACAGCGGCTGACGCACAGTGGCTGCAGTACAGTGGCTGGTGCACAGAGGATGGCACACTGTAGATCGAATACAGTGGCTGTTGCACATGGCTGCCACACAGTGGGTGGCACAAAGTGGCTAGCGCACAGGGGCTGCAGCCAAGTGCCTGGCGCACAGTGCTTGGGGCACAAAGGCTAGCACACAGAGCTGGCTCACAGTGGTGGCACAAAATGACTGGCGCATAGTGGCCGGCGCACACAGGCTGGCACACAGTGGGTTTCACACCATGGCTGGTGCACAGTATTGTCACACAGTAGCTGGCGAACAGTGGCTACAATACAGTGGCTGGCGCACAGCAGCTGGCACACAATGGCTGGAGCACAGTGTTTGGCACAAAGTGGCTTGTGCATAGAGGCTGGATAACAGTTGCTTCAATACATTTGCTGGCGCACAAAGGCTGGCGCACAGTGGTTTGTGCAAAGTGGCTGGAGCACGCTGCTGGCACACAGTGGTTGGCGCACAGTAATGATAAAACACAGGCTGGCGCACAATGGGGGCACACAGTGGCTCATGCACAGTGGCTGGAATATAGTGGCTAGTGCACAGTGGCTGAAGCACAATGGCTGGCGTACAGTATTGTCACACAGTGTCTGGCGCACAATGGGTGACTCAAAGTGACTTTGGATAAAGGCTGATGCACAGTGGCTGGCGCACAATGGCTACAATGCAGTGGCTTGGGCACAAAGGCTGGCTCAAAATGGCTAGAATACAGTGGCTGTTGCACAATGACTGGCACACAGTATTGTCACACAGTGGCTGGCGTACAGTGGGTGGCACAAAGTGGGTGCCACATAGAGTCTGGCGCACAGTTGCTGGGACACAGTGGCTGTCATACAGTGTCTGGAATGCAGTGGCTGGCGCACAATGGCTGGCGTACTTTGGCTGGTGCACAGTGGTGGAGCCCAGAGGCGTGTGCAAATTGGGGGCACACTTTGGCTGTTGTACATTGGCTGCAATACAGAACTGGCATCCAGAGGTAGCTCACAGTGACTGCAATGCAGTGCTGGTGCACAGTGGTGGGACACAATGGCTGCAATACAGTGGCTGGCGCACAGTATTGTCATACAGGGGCTGGCACGCAGTTGTTTCAATACAGTAGCTAGCATCCAGAGGCTGGCGCACACTGGCTGCAAAACAATGGTTGGTGTCCAGGAGCAGCAGCAAAGTGGGTGGCGCACAGTGGCTGATGCACAGTGGCTGGTGCACTGTGGCTCGAACACAGTGGCTGGAGCACACAGGCTGGCGCACAGGTGTAGCGCACAGTGGCAAGCGCACAGCGGTTACAAGACAGTGGCTGGCTCACAGAGACTGGCACACAGTGGCTGGAATACAGTGGGTGGCATACAATGGATGGTGCACAGTGGGTGGCCAAAGTGGCTGGCGCACAATGGCTGGAGGTCAGTGGCTGGCGCATAGCGGCCAGAGCCCAGAGGCTATCACACAGAGGCTGGCGCACAGGAGTGGCACAAAATGGTTGGCGCATAGTGGCTGGCACACAGTGGCTGCAATATAGTAGCTTGCATCTAGAGACTTGCGCACATTGGCTTCAAAACTGTGGTTTGTGTCCAGGAGTGGCCGGCACATAGTGGTGGCGCACAGTACATGGCGCACAGGGGTGTCTGGCACACAGTGCCTGGAGCACAGAGGCTGGTGCACAGTGGGTGGTGCAAAGTGGCTGGCTTGGAGCATAAACTCTGGCGCACTGTGGTGGCGCACAATGACTGGCGCACAGTGGCTGGGGCACAGTGGTGGAGCACTAAGGCTGGTGCACAGGAGTTGCGCACAGTGGCTTGAGCACAGTGGCTGGCGTAAAGTGGCTTCCACTCAGTGGTGGCACACAGTGGCTGGCATACAGTGTCTGGTGCACAGTGTTTGCTCACAGTGGCAGGCGCACAGTGACTGGAGCCCAGAGGCTGGCGCACAGTGAGGGCACAAAGTGGCTGGCATACAGTGGCTGCAATACCGTACGTTGCGTCCAGAAGATGGCGCCCAGTGGCTGGAATACAGTGGCTGGCGCAAAGTGGCTGGCGCATAGAGGGTAGCACACAATGGCTGGAATACAGTTGCAGGTGCACAGTGTCTAGTGCACATTGACCAGCACACTGTGGTGGCGCACAGTGCTGGTGAAAATTGGTGGCGCACAGCGGCTGGCAGACAGTGGCTGGCGGACACTGTTGGCCCACACTGGTGGCACAAAGTGGCTGGTGCACAATGGCTGGCACAGAGTATTGTCGCACAGTGGCTGGTGCACAGGGGGTGGCACAAATTGGCTGGCGCACAGTGCTTGCGCACAGTGGCTGGCGCACAGTGGTGGCACAAACAGGATAGCACACAGAAGTATCGCACAGTGGCTGGCATACAATGGCTAAAATATAGTGACTGGCACACAGAGGCTGACGCACAGTGGCTAACGCAAAGTGGCTGGAACACAGGAGTGGCACACAAGGGCTGGGGCACAGTGGCTGGCACACAGAAATGTCGCACTGTGGCTAGTGCACATTGTCTGGTTCCCAGAGGCTGGCGCAAAGAGAGGGCACACAGTGACTAGCGCACAGTAGCTACAATACAGTGACTGGTGCACAGAAACTGATGCACAGTGAGTGACGCACAGTGTCTGGCACACAGTAGTGGCGCACACTGGTGGCCCACCATGGCTGGTACACGGTGGCTGGAGCATAATGGCTGGTAAACAGTATTGTCTCACAGTGGCTGGTGCACAGTGGGTGACACAAATATGCTGGCCCACAGTGGTGGCACACAGTTGTTACAAATAGTTTCTGGTGCACAATTGCTGGAATATAGTGGCTGGCGCACTATGGCTGACGCACAGTGGGTGGCACAAAGTGGCTGAAACACAGTATTGTCACACAGTGGCTGGTGCACAGTGGGTGGGAAAAAATACACTGGCCCACAGTGGTGGTGCACAGTGGCCGGCGCACAGTGGCTGGTGCACACAGGCTGGCGCACATGTGTAGCGCACAGTGGCTGGCACGCAGTGGTTACAATACAGTGGCTGGCGCGCAGAGGCTGAGCACAGTTGCTGGAATACAGTGGCTGGCGCACCATGGCTGGCGCACAGTATGTGGCACGAAGTGCCTGGTGGTCAGTGGCTGGAGCCCAGTGGCTAGCACACAATGGCTGGAGCCCAAAGGCTAGTGCACACAGACTGGAGCACAGTGGTGGCCCAAAATGGCTGGTGCACAGTGGCTGGTGCATAGAGGTGGCGCACATAGATTGGCACACAGAGGCTGACGCACATAGATTGGCGCACAGTGGTGGAGCAAAGTGGCTGGTGCACAGTGGCTGGCGCAGTGGTGTCGTACATAAGCTGCCAAGAAGATTGATGCACAGTGGTGGAGCAAAATGGTAGGTGCAAAGTGGCTGGCACACAGTGGTGGCGCAAAGTGGCTGGTGCACAGTGGCTGGTGCAGAGAGGTGGCGCACATAGATTGGCGCACAGTGGTGGAGCAAAGTGGCTGGTGCACAGTGGCTGGCGCAGTGGTGTTGCACATAAGCTGCCAAGAAGATTGGTGCACAGTGGTGGAGGAAAATGGCTGGTGCAAAGTGGCTGGCGCACAGTGGTGGCGCAAAGTGGCTGGCATACAGTGGCTGGTGCACTGTGTTCGTGCACAGTGGCTGGTGCACAGTGGCTGGAGCCCAGAGGCTGGTGCACAGTGAGGGCACACAGTGGCTGGTGCACAGTGGCTGCAATACAGTGCTGGTGTAAAGTGGCTGGCTCACAGAAGCTAGTGCACTATGAATGGAATACAATGGCCAGTGCACAATATCTGGAGAACGTTGATGGGTGTACAGAGGGGTCGCAAAGTGCTGGTGCACAGTGGTGGCACACAGTGGCTGGCAGACAGCGGCTGGCGCACAGTGGCTGGCACACAGTATTGTCCCACAGTTGCTGGTGCAAAGTGGGTGGCAGAAAGTGGCTGGCACACATTGCTGGCTTACAGTGGCTGGTGCAGAGTGGTGGCACACCCAGGCTGGTGCACAGGAGTAGCACACAGTGGCTGGCACACAGTGGCTACAATACAGTGGCTGCCACACAGAGGCTGGCAGACAGTGGCTGGAATACTGTGGCTGGCACACAATGGCTGGCATACATTAGTGGTGCAAAGTGGCTGGCGCACAGGGGTGGCGCACAGTGGTGGCGCAATGTGGCTGGTGCACAGTATCTGGATCCCAAAAGCTGGTGCACAGTGGGGGCCCACAGTAGCTGGTTCACAGGGGCTGCAATACAGTAGGTTGCATCTAGAGGCATGTGCACAGAGGCTGCAATAGAGTGACTGGTGAAAAGTGGCTGGCACACAATAATGGCGCAAAATGGCTGGCGTACAGTGTTTTCGCACTGTGGCTGGCACATTGAAGCTGGTGCACAGTGGCTGAAGCCCAGAGGCTAGCACAAAGGGGGCGCACAGTGATGGCACACAGCAGCTGGCATACAGTGGCTGTTGCAGAGTGCTTGCATACACTGGCCTCCGTAAAGTGGCTGGCGCTCAGTGTTTTCGCACAGTGACTAGTGAACAGTGGCTGTCACATAGTGGCTGGCGCAAAATCGCTGGTGCATAAAGGCTGGCGCATAATGGCTGGCACACAGTGCACGGAGCACAAATTCTGGCGCACTATGGTGGCACACTGTGGCCAGCGCACAGTGTCTGGGCACTGTGGTGTCGCACAGAGGCTGGTGCACAGGAGTGGCGCACAGTGCCTGGCGCACAGTGGCTACAATATAATGGCTGGTGCACAGAGGATGGTGCACTGTGGATGGAATACAGTGGCTGTCACACAATGGCTGCCGCACAGTGGGTGGCACAATGTGGCTAGCGCACAGTGGCTGGAGCCCAGCGGCTGGCACACATCGGCTGGAGCACAGAGGCTAGTGCACAGAGCTGGCGCACAGTAGGGGCGCAAAATAACTGGAGCACAGTGGCTAGAGCACAGTGGTGGCGCACAGTGGCTGGAGAACACAAGCAGGCACACAGTGGCTGGCATACAGTGGCTGGTGCACTGTTTGTTCACAATGGCTGGCGCACAGTGGCTGGATCCCAGAGGCTGGCCCAAAGTTAGGGTACACAGTGGCTGCTGCATAGTGGCTGTAATTCAGTGCTGGAGCAAAGTGGCTTGCGCACAGAGGCTAGTGCACCGTGGCCAGCATACAGTGGGTGGTTCACAGTGTTTGGTGCACATTGATTGGTGCACAGTGAAGTCGCAAAGTGCTGGTGCACAGTGGTGGTGCACCGTGGCAGGCAGACAGTGGCTGGCGCAAACTGTTGGTCCACAGTGGCTGACACACAGTATTGTCGCACAATTGCTGGTGCACAGTGGATGGCACAAACTGGTGGGTGCACAGTGCTGGCTCACAGTGACTGGTGCAGAGTGGTGGTGCTCCCAGACTGGCGTAAAGGAGTAGTGCACAGTGGCTGGTGCACAGTAGCTACAATACAGTGGCTGGCACACATAGGCTGGCGCACAGCGGCTGGAGCCCAGCGGCTGGCGCACAGCGGCTGGAGCACAGAGGCTAGCGCACAGAGCTGGCGCACAGTAGGGGCGCAAAATAACTGGAGCACAGTGGCTAGAGCACAGTGGTGATGCACAGTGGCTGGAGCACACAAGCAGGCGCACAGTGGTGGCGCACAATGGCTGGCGCACAGTAGCTACAATACAGTGGCTGGCACACAGAGGCTGGCGCACAATGGCTGGAATACTGTGGCTGGCACACAATAGCTGGCATACGTTACTGGTGCAAATAGCTGGGGCACTGAGGATGGTGCACTGTGGATGGAATACAGTGGCTGTCGCACAATGGCTGCCGCACAGTGGGTGGCACAAAGTGGCTAGCGCACAGGGGCTGGAGCCCAGTGGCTGGCGCCTATCGCTTGAGGCACAGAAGCTAGAGCACAAAGCTGGTTCACAGTAGTGGCACAAATCACTGGCACACAGTGGCCGGCGCTCACAGGCTGATGCACAGGAGAAGCACACAGTGGCTGGCACACTGTGGCTGGTGCACAGTGGTTTAAAACAGGCTTGCGCAAAGTGGCTGGTGCACAATGGCTGGCGCACAGCGGTGACGCACAGTGGCTGACGTATAGTGGCTGGCTCAAAGTCTCTGGTGCACAGAGGCTGGCACACAATGGCTGGAACACAGTGCACGGAGCACAAATTCTGGCACACTATGTTGGCACACTGTGGCTGGCGCACAGTGGCTGGGGCACAGTGGTGTCACACAGATGTTGGTGCAAAGGAGTGGTGCACAGTGGCTGGCGCACAGTGGCTGCAATACAGTGGTTGCGCACAGATGCTGGCGCACAGTGGGTTTCACACCATGGCTGGCGCATAGTTTTGTCACACAGTGGCTGGCGCACAGTGGGTTTCACACCATGGCTGGTGCACAGTATTGTCACACAGTGGCTAGCAAACTGTGGCTACAAAACAGTGACTGGCGCACAGCAGCTGGCGCACAATGGCTGGCGCACAGTTTTGTCACACAGTGGCTGGTGCACAGTGGGTGGCACAAAGTGGCTTATGCATTGAGGCTGGATAACAGTTGCTTCAATACATTTGCTGGCACACAAAGGCTGGCACCCAGTTTCTGGTGCACAGTGGTGGTGAACAGTGGCTGGCTCAAACTGGCTGACACACAGTGGTGGTACACAGTGGCTGGCACACAGTGGTGGCGCACAGTGGTTTGTGCAAGTGGCTGTAGCAAACTGCTGACGCACAGTGGCTGATGAGCAGTGGCTGGTGCATAATGTTGGTGCACAGTGGCTGGTCCACAGAGGCTAGCACAGAGTGGTTGGCGCACATTCGTGGTAAAACACAGGCTGGCGCACAATGGGGGCACACAGTGGCTCTTGCACAGTGGCTGGAATATAATGGCTAGTGCACAGTGGCTGAAGCACAATAGCTGGTGTACAATATGGTCACACAGTGTCTGGCGCACAGTGGGTGACACAAAGTGACTTCGCATAAAGGCTGACGCACAGTGGCTGGCACACAGTGGCTGCAATGCAGTGCTTGGGCACAAAGGCTGGCACAAAATGGCTAGAATACAGTGGCTGGCACACAATGACTGGCGCACAGTATTGTCACAAGTGGCTGGCGTACAGTGGTGGCACAAAGTGGCTCCTACATAGAGTCTGGCGCACAGTTGCTGGAACACAATGGCTGTCATAGAGTGTCTGGAATGCAGTGGCTGGTGCACATTGGCTGGCGTACAATGGCTGGCGCACAGTGGTGGAGCCCAGAGGCTTGCGCACAGTGGGGGCACACTTTGGCTGGTGTACAGTGGCTGCAATACAGAGCTGGCATCCAGAGGTAGCTCACTGTGGCTGCAATGCAGTGGCTGGTGCACAGTGGTGAATCACAGTGGCTGCAATACAGTGGCTAGCGCACAGTGGCTGGTGCTTAGAGGCTGGCGCACAGTGGCTATAACACAGTGCCTGGCGCACAGTGGCTGGCGAGCAGTGGCTGGTGCATAGTGTTTGTGCACAGTGGCTGGGCACAGAGGCAGGCACTCAGTGGTGGCACACACCTGTGGCCCACAGTGGCTGGCGCGTACTGGCTGGCGCACAATGGCTGGAACACAGAATTGTCACACAGTGGCCAGTGCACAGTGGCTGGCGCACAGTGGTTACAATACAGTGGCTAGTGAGCAGAGGCTGGTGCACAGTGGTGGCGCACAGGGGCTGACGCACAGTGGCTGGCGCATATAGTCACACAGTAAGGTTGCAAAGTGCTGGTGCATAGTGGAGGCACACGGTGGCTGGCAGACAGGGGCTAGTGCAAACCGTTGGTCCACAGTGGCTGGCAAACAGTGGCTGGTGCACAGTGGCTGGAAAACAGTATTGTCACACAGTTGCTGGTGCACAGTGGATGGCACAAACAGGCGGGCTCACAGTGCTGGCTCTCAGTGGCTGGTGCGGAGTGGTGGCGCACCCAGGCTGGCGCACAGAAGTAGCACACAGTGGCTGGTGCACAGTGGCTACAATACAGTGGCTGGCACACAGGGGCTGGTGCACAATGGCTGGCATACATTAGTGGTGCAAAATGGCTGGCACACAGCGGTGGCACACAATGGTGGTGCAATGTGGCTGGATTCCAGAAGCTGGTGGACAGTGGGGGTGCACAGGGGCTGCAATACAGTAGGTTGTATCTAGAGGCTCATTCAAAAAGGCTGCAATAGAGTGGCTGGTGCACAGTGGCTGGCACACTGTAGTGGCGCAAAATGGCTGGCGCACAGTGTTTTCTCACTGTGGCTGGTGCACTGAGGATGATGCACAGTGGCTGAAGCCCAGAGGCTTGCGCAAGTGTGGTGCACAATGATGGCGACAGTGGCTGGCATACAGTGGCTGTTGCATAGTTTTTGTGCACAGTGGCTGGCGTAAAGAGGCTGGCTCACAGAGACTGGCACACAGAGGCTGGGGCACAGGAATGGAGCACAGTAGCTTGACCACTGTGGCTGGTGCACATGGTGGCGCACAGTGGTGGCATACATATGCTGGCGCACAGGATTAGCACACAGTGGCTGGCGCACAATGACTACAATACAGTGGCTCACGCACAGAGGCTGGCACACAGTAATGGTGCACAATGGCTGGTGCATAGTGGTTGGCGCTTAGTACAAGCATAGAGTGGTTGACTACCAGGTCCTGGAGCACATGGTTGGAGCACAGAGGCTGACGCACAGTGGCTGGAGCACAGAGACGGGCGCACAGTGACCAGCGCACAATGGTGGCACACAGAGGCTGGAGCGCAGAGTGGTACACAGTGGCTGGTGTTCTGTGGCTGCAATACAGTGGCTGGCACACAGAGACTGGGACTCAGTTGCTGAAATAAAGTGGCTGGCGCACAGTAACTGGAAGACAGTGGCTGGCGCACAGTGGCTGGGACTCAATGGATGGTGCACTGTGGTGGCGCACATTGGCTGTTGCACTGTGACTGCCGCACAGGATTGGTGCACAGTGGCTTGAGTACAGTGGCTGGCACACAGGATTGGTGCACATTGGCTTGAGCACAGTGGCTGGCGTAAAGTGGCTGGTGCTCAGTGGTGGCGTACAGTGGCTGCCGCACAGTGGCTAGTGCACAGTGTTTTCACACTGGGGCTGGCGAATAGAGGCTGGTGCACAGTGTCTGGATCCCAGAGGCTGGCGCACAGTTGTGGCACACAGTGGCAGGAATACAGTCGGTGGCATACAATGTCTGGCACACAGTGAGTGGCACAGAGTGGCTGGCGCACAGTGGCTGGAGCCCAGTGGCTGGCGCACAGTGGCCGGAGCCAAGAGGCTGGCGCACAGTGGTGGTGCAGAGTAGGAGCGTACAGTGGCTAGCGTTCTGTAGCTGTAGAACATGGTTAGAGCACAGAGGCTGATGCACAGTAGCTGGAGCACAGAGGCTGGAGCACAGTGACTAGCGCACAATGTAGGCACACAGAGGATTGGGACACAGTGGCTTGAGCACAGTGGCTGGCGCACAGAGGCTGTGACAAAGTTGCTGGAATACAGTGGCTGGCGACCAGTAACTGGAAGACAGTGGTTTGAGCACAGTGGCTGGGAATCAATGGCTGTTGCACTGTGGTGGCACACATTGGCTGCTGCACAGTGGCTGGCGCACAGTGGCTACAATAAAGTGACTGGTGCACAGAGGCTAGAGCACAGTGTCTGGAATATAGTGGCTGGCGCACAATCACTAGCGCACTGTGGTGGCACAAAGTGCTTGTGCACAGTGGCTGTGGCACAGCACCTGGTGCATACTTGTGGCCCACAGTGGCTACTGCTGAGTGCCTTGTGCAAAATGGCTGGCACAGAGTATCGTCCCACAGTGGCGGGGTCACAGTGGTTACAATACAGTGGCTGGTGTACAATGGCTGGTGCACAATGCTTTTCACCCTGTAGCTGGCGCACATAGCCTGGAATACAGTGGCTGGAGTTCAGAGGCTGTTGAAAAGTGTGGGGCACAGTTTTGGCGCACTATGGCTGGTGCACAGTGTCTGAATCCCAGAGGCTGGTGCACAGTTGCAGGCACAGAGTATTTTTGCACAGTGGCTGGCCCAGAGTGGTTACAATACAGTGGCTGGCACACAAAGCCTGACACACAGGAGTGGCGCACAGTGGCATGAGCATAGGGGCTGGCGCAAAGTGGTTGGCACACAATGGCTGGCGCACAATGGTTGGCTCACAGTATTGTCGCACAGTGGCTAGAGCATAGTGGGTGGCACAAAATGGCTGGAGCACAGTGGTGGCGAACAGTGGCTGGCGCACAGAGGCTGGATCACAGTGGCTGGAGACCAGAGGCTGGCACATAGTTGGAGCCCACAGTAGCTGGGGCACAATGGTTGCAATACAGTGGCTGTCGCATAGAGGCTGGCGCAAAGTGGCTGGAATACAGTGGCTGGAGTACAGTGGCTTGTGCAGCAAGCCTTGCACACAGCATTGTCACACAGTGGCTGGCGCAGAGTGGGTGGCACAAAGTGGCTGGCGCACAGTGGTGGCATAAAATGGCTGGTGCACAGTGGCTGGCGCACAATGGCTGGCTCACAGTATTGTCGCACAGAGGCTGGATCACAATGGGTGGCACAAAATGGCTGGAGCACAGTGGTGGCACAGAGTGGCTGGCGCACGGTACCTGGTGCCAGTCACTGTACCCCCTTTATGTGCCAGCCACTGTGTGCCCCCAAAGTGTGCCCCCACTCACAAACAGAAACTGGAGCATAGTGGCTGGAGCCGAGAGGCTGGCGCACAGTGGGGGTGCAAAGTGGCTGGCGCATTGTCTGCAATACAATAGCTGGCATTCAGAGGCTGGCACACATTGTCTGCAAAACAGTGGCTCACCTCCTGGAGCCAGCGCAAAGTGGCTGGAGCACAGTGGTGGCACACAGTACCTGGTGCATAGAGGTGTCACAAAGTGTCCGTAACACAGTGGCTGTCCCACAGGGGCTGGTGCACAGTGTCTGGCGCAAAGTGGCTGGTGCACAGTGGTGGCACACAGTGGCTGGCGCACATTGCATGGAGCACAAACGTTGGTGCACTGTGGAGGCATACTGTGGCTGGCACACAGTGGCTAAGGCACAGTGGTGGCACACAGAGGCTGGTGCACAGGAGTGGCACACAATGGGTGGTGCACAGTGGCTACAATACAGTGGCAGTGCATAGAGGCTGGCGCACAGTGGATACAATACAGTGGCTGGCACAGTGTTGGCGCACAGTACCTGGTGCACAGAGCTGACACACAGTGTATGGAATACAGTGGCTGACAAACAGTGGTTAGCTCAAAGTGGCTGGTGCCCAGTGGTGGCGAATGGTGGCTGGCGCATAGTGGCTGGTGCACAGTGGCTGGAATACAGTGGCTGGCGCACAGTGGCTGGCACACAACGGCTGGTGCTGTTGTGGAGCACAGTGGCAGGCGCACAGTGGCTGGCCCACAGTGGCTGGCATACAGTGCCTGGAGCAGAGTCTGTGGCGCACTGTGGTGGTGAACCAGGGCTGGTGCACAGTGCTTAGCGCACTGTGGTGGTGCACACAGGTTGGCGCATAGTGGTGGTGCACATTTGCTGGCACACAGTGTCTGGTATACAGTGGCTAGCACACAGTTGCTGAAACAAAATGGCTGTAACACAGTACTGTCAAAAACTGGCTGGCGAACAGTGGGTGGCACAAAGTGGCTTTGAATAAAGACTGGTGTACAGTGGCTGGTGCACAGTGGCTACAATACAGTGGCTGGCACAGTGTTGGCGCACAGTACCAGGTGCACAGAGCTGACAAACAGTTTATGGAATACAGTGGCTGATGCACAGTGGCTTGCACAATGTGGCTGTGCCCAGTGGTGGCGCATGGTGGCTGGCACATAGTGGCTGGTGCACAATGACTAGAGCACATGGGCTGGAGCCCAAAGGCTGGCTCACAGTGTCTGGCGTACAGTGGCTACAATACAGTGGCTGGCGCACAGTGGCTGGCACACAACATCTGGCGCTGTGGTGGAGTACAGTTGCAGGCGCACAGTGGCTGGCATATAATGGTACAATACAGTGGCTGGCACAAAGTGGCTGGAATCCAGTGGCTGGCACAAAATGGCTGGTGCACAATGGCTGGCACACAGTACTGTCAAACAGTGGCTGGCGCACAGTGGGTGGCACAAAGTGGCTGGGGCAGAGGCTGGTGCACATTTGCTGAAATACAGTGGTTGGTGAACAGTTGCTGGCCCTCAGTGTCTGGCATACAGTGCCTGGAGCAGAGAGTCTGGCGCACTGTGGTGGTGAACCAGGGCTGGTGCACAGTGCTTAGCACACAATGGTGGTGCACACAGGTTGGCGCATAGTGGTGGCGCACATTTGCTGGCACACAGTGGCTGGAATACAGTGGCTATCACACAGTTGCTGAAACACAATGGCTGTCACACAGTACTGTCAAAAACTTGCAGGCGAACAGTGGGTGGCACAAAGTGGCTTTGAATAAAGACTGTTGCACAGTGGCTGGTGCATAGTGGCTACAATACAGTGGCTGGCACACAGAGGCTGGCGAAAAGTGGCTGGAATACAATGGCTGCTGCACTCTGGTGGCGCACAGTGTCCGGTCTATAATGGCTGGCGCAAACTGGCTCGCTCACAGTGGTGCTGCACAGTGGCTGGCACACACAGCTGGTGCATGGAGTCTGGCGCACTGTGGTGGTGAACCAGGGCTGGCGCACAGTGGGTGCAATACAGTAGGTTGCGTCCAGATGCTGGTGCACAGGGGTTGCAATAGAGTGGCAGGTGCACAGTGGCTGGTGCACAAAGGCTGGTGCACAGTGGTGCTGAAAAGTGGTTGGCGCTCAGTGGTGGCGCACAGTGGCTGGCGTACAGTGGCTATTGCACAATTTTTGCGCACAGTGTCTGGAACACAGTGGTTACAATACTGTGGCTGGCGCACAGAAGCTGGAGCAAAGGAGTGACACACAATTACTTGGCACAGTGGCCAATGCAAAGTGCTGCTGCACAGTTGTGGCACACAGTGGCTGGCGGACAGTTCCTGGCACATACTGGTGGCCTACAGTGGCTGGCTGCAATACAGTAGGTTGCGTCTAGAGCCTGGTGCACAGTGGCTGCAATAGAGTGGGTGGCTGGTGCACAGTGGCTGGCTCACCGTGGCTGGCGCATATTCGTGACGCAAAATGGTGGCACACAAAGCCTGGTGCACAGTGGTGGTGCAAAGTGGCTGGCCCTAAGGGTTGGTGCTCAGTGTCTGGTGCACTGTGGCTGGCACACAATGACTGGCATGCAGTATTGTCTCACAGTGGCTGGTGCACAGTGGGTGGCACAAAGTGGCTGGTGCACAGTGTTGGTGCATAGTGGCTTGCACACAGTGGCTACAATAAAGTGACTGGCACACACAGGCTAGTGCACAGTGGCTGGAATACAGTGGCTGGCGCACAGTGTCTGGCACACAATCACTGGCGCACTGTGGTGGCGCAAAGTGCTTGTGCACAGTGGTGGTGCACAGTGGCTGGCGCACAGCGCCTGGCGCATATTGTTGGCCCACAGTGGCTTGCTCCGAGTGGATTGGGCAAAATGTCTGGCACAGAGTATCGTCTCTCAGTGGCTGGCTCACAGTGGTTACAATACAGTGGCTAGCGTAAGTAGCTGATGCACAATGCTTTTCGCCCTGTGGCTGGCGCACAGAGCCTGGTGCACAGTGGCTGGAGCACAGAGGCTGGCGCAGTGTCTGGCACATAGTATTTTCGCACAGTGGGTGGCCCACAGTGGTTAAATACAGTTGCTTCCGCACAAGAGTGGTGCACAAAATGGCTGGTGTACAGTGGGGCTGGCGCACCATGGCTGGCTCACAGTATTGTCGCACAGTGGCTGGAGCACAGTGGGTGGCACAAAATGATGGTGTACAGTGGCTGGCGCACAGTGGTGGCACAAAGTGCTGGTTCACAGTGGTGGTGCACAGTGGCTGGTGCACAGAATCTGATGCACAGTTGCTGGTGCACATAGGCTGGTGAACAGTGGTGGCACAAAGCGGCTGGTGCACAGTGGCTGGCACACAGTGGCTGAAATACAGTGGCTGGTGCACAGTGGCTGGAAAACAGTGCCTTGCGCAAAGTGGCTGGAGCTCAGAGTCTGTTGCACAGTGGGTGGAGCCCAGAGGCTGGCACACAGTGGGGCCCGCCGTGTCTGGTGCCCAGTGGCTGTAATACAGTAGCTGGCATCCAGAGGTTGTTTCACAGGGGCTGCAATACAGTGGCTGGTGCACAGTGGCTTGCGCACTATCATGGCGCACAGTGGCTGGCACACAGAGGCTTGAGCACAGTGGCTGGATCCAAGAATTAGGTGCACAGTGGGGGCTCATAGTGGCTGGTGCACAGAGGTGTCACAGTGTCTGGAATGCAATGTCTGACGCAGAGGCTGGCGCATAGTGGCTGGAGCAAAGTGGCTGGTGCATCGTAGTGGCGCACAGTGATGGCGCACCGTGCCAAGAGCACATACTCTGGCGCACTGTGGTGATGCATTGTGGCTGGCACAAAGTGGATGGAGCACAGTGGTGGCACACAGGCTTTCGCACAGGAGTGGCGCAGTGGCTGGCACCCAGTGCCTGCAGGAAAGAGGAGGAGCACAGTAGCTGGCACACAGTGGTTGGCACAGTGGCTGGCGCACATTGGCTGGTTCAGAATGGCTGGCGCACTGTGGTGGCGCACAGTTGCTGGCGCACAGTGGTGGCGCACAGAGGCTGGTGCACAGGATTGGCGAACAATGACTGGCGCACAGTGGGGGCGCCCCGTGTCTGGCGCAGTGTCTGCACTACAGTAGCTGGCATCCAGAGGCTGTTTCACAGGGCCTGTAATACAGTTGCTGGCGCACAGAGGCTTGAGCACAGTGGCTGGAGCCAAGAAGATGGCGCACAGTGGGAGCGCACAGTGGCTGCCGAACTGTGGTGGTGCGCAATGGCTGGAAGACAATGGCTTGCACACAGAGGTGGGGCAAAGTGGGTGGTGCTAAACAGCTGGTGCACAGTGGTAGCGAACAGTGGCTGGCACACAGTTCCTGGAGTACGGAGTCTGGAGCACTGTGGTGGCAAATCAGGGATGCGAAGAGTTGTTGGGGCAAAGTGGTAGTGCACAGAGGCTGGCTCACAGATGTGGCGCGCAGAGGCTGGTACACAGTGGCTGGCGCACAGTGGCTGCAATACAGTGACTGGCGTACAAAGGCTGGTGCACAGTGGGGGTGCATATTGGCTGGCGCAAAGTGGCTGCAATACAGTAGTCGGCGTCCAGAGGCTGGCGTACACTGGCTGCAAAACAGTGACTGACATTCAGGAGCCACCGCAAAGTGGCTGGCGCACAGTGGCGGCACACAGTACTTGACGCACAAAGGTGTCGCACAGTGTCTGGGATGCAGTGGCTGGCACACAGAGGCTGGTGCACAGTGGTTGGCACAAAGTGACTGGTGCACTGAAGCTGGCGCACAGTGGTGGCGCAAAGTGGCTGGTGCACAGTGCACAGAGCACAAAATCTGGCGCATTGTTGTGGCGCACCATGACTGGCATACAGTGGCGGGGGCATAGTCATGGCGCACAGAGGCTGGTGCTCCAGGAGTGGCACACAATGGCTGGCGCACAGTGGCTGGCATACAGTGGCTGGAGCACAGAGGCTGGTGCACAGTGGCTGTCATATAGTAGTGGCGCAAAATGGCTGGTGCACAGGGTTGGTGCACAGTGGTGGCACACTGTGGCTGGTGCACAGTGTCTGGATCCCAGAGGCTGGTGCACAGTGGGGATGCACAGTGGTTGATGCACACGGGCTGCAATACGGGACTGGCACACAGTGGCTTGAGTTCAGTGGGTGGCACAAAGTGGGTGGTGCTCAAAGCCTGGCGCACAGTGTTGGAGCACAGTGGGTGGAGCAGAGTGGTGGTGCACAGTGGTGGCACACAGATGCTGGTGCACAAAAGTAGCACACAGTGGCTGGCGCAAAATGACTACAATACAGTGGCTTGTGCACAGTGGCTGTAATACAGTGGCTGGCGTAAAGTGGCTGATGCACAGAGGCTAGTGGATCACGTCTGGAATACAGTGGCTGGTGCACAGTGTCTGGTGCACATTGACTGGTGTACAGTGGGGTTGCAAAGTGCTGGTGCACAGTGGTAGTGCACAGTGGCTGGCAGGCAGCGGCTGGTGCACACTGTTGGCCCACAGTGGCTGGCAAACAGTGGCTGGCGCACAGTGGCTGGAACACAGTAATGTCGCACAGTTGCTGGTGCACAGTGGATGGCACAAACTGGTGGGCTCACAGTACTGGCTCGCAGTGGCTGGTGCAGAGTGGTGGCGCACCCAGGCTGGCGCACAGGAGTAGCACACAGAGGCTGGCGCACAGTGGCTGGAATACTGTGGCTGGTGCAAAATGGCTGGCACACATTAGTGGTGCAAAATGGCTGGTGCACAGAGGTGGCACACAGTGGTGGTGCAATGTGGCTGGTGCACAGTATCTGGATTCCAAAAGCTGGTGGACAGTGGGGGCGCACAGGGGCAGCAATACAGTAGGTTGCATCTAGAGGCTCATGCACAGTGGCTGCAATAGCCTCTAGATACAACCTACTAGGCTGGAGCACAGTGGCAGGCACACAATAGTGGCCCAAAATGGCTGGCGCACAGTGTTTTCCCACTGTGGCTGGCGCACTGTGGCTGGTGCACAGCAGCTGAAGCCCAGAGGCTTGCGCAAGTGAGGCGCACAGTGATGGCGACAGTGGCTGGCGTACAGTGGCTGTTGCATAGTGTTTGCACACAGTGGCTGGCGTAAAGAGGCTGGCTCACAGAGGCTGGCACACGGAGGCTGGGGCACTGTGGTGGCGAACTGAGAGGGCTGGCGCACAATGGTGGCACACAGAGGCTGGAGCGCAGAGTGGTACACAGTGGCTGGTGTTCTGTGGCTGCAATACAGTGGCTGGCACACAGAGGCTGGGACTCGTTGCTGAAATAAAGTGGCTGGCGCACAGTAACTGGAAGATAGTGGCTGGTGCATAGTGGCTGGGACTCAATGGATGGTGCACTGTGGTGGCATACATTGGCTGGTACACTGTGGCTGCCACACAGGATTGGTGCACAGTGGCTTGAGCACAGTGTCTGGCACACAGGATTGGTGCACAGTGGCTTGAGCACAGTGGCTGGCATAAAGTGGCCGGTGTTCAGTGGTGGCATCAGTGGCTGGTACACAGTGGCTGGTGCACAGTGTTTTCACACTGGGGCTGACACATAGAGGCTGGTGCACAGTGGCTGAAAACCAGAGGCTGGTGCACAGTGCAGTGCACAGTGGTGGCGCACTGTGGAGGGTGCACAGTGTCTGGATCCAAGAGGCTGGCTCACAGTTGTGGCACACAGTGGCTGGTGCACAGGGGCTGCAATACTGTAGGTTGAGCTAGAGGCTCGTGCACAGGGGCTGCAATAGAGTGGCTAATGCACTGTGGCTGACACACATAGGCTGGCACACAGAAGCTGGCACACAGTGGTGGCACAAAGTGGCTGGTACACAGTTGCTGGCACACAGTGGTGGTGGAAATTTGCTGGCGCTCAGTGGTGGCGCACAGTGGCTGGCTTACAGTGGCTGTTCCACAGTGTTTGCGAACAGTGGGTGGTGCACAGTGGCTACAATAAAGTGACTGGTGCAGAGAGGCTGGCGCACACTGGCTGGAATACAGTGGCAGACGCGCATTGGCTGGTGCACAGTGGTGGCACACTGTGGCATGTGCAGTGTCTGGATCCCAGAGGCTGGCGCACAGTGTGGGTGCACAGAGGCTGGTGCACAGGGGCTGCAATACAGTAAGTTGCGTCTAGAGGCGGGTGCACAGGGGCTGCAATAGAGTGGCAGGTGCACAGAGGCTGGTGCACAGTGGTGCTGCAAAGTGGTTGGCGCTCAGTGGTGGTGCACAGTGGCTTGCGTACAGTGGCAGTTGCACAGTTTTTGCGCAGTGTCTGTAACACAGTGGTTACAATACTGTGGCTGGCACACAGAAGCTGGGGCACAGGTGTGGCGCACAATTACTTGGCACAGTGGCTGATGCAAACTGCTGGTGCACAGTGGTGGCGCACAGTGGCTGGCGCACAGCGCCTGGCGCATACTGGTGGCCAACAGTGCCTGGAGCCGAGTGGCTTGCGCAAAATGGCTGGCACAGAGTATCGTCTCACAGTGGCTGGCTCACAGTGGTTACAATACAGTGGCTGGTGCACAGAAACTGGGGCACAGGAGTGGTGCACAATTACTTGGCACAGTGGCTGGCGCTCAGAGCCTGGTACAGTGGCAGGAGCACAGAGGCTGTCGAACAGTGTGGGGCATAGTGTCTGAATTCCAGAGGCTAGTGCACAGTGGCTGGCACACAGTATTGTTGCACAGTGGCTGGTGGTTACAAAACAGTAGCTGGCATCCAGAGGCTGGCGCACACTGGCTACAAAACAGTGGTTGGCGTCAAGGAGCAGTAGCAAAGTAGATGGCGCACAGTGACTGACACACAGTGGCTTGCTCATAGTAGGAGTATACAGTGGCTGGCACACAGGCTCTGGATGTCATTGTTGGAGCACAGAGGCTGACACACAGTATCTGTATCCTAGAGGCTGGCGCACAGTGTGGGCGCACAGTTGCTGGTGCATAGGGGCTGCAATACAGTAGGTTGCGTCTAGAGGCGGGTGCACAGGGGCTGCAATAGAGTGGCAGGTGCACAGAGGCTGGCACACAGTGGTGCTGCAAAGTGGTTGGTGCTCAGTGGTGGTGCACAGTGGCTTGCATACAGTGGCTGTTGCACAGTGTCTGTAACACAGTGGTTACAATACTGTGGCTGGGGCACAGGAGTGGTGCACAATTACTTGGCCCAGTGGCTGGCATAAAGTGGCTGGCACTCAGAGGCTGGAGTACAGTGGCTGGAGCACAGAGGCTGGGGCACAATTGCTGGAATAAAGTGACTGGAAGACAGTGGCTGGTGCACAGTGGCTGGGGCTCAATGGCTGGTGCACTGTAGTGATTCACATTGGCTGGCACACAGTGGCTGGCACAAAGTGGCTGGCACACAATGTTGGCACACAGTGGCAACACAGTGGCTGGTGCACAGTGGCTGGCGCACAGCAGCTGGCGCTGTGGTGGAGCACAGTGGCAGGCGCACAGTGGCTGGCATACAATGGCTACAATACAGTGACTGGCGCACAAAGGCTGATGCAAAGTGGCTGGAATACAGTGGCTGGCGCAAAATGGCTGATGCACAATGGCTGGCGCACAGTACTCTCAAACAGTGGCTGGCGCACAATGGGTGGCACAGAGTGGCTGGGGCAGAGGCTGGTGCATATTTGCTGGACATGAGCCACTCTCTGGAGCAGAGAGTCTGGCGCACTGTGGTGGCGAACTGAGAGGGCTGGCGCACAATGGCTGGTGTACAACAGCTGGCGCTGTGGTGGAGCACAGTGAAGGCACACAGTGGCTGGTATACAATGGCTATAATACAGTGGCTGGCGCAAAGTGGCTGGAATCCAGTGGCTGGCGCAAAATGGCTGGTGCACAATGGCTGGTGCACAGTACTGTCAAACAGTGGCTGGCGCACAGTGGGTGGCACAAAGTGGCTGGGGCAGAGGCTGGCGCACATTTGCTGGAATACAGTGGCTGGCGAACAGTGCTGGGCCCACAGTGGCTGGCATACAGTGCCTGGAGCAGAGAGTCTGGCGCACTGTGGTGGCGAACTGAGAGGGCTGGTGCACAGTGCTTAGCTCACAGTGGTGGTGCACACAGGTTGGCGCATAGTGATGGCGCATATTTGCTGGCACAGAGTGGCTGGAATACAGTGGCTAGCAGACAGTTGCTGAAACACTATGGCTGTCTCACAATACTGTCAAAAACTGGCTGGTGAACAGTGGGTAGCACAAAGTGGCTTCGAATAAAGACTGTTGCACAGTGGCTGGCACACAGTGGCTACAATACAGTGGCTGGCGAAAAGTGGCTGGAATACAATGGCTGCTGCACAGTGGCTGGAGCACAATGGCTGATGCAATGAAGTGGCGCACAGTGTCCGGTCCACAATGGCTGGCACAAACTGGCTCGCGCACAGTGGTGGTACACAATAGCTGGCGAGCAGTGACTGGTGCATAGTGTTTGTGCACAGTGGCTGGTGCACAGAGGCTGGTGCACACTGGGTGGCACACAGTGATGGAGCACAGTGGTTGGCACAAACTGCCTGGAGCATGGAGTCTGGTGCACTGTGGTGGTGAACCAGGGCTGGCGCAGAGTGGCTGCAATACAGTAGGTTGCGTCCAGATGCTGGTGCACAGGGGCTGCAATAGAGTGCCTGGTGCACAATGGATGGCACGCAGAGGCTGGCGCACAGTCGGTGGGCACAGTGTCTGGCACACAGTTACTGCAACAAAGTGGCTGGTGCACAGAAGCTGGTGCACAGTGGCTGTTGCACAGTGCTGCGCACAGTGGCCTGCGCACAGAGGCTGGTGCATAGTGGCTGGATCCCAGAGGCTAGCGCACAATCGGTGCACAAAGTGGCTGGCACACAGTTACTGCAATAAAGTGGCTGGCGCACAGAGGCTAGCACACAGTGGCTGAAATACCGTGGCCGGCGCCCACTGTCTTGTGAACATTGAGTGGAGCACTGTAGTGCCGCAAAGTGCTGGTGCACAGTGGTGGCGCACAGTGGCTGGCGCACAGTTGCTGCAATCCAGAGCTGGAGTCCAAAGGCTGGTTTACAATGGCTGCAAAACAGTGGCTGGTGTTCAGAAGTGGCCAAAAAGTGGGTGGTGCACAGTGGGTGGCGCAGAGTGGCTGGCATACATTGGCTGCAAAACAGTGGCTTGCGTCCAGGAGCGGGCGCAAAGTGGCAGGCGCACAGTGGTGGTGCACAGAGTCTGGCGCATAGGAGTGGTGCACAGATCTCTTGAGCACAGTGGCTGGCGTAAAGTGGCTGGCACTCAGTATATGTGCACAGTGACTGTTGCACAGTAGCCGGCACACAGAGGTTGGCATACAGTGGCTGGCGCAAAGTCACTGGTGCACTGAGTCTGGCGCACAGTGGCTGGTGCACAGTGATGGAGCACAAAGGTTGATGGACAATGCATGGAGCACAAAATCTGGTGCACTTTGTAACGCACCATGACTGGCGCACAGTGGCAGGGGCATAATGGTGGCGCACAGCGGCTGGCGCGCAGTGGCTGGTGCACAGAGGCATGCAAACAGTGACTAGAGCTATGATGCTGGCGCACAGTGGAGGCGCACAGTTGCTGGTGCACAGAGGCTGGCGTACAGTGGCTAGAATACAGTAGCTGGCACACAGCGGCTGGAATACAGTGGCTGGCGCATGGTGGCTTGCACACAAGGGCTGACATACTGTAGTGGTGCCCAGTGGCTGGCGCACACTGGTGGCGCACAGAGGGTGGCACACAGGAGTGGCGTACAATGGCTTGTACACAGTGGCTGCAATACAGTGGCTGGTGTACAGAAGGTAGCGCACAGTGTATGGAATACAGTGGCTGGAGAATGGGTGGTGTAATACAGTGGCTGGCACACAGTGGTTGGCGCACATAGGGTGGCGCACAGTGGTTGTGTACAGTGACTGGTACACAGAGGTTGGATCACAGTGGCTGGCGCATAGAGTCTGTCACACAGTGGGTGACACAAAGTGGCTGGCACACAGTGGTGGCACACAGTGGCTGGTGCAAACTGGCTGGTGTGCAGTGGCTGGCGCGCATAGGCTTGTGAACAGTGGCTAGAGCTCAGATGTTGGCCCACAGTGGTGGCACACAGTGGCTGGTGCAGTGGTGGCACACAGTGGCTTGTTAACAGCATCTGGAGCAAAGAGTTTAGCGCACTGTGGTGGCGCACCATGGCTGGCGCATTGTGGCTGGCGCACAGTGGTGGTGCCCAGAGGCTGGAGCACAGGAGGGCACACAATGACTAGCACACAGTGGCAGCCATTCAGTGGCTGGTGTACAGAGGCTAGCGCACAGTGGCTGTTATACAGTATCTGGTTCAGAGTTGTTGCAATACAGTGGCAAGCGCACAGTGGCTGGCGCACAGAGGCTGGCACACAGTAGTGCCACACAGAGGCTGGCTCACAGGAGTGGCACACAATGGCTGGTGCACAGTGGTTGCAATTCAGTGGCTGGTGTACAGAGGCTAGCGTGCAGTGGCTGGAATACAGTGTCTGGTTCACAGGAGTTGCAATGCAGTGGCAAGCGCACAGTGGCTGGTGCATAGTTATTTCACACAGTGGCTGGCACACAGAGGCTGGTGCACAGTGCCTGGCATACAGTGGTGGCGCACAGTGGTTGGCGCACAGAGGATGGCCCCCGGTGGCTGGAATACAGTGGCTGTCACACAGTGGGTGGCACAAAGGGGCTTGAGCACAGTGGGGGCCCACGGTAGCTGGCATACAGTGGACAGCGCACATAGGCTGGTGCACAGGAGTAACGCACAGTGGCTGGCACACAGTGGCTACAATACAGTGGCTGATGCACAGAGGATGGGGCACAGTGGCTGGAATACAGTAGCTGTGGCACAGTTGGTGGCACAAAGTGGCTGGCGAATTTTGGCTGGATCCCCCTGGCTGGCGCAGTGTGGCAGGAGTACAGAGGCTAGTGCAAAAAGGCTGGCAGACAGTGGCTTGCGCAAAATAGCTGGTGCACAGTGGCTGGTGCACAGTTTTGGTGCACAGAGTATGGGGCACAGCGGCTGGCCCACATACTCTGGCACACAGTGGTGGCGCAAAGTGGCTGGTGCACAGCGGCTGGTGCACAGAGGCTGGAATACAGTGGCTGGTGCAAAGTGGCTGGAAAACTGGCTTGTGCAAAGCGGCTGGCGCTCAGCGGCTGGGGCCCACAGGCTGGTGCACAGTGGCTGCAATAAGGTAGCTGGCATCCAGAGGCTGGCGCACATTGGCTGCAAAACAGTGGCTCAGGTCCAGGAGTGGGCGCAAAATGACTGGCACACAATGGTGGCACACAGAGTCTGGCGCAAAGGAATGGCGCACAGATCTCTTGAGAACTATGGCAGGCGTAAAGTGGCTGGCGCTCAGTGTTTGTGCATATTGATTGGTGCACAGTGGCTGGCATACAGAAGCTGGTGCTCAGTGGCTGGTACACAGGACCTGTTGCACAGAGGCTGGCGCACAGTGGCTGGCACAAAGTCGCTGGTACACAGCGGTGGCGCACAGTGGTGTCGCACAATGGCTGGCGCACAGTGGCTGCAATACTGTGGCTACACACAGAAGCTGGCGCACAGTGTTTGGAATACAGAGGCTTGCGCAAAGTGGCTTTCACACAGGGGCTGGCACACAGAGGCTGGCGAATAGGAGTGGCACACTGTGGCTTGAGCACAGTGGCTGGCGCAAAGTGGCTTGCGCACAGTGTGGCGCACAGTGGCTGGCTTACAGTGACTCGAGCACAGTGTTGGCGCACAGTGGCTGGCACAAAAAGGCTGGTGCAAAGTGGGGGCACACCGTGGCTGGTGCACAGTGGCTGCAATAAACTAGCTGGCATCCAGTGGCTGGCACAAAAAGGCTGGCGCACATTGGGAGCACAGAGTGGCTTGTACACAGTGGCTGCAATACAGTGGCTTGTGCACAGTGGATGGGATACAGTGGCTGGTTCAAAGTGTCTGGCGCACAATGGCTGACGCACAGTGGTGATGCACAGTAGCTGTCACACATAGGCTGGTGCACAGGGGTGGCGCAAAATGGCTGGTGCACAGCGGCTGGCGCACAGCTGCTGCATTAAGGTAGCTGGCATCCAGAGGCTGGCGCACATTGGCTGCAAAACAGTGGCTTGCATCCTGGAGCGGGGGCAAAGTGGCTGGTGCAAAGTGGTGATGCACAGAGTCTGGAGCAAAGGAGTGGCACAGAGATCTCTTGAGCAAAGTGTCTGGCTCAAAGTAACTGGTGCACAGAGGCTCGCGCACAGTGGCTGGCGCACAGTGGTTACAATACAGTGGCTGGGGCACAGAGGATGGCGCACAGTAGCTGGAATACAGTGGCTCTTGCACAGTGGGTGGCACAAAGTGGCAGGCGCAGAGTGGGGGAGCCCAGTGGCTGGAGCACAGCGGTTGGGGCCGAGAGGCTAGCGCACAAAGGCTGGCACACAATGGCTTGCGCAAAATGGCTGGTGCACAGTGGCTTGCACATAGTTTTGGCGCACAGTGGCTGGCGCACAGAGTCTGGGGCTAAGCAGCTGGTGCACATAGCCTGGCGCACAGTGGTGGCGCAAAGTGGCTGGTTCACAGTGGCTGGCGCACAGTGGCTAAAATACAGTTGCTTGCGCAAAGTGGCTGGCGCGCAATGGCTGACGCACAGAGGCTGGTGCACAGTGGCTGGATCCCAGAGGCTGGTGCACAGTGGCTGGATCCCAGAGGCTGGTGCACAGTGGCTGCATTAACGTAGCTGGCATCCAGAGGCTGGTGCACATTGGCTGCAAAACAGTGGCTTGCGTCCAAAAGCGGGCGCAAAGTGGCTGGCGCACAGTGGTGGCACACAGAATCTGGTGCACAGGAGTGGCTGGCATAAAGTCGCTGGTGCACAGTGGTGCGCAAAGTGGCTGGCGCAAAGTGGTGGTGCATTGTGTTGGTACACACTGTCTGGTGCACAGGGGCTGGCGCACAATGACTGACACACAGTATTGTCACACAGTGGATGGTGCCCAATGGGAGGCACAAAGTGGCTTGCACACAGAGGTGGCGTAGAGTGGCTGGCGCACAGTGGCTGGCGCAGAGCAGTGGCACACAGTGGCTGGCACAGAGTGGCTACAGTATAGTGGCTGGCGCACTGAGGTTGGCACAAAGTGGCTGTAATACTAGAGGCTGGTGCACAGTTGGGAGCGCACAGTCTCTGGTGCACCATGGCTGCAATACAGTTGCTAGCATACAGAGGCTGGCGCACTTTGGCTGGAATAAAGAGGATGGTGCACAGTGGCTGGAGCAAAGTGGTGGCGCACAGGAATGGCGCACGGTGGCTGGCACAGAGTGGCTACAGTATAGTGGCTGGGGCACCAAGGCTGGCGCAAAGTGGCTGTAATACAGTGGCTGGAGCCTAGAGGCTGGTGCACAGTTGGGAGCGCACAGTGGCTGGTGCACTGTGGCTGCAATACAGTTGCTAGCATACAGAGACTGGTGCACTTTGGCTACAATAAAGTGGCTGGTGCACAGAGGCTAGCGCACAGTGGTTGAAATACAGTGACCAGCGCAAAGAGTCTGGCGCACATTGACTGGCACACACTGTGGTGGCGCAAAGTGCTGGTGCACAGTGGTGGCGCACAGTGGTGGTGTACACAGGCTGGCGCACAGGAGTAGCACAGAGTGACTAGCGCACAGTGGCTACAGTACAGTGGCTGTCGCACAATGGTTGGCGCACGGGGGGTGGCACAAAATTGCTGGCGCACAGTGGCTGGAGCCCAGATGCTGGCGCACTGTGGCTGCAGACCAGAGGCTGGTGCACAGTGGTTGGCACACAGAGGCTGGTGCACAGGAGTGGTGCACAATGGGGCACAGAATGGCTGACGCACAGTGGTTACAATACTGTAGCTGGCGTCTAGAGGCTGGCGTACAGTGGCTGCAGTACAGTTGCTGGTGCACATTGTCTGGCACACAGTGCCTGGAGCACAGAGTCTAGTGCACTGTGGTGGTGCGCTGTGGCTGGCTCACAGTGGCTGGCACACAGTGATTTCAATACAGTGGGTGGCACACAGAGCTGTCACACAGAGGCTGGAATACAATGGCTGGTGCATAGTGGCTGGACCAAAGTGGCTGGTGCAAAGTGGCTGCTGCACAGAGGTGGCGCATTGTGGCCGGCATACAGTGTCTGGTCTACAGGGTTGGCGCACAGTGGGGGTGCACAGTGGCTGGAGCACGGACTCTATCACACTGTGGTGGTACACCGTGGATGGCACACAGTGGCTGGCACACAGTGGTGTCACACAGAGGCTGACACACAGAAATGGCGCACAATGGCTGCAATACAGTGGCTGGTGCACAGTGGCTGGAATACAGTGGCTGGAGCACAGTGGGTGGCACAAAGTGCCTTTTGCACAGTGGTGGTGCACAGTGGCTGGCGCACAGTGGCTGGTGCACAAAGTCTGGAGCAAAGTGGCTAGAGCCCAGAGGCTGGCCCACAGTGGGGGCTCACAATGGCTGGTGCACAGTGGCTGCTATACAGTGGCTGGCGCACAGTGGCGCACAATGGATGGAATACGGTAGCTGGCGCACAATGGATGGAATACAGTGGCTGGCGTACAGTGGCTTGCGTACACTGGCAGGCGCACAATTTCTGGCGCACAGTGTTGATCCCCAAATGCTGGCACACAGTAGTGGTGCACAATGGCTGAGCAAAGTGGCTGTAATACAGTGGCTGGTGACAGTAGCTGGCGCACAGGAGTGGCCCACAGTGGCTTGAGCACAGTTGCTGGCACAAAGTGGCTTGTGCACAGTGTTTGTGCACAGTGGCTGACTTACAGAGACTGCAATACAGTAGCTGGCATCCAGAGGCTTGCACACAGTGGCTGCAAAATTGTGGCTGGTGTCCAAGAGCTGGCACAAAGTGGCTGGTGCACAGTGGCTTGAATACAGTGGCTGGTGCATAGTGGCTGACCAAAAATGGCTGGCGCACAGTGGCTGGAGCCCACAATGGCTGGTGCACAGTGGTTGCTATATAGTAGGTGACATCCAGAGGCTGGTGCACAGGGGTTGCAATAGAGTGGCTGGTGCACAGTATCTGGCTCACAGAGGCTGGCGCACAGAGGGAGCAAAAATTCATATAAGACAATGTCTTATTTTCAGGTGAACAGAGTAACTCAGGAGGGACGGGTCAGTGCTCCCAGTGTGAAAATGATTTTCAAGGACTTGACACAGCTCTCTCCCAAATGTCAAAGCCCATAGACCGGGCCAATGGGGTTGCAGGACACCGCGTTGTGATATGCCTCTGGTGCGGGTGGTGGGTCCTCCGCTCTCTGGGAAGCCCATGGCTTTCAAAAAGGGTGGGCTGGTCTCCCCATGCTTGTGGACATGGGCCCTGGGTGAGAGGCAACAAGCAGATGGGGATTTTAGGTACGGAACAACACTTCCAGAGGTGGGTCCGTAGGCCTCTGAGTATGAGGACCAGGGCAGCCTGGTTAGTGGTGCTCGCTCATTGGTCCAATGCAAGAAGGATCGGTGTTTCTGGAACAAGGGGGTGGGGTCAGGCCCAGAGCTGAAGGCAGTCAAGTCAGTGAGGGGGCAGAGCCAGGTGAATAGCTGAGGGCAGTCATATCAACAAGGGGAGGGGGCAGGTGAAGAGCAGGCAATTGTGACCTAAGTAGGAGAAAGGCTGGTCTCCAGAGACACATGGAGGTGTGTGGGGGGAATGCCTGCTGCTGGTAGTCTGGCCAGCTGCCAGGCAGCAGGGGGCTTAGATTTTGGGGGGTTGGCTCCATGAATAGCCAGAAGCGGCCAGCCCAAGAATGGATTGGGGCCAGTGTAAACACCCAGAAATGGTGCAGTGGATAAGGACATGGGGCCCTGAGAATGAGGATTGTGGTCCCCAGAAGCGCAAAAGTCCCATCTTACCGTAGTCCAGACTGGTGGCCAGCAAGAACGTCCCTTGCACTCAAGGAAGGGCTTTTCCCATGAATAGGGCAGAAAGCTGGCCTTCAGGGCCCAGCGACCAGGAAGTACATATTTCCCCAAAAATAAGACATCCTCTGAAAATAAGACCTACGTACAGGTTTCCTTCTGAGTGAAATATAAAGTATCCCCGAAAATAAGGCCCCTCCCACACCAGGCAAAACATGAGAGTTTTGGTCTACTGATTCTGAAAGAAATGGAGTCACAAGAAATTCACCAGGAAATTCATGAATTGTATTGTGATGATGGTGGTCTAGAAGATGTTGACATGATTGCATTGAATAAATGAGTAAATTCTTGATCCTGTAGGATTCTCATTTTGTCTGCTTTGTGTTGACAACTATGGTACTATCATACTATACACAGGTAATACTTTTCCTTTTATTTTCACTTAACAATAAATAGGTACTATATTCTTCTTCTTGGAAAAATAAGACAACCCCTGAAAATAAGACATAACGCATCTTTGGGAGCAATAATTCATATAAGACAATATCTTATTTTGGGGGGAACAGGGCACCTCAAGAGGGACAGGTCACTGCTCCCGGAGTGGAAAGTGATTTTTGGGGACTTGACACAGCTCTCTCCCAGATGTCAAAGCCCATAGAAAGGGCCGTGGGGGTCGCAGGACACTCCATTGTGATATGCCCCATGGTGGGGGTGGTAGGTCCTCCGAGTCTCATGGAGGCCCCTGGCTGTCCAAAAGGCGGAGTTGGTACAGCTATGGTGGGTGAGGCACTTGGTTAGGAGGCAACTTGTGAGCAGAAGGCCATCTGCAGTTGGGTTTTTTAGGTACCGAACAACACTTCCAGAGGTGGGTTAGTAGTCCCCTGAGTGTGAGGAGCAGGTAGCCTGGCCAGTGGTGCTTGCTCATTTGTCCAATGCACGAGGGGGTGGGGTTTCTGGACAAGGGGGCAGAGCCAGGTTCAGAGCTGAAGGCAGTCAAGTCAATGATGGGGCATGGCCAGGTGTACAGCTGAAGGCAATCATGTCAACAAGGGGGCATTGCCAGGTGAAAAACAGGCAATTGTGACCTAAGCAGGAGAAAGGTTGGTTGCCAGAGACAAGAGGTAATAAATTTATAATATTATAAAATTACTAGAGGCCTAGCCCTTGAAATTCAAACACCAGTGGATCCACAAGCCTGGACTGTGCCCTCTTGCAATTCAGGTCTCTTTGGGGGATACCCGACTGCTGCTGTAGGTCTTACATCTCCTGAATGATGTGGCAGTGCACAAAATGGCAGGCAGCCGAGGAGGAGCCCGAGATGGAGCCAGGAGCATCACTATTCCTGCTCATCCTAATCCCACTGCACCTGTTACCCCTGCTCAGTAGCACTGTCGCATAGGTGCCTCTCCCACCATAGCTGCCCTCTCCTGCCTTGAGCTCGGCTTCGGGCTGAGTGATGCTCCCACAGTGGGAGCATATTGACCATCAGGAGGCAGCTCCTGCATTGAGCTTCTGACCCCTGGTGGTCAGTGCACATCATAGCGACCAGTCATAAGGGCTGCTTGTGCTTTTATATATACATATATGCGTGTATGCTACTAATTTGGCATGTCCTAGCCCAATAAAATGATATCTTGCCAGTATTAGAATACTATTGGCCTGGTGCAAGGATTAATAGACATAGAGAGGAAGTTAATTAGAAGAAATGTTTTAATATCACTGTTTGCCCTTATAATAAAAACGTCAACAAAATTCTTGACTGACAGTGACAGATTGAAACACATGCATGCGAGTGGCCACAGTGAGAGCTCTGTATGTTATGTATCACACATGCACGAGTCAACTTAGCCTTATGTATATGGAGAGAATAAACTTGATTAATTAGACCTGCTTTCTGACTTAGCTGAACTTGTCCCAGCCCAGTAAAGCATCCTGACTTCTCTTTCAGGTAATAGACAGCAACACAGCAGTAAATATTAACACAAAACACTTTATTAATGTAACAAAGGGTACATTAAATATAATGGGTAGAATAAAGGGTAAAATATTTAAAAGCAGCAGTGTTTGACTCTATTCTGTGCAGTGAGAAACCCTGAAGTTATTTTCAAGTTCCACCATTTCTTTCTTATTTTCAGTCACATTTCTAAGCTTTCTCAATCTCCGTATACTGTCTAATGAAGAGAAAAGAGGATTCCACCGGGACTCCTTTCTACCTATTCCAGGATTTCTGTGAGGATCAATTGAGATGAAGCACTGGAGAATGCTTCACAGACATTAGGTTAGGGTAAAATATTTCCCCCTGGCTATGAAGCAAGTCATGCTCCTGGGCTGAAGAAACTGCAAGAAGGTTAGTGGCTAGTAAAAGGAAACTGGGCATTGCTACTTAATGCCATTTCCCAAAGGGACACTTACTCTATTAGTCATGTGTGTTTGTGTGCACTTGTGTGTGTGTGTGTGTGTGTGCGCGTGTGTATACATATGTAGATATACACATGTGTATACATATACATATTTATATATACATATATATACCATATACATTATATATAACATATATATATGTTAGCAGTGCATGTCATATGTACTGGCTTATGGTTGGATGGTCCCATGAACATACAGTTGGTCATTTAACCTTTTATATATGTATACTAGGGGCCCAGTGCAGAAAATCCTTGCATGGGTGTGGGGAGGGGAGGTGTCTTTCAGCCTGGCTTGCATCTTCTCCAATTTGAGACACTTGTGGGATCTGGCCTAAACTGGCAGTTTGATAGCTCGCTCACAATCAGGGACTGCTGGCTCCTAACCGCTCACCTGCCTACTTGATCAACCCTAACTAGTCTGCCTATTGGCCTGATTTCCCCCATCTCTACTCCTCTGCTGGATTGCTCACCCCCAACTGGTCCCTCTGCTGGCCTTCTCACCCCCATCTACCACTATGCCAGCCTGATCGTCACCAGCTGCCTGATCTCCACTAGTTGCCGTTCCCTCCTTGCATGATCACCCCTAACCACCTGTGTCTCAGCCCCGCCAAAATGCATGTGCATGGAAGGAGTTCTGGGAGGTCTCATGGTCTAATTAGCACATTACCCTTTTATTAATATAGATAGGATATGACATACTGCCATAACTATAACATGTGTACCAGTATTACTCTATGAGAATACATACTTCATGTGATAGGACATTACATTGTATATGTTGTAAGAAGTAGCAAATATTGTATTCATAGCAATAATATACACCCTGTGACTTCCCTTTCTGATTTGGGAATGGCACGCCAGTTCTTTGAACATTTCCTGGCCCCTAATGTATTTTTTTTGTCTTTCAGTGTAACTTTATTTATAGTTTATTGCACTTGATTTGAGGTTTTTAATTTCTACCCACCAAAGACTCAAAGGATATTTTTTCCATGAAGTTTAACATTAACATTAGTGAATTTATGTGTTCATGTGATATTTATTATAAACATCTGGATTATTCACATTGTCATAGATCCTGAACTCGTAGGCATGGACCATTCACAGGCTGGCAGCAAGCCAGGAAGCCACCCTGCAAGCAAACAGATACTCTGCATGGCGAGAAAAGTCATAGCACAACCTTTAATGTCCAACCTGAGTCTCCTCAGAATGTTACATATATGGACTTCTTAATTCATATAGTATGGGGAACTCAACTGCTTGGTTGGTGACAGTTGATCTGGTTTCAGGAGGATTATTCCTGCAATAATTAAGGAGAGGGGGGATCAGTCTTTTCTTGGTTGCTTGCTCCTCCCCAGAACCTTTATCTTTCTTCTCATCCTCATCTTTTGGGCATCTTTGTCTTCACCTTCACCCCCTTTGCATCCTCAAATTCTTCCTTGGCACATTCTCTCTCTTCCGCTCCTTCCTCTTTATCAGCCACTTCCTTCTCCTTCTCTTCAGCTTTTCCTTCAGAGGCGGTGTTCACCCTTAGCTCCTTCGGCTTTTGCAGCCTCAATGGTCTCTTCCACCTCAATAGGTTCTTTCTGGATGTGGGTGGTGTGTTACAAAGGGAAGGAGTGAGCAGACATTAAGTAAAAGCTAGTCTGTAAACCACTTTAGGCAGATTGACCAAAGTCCTGGCAACTCTGGGAGTAGCCACTGGCTGTGCTTCCCATGCTGGTGAAACTGAGCTGGGTCTCCTAGCCTTCCAAGAGTTTCCTGTAAGCTGCAATGTCAATGTCCAAAGCCACATTGAGGAGGTCCTGGTATTCTCTTAAATATCAATCCATTTTACTATTTGTAGTTTTCAACTCTTTTTCTAATTTGTTGATTGTGTCCTACATAGCACAAATATCAGTGTTCTGCTTACCCTTCAGCTCTTGCAGCTGAGTTCCCAGAGCTTAGTTCATGCCCTGGCAGGCTTTGATCTCCAGGGTCTTGGCCTTGAGCAGGCGGCAGCTTTCAGACACCTCCTCCTTGGGACGCACACCTCAAAGGTGTTCTTGGCAGAGCTCTCGGTCAGTATGGTGAGCAGCTCTTGTACCATTTTTCTGCATTCTGCATGTCCTTGGCAACCAGATTCTCTTACTGGGCCCCAATGTCTTGAGCACATGTTCTCGAAGAGGTCAGACTTGGAGAACATGTCCATCTCCATGGAGGTTTGAGCGTACTGGATCTGCACCTGCAGCTCAGTGATCTCTTCATGCACCTTCTTCAGAAAGGCGATTTAGTCTTTGGTGTTCTTTTGGTGTTCTTTTCAAGCTCAGCGTCAGGGAGAGCCATTTCATCTGAACCTTTGCATGCCTCCATCAGCCAGCCCTCTGCATCATCATGGTTCAGCACCTCTTCCTGATAGCATGCTTGCAATTTGCCTTCAGTCCCTTCTGAGCTTTGGTGCCTGCTACCTGCCCACTGCCCTTTCCTGGCCAGAGATTGGTGCACTGGGCCAAGACACAGACATCCCATTTTCATTAAAATATTCAATCCTGGCCTGCTCTACTGGTGTCAACAGGCGGCCAAGGGCAGACAGTGATACCTGGTCACCCCAGTCTACCCAGGGTCCCCAGGCTGCCTGGACCCTGCAGGCTGCATCAAGCGCTGCACACCCAGTATGCCTGGTCCCTGATGGCAGCATAGACACCACAGGCTGCATCAGGTACTGCCCGCATGCCATGGTGGACTGGACACCACAGGTGGAATCAGGTGAAATCCTCCCTTCCTGTCAGGTCCCCAATGGCGGCCTGGAACTTCAGGCAGAATCAGGCGCTGCCTGCCTGGCCTTCCTGATCCCCAGTAGCTTCCTGGACACCACAGGTGGAGTCAGGTGCTCTCCACCAGGCCTACCCAACTCTGTTGGCATGGACACAGTGGGTGTTGTCCAGCGTTGCCCTACCCCACTGCCCCGTTACCTATCATGACCTCAACCCAGCAGGTGGCATCAGGTGCTGCCCACCAGGCCTCACCAACCCCAATGCTCTGCCCACCCCCACCTGCCTGCTTCTGAGCTCATCACAAGATGTCAGGCATTGTCCACCTGCCCTTCTGGAACCTGATGGTGGCCTGATTCCAGCTGGCAGCATTAGGGGCATCCTGTATATTAGGAGGGCCTGTATATGAAAATTTACCCTCTATCTTTATTGGCTTAATTTTCATATCACTTTTGATTGGCTGTGGGCGTAGCGAAGGTACAATCAATTAGCATTTTTCTCTTTTAATTAGTGTAGAGGACAGGTGCACATAATTTGTGCACAGGGGCGATGACTCTCAACCCAGCCTACAACCTCTCCAATCTGGGACCACTTGAGGGATGTCAGACTACCTGTGTAGGCCACATCTCAATGGACAGTGGGACATCCCTTTCACAATCCAGGACTGCTGACTCCCAACAGTTCACTTGCTTACCTTCCTGATTGCCCCACCTGCTTCTGCCTGCCAAGATGATCACTCCCTAACCATTCATTCCCTGCCAGCCTATTTCCCCCTAACTGCCCTTCCCGGCTGGCCTAGTCACCCCAAGTGTCCTACCCTGCAGGCCTGGTCATTGCTAATTGCTCTTTCTTGTAGGCCTGATCCCTTCCAACTGTCCACACCTGCTGGCCATCTTGTGGTGGCCATCTTGTGTCCACATGGTAGAAGAATCTTTGATCACATGGGAGCAGACATCTTGTGTATTGGAGTGAGGGTCAATCTGCACATTATATTTTTATTAGATAGGATAGAGGCCTGGTGCTTGGGTGGGGGTCAGCTGTTATGCTCTAAAGGGTGTTGGATCAGGGTGTGGGTTCCCTTGGGGAATGGAGCAGCCTGGGTGAGGGGCCTCTGGTGGGCGTACTGTAAATTGCTTGTACTTTCTTCAAAAGTGGACAGGTTTTTCCCACTGCTGGTAATTTAAGCCATGCCCTCAAGCGACCCAATTAGAGGCCCTGGTATCTGAGGTTTATTTATCTTCTACAATTGAAACTTCATAGCTTGTAGCAGAACCAAACCTTCTGCTCACTCTATGGCTGCAGCCATTTCTGTTGGGATTTATCTACCTTCTATTATATCATGGAAACTTTGTAGACTTAAGTCAAGGCTTGAGTCAGCAAGGGAAGGCAGAAAGCTTGGCTTCCTCCATCACTGGGAAAACCCAAGCCTTCCTCCTCTCTCTGGCCTTAGACATCTTGGTTGGTTTTATTTGCATATTTGCTCCTAATTGGCTGTTGTGTGCGGCTTGTGGGCATCTATTATGATTAATTTGCATATTACTCTTTAATTTAATAGGATATAAGTGTATATGTACACATATATGTATGTGTACATATATATGTATATACACACAAACATATTCAAGAGCACAACAAGAGCATGTAGCTTTTTCTCAGTCCAAAATGTAGTTGAAAGTTCTCAGGGAAGTTAGAAAGTTTATTTTGATATTAAACGGACATAACATGGCTCAACATTGCAGGCTTCTGGGAGCACTTGAAAATGTTTTAACAAAGATCCTAGTAATTCAATAATTTTATAACAAAAGAATTATTAGTTGTTAGGGAAAGAGCATGGAGCAGTGAGTATAACATTAAGATTAAGAACCTTTACACAGCCAAAACCGGTTTGGCTCACTGGATAGAGTGTCGGTCTTTGGACTGAAGGGTCCCGGGTTCAATTCCGGACAAGGGCATATACATTGGTTGAGGGCACATCCCCACTGGGGAGTGTGCAGGAGGCGGCGGGTCGATGTTTCTCTCTCATAAACATTTCTGGTTGTCTTTCCCTCTCCCTTTCTCTCTGTGGAAAATCAATAAAATACATTTTTAAAAATTGTTATAAAAAGAAGCTTTACACAAATATTGACAACTGATGTGAGAAAGAGTGCAAAGTAGAAAAGGGGGAAAGCTGACAGATGCTAGTCAAGCTATAGGTAGGAACTGATAAATATATATGTGGGCGTACTGTAAATTGCTTGTACTTTCTTCAAAAGTGGACAGGTTTTTCCCACTGCTGGTAATTTAAGGAATTAAGGATGATGTATAAAGACGAAAAGATAACAGAAAATAATACATTCCGGAGTAACATTTTACAGCGCATACAACCATGAGCCCAAATGGAGTCTTAGAGTAAATTTAAACATTGTCATGGAAAGAGAATATTAAGTGGTGTTTTCAATTTTTACATTTCCTTAAAACATTGCTCTCCATTGAGATATCCTCACTTAAGTGTTTTCATTTTCAGGACCCTGTCACATGGTAGACAGAATTATGTAGGTGCTCTGTGAAACAGCCAATCCCTTCCAGGAGAAATTACCATGTCTATTCTAGAGATGATGATTGCAGTCCTTGTTATAGGTAATGGGCAACAAAACACAAGGTCACCTAATGTATACTAGATACTGTTTGTTGTGGAGGTGAAATTCATACATCATCATAGTAACTATTTACCACTGAGCAAGTAAGTAGCATGCAGTTTATTCAGAGTCTTATGCCACCGCCACATCTGTGTATGTCCAAAACATCTTTATTGCCCCTAAATAAAAGCTCTGCACTATCACTCTCGTCCCCGATCCAGCAGTTTCTATTAAACAACAACCAGTATTCTGTCTCTATTGATGTGCCTATTTCCCACAGATTATAGTATGGGAATGAAACAGGACAGGGCATTTTGTGTCTGGCTTGTTTCTGTTAGCATAAATGTTTCCAAGGGTCATCCACATGGCAGTAATCAGTCCTCAGCCACATTTATGGCTGGTTAAATATTCCATTGCAACTCTAGTCACTCAGCTCATTTATCTCTTCATCTGTTGGGGTCATTTTCACCAGAGGACTGCTATGAGCATTCTCAGACTGGTAGTTCAGTAGAAGTTTCCAGTGATTTTGGTGCATAACTTAGAGTGGAAATCCTGAGTTATATTATAATTCTGTGATAAATGTTTGTTGAAGGAATTTCTATTGTTTTCCACAGCAGTTAGCACTTTGTCACCTTCTTGTTGTTTGTGCACAGGATTCCAGTTTTTTTTCTAAATCCCCAACAAACCCTGATATTTTCCTCTTCACACATTGGAGTCTACTTAGGAATAAAGATGCATCTCATTTTGGTTTGGATTGACATTTCACTAATGACCCATTATGCTGATCATCTTTTCATGAGCTTGTTAACTGTGCATCTTCTTTGGAGAAATGACTCTTGAAGCCTTCTGTCCATTTCCATTCCTATTTTTGTAGTCAGGGTGTGTACATGTTCCATATCTTAGAAGGTGATTGCAAAAGACTTCTGCTTTATTTCCTTAAGTTGTTCCAGCACAGATGATCCAGGTTTGTGATTCAGCAAGCATTATGTCACACAATCTAGGGAGAGGCACACCGTTCCCATGGCATTGCAGGTTCTAGAGCTGTGCACTGCTATTGAAGACAAGGGTGTTTAAAAGTGTCCACCTCTTTCTGTCAAATTACAGCAGGAATGTTTGGGAGGGGGCGTGAGGTAAGAAATCAATCTAAGGACTTGTATGCATGCATATAAGCATAACCAATGGATGGAAGACACTGGGGGTGGTTGTGAGGGCATGCCTGGAAGTGGGATGGGGCAACAATAGGAAGATAGGTATACCTGTGATACTTTCATCAATTAAAAATTGAAAAAAAATAAAAAGTTAAAAAATAAAAGTTTTTCCCTTTCTTATCCAATAACTTGCTACAGCTGTTATCATGGACACAATTAATTCATGTTTTTTACTGTAGTGATTGTGATGGCTGTGGCAGCAGTCCTAATAGAGATTATTCTGAATGTTGAATTAGAGGCTCTTAAGGATGATTTTTACTTTTTATACTTTACTGATTTTTTTTAGAGAGGAAGAGGAAGGCATAAGAAGTTAGAAACATTGATCAGCTGCCTCTTGAACACCCCTCACTTGGGATGTGCCCTCAACCAAGATATGTGCCCTAGACTGGAATTGAACCAGGGACTCTTAAGTCTGCAGGTCAATGCTCTATCCACTGATTCAAATTGGCTTTAGCTCTTAATGCCATTTATCTGAGAACTATGGTTTCTGGATATACTGTGTGTGAGAGATAGGATTGGATTTAATTGCCTGCCTGTGTTACTCTAAGTTCACTTCCATTTGCCAAAGGGAGTATTATATGCAGTATGGGTATTGTATTATCTTGGAGATGTTGTGCTCTTTTCTTATAGCTCATTTGGAACAATACATGCTTTCAGGGATGAAGGATCACACTCATTTATCTTCCTTATTAAAGAAACAAAATTCTACATTTCTTTTTTTGTTGTTCCTCACCTGATGATATTTTCTCCAAATGCCCTTGGGGAGTGGAAAGGACAGAGTGGGATGAGATAGAGCTACATCAAGGCGAGAGAAATACCTTGAATTTTTCCTCATGTACAACCCTCAGCCTCATCCAGGAAGGGACCCTGCAACCCGGGGGCATGCCCTGGTCCGGTCCTGCAAACAAATCCTGCAGGGCCAAGGCTGGTATTCTTCCCACTTATGCATACCAGTCAGGGTTTTTTTTTTTTTTTAAACATCTTTTAATCAGAAGGAGCAGTTGACAAAGTGAAGCATGGGAACAATATAATGGTAAGAATTTCAGCCTGTTTTTGGAAAAAATGTGCATTCACATTTATTCACAATCATTTAATTTAAAACATTATTTGTCAGCTGTCTTTTAAATAATTGTAAGCTCCATTGCATACCTCAGCATTACTATTATCTTTTCAGCACAGGTAAATAAACTTATAGATTTCCCTAATATTTAAGACTTTATGCGGTCATGCCATACTGATGCAAAATTATTCAATAAGAGGTTCAAGTATTGTAATTTTGTCACTGCTTTGTCAGGAGGCTCAGGTGGAACACCTCCAGCACAAAGGTCTGTTCTGACTTATGGAGAAAGCAGTCACTGAGATGATAAATATAGTCACAAATGAGATGTTTATGATTTGGGGCATGCAATTAATGCAGCAGTATATGGGTAACCTCTATAAGGGGTCCTGGTGTTGGTAGAGATCATAAGTTCACCATCTAATTATGCAGTACAGCAGCTCAACTTATCAGACTCCTCTGGGAGAGTCAGGAGGGAAGCTCCAGTGACAAAGGAAGTAAACACTGAAATTAAAAATGATGCTAAGGTATGGATGACATTTAATTTTTTTAAAATTGTCTTCTGTTATTTAGGAATGACCAAGGGCTAATGGGGAATGGGGAAGAAACAAGAATTGCAGGTGCCTTCACATCTATCATGTTTCTGCATAAGGTGCAAAGTTTGAATTATTCAAGGTTATTTCATAAGCATTTATGTTAATTGCAATATACTTAAATATTTAAATTGAATATTTGTATTGTTAAAATATTCAAAATATAGTTTTCAACTAAATGGGATTTCTTGTCTGATTTTTCTCAAAACACGTAGAAGCAATGTGTTTGGACGGTGAATTGAATTCTTGGCCATAAATTCCCCAATCTGTCTTTGACCATACTGCATACCAGATTTTGAAAGAACTGCATACAGAATGAAGCAGTGTGCTACTTCTTTATGGCATACTGCCTTGTTTTCCAGTTAGGCAGGGCAAACAAATCACATTTTCTTTGGAAAACCTAAATGGATAAAAGGATTGAGGAATCTCCAACAAGGCTGCAAAACAATTGTTTGCCTCCTTCCTATGGCATTTTGTATGCCCTCAACATTTAAAGGAATAAAGTAGGGGAAAAAATTACATACAGAATGAAATAAATGTTTAAAGAAGTCTTAATGTAAGCATCCTTTTGCCTATTGAATGGCATCAGCACCTTTCTGATAGGGGAATAATAAAATTGAAAGAGAGATTGTCACTTAAACCAAACCAGTTATCTTTCCTGACTATACCTCTTAATGACATGAACAAAAGTGCCCCTCCGTAGCGATATATATTTTACTGCAGAACTACTCATGCACTTCCCTTCAACTATTTGACATTTAATGTACTACAAAGGGTGTGCTCTCCTAAACATCAAGTTACCTGAACCCTCATTATATTTATCAGTGTTTGTAAACAAATATCTCATTGGGAAGGTTTTTTAAAACTCACGTTTTTGCCTGTTGAGTGTATAGTTATCAACAACACTTCCAATCTGAATTTTTAAAATTACCACAAAATGTGCCATTTCTTAAAAGTACTTTTATTAGAATGGTGTATGTGAAGTTCGTTGAAAAATTTGAAAGCTGGAGCCTCAGTTTTTTTATGGACTTTAAAGTCCAGCATGTAAGATTTGGGGCAGTGAGGGAATAAGCCCTGTTGGGTTTGGCTCACTAAGCCCCTTTTCATTGCCACTTGGTATGCTGCTGGCCTGATGAAACACTTAACAAAGCCACTTGGATGTAACATTTACTCAGCTGAATTTTACCAATGTGGGTTTGAATTGATAGCACATTTGGTGCAGAGAAGTACAAGAAGGCAAATAATGCAAAACTTCCCAGCATAGAATAGATCACATTATATAAATCCTATAGGGAAGTGGCTAGAAAGGAAGATTAAGGAGAAAGAGAAAAAGCATAAAAATTCTGACCAAGGAAAAGGGCTCCTACTTCTATTTCTTAAATGGATATTGTAGAATCAAACCAAGCTATTAACATACATTTAAATATATTTATTTTTATTTTTCAGAGAGGAAAGAAATTGTTAGAACCACCAATGGTGAGAGAGAATCATGGGTTGGCTGCCTCCTAAAAGACACTGGGCTTGGAGCCCACAACTTGGGCATTGAACCCTGACCTCCTGGTTTACAGGACAAAACTGAACCCCTGAGCCAACTGGACTAGGATTTATCTGTTTTATTCAGTTTTTCCTTTGTCATCTGTGTCCCCCTACTGCCCTAAATCCAACCTGCCTGACTACAGTAAAGATTAGTGGAATCTGGGGTACATTAAATAGTAAGCAACTGACTATTGTGCCTTACTCTCCCTGCTTGCTTTCTGATGGCCTGGAGACCCCCATTCATACAGCCTTCATGTATAGGATCCCTGTGCACCAGCAGTCACCACCTACCCAGCGCCCTTGTGCTCTCATCTTCACAGATGATGTCTCTATATAAACATGCACTTGCTAAGCCTCTTTGCCATGATACTATGTCTTTTTTTTCATTTTGATGGAAAAGTTCATCAAAAATAAATACATTTGCTGGATTAACCAGTTGTGGTCTCCAGAACAAATGAAGTGTTAAGTGCAAGAGACTGGTTGAGAGACAACATGCAGCAATGATTTTTCATGTTTCATCTTGTTTTTGGCGTGTTTTTAAATTTATTCTTTAGAGAAAGATGAATGGAGAGAAACGGGCAGAGAAGCATGGATTCATGTGAGCCAGAAATATTAATGGTTGCCTGGAGACCGGACCTGCCACCAGGACATGTGCCTGACCAGGAATCAAATAGGTGATCTTTGACTAGCCAACAGCTTAGCCCTGCTGGCATGTTCTCTATGTGTGGTGAGGAACCAACTCCCAGATCATGAAATGTTTAGCCCATACCCTTCCTCCCCCCAAACCTGCCCATTTTTATACTATTCCTCAAATTCCATAGGTTCTGATTCCAATTATGGACATGTTCCCTGTCAAGCGGGGATAGGATGACAAAGTGCAAGCAGGGAGAGTGTTTGATTTAGAGATAACCTTGTTCTCTGATCCTCTTTCATGGGGTTTGGGAGACTCACCATCTGTTACAGATATTTCAGCATTTTTTCTCCTCTATAGAGGTAGCATATAGTGCCTTGCTGGTGTGGCTTTTAGACCTATGATCCAAGAGGACATAGTACAATTCTCAGTTGAGACAGGCCCCCAAGTTGAGGCCTTGATCCCAGGGGGCATACAGGAGACAGCCAAGTAATGGATGTGTCTCCTTATTGTAGTTTCTTTCTCTCTGAAATTATTAAGAACTGTACTTAAGAAATGGTAATATGTGTTCCCAAGATGATGGGCCCAAACTAGAAGAGTGGAAGGAAGAAGAAAATAAAGAATGGCAATAAAAAGAAAGAAGGGCCAGGTGCTGTGTGACAAGCTGTGAAGCTGCTGATACCCAGCAGAGAGCAGCAAGCACATGAGTGGCTGGCTCTGAGTGAGAGACAGAAATAGCACATTAAGGAAGATGAGAGGAACACGTGAAGGCCTGCCCCTGGGCCTGGGTGTGTGGACTTCTCCCCAGGTGCTCCTATGGCTGAGTGCTCACTGAGCCAAATGAGACAGCCCAGGGCAGAATGCAGTGGCATGTGGGTAGAGCGTCAATTTCTTGCTGGGCAGTTGACTGTACTTTGACTATGGGAATCCAACCGCACAGTATGACTTCTTCCTTTCACTTGGTTGAATTGCCCCTCAGGGTGTTCCTCCAAACCCCCAACTTCCCAGAGTGACCTTCACCTGTGTCCACTTAAGTGCTCTCCCAGAACTGGCTTGGGGGAGGTCACTCGTCAAACACAAAACTCAAGGCCTGTCACTGCTCAAAGTTGGTTTACCACAGCCTTGACTGATAGAAATGAAGATCATGTGGAGAGAGCCTTCTCACATTATGACCTAGCCTCCACCTAGCCTCTCATATTAGTAAGAGACACAGATATTAAGCAAAATTTTATGCCAGCTTAGCATTTTGGTGAAAGGAATGTAACTGTGTTTACTGGCCACAAGTATTGGAATTCAAGCAGGGGCTGGATCCAGGGGGAGGACAGGTTTGGATTTGGAAGTTCAGGCCTCTGATTAGCTGGCAGGATGATGTCCCTTTCAGTACGGGGGACCTGACTTGTGCACAGGTCACATGGAGTGACCACAGGCCAGTGATGGAGGCTCCCAGTGGGGACAGTGTTTTAATCCATGGCCACTAGGAAGTTGTAGTTCAGTGGTGCTAGTGGGAGGCCACTTGTTCCAGTCCATGTGGATGCATCTTCTGTGGGCTGATCCACTGAACAGTCACAGAGCTAAGGGAAGAGGTACTGGTGGCCCAGAATAACCACCAAACCAGAAAGGATAAGTGGTGATGGAGCTGCTGGAACCAACCTCACCACACTAGTGTCTGTGCATCACAGATGCTCATGCCCTCTTATTGGACCAGCAACTGCAGATGGCAGAATTGGGTTAACATATCATAGAGGACTCCAAATGGTTCACATTCGGTTTCCTTTATTACTGACATTTATTCACAACCATTCAAACAAAGGTAATCTTGCTTCTACCTGCCAAGCCTGAATTTTACCTCCCTAGAAATTCAGGTGCACATCTCTAATTCCTTAGGACCCATCTCCCCCCAAAAAAAAATCTGTCCCCAGTCTGCATCTCTCCCCACCACTGAGTAGTTGTATGAAAATGGCTGCTGGTTTCCTTTAAGATTCACTTATGTCTGGGCTTCAGTGTCCAAGGGCCCAGAGTAAAGCCTATGAGATGTGCACCCAGCTAGATAGGCATGTAACAGGGTCACAGAATGGGGTTTGGGTTATAGAAGGTTCTATAGACACCATGAGGACGGGGGTAAGCACAGAACCAGAACATGCCTGGGCGCCCAAACTCCTCAGCATATGCTACAGCCCCAGGTGTACCTAGGCAAGTAGGCCCAGGTCGATGATGTTGTTGCTTCTTTCGTCGTAACTCTCCAGGGGGGCAAGATACAGCATACAATTCAGTTTGCTCAGCCCGATGGTGTGGCGAAGCAGGTCCTCCAGGACGGTCATGGAGATGGTGTTTTCACAGAAGCTTAGGGTCATGAGCTGAGAGCAGTGGCTCAGGGCAGGCAGGAGGTCCTTGAACTGGGAGTCCATGATCCACACTCATCCAAGTCCAAAGCCTGCAAGGTGGGGGAGGCTCTCTCTAACAGCAATTGGAGGAGCCCAGAACTGATGTTGGTCAGATTGAGCCTCCTTAAATTCAGGACTTTCAGCTGGCTAACATTCAGATGCTCGGAGAGATGTCTCAATCACTTTCTAAGAGCATGCAGCTAGTGATGGACAGAATCTCCAAGGGGGTCTTCAGGTAGCTGGGGAGACACAGAGCAGTTAGGTGAGGAGGGGTGGTGGAATGGTTAGGCAGAGGGAAGCGAGCATGAGACAGGCCTTAAGGTAAAGAGGCCCATGTCACCTTAGTGTCAGGTCTTCCAGATGATGATCAAACCCAGGACCTTGCACAGAGAAAAGTGTGATTCAGTCAGTGCAATTTGAGTGGAATCCTTTCTCCATCTCCTACCTGCTATGTGAGGGATTCAGCTCCATGAAACATCACACCCTTCATTTGTTCATATGTCACCATACCCCCCCCCCCTCAGACACACAGGTGTTGTGAGCATGAATGATGATACGTAGAGGTGAGAAGAGCTCAGAAAGGAGCTCAAGCAGTAGGCAACCAGTGAAATTTAGTATTGGAGACAGGAACCAACATGCCATCTATTTGGGTTCCCTATCAACCACAGCCTGGACTCCTGTAACCCTCATCTCTTTGCACATGCAGCTACTGGCATAGTTGCAGAAAGGGCTAATCTGGACACGGTTGGGTATCATCCAGCTGGAGTTGCCATCCTGCAGAAACTTAGTTCCCTGCATCTTCTACAAACTACCTATCCCTTTTCATGAGTTTTCCCTCCAGAATCCTGCATTCATGAGGCATTCCTTAGCAGGAGCCTTTGGCAAGCCTTGGCAAGCCTTGGGTGATTAGAAGCAGGTTTGGATTGAAAGGCTGCCATCACCAAATCACAAAGTGTGGACCTAAATCCCTGAAACTTCACTTCTGATCGGCTTTCCTCTCCTCACTGCCATCCTCATGATTCCATTTCACAATCTTCCCTTGCACACCACTTAGGATTCCCAAGCTCCCATCATCTCACCCAAAGCCCACATAACTTCCATTCCTAGTAAGGAGTCTCTTTAGTAGCATCTTTCTTAGTTCATTCATCCTACCTTTGTCTGGGGGAGGGGGTGAATTTACTTACAATATGCAAGGGGTCAGAGCAATGAACAAGACACTGACTGTGTGGACCCTCTAGTGACTCAGGCTCTGTAGCACTGCTGATGAATGGCACATAGAAGGTCCTGTCACTGTGGAATGAAATGAGAAGGGGCTTGCTCTGGTCTGCAGAGAAACTTCGCCATCCCTCACCTGAGGATCTGGTCCAAGCGACCTTTGAGGATGGAGACATCATCCAAATAGAGCTCCTGGAGGCAGGAAAGCCTGCGGAACTGAGAGGTGAACAGGCTAACACAATGCTCCTCCTGCTCCAAGGTGGTGTGAGAAGATGTAAAGACATGGGAGAGGAGGAACCGACGCAGATTGCCCATCTGGCCCAGGAAAGGAGTGAACTTCCTCAGAGTGGACAGCTTCCAGGTACAATTTAACTTCAAATCCTGGATAGAGTTAAGCTGCACCATACCCAGGATGTTAATGTTTTCCTTTGACACAGCATAAACCTTCAGATTCTTATAGGAAAGGTGCAGCAAACCTCTGCTCTGGCTGACTTTCTTAATAAGGTAACTGAGGGATTCCTCAAGGACACTTCTCTTGAGGCAAAGGGCTACTAACACCTCCATGGGAGCCAAGGGTGGCTCTGGCCCTGTTCTTAATCTCTCCAGTTTCCCCCTCCTCCTCATCGACTGTGAGGCCTCAGGATCCAGCAGTGAGCACAAATCAGCTCTGGTTCCAGCCCCCACGATCCAGAACTCCTGATGAGCTCCTTTTGTAAATTTAGCATCTGCATTTTCCACTGTCTGTTGAGAAAATAGGAGTTAGACAGGGGTACATTAAGATATCAGGAAATAAGACCAGGGCCATGAGTCTGGGAATCTTGACAGCTGGGCCAGACACCTGATGGGACGTTTACTCCTTACCCCAGAAATCAGATGCTCCTTGCACTACTGGGATCCTTCTTGGTCCCCATTTTTGGTACCTTTCAGTGCCACTAGGAAGGGGGTTTTATGTCATTTCTGTCACCCTCTCATCTTCATCAGCCCTACATAACTGAAACCTGTTCCCAGAATGACCCCAGTAGTGACTCCAAGGCCTCTGTGAGTTCTCTGTGTGGTCCTATACAATCCTGTATCCAAGCTGTAACTGCTCAGACCCCCAGGGCCCAACCAGGCCACTGAATCCCCCTCACCTGGGTCGTCTCCTGGGCAAGCAGAGTATCTAGCCCATCGAGCACAGCCTGCAAGATATCATGGTAAGGCTGCTGATGGTTCAACAGGGCCCCCAGAGGGAGGCAGGGGAAGGGCCAAGCCTATACCAGAACCTTCAGGACATTGCTGTGCCTCCCTGCCAAGGCTGCTGTGAACAGAGGTGGGAAGAGCTCCATAGGCAGCCACTCCACTGCAGCAATGGCCGAGGCTTCATCCCTCAGCAGGCTCTGGCATGCCAGGTCCAGGAGTCTGAGTGGAGCCTCATTGTTCATCCTGATGAAGTGGCTCTGAAAGAGATCCTGGGAAACGGTCAGGAGCAAGGCATCATGTCAGGCGAAGCATGAGCAACCCCATTCTCTTCAGAGGAACCAGCTGAGGGCCAAAGGCACTGCTCTGGCAACAACTGGAGCATCCCAACTTACCCCAATCCCATCTTCTGCTTAGGGGTCACTCAGCCCTGCCTCTCCTAGGCTGGTGGCAGGATATATACCTCATAAGGCACCAAGGAGTGGTGAGATGACCACTGCACCCCTCCCACATCTACTCACTGCCTACCTGTAATTCTGCTGTGCAATGAGTACTGAGAAACCAGAGAGATGGTCCCACCGTTTTCAGAGAAACCTTTCTTATTATTGCTGAAGTACTGAAAGCCCCTGGAGTAGGCAGCAGCCCTGGTCCATCACATCTCTTCCTACACTCCAATAAATTAAATGGATGGGAAAGTTTAAAGAACACCCACACAACGCATACCTTGTGTCTTCTGATATATTTTAAAAGAGTAAAAGCAGAACAAAAGTTTTCACAGAATGGGGGAGCTAGAGATGAGAAAAATAACCATTAATTTGAGATGTACATTTATTGTGTATCCCTTCTATGAATATTCAAATGACCACTTTATCCATGAAAACAGAGGGCTCACAAAACACAACTAAGATTCCTCCCAAAAGAGACTGCAAGCCCTGGTCAGTGTTGCTTGGTTGGTTGGGCATTCCCCCTTGCTCCCAAAGCTCATTTGCAGGTTCCATTCCAAATTCCAGTACAGAGTAGGCAGGAGCCAGTTGATGGATGATTCTCCAATCAATGTTTCTCTCTCTCTTTCTCCCTTCCTCTCTTTCTAAACATCACTTGGCTTTTATTAAAGAACTCCCTTAAGACCTGTTGTTAGACACATAGCCGGGCCTCCAAAAAATCCAAAAGGGATATTGCCATTTTGGTCTGCAATAGGTTCCTTGGGAATACTCTACTTTCAGACACCATGGAAACTTGGCCTGAAAACCTATATGAATGGCACACATCAAAACAGAAATAAAAACCTTTGGATTAAGTCTAACCTGCATCTACAGGCAAAGGCAACATCAGTTCATTTATGAGGAAATAAACCACAATTATCTGTGGGACCTGGGGAACCACCTTAGGCTTATGATTCACCAGACTGGGTATGATGCAAGAGCCCTCTTCTCCAACATGGGCAGTGTCTCTCCTGCTCTTGCCTCTGGTCCCTCAGCCTCCTCAGAAACCATTATACCCCATCTGGCCACACCTTCCTGTTGACATCCTAGCTGAAATGGCAACTTCCAACTGAAAGCTGAACCTTAGTACTGGTTCTCCAGGCAGTTTACCTGATTGGGTTTTGCACTCTGCACACCTCCAACTGATTCCTAGGTCCTTTCATGATACAAAAAGAAAATGAAACCAAACTGGAAGTAGATTTGATGAGTTGTTGGTATCACATAAAAATCCCTAGTATTCCTGGTAATACACCATTAGGCAGACAAGGTATCTTTTCAAGAGAAAAAAGGAATACAATGCAAAAGCATTGAGTACCAAACAGTCCCTGACACGTGATGTTACTTCAACTGCAAACTCATGCCTATTCAAAGAGTAACAGAGGGACAGTTGTTGTTCCAGGTTTTGAGGATCAAGCCTTCCCCAATGGAGAAAGGGCCAAAATCAATCTAGGGATTGATCAGGAGAAGGAAGGGGTGCAAATTTGCAATGGGACCAAGAAAGTGAGACAAAACAAAGTGCACCCTTGGGAAATTCACAGGCTCTGACTGGGTAAACTAGAGAACTGAAAAGGCTGGTGGTTAAGAAGGAAATGGGTGTGTCCTTTAAACCCAAGCTGATGAGAGTACAGGCAGAGGTTCAATCACCCTCCCTCTGTGGAGGTAAAAGCCATTTCCTCCAGAAGAACCAGATGAGCTCAGCAAACTGGCTTGAGAAAATTACATGTAAAAATATAGGCTATGCAGAGGCCAGAGGAGAGGCGTTTAGTGAAACCTGGGAAATGACTTACCCAGTTATAAAATATATTGAGAGGCTAGAATCGTGTGCTCTTTTGAATCTTGGAGGCACAGAGAAAAATAAACCTGGACCAAAAGCCCTAAGTATCCTTATCAAGGAGCTGCTCACAGAGGGCATTCTTTTTAGCTCAGGCCTCCTATTTCACACCCTGATCTTCCACAGATAGCACATTAGGTCCAGGCAAGTTCCAGGGTTCTGGCCCTAAACTTAACTGCCAAAGAATGTATGGATACTTTGGCAGTTATGTTTGCTCAAAGTCAGGGAACAACACATGCTATTTGGCTTCAAAAAGTTCCTTCTAGGCCTAAAACTCTCATTCTGATTGTGAGGGAAGTGTGTCCTCTCTCAAGATTAAGCAGAGTGCAGAGATACACATTCTCCTTCAAAGACTTGAAAGTGTATTAGTATTTGGCATACTTGGTAAAGCTATTTGATATTATAGGATGTCCCATGGTGCACTGAGTCACAAATTGGATCTTTTTAAAATTGTGATTTGAGAGAGAGAGAGAGAGAGAGAGAGAGAGAGAGAGAGAGAGAGAGAGAGAGACTTTTCTGCAGGGTCTTCTTTACCTCCTGCAATGTGATGCCTAAACAACTCTCTTATTCCAGGGAGAGAGACCATGTGACATTACCACAGTGGTGTTCACCAGAAATTACAGAATGGTTGATTAAATTTCTTGAAGAGTTTCAAATTGTAATGAGTTCAGGAAGTTAATCTAGACTTGTTCCTGGGCTTTTAGTGGGAGTGGTCCCAAATAGGGGGCTGCATTTCTCTTTAACACTGACAATACATGAACTAGAAAGAACCTGGAAAATTATAGGAGCCCAAGCTCTGGCAGCTTCTATGAGATCCCAGTGTCCAGAAGTTACAAGGAGGCAGGAGGGACCACTTAGAATGACCAGGAAACAAAGTCTGAGCTGAACTTGTCTTCTTCAAGAGCAAGAACCTCTCCTCTTCCCATGCAGATCCTGCTTTCCGGTGGCATGAGCTGGGTCACTGGAGGCAGGAGCACATCTGCATCAAGAGCTGTCCTTCCTGCCCAGTATAGGAGAGGACCTGCCAACTCCCAGCACCCACACATGGATCTGGGGATGTTTTCACCATATCCTGGACCCCTTCCTCCTGCCCTCATCATGGCTCTCACTTATGTGCAGGCCACAGCAGCCTTTGAGCACATGATTCCTACTGGGATCCCAAGGCATCTGTCCTTCCAACCTTTTGTGTTCTGTTTTGTTTTTGAGTGGGAGCGTGGTAATTAGAATGTGCTCAGAAGGCTGGGAGCCCTCATTATGCATCCCTGGGTTGTCAGCCAACCTCTCATGAGCCTGCTGCTGGGACACCCACTGAAGACAGAAAACAGGGATTTCCCCAATTCATCTGAGCTCTTTTGGAGAACATGATTTGGTACAGTGTAGAGAAGTAAAGGCAACAACCCAGCTGCTCTCCTGGACCCAGTGAGGTAACAGAGATGTAGTAGTATTCCTTTCCTGGTTTCCTGTCTCTGTGTGCCTCAGTCCCCATGCATGGGCTTTCCCACATTCAGCTCTCTTATCCCAGCCTTTGAGCAGACATGCTTCCACCTGGTGTCTTTCCCTTTGAAGTCAGACCTCTTCTTACCTTGACTTATATTGTCCTCTGCCTTTAGGAAACTCAAAAGTCTCTGCTCGCCCTACCTGCCCTGCCTCTCCAGCAAGGTCTAGTTTCACCTCAGACCCAGTGACATCTAAACAATTGACTGTCCCTCTTTCTTTCTCCCCAAGGAGGGCTTGAGAAAATTAAATGTAAAAATGTGGCCTGTGCAGAAGCTAGATGAGAGTTGCCGAAGCAAATTCTGGGACATGACTTATCCAGTTATGAAAGGCACTGAGGGGCGCGAGTTGTGGGCTCTTTAGAACTTGGAGTCACAGAGAAAAATATACATGGGATTAAAAAAAAACTATGTATCCTTATTAAGAAGCTGCTCCCAGAGGGCATTCTCTTTAGCTCAGGTCTCCTCTTCCACATCCCGACCTTCCACAGGTAGCAGATTAGGCCCAGGCAAGTTCAAGGGACCTGGCCCTAAACATGACTGCCAAAGTTGGTATGGATAACTCATGTTTGCTCAACCCCAGGGAACAACTCCATGAGAATTTGCTTCAAAAAGCTCCTCCTGGACATAAAATACTCAGATTGTGAGGGAAGAGTGTCCTCTCTCAAAATTAAGCAGATTGTACAGATACACCTTCCCGTTCAAAAGATTTCAAGATGTACTAAAGATCTGCCATATTTTGGGATATCCCATGCTGCACTGAATTATACATTGAATCTTTTCAAATTAAGAGAGACAGGCACAGAATGATTGAGGCAGAGAAATTGCCACACAGGGCAGAGAGAGTGGGCGGGGGGGAAAAAAGAGAAAGGGGAAGAGAGAAGGATGTAGAAAGAGAGAAAAAGACTTTTCTGCAGGAACTTCTCTACCCCCTATAATGTGATGCCCAAGCAACTCTCATATTCCAGAGAGAGGAACCATGTAAAAGATTACCATAGCGTTGTTCAACAGAATCTTCCAGAATGGTTAATTAGATTTCTGAAGAGGTTCAAACTGTAATGAGTTCAGGAAGTTAATTGAGATTTGTATCCTGGGTTTTTAGCAGGAGTGGTGCCACATGGGGCTTGTATTTCTCTTTAACACTGAAATTACATGCATTAGGAAGAACCTGGAAAATTATAGGAGGCCAAGTTCAGGCAGCTTCTATGAGATCCCAGAGTCCAAGAAATTCAAAGAGGCATGAGGGATCAATTAGAATGACCTAGAATCAAAGTCAAAGCTGAAAATGCGTCTTTAAAAAATATATATTTTATTGAGTTTTTACAGAGAGGAAGATAGAGGGATAAGGAGTTAGAAACATAAATGAGAGAGAATCATCGATCAGCTGTCTGCAACCAAGGTACATGACCTTGACTAGAATCGAACCAGGTATCTTTCAGTCTGCTGACACTCTATCCACTGGGCCAAACCAGTTTCAGCTGAAAATGCCTTTTTCCTGAGCAAGAACCATTTCTCTTCCCAAACAGAGCATGCTTTCCCAGGGCATGAACTGGGGCACTGGAGACAAGAGCATATCTGCATCAAGGGCTGTCCTTCCTGCCCAGTATGAGAGAGGACCTGCCAACTCCCAGCACCCATACATGACTCTGGGTGTTTTCACCATATTATGGTCCGCTTCCACCTGCCTTCATCTTGGCTCTCACTTATGTACAGGCTACAGCAGCCTTTGAGCACATGATTCCTACTGAGATCCTAAAGCATCTGCCCTTCTGACCTTTTTTTTTTATTATTATTTCTATAACTATAGCATTTTTTGCTTTAGTTTTTGAGTGGAAGGGAGGTCCGTAAAATGTGCTCCCAAGGCTGGGACCCCTCGTTATGTATCCCTGGGTTGTCAGCCAACCTCTCATGAGCCTGATGCTGAGACACCCACTGACGAAAGAAATCAGGAGATATTCCCAATTCATCTGAGCTCTTTTGAAGAACATGACATGCTACAACCTGCAGAAGGGAAAAATCTTCCCAGATATTTTCCTGGATCCAGAGAGGAACCAAAGAACTGGAAGAAGCCCACCCTGTGTTCCAGAAGAGGCCCTGCATCTGTGAACCTTCTGAGGTGCTGGGGATAAGTCCCCATGGATGGGCTTTCCCACATTCAGCTCTCTTTGCCCAGCATTTGAGCAGACATGCATCCACCAAACTGGACAACCTGGACAAATGAACACATTCCTAGAAATTCCAAGCTTCCAAAACTCAATCAGGGAGAAAAACAGAACATGAAAAGATCCATAACTACTGATGAAATTCAAATAATAATCAAAAAGCTTCCAGCAAACAAAAGCCATCTTTGGACCAGATAGCTTCACAGTGGAACTTTATGAAACACCCAAGAATTAAAATAAATACATCTCAACTATTCAAAAAAATGCAAGGAAGAGACATATTTCTGAGATATTTCTATAACTATAGCATTATTCTAATACCAAAAGCACATAAAGACACCACAAAGAAAAATAATTACGAACCTATATCTAGGATTAACACAGATACTAAAACCTATTGGAAAATCCTAGCAATCCAGATCTAACATTACATCAGATAGATCATAAACCATGAGCAAGTATCATTTATTTTACGGATGCAAGGCATGTACAATAACCACAAGTCAAAAAAGGTGATACATCACATAAACAAACTGAGAGACAAAAATCACAAAATGATATCATCCATGCAGAAAAGGCATTTGACAAGCCCAACACTCTTTCCTGATAATCATGCTCAGCAAAGTGGGAGTAGAAGGATCCTATATGACAAACCTATGACCCACCTCATACTCAATGGGTAATATCTAAAATCATTCCCTTGAGAACAGGAACAAAACAAAGATGCTGCTTTCAACACTCCTGTTCCACACAGTACTAGAAGTATTGCCACACTAATCAGACTAGAAAAAGAAATAAATAGCATGGCACCCAAAATGATTTAAAAAAAAGTAAGTAAAATGTTCATTATTTGCAGAGGACATGATACTGTACATAGAAAACCCTGAACAGTACACCAATAATTATTAGACAATAAATGTAGCAGGGTACAAAATTAACACGATAAAATCTATGACATTTTTATACACATATTTACAGAACAGAGATTTAAAAACACAAGCCCATTTACCAATGCATCATAAAATTAAGATACCTAGGAATAAACTTAACTAAGGAGGTAAAAGACCACTACTCATAAAACTACAAGATGCTGAAGGAGATACAGAAGATGGCTGCTGTCAGGACTGCAGACTAAAGATAGTGTGTGAGTGAGAAAAAAAGGGAGAGTGTGTGGTCCCCCAAGAGTGATTGTTGGTGAGTTGAGGGACAGTTATACTTCAGGAGACTGTGGGGGTCTACTGGACAGGGCTTCCCTGAACACACAGACCCCTCTGCTGCTGGGTTCCCCCCCAGAATGACTGGCTAGGATGCAGAGACCATGCCATCTTGAAGGGGAAAGTGGATATTATGGGAAAGCGTGAAAAGCCCAGAGAATCTACAACTATGGCACCCACCTAACAGCTGTGGACCTGAGAATATGGACCCCCAATGACGCAAGTATGAAGATTCAGAGGAACTCTACACTCCCTCACAGAAGGTCAGATTTCGCCTGGGATAAGCTGAGGCTCATGTCCTGGTAGGAGATAAAAACTCATGAACCATGGGAGCTGGAGAACCTAGGGAATTCTCCACCTAGAAAAATCTGTGGCCTTTGGGATGGTATGATCTCTGAATGAGGAATTTGGCCCTCACAGCTGCTACCAAAAGGAACTCTAATAAGCAATCCATTTACATTTGGTCACAAAAGGACAGGCTAAATATTTTGAAAGTGTGACAGCTGCTTAGACTCAAGGAGGGAAAAAACATTGCACAGACTTGCATATAGCCCTATAATTTGCACACCTACTCTGGCTCTGTCCGCCCCCCCCCCTTTAAATCCTTGCTTCTGATTACTAAAGGCATTAGATAGGTTCACCCAATTGGGGGCACCCAAAGAGACTGCAGGGGAAATCTATTTTTCTGGAACCTGGGGATCAGAGCAGAGAACCAGCTCTTGGGCAACCAGCTCTCAAACCTGGGAATAACCATCAGAGAACCAGCTCTTAGGCAACCATTTCCCACAAACAAGTATTAAGTGCTACAGGGAAAACAAAATCTACACAACAGCTTAAGAGAACCTATAGACCCTGAGGTCAATCCAGAAACACTGCCACACAGAAGTTGAATTACAATTAGACTCCTGTGTAAACAAAGAAAATACACAAGAAATAGTGATGTACTGCCTGTTTAAAACTCAGACTGGATGACAACACCTAGGAGCAGTGGAACTTAAGGAACTTCAATACTGTCCTGACTAGGAAACAGGTGTGCCAAACAGAAAGGTAGAGAAAGTGAATGGCCTTCAGGACTGCACATTTTAATTTTTAAAAAATATTACGTAAGAAACTATTTTCTTTTTTCCTCACTTGATTTTATCTTTTTAATTATTAAATTGTTATTGTCCATCAATATTATTACTAATACTTTTATGCCTTTTTTTAAAGTGTCATTTTATTTTTTCTATTTAATTAGAGATTAGTATTCTACATTCTATTTTCATCTTTCCTTTAGCATTATTTTACTCTTTGAACTTTCCCTTTGTGCCAACACTCTCTTCCTCATTTTCCCCTTTTGTTGTCCTTTTTCTCATACCCTGTCGCAGCCTTAGATTTTCCCTTTCACTTTTTTCACTCTTAAAATTTCACACTACTTATATTCCAATCCCCTGTTGCAAGTACATACACACCTCTCTTCTATTTCTTTACTATCCAGTAACTTTCCTCTCTTTCTTGTTGTTTGCTCATTTATTATATCATTTTTATGCTTGTTTGTGAGATTATTTTTTTTATTCCTTTTTGTTTGTTTTTGTGGTGTTTTTTTTTTTTTCCTTTTTATTTTCCCTCGCCGTATAAATATTAGTTTTTGTTTCTAGTTTGCATTCAGCTCCAGGTAATTGTTGCTGGTTTTTGTTGGTATGAGTGATGTTCTATTCCATATATAATGTTTGTTCTCTTCTTTATTATTCTCTTTATTTTCTCTGTTACTTTTTGTTCTTTTTCCAAATTTCATTTTTGCGCTCTTTTTTTCTCTTCTTTTTTCTCACTTATTCTCTAATTCACATTTCCCTCATGGTCACCTTTATTTGGGGTTATTAAATCATGAATACATTTCTATTGAATGCCATGTGCATTCTAACTGGTTGTGTTGTATTTTGTACCTTTAAATCAATACAAGAGAGAGGAACTACATAAACAGACACTTGGAGAAGTGAGATACTGGGGAGCCAAAGAAAAAGCCCGCATGTGAAAGAAAAAAAGTCATCCCCAGAAAAGGAAGTAAAATTAAAGCAAGCAACCTGTCAGAGAAAAATTCAAAAAAAAAAATGATCAAAAGGTGGTTGAAAAGAATGAAAGACAAATTTGTAAGTATGTGTAAGATCCAAGAGTAAATGAAGAATAACCAAGAAAAAATGAAATTGCTGCTATAAAGAACAGAAAGCGTCAAGAGTAGACTTAAAGAAGCAGAATACCATATCAATGAGCTATAAGTTGAGGAAGGAAAAATACCCATGTAGAGAAGCTTCTAGAAAAAAAAAATTAAAGAGCAGGAGGAGAGCCAAAAAAAAATTAAAAAGCTGGAGGAAAGTCCTTTGGGACATCATGTCATCATGTAAGAAAACAACATCTGCAAAAGAGAGTTTCTAATAGGAGTGGGAACTGAGCAATGAACTGAAAACAACTTTGAAAGAAAAAAATGACACAATATTTCCCTGATATGAAAAAGAAAAAAAAAAAAAAAACACAAAAATCCAAGAAGTTCACAAAGTCCCAAGGAAAATGAACCCCAAAAGAACCCCAAGGCACATTATATTTAAATTGGCTTACATCAACCACAAAGTAAGGATCTTAAAGCAGTACAGACATAGAAAGTTACCTACAAAAAAAAACCCCTTCAGATTAGCAACTGCTTCCTCAACAGAAAAACAATTCATGCAAAGGAAGGTCTGAATCCAAGAATACTGTACCCAGCAAGGCTATCAATCAAAACTGGAGGTGAAATCAGGAGCTTCAAAGAGAAAAAAAGGATTAAAAAGGTTGATTACCACCAAACCAGTAATGCAAGAAATGATAACGGCCCTGTTGAAAAAAAAAAAAAAAAGAAAGAAAGATGAAAGGCAAAAAGAAAAGAAATAAAAGAAGAGAGACCAGAAGTGAAGAAGGAACACAGGAATAAAGAACAAAAATGATGATAAACAAGTACCTATCAATAACAATTAAATGGAAATGGATTAAATGCTCCAATCAAAAGCAAAGGGTAACAGATTGAATAAGAACACATAACTCATATACCTGCTGTCAACAAGAAACCCACCTCAGAAAAAAAGATGCACACAGACTGAAAGTGAAAAAACAGAAAATTTTATCAGTTGAATAGAAATGGAAAAAAAAAAAAGAAAGAAAACAAAACAAACAAAAAAAAAACGATGGGGTAGCAATACTTATATCTGACAAATATGATATCAAAGTGAAGGATATAAAAAGACATGAGGAAGGCCATTTCATAATATTAAATGGAGCAATAAAACAAGGAGAAATAACTCCATAAACATATACATAACTGATACAGAAGCACCTAGATATATAAAAAACTCCTGGAGGATATCAAGGGAGAGATTGACAGCAACACAATAAGAGTAGGAGATTATAATACCCCACTATCACCTTGGAACATATCCTTTAAACAGAAAATCATCAAAGAAACATCAATCCTGAATGACTCACTAGAACAGATGGAATTAATTGACATACCCAAAGCCACAGAATATACATTCCAATCAAGGGCACATGAATCATTTTCAAAGACAGGCCAGATATTGGGTCACAGGCAAAGACTATTCAAATTTAAGAAGTGGGAATGCATATCAAGCATCTTCTTTGATCTCAGTGGCATAAAACTAGAAATCAATTACAATATAAACAGCCAAAAAAAACAAACATATGGAGACTAAACAGCATGTAATAAAACAATGACTGGGTTATCAGAGATATCAGAGAAGATATTAAAAAACAAACAAACAAAAACAGAAAACAGCATGAGAACAAACAACAATGAAAATACAAAATCCAAATCTACGGAATACAGCGAAAGCAGTCTTGAGAGGAAAGTTCATATCTCTCAAGCCTACTGCAAAAAACAAGAAACAATTGTAATAAATCAGCAATAAAGAGTTAGAAAGAGAACAACAAAAGAGCCAAGTGTAAGCAGAAGGAAGGAAATAATAAAGATCAGAGAAGAGATAAGTAATACAGAGAACAAGAGCTTGTTCTTGAAAGGATAAACAAGATTAATGAACCCCTAGTGAGGCTCACCAAGAAGCAAAGAGAGAGGACCCAAATAAACAAAATCAGGAATGAAAGGGGAAAAATAACAGCAAACACCACCATAATACAAGAATTTATAAAAAATACTATGAAGAAATCTAGTCAACAAACTGGACAACTTGGAGAAAATGGACATATTCCTAGAAAAATACAACTTTCCAAAACTCAATCAGGAGGAAGGTAAATATCTCAGTAGACCAATAACTATGGAAGAAATTGAAGTAGTCATCAAAATCTTCCGTCAAACAAAATATGTGGCCAGATGGCTTACCAGGGGAGACTTACCAAATATTCAAGGAAGAACTAAAACCTATCCCCCTCAGACTATTTCAAAAGTTTTAAGAGGAAGGAACAAAGATGCCAAAATACTCAACAAATTCTTGAAAATCAGATCCAGTGGTACATCAGAAAGAGCATATACCAAGGACAAGTATGATTTATACCAGCATGCAAAGATAGAAAAATATCCACAAATCCATTAACATGATACATCACATAAAACAAATTGAGACAGAAAAATCACATAGTTATATCAATGCAGAAAAAGCATTTGACAAAATTAAACACACTTTCTTTTTAAAATCTCTCAAAAAGGTGGAAATAAAAGGAACATACCTCAACATAATAAAAGCTATCCTATTTAATAAGAAAGAAAATGCAAATTAACCTACACTCCTCTATACCCAAAAGACAAGCCCATCAACCACACCCATCAGGCAATCAGGAGCGAATATACAAATAAACTGAACCAAGAGAACTACAGCACAGAGAGAGCAGGAGGAAGTCTTGGTTTTTCCCGACAATGGAAAAAACCTGGCTGCTCCTGGTCTTCTCACCAGGCTACCAAGTTTCCATTTTAGAAGATAAATAAATCCCAATAGAAACAGCTGTCAACACAGAGCAAGCAGAAAGCCTGGCTCCACTCCGGGCTGCAAAGTTTCAATGGTAGAAGATAATGATACCTCCATTTAGGTCGCCAGGGGATGTGGCCAGTCTGCAAACCACCACAGGCCCCTCGCCCAGGCTGCCTGACACCCCAAAAAAATCCCTACCCTAATCGAAGACATCCTTCAGGGCAAACAAGCTGGCCCATATGTGCACTAGGCTTCTATCCTACCTAATAAAAGAGTAATATACAGATTAACCACTACTCCAACACACAAGATGGCCACCACAAGATGGTCAGCAGAAGAGGGCATTTGGGAGGGTGCAGGCCTGCAAGGGAACACTGTTGGGGGCTATCAGCCTGCAAGGAAAGGAAGTCAGGGGTGACCAGGCTGGCAGAGGAGGGGAGGTGGTGTTAAAAGGGCTGGCAGGGGACCATTTATACATCAATCAATCTGGCAGAGGATTGGTGAGGGGTGTTCAAGCTTGCAGGCAGAAGTGCTTAGGACAATCAGGAAGGTAGGCAGATGAATGGTTGGAAGCCAGTAGTTTTCTGGAATGTGAGAGGGATGTCAGACAGCCCATTTAGGCTAGATCCCACAGTTGAGCATCCCTCGAGGGGTCCCAGATTGGTGAAGGTGCAGGCTGGGCGGAAGGACACTCCCATCCCCCTTGCAGAAATTTTGTGCATGGGGCCTCTAGTACATGATAAACCCACAGCTAACAGCATACTCAAAGGGCAAAAAATAAAATCATTTCCCCTAAGAACAGGAACAAGATAGGGATGTCCACTCTCTCCACTCCTATTTGACATAGTATTGGAAGTTTTAGCCATAGCAATTAGACAAGAAAAAGAAATAAAAGGCACTGAAGTTGGAAAAGAAGAAGTAAAGCAGTCCCTATTTGCAGATAACATGATATGTACTTAAAAAAATGATATTGTACTTAAAAAAACCCAAAGACAACTCCACCAAAAAGATAATAGGCTTAATAAATGAATTGGGCAATGTAGCAGATTAAAAAAATTAATACCAATACATCCAAGGCAGTTCTATACACAAATAGTGTACTTACAGAAAGAAAGATGAAAACAAAGGAATCCCATTTCCATCACACACTAAAATTAATATAGCTAGGAAGAAACTGAACTAAGTAGGTAAAAGAATTATATGCAGAAAACTACAGGACACTGAATAAAAAGAGATAGAGCAAGACATAAACAGATGGAAGGACATACCCCATGTTCATATATTGGTAGAAAAAAACATCATTAAAATGCCCATATTACCGAAAACAATTTAGAGTTTCAAGGAACTCCCCATTAAAATACCAATTGCATATTTCAGAGACCTAGAGAGGTCTTGGAATAAAATTCCTCTGGAATTAAAAATAAATAAATAATAATTAAAAATAAATAAATAAATAAAAATAAATTTTTAAAAATTAAATAAATAAATACCAGGAATAGCTGCAGCAATCCTGAAAAAGAAGTATATAGTAGGTGGCAACTCACTACCAGATTTCAAGCTATATTACAAAGCCATTGTTCTCTAAAAAGCCTGGTACTGGGACAAAAACAGGCCAACGGAATAGAATATAGAATCCAGATATTGACCCAAACCACTATGCTCAATTAATATTTGACAAAGGAGGCATGCACATACAGTAAAATTAAACAGTCTATTCAATAAAAGGTGTTGGGTATATTGGAGAGATACATGCAAAAAAATGAAACTAGACCACAAACTTACAACATACAATATATAAATTCAAAGTAGATAGAGGACTTAAACATAAGACAGGAAACCATAAAATACTAGAGGAATCCACAGGCAACAAAATCTCAGACAGACACCGAAAGTACCTCTTCATTTATACTACTCCTAGGGCAATGGAAGCTAAAGAGAAAATAAACACAAAATCAAAATAAAAAGCTTTTGCACAGCAGAAGGAACCATCAACAAAACAACAGTAAAACCCAATGTATGGGAGATCATATTTGCAAATGTTATCACTGATAAATGTTTAATGTTCAACATCTACTGGGAATTTATACAACTTAATAAAAGATGATCCAATAAAAATGTGCAATGAGTCTTTTAGAGTCTTTTCAAAAGAAGACAGAGGGCCAACAAACATCTGAAAGCACGCTCAAAATCACTAATTATCTGACATATGCGAATCAAAGGACAATCAGGTATCATCTCACACTAGTCAGAATGGCTATCATCAGCAAATCAACAAATGGCTATGATGGGGAGAAAAAGGAACCCTTGTGCATTGTTGGTGAGAAAGCAGCCTGGTGCAGCCACTGTGGAAATCAGTACTTTTAGTCAAAAGAATAGAAATGAAACTCCCATCTGATCCAGTAAACCACTTTTATACCCCAGAAACTAGAAACACCAAACAGAAACGATATATGCTAAGGTAACCATACATACCGCTTTTGGCAGGACAGTCCTGATCTTTAACAAGGTGTCCTGGGTCCCCTGCCTTATGTTTTTTATCCCTATTTTTGGAAAGAATCTTTCTGGGACCCTTTTAAAACAGCGCGGGGCGCAGGACACATTGTTAAAAATCTGGACTGTCCCGCCCAAAGCAGGACACCTGCTCACCTTAATATATGCACCACTATGTTCACAGCAGCACAGTTCACCATAGCAAACATTTGGAAACAGCCAAACTGCCCATCAGCAGATGAGCACATTAAAAACCTGCGGTGCATCTGTACACTGGAGGACTATGCTGCCATGAAAAGGAAGGGCCTCCTACCATTTCAACAGCATGGATGGGGCTGAGGAGCTTTATGCTGAGCGAAGTCAGTCAGTCAGAGAAAGATAACTAGCACATGATCTCACTCAGTTGTGGGTTATAATAAACAGGGACTGATGAACAAAAATGGATGCAGAAACAGAGAAGCAGGGGCATCACCTCCTGTCTCCAACCTGACCACGGCTTTCTCACCGGCTGAACCAGAGGACAATGTAGGCCACAGGCCCTATGCTCTGTCCTTTCCCAAGCGGACACTGATCACCGTCCAGCGGCCACGTTTCTGCCCCTTCTGCCCCCCCAGGCCCTGGAGCAGGACTGACAGCTGGGCTGGCCTGAGCGCCCACAGACTTGAGGAGCCAGAGGAGCCAGAGGAGCAGATCTTGGGGGAGGGGAGGAGAGTGGGGCCACTCTTTGTCAAGTACAAAGTCGGCCAGCTGAGATCAAACAATAAAGGCCAATGTCGGATTCCGTGGATTGTTGCGTGTCCGTCTCCACAGTGAGCACAGCCATGTTTGCGCCGCAGGGCCTGGCCTCAGGGAAAGAGCCAGGTTGTGCCCTCCGGCCTTCACTCCAACCCCAGGGAACTCATTTTCAGAGGGAAAATGCCCGCGGGGGAGGGGCTGCGGAATACCAGGACCAGCTCGGGTTCACCCCGGAGAAAGCAAGAACCAGAGTGTGGACTTACCTTTCCACAGGCCGTGCTCCTCACCACCTGGTCTGCACAGCACAGCGGCTGGAGGGAAAGAAGCCCTGGCCGCCTGGCAAGCTTCCTGGAGCTGCGCTGGGTCCTTAGGAGCGAACCTCGCGAGATCCCAAGATCGCCAGCGGGGTCTGGAGGGACTGGGGCCCACGAGGGGGGCGCTGGGGCCTGCACACCATCTGCAAGAAAGGTAACCGGAACTGGTGGGTGGCTGTGTAGGGGACCTGGTGTTTCCGGGATGAGGGTGGGTGAGGGGGTGGGTGGAGTGGACTCGCTGGGAGGGAGAAAGGGGAGGCCCTGACCCCCAACTTACCTCCCAACCACCACCCCGGGTCTGTGTTTCCCTGGAGCCCTCGGCCCCTTTCCCTCTGAGGTTTGGGCTGCCACTCACCTCCCGGGGTCCCTGAGCGAGACTTGGACCCCTCTCCCACACCACCATAGCCCTGTGTCTAGAAAACTGCTCCCTGCCCCCGGCTAGTCCACTGTCCCTCCTGTCTGGCCCCTGGGACATTGTGGTAGCCCCCTGGGCAGAGGAGAGCTGGCCACATGCAATTCTCTCTCCACAGCTGCTCTCCTCATCTTCCCCTGGGGTTTGGGTTACCAGAACTCTGTCCAGAGCCCCGGTCCCCCCTTTCCTCTGCTCATCTCCCCCTGGCCTTCTTCTCCCCAACAAATGCCTTTGGGCTGAGTGGAAACTGGGCCTGAAAACAGAAAGAGCGGCTCATGAGGAGGGAGCAGGCCAGCAAAGCTGAGGAGACCTGGGAGGGAGAAACAGGGCGGGACCTCCAGCTTACCTCTCACTGGCCACCCCTGGTGCACAGCCTCTGGCAGAGATGCCCTCAGATTAACCTGAACCTGGGCTCTCTTCTGGGGTGGCTCCTCTAGGGGGCTGATACCTGTCATTCAAGCTGGCCTGAGGCGTCTCCCTGGGGTCTTTTGAAATGAGCTTCTGACAGGGGGGAAGGGCAAGTAAGAAGAATAGAGCCACAGTTGTTTAATCATTACTCACCTAGCAGACTATGAATAAGAGGCCCTAGGACCCTGGAAGATGAACCAGGCTGTATAAAAACATAAGCTGCCTCCATGGGCCCATTACTCAGAAAGGGATTGCACTTTGGAAACAGACCAAGGACAGGGCATACTTTAACCCAGGGTTGGGGGAGGTGGAACGGAGTTCTTTCTCTGGAAAGCTCACCCACCATTCCTTCTTCCCAGGAAGGGCTGAGCTGTTGCTAGGATGATAGAAGATTAGCTACGATGTTTTAGAGTTTGCACTCCTGAAGGCTGAATGCAGGCGCTCCCCTCCCCTCTCCCTGTTACACTTGTAGTTGGCAGCCAAAGGTAGCTATCTTCTCTCCAGGGGGTCAGAGCAGCATTGCCAGGGAGAGTGCCTACTGACTGCATTGTCAGGGTAAACACTAACCTGTGCTTCAACTATGTCTCTGCTTATTTGGGCTCAAGTAATGACAGGCAGCTTCAGACACATTGTGTCCCTATCATTTCCTCACTCAGGCCTGGGGAATATTCAGACTCCTCAAACTGGGAGACATTTCCTGAGAGGGATAGTGGCACTGGGCCCTGTGTCCCTGCCATGCAGGTGGCCCTGCATCTCTTTACCATAGGGTGTGTGGAGGTCATGGGTCTGAGAGTAACAGGCAGGGTGGTGAGGCTGCCTTTGTCTGTAATTCCTCCAGAAGGTCCCCATGACTATGAACTAGCAGAGTTTTAGGTTTCCAGCTACATGGATGAATAGAAGAGTACAAATAAGGCCACTGCACTCATCCCCCGTGGTTCTGGGACTGTCACCAAGAGCAGAGCAGATAGAAAACAACAACCACAGCAAAACCCTCAATTGCTTCACCTGGGAACTAGAGGTTCAGCCTACCCTCCCTCCTCTCTTCTAGATGCTTTTGGCATGTATTTGGTGGCTGCAAATGCATTTCTCAGAGCTACACACAGTCTCTCCTCACAAGGTTTAGGATGGAATAGAAGGAACACACACAAACACACACACACACACACACACACACACACACACACATTTTGCCTCTTAATTAACAGCTGAAAATCAATATCCTCCCAACAGCTTCAGGGTGGTCGAGTCTTGGTCCTTTAATTCTCAATGATATGTTACATGAGGATTCAAGCAGGTATCTGTCAGCTACATAACCTGTGTCATATGGTTTCTTAATTTTCCTGATACATGTCTTTTGTTCTTCCTCGACTATCTGCAAATCTTCCATTCTCACTTCAGGAAAGTAATATCCCATTACCCCCTTTCTTCTTTATTCAAATATGCCATATACAGTCCATCTGTCCTGTCTTAGTGGTTGAGGGTTGCCCTATGAAGCCATGAGGTCACCATTGGATATCCCATCAGGGGACATGCAAGATTTCAGGCTGCTTCCCCAGAATGGTGCAGCAGGTCAAGGATTCTCTTTCTTTATTAATGTTGCTACTTCTCTCTCCCTCTCCTTCCTCTCTGAAGTCAATAAAAATATGTTTTAAAAAATTTTAAATATCTTATACTGCCACAGTGTCTTTGAAATTTTTATGCATTTATTATATCTATGTGAATCCTCTTGCGCATGTGGAAAACCCTGATGTTGTCCTATTAACCTTTCTTTGCTGGTTGGCTATTAGCCCAGCCTAGAAGAACTTAGCCAACACAAAGATATTAATGAGTATTTTACTTTCATGTTTTACAAAAAGTATTCTTATTTTGATGTCTCTCAAGGCCAATTTCATTAATTATTGATTCCTAATTTTAATCCTTTTTAATCAGAAATACTAGGTCTTTATTTGCATTCCCCAATATTTAAAAAAATAAATTCCCTCATACAGCCAAGGTGCTCCAAACAATATCCGAAAAATGTGTACATTGAAAGTTAGATTAAAATAAAAACTCAGCTTTTCAAGTGCACTAGATACATTTCAAGGGATAACTCATCACATGTTGCTGGTGGCTACCATACTGGACAGGGAGGCCTGACTATCTTCTGTGTTCAGCACAACAGGTACCACAAGGCTGAGTGAGTTGTTTCCAAGGGTGGAAAAGGGCTGTGTTGATGGGACTGGTCAAAGGGGCGACACCACAAGCACTGATCCAAGAGGAGACACTGCAACTCTGTTTGCCTGTGTGGTAGCTGCAGCCACAAGAAGGGACACAGCAGGGAGCCTTTGTTGGGGCTCCAGTGTCCAGATATTCAGTCCAGGGCTCACTAAGTTTGTGCTGAGCAGAGGACTGTGGGCGCTGCCAAATCTCCAAGGTGGGTGTAGGGTGTGGGGTATAAGCTGTGGGTAAGGTTCCAGGTGCCTCAAACTGCCCTTAACTGAGATTTCAATGCACCAATTGGTGAGAGAGTGACTTATGCATAGTTTTCATGACCATTTGTTTAGACTTTTTTGAAACTGTGGAATCTTGGCTCACAGTTATGGAGACTTCTGGTCTCAGCACTTCTCCCTTGAATAACTCTGCTCAGCGGTCCTGTTTTCATGAGGAATCCATCACAGATCTATTTTTAAACATACATACCAGCCACAACCCCTTGGCCATATCCCAAGAAGAATGGTCACTATTGAAGACCCCATCTTAAGCGGTCTGAAATGAGAGGAGACAGGGAAGACAGTCCATGCTCAGAGAAGGCCTGTGAATGAATTGGCATAACCATCTTCCCATCCCACCCTCAATGCAGGTCAGCCTGCTATGAACAGTCACCCATGCATAGGCTTCCCTGCCCAGCTCTGGGCTCAGGAGGCACTTGGAGTGCCACTAGCATGGCTTGGCTCCTGTGCTCCTCACCACCCAGGTGAGATATCATCCTTTGAGTTCTTGGGTGACCAGTTATTTTATTGTGACTCACCAGGAGCCATGGTCCTGGACTTACCAGTCTGTTTGTGCCTTGTTCTCATTCCTGAGTTCATGAACTCTGTCTGTCCTGAATCAACCTCTCACCATTCAGGGCTTTGGGACAGAAACTCTGGAAGAGGTGGTGACAGTGGGGGTGGGGGCAGTGTGTGTGATATTATAACGAGGTGGACTCACACCAATAAGACCTGAGCACTCCCTCTCAACTCCTGAAGGATGCTGTCAGTTCTTACCTTTTGGGGATCTCACACTGGTCTTCTGGCTTCAGGTTCAACACCCAGACTCTTTGACCATCTCTAGGCTCCAGTATGAGAAGGGGTGGATGTCACTGTTTTATATCCCATCTGCGGACCTTAGCACAATGCTGCAAGCTCCCATGGGAAAATGAGAGCAAACCTGCCCTGAGCTCACAGGATCCTGCTTGCTCACTTCCTGCTTCCCTGTGAGCAGGGACATTTATGTCTCTGTGGCTGGAGTGCGCTCTGAACTCCTCTCGTCTTTCATCATGGACATGAGGAACCTACTCCAGTTTGGTGTTCACTGGGAAAACAAGTGTACCACAGAGATCACCGGATATTAAACTTGGTTCTCCTGGAATCTAGTCAGCATTCTCCTTTTCTGGAGCCTTGCTTATGCAGCCTATTGCTGAAACCCTGGTAACTGAGGGAAGCCTTGAAGAATTGGTGGGATGAAGGAAGAGAGAGGAGCACAGATGAGAGCTTCCATTAGGCTCACTGTCTCCTTTGACACAACACTCAATCAGTATTTCATGGGGACTGAGTTGGAGGAGTTCTGGAGGGACAAAACCTGTGCTCTGTAGAGTTGACTAAGGCCCAACCCACTGTCCTTGTACCAAGCTTGGCACAGTTCCCTTTCCATCTCGATGAAATGTTTCCCAATTGGCTCTGCTGTCCTGCTCCTCAAAAGAGATAATGGGGATTTGTCTGGTGAGCCAACTTCCTCCTAACTGCCTCCACCTAACAGGTCTAGACAACACCATGAAGAGATTAATCCACACACAGACATCATGAATGTTCAGTCTAGTGTAGAACTTCTGAACAAAGTTGGGCTTGTGCTTCTGGAGTCCAGTGTACCCCTCTTCTCCCTTCAGTATTTTCCCAAACCCAGAGTGCAGCCATCAGTCAACACTTCGTGCTTCTCCTTCCTCCCTCCTGAAGCAGTGCCTCCCAGGAACCAGGGGGAGTCCTCTCCTCTCTCAGGTGGAATCACATCCTGATCACCTGTTCTTCATTTCTATAATGCTAACTAGGGGTTGGACCCCATTCCTCCTCAGTTATCAATAGATACCTAGGCATGTCACCAAGGCTCCACACTGAAAGCCGCTTCCTGTCCATGACAGGAGGGAAGAAATCCCTTAAAAAACAACAAAAACAACAACAACAACAAAAAAAAAAAAGCATGGGTACCAGTGTGTAAGTCATAAGGGACTTCTGAAAATGGCTTTAGTTGTAGAAGGATATTGTCCTCTGGTTTACAGTACGGCATATTTTAATGGGAAGCACTCATGAAGGCTGCAGAAGTGAAACTGTGAGCAAGGCAGGGTTACACTGATGGATATTTCTGGATCTTTCCTTTGCTTTGTGTGCAGACTCAAGCAGTGGGAACAGACTCTCAGGTCTCCATTTATATGAGTACTTCAAGAAAAGGACAGTTGGATCATCTTAAAGGATGTTTAAAAGTCGGTTGGAGGTAGCTCCTTTGTCAGGGACACCTCAGTGAGCTACTGTGCCAAACAGCCTGAGAACAGCTCCTCAGAGAACCTTTCATGTGCGTGTGTGTGTGTTTGTGCCCACACTCCTGTGCAAGACTCAAAAAACTGGTCCTGAGTATGAGCAATGAGTGCCCAGAGATATCCAGGTGATGAGCCTTGGGATCTGGAAATGTTACCAGCAAAGAAAAAGGGAATTTGCAGATTGGTTGAAAGCTTTGAGAGAGGACTTTCATTGGTTTTGTATGCCTTGCCTACATGGCCCACAGGACAGGACAGCAGCTAACCTTACAAATGATTTCTGGGTGTGTCTCTGATCACAACCTTCCAGAGAAGGTTAGCATTTTAATTGGTGGACTCTGAAAAAGAGATTATGATCCCTATGTGAACACCATCAAGGCACTGAGAGCCTGCCTAAAACAAAAGAAGGAACTCACTACTTTATTGCTACTTTATTGCTGAATCACTAAGGAATGGGACAGCATAACTCATCTCATAGGCCTCTGTCCTCAGACTGCATCTTAAACCACCAGCTCCTCTGGTTCTCAGATCCTCAGACTCAGGCCAAATTTGACTACAGCCTTCCCGGGCCCCCCAGCTTGCGGATTGTGGTTCTCAGTCTTTGAAATCACACCAGCCTAGTATTCCTAATCTCCAGCTGCTTTGGAGAACCCTGAGTAATGCAAAGGCAATGGTTTACTAGATGTGAGGATGCAGATCTGAGGACAGAAGAGTAGCAGGATATGGGATCACAGAGCAGAGATTGGAGTCATATACCTACAGCTATGGAATGCTGGCGGCCTAGCAACTTGAGGATCCAGTAATCAGACTTTCCCTGGAATTTCCAGCACATCTCTCACCTTGATTGCTGCTATTCCAAGACTTGGAGCTTCACAGTCCCACAGAACCCTTTCTTTGTGCAATATCCTTTCTCCCCACAATTCTACAAATCTGTCTGACTTCACATGGTCCCATGTTTATCATCCAACCTTCCTATTTGGGTTGGTTTCAGTTCATGTGTCCTCAGTCTTGTGCCTAGAGCTACCTAACAAGCAATACCCTTGTGCCTAATCAATGGAAGGACAAGCTAATCAGCATTGCGATGAGCATTTTATCCACCTGGTGTGACAGGGGATACATTCCAGGCTAAAGAAAGTTGACAGACAAAAGGCAATGAGCTCATGGGGAAATAGAAGGGGTCAAAGGTCCAGTGCTGAGCTGGAAAAAAAAAGGAGATGCTAAGGAAATAATCAGGGATAGCCCTATCCAAACCCTGCTGCCTTCCCTGAAGAATGCAGGGTCTTAGGCCACCAGGGGCTGTACCATCTTAGGCCCCCTGAGACAGCCAGGGCCTGGATGAAGGGAAAGTACTTGCTGGGCTTTATGCTGTCAGAGGATGTACTTTCAAGTGCTGCTTACCTGAGAGCTGCTGAAATTCCCAAAGAGTGGTTACCCCAATACATTATTTCTTAAAATAGTTAATTTAGCCTAGGGCTCAGCTTCATGCTCAAACCACTCTAAAGACAGAGGATGGAGCCATGTGGAGGAGCCATCCTCACTAAAATGAATAAGATAAGTGGAAGACAATATGCAGTTCCCAGCTCTGCCATTGAAACCCAGGGAAGGGAAGGGAGCACCTGAACCTTTTCAGCCAAGCTGTCCTCACCTTTGTCTTCACCTCAGAGAGAGGAAGTCCTGTGATTTCTCATCCAGGAGCAACCAGGATTCCCCCAACCGAAAAGACAGGTTTAGCCTGGCCGGCTCCATTTCTGCAATCAGTCCAGGGCTCAACATGGCCTTTCTTAGAGTATATTAAACAGCTCGGCTGTTTTAAAAGCCTCATCTTCCCATGGTCCAGACTGGAGGTCAGCAAGAAGGTCCCATGTCCTCAAGGAAGGGCTTTTGTCGTGAATGGGGCAGAAAGCTGGTCCTCAGGGCCCAGTGATCTCTAAGTACCCTGTTTCCCCTAAAATAAGACATCAGCTGAAAATCAGATCTACTAACATTTTTCCTTCTGAGTGAAATATAAGGCATCCCCCCAAAAAATAGGACCCCCCCAGGCTAAAAATGAGAGTTTTGGTCCACTGATTCTGAAAGAAATGGAGTCACAAGAAATTCAGGAATTGGATTGTTATGATGATGTTCAGGAAGATGTTGACATGATTGTCATTGAATAAATGAGTAAATTCTTGATACTGTAGGATTGTCAGTTTGTCTGGTTTGTGTTGACCACTGAGGTACTACCGTATCGAATACAGGTAAAAAAAATTCCCTTTATGTTCATTTAACAGAAAACGTGAACCATATTCTTCGTCATGGAAAAATAAGGTAACCCCTGAAAATAAGACTTGGGGCATCTTTGGGAGCAAAAATTCATTTAAGACAATGTCTTATTTTCGGGGGAACAGGGTACCTCAGGAGGGGTAGGTCAGTGCTCCCAGAGTGGAAAGTGATTTTCGGGGAGTTGACACAGCTCTCTCCCAGATGTCAAAGCCCATAGACAGGGCCATGGAAGTCGCAGGACACTTAGTTGTAATATGCCCTGTGATGGGGGTAGTTGGTCCTCCGAGTCTCATGGAGGCCATGGCCGACCAAAAGGGTGCACTGGACTCCCCATGCATGTGGACCTGGGCCCTGGGTGGGAGGCAACCTGTGAGCAGAAGGCGATCTGCAGTTGGGGCTTTAGGTACCAAACAGCACTTCCAGAGTTGGGTTCATAGACTCCTGTATGTGAGGAGCAGGGCAGCCTGGCCAGTGGTGCTCGCTCATTGGTCCAATGCAGGAATGTTCGGGGATTTTTGGACAAGGGGACAGTTTCAGGAACAGAGCTGAAGGCAGTCAAGTCAATGGGGAGGCAAGGCCAGGTGAACAGCTGAAGGCAGTCCTGTCATCAAGGGGGCAGGGCCAGGTGAAGAGCAGGCAATTGTGACCTAAGCAAGAGAAAGGCTGGTCTCCAGGACACAAGGGGTGTGTGTGGGGAAGGCCTGCTGCGGGACTAGGCTTTTGGGGGCTGGCTCCATAATCAGCCAGAAGCGGTCAGGCTAAGAATGGATTGAGGCCAGAGTCAACAGAAAATGGTCCAGTGGATAAGACCACGAGGCCCTATGAATGAGGATGGGGGTCCCCCAGTGGCGCAAAAGCCCCATGTTCCTGTGGTCCAGACTGGAGGCCAGCAAGAAGGTCACCTGTCCTAAAGGAAGGGTTTTCCCCGTGAATCGGGCAGAAAGCCGGCCCTCAGGGCCCAGCAACTATTAAGTATCCTGTTTTCGGCTGGTGCACAGAGGAGTCACACAGGATCTGAAGGACAGTGGCGGGCTCACAAAGACTGGCGCACAGTTGCGGGAGCCCAGATGCTGGTGCACAGTGGGAGCACACAGTGGCTGGCGCACAGTGTCTGGCTCATAGAGGCTGGTGCACAGTGGCTGGCTCACAGGAGCGGTGCACAGTGTCTGGAACACAGTGACTGGCATAAAGAGGAGGCACAGAGTGGCTGGCGCAAAGTGTTTGGCGCACAGTGGCTGGTGCACAGCGGCTGGAGCACAGGGGCTGGAGCCCAGAATCTGGTGCATAGTGGGGGTGCACAGTGGCCTGCGCACAGTGTCTGTAATACAGTGGCTGGCGCACAGAGGCTGGTGCATAGTGGCTGGAATACAGAGGCTGATGAACAGTGGCTGGCACACCATGGCTGGCGCACAGCATTGTTACACAGTGTCTGGTGCAGAGTTGGAGGCGCAAAGTGTCTGGCACACAGTCGTGGCACACAATGGCTGAGGAACAGTGGCTGGCACACAGTGGCTGCTATTCAGGGCCTGGTGCACAGAGGCTGGTGCACAATGGCTGGAATACAGTGGCTGGTGCACAGTGGCTGGAATACAGTGGCTGGCACACAGTGGCCGGCGCACATGGCGAGTGAACTGTGGTGGTGCAGAGTGGCTGGCACACAGTGGCTGGTGCACAGTGGTGGCTCACAGTGCCTGGCGTACAGTGATGGTAGCACAGTGGCTGGTGCACAGTGGCAGGCGCACAATGGCTGGCACACCGTATTGTAGCACAGTGGATGTTGCAGAGGGGCTGGAGCACAGTGGCTGGAGCCCAGAGGCTGGTGCATAGAGTGGGCGCAGAGGGGCTGCAATACAGTAGCTGGTGCACAGTGGCTGGCATCCAGAGGCTGGTGCACACTGGCTGCAAAACAGTAGCTGGTGACCAGGAGTGACCACAAAGTGGCTGGTGCACAGTGATGGTGCACAGTGGCTGGAGCACAGAGGCTGGTGCACAGTGACTGGTGCACAATGGTGGCACACAGAAGCTGGCACACAGGAGTGGTGCACAGTGGCTGGCACACAGTTGCTGGTGCACAGTATGTGGAGCACATTGCCTGGCGCGCACAGTGGTTGCGTACAGTGGCTGGCGCATAAGAGTAGTACACAATAGCTGGTGCACTGTGGCTGCAATACAGTGGCTGGTGCACAGATTCTGGTGAACAGTGGTGGGAATACAGTTGGTAGTGCACAGTGGCTGGCTCACAGTGTGAGGTGTACAGTGGCTGGTGCACAGGGGCTGGAGCACATAGGCTGGCACACAATATGGGCGCACATGAGAGCACACAGTGGCTGGCGCAGAGTGGGTGGCAAAAAGTGGCTGGCGCACAGTGGTGGCACACAGTGGCTGGTGCACATTGGCTGGCACACAGTGGCTGCAGTACAGGGGCTAGCGCACAGAGGCTGGCGCACAATGCCTGGAATACAGTGGCTGGCTTATAGTGGCTGGAATACACTGGCTGGTGCACAGTGGTGGCGCACAGTGCCTGGAGCACAGAGTCTAGCACACTGAGGTGGCACACCGTGGCTGGCACACTGTGGCTGGCGCACAGTGGCTGTCGCATAGAGGCTGACACACAGGAGTGGTGCACAAGGGTGGCATGCTGTGGCTAGTGCACAGAGGCTGGCGCACAGTGGCTGCAATACAATAGCTGGCATCTAGAGGCTGGCATCCAGGAGCAGCCACAAACTGGCTGGCGCACAGTGTGAGACGTACAGTGGCTGGCGCACAGGGGCTGGAACACATAGGCTGGCTCATAATATGGGTGCACAGTGGGGGCGCACAGTGGCTGGCACACAGTGTCTTGTGCCCTGTGGCTGGAGCACAAAGGCTGGCACATACTGGTTGGTGCACAGCGGTTGGGGCACACTGATGGCCCACAGTGGCTGCCCCACAGTGGCTGGCGCACAATGGCTGGCACACAGTATTGTCGCACAGTGGCTGGTGCACAGTGGGTGGCACAAATACGCAGGCACACAGTGGCTGGCGCACAATGGCTGGTGCACAGTGGCTGGTGCACACAGGCTGGCGCACAGCGGCTTGAGCCCAGAGTCTGGCGCACAGAAGCTGTCACACAGTGGTAACCCAAAATGGCTGGTGCACAGTGGCTGGTGCACAGAAGCCAGTGCACAGCAGCTGGATCACAGTGGCTGCAAACAGTAGCTTGCATCCATAGGCTTGCACACATTAGCTACAAAACTGTGGCTCATGTACAGTTGTGGCTGGTGCATAGTGTCTGGCGCAAAGTGGCTGATGCACAGTGGTGGCGCACAATGGCTGGCACACAGTATTGTCGCATAATGGCTGGTGCACGGTGGGTCGCACAAAGTGGCAGGCACACAGTGCCTGGTGCATGAGGCTGTCGCAGAGTGGCTGTAGCCCAGAGGCTGGCACACAGTGGCTGGCGCACAGTGGCTGCCATACAGTAGGTGGCATCCAGTGGATGGTGCACAGTGGCTGCATTACAGTGACTTGTGCACAGCAGCTAGAATACAGTGGCTGACGAAAAGTGGCTGGCACACAGTGGCTAGCACACAGTGGCTGGAATACAGTGGCCTGTACAAAGTGTCTGGTGCACATTGACTGGTGCATTGTGGTGGTGCAAAGTGCTAGTGCACAGTGGTGGCGCACGCACATTGGCTGGCGCACAGCGGCCGGCGCACACTGGTGGCCCACAGTGGCTGGCGCACAGAAGCTTGCGCACAATGGCTGGCACACAGTATTGTCACACATTGGCTTGTGCACAGTGGGTGGCACATAGTGGTTGTCGCACTGTGGCTAAAGTGGTGGAGCACACAGGCTTATGCACAGGAGAAGCGCACAGTGTCTGGCACACAGTGGCTACAATACAGTAGCTGGTGTACAGAGGCTGGTGCACAGTGGCTGCAGTACAGTAGGTGGCATCCAGTGGATGGTGCACAGTGGCTGCAATATAGTGGCTTGTGCATAGCGGCTAGAATACATTTGCTGGTGAATAGTGGCTGGCACACAGAGGATAGTGCACAGTGGCTGGGATACAGTGGCCAGTACACAGTGTCTGGTGCACATTGACTGGCGCACTGTGGTGGCGCAAATTGCTGGTGCACAGTGGTGGTGCACAGTGGCTGGTGCACAGCTGCTCGCCAGCAGAACTCACTCATTGGTCCAATGCAGGAGGGTGAAAGAAATGAAGTCACAGGAAAATCAGGAATTGGATTGTTATGATGATGTTCAGGAAGATGTTGACATGATTGTCCTTGAATAAATGAGTAAATTCATGATACTGTAGGATTGTCAGTTTGTCTGGTTCATGTTGACAATGAAGGTACTACTGTATCTTATACAGGTAACAAAATTTCCTTTATGTTCATTTAACAAAAAATGTGTACCGTATTCTTCTTCATGGAAAAATAAGACAACCCCAGAAAATAAGACTTAGCGCATCTATGGGATCAAAAATTCCTATAACACAATGTCTTATTTTTTGGGGAACCAGGTACCACAGGAGGGGCTGGTCAGTGCTCCCAGAGTAGAATGTGATTTGCGGGGACTTGACACAGCTCTCCCCCAGATGTCAAAGCGCATAGACAGGGCCATGGGGGTCGCAGGACACTTCCTTGTGATATGCCCTGTGGTGGCGGTGGTGGGTCCTTCGAGTCTCATGAAGGCCCATAGCTGTCCAAAAGGGGGCGCTGATCTCCCCATGCTTGTGGACCTGGGCTCTGGGTGGGAGGCATCCTGTGAGCAGAAGGCCACCTACAGTTGGGGATGCAGATGGCCTTCTGCTCACCGGTACCAAACAGCACTTCCTGAGTTGGGTCCATAGGCTCAGGTGTGTGAGGAGCAGTGCAGCCTGGCCAGCGGTGCTCACTCATTGGTCCAATGCAGGAGGGTGCGGGGTTTCTTGACAAGGGGGCAGGGCCAGGCCCAGAGTTGAATGTGGTCATGTTAATGAGGGGGCAGGGCCATGTGAACAGCTGAAGGCAATCATGGCAACAAGGGGGCGGGGCCAGGAGAAGAGCAGGAAATTGTAACCTAAGCAGGAGAAAGGCTGGTCACTAGCGACACGAGGGTGGGTGTAGGGGGAAAGACTGCTGTTGGTAGTCAGGCCAGCTGCCAGGCAGCAGTGACCTGAACAAGGAGGCTGGCTTTTGGAGGGCTGGCTCCATGATTAGCCAGAAGAGGCCAGGACAAGAATGGATTGGGGCCAGACTCAACACCTGGAAAATGGTCCAGTGGATAAGGCCATAGGGCTCTATGAATGAGGATGGGGATCCCGAGTGGCGCAAAAGCCCCATGTTCCCATGGTCCAGACTGGAGGCCAGTAAGAAAGTCTCCTGTCCTCAAGGAAGGGCTTTCCTCATGAATGGGGCAGAAAGCCGGCCCTCAAGGTCCAGCAACCAGTAAGTACCCTGTTTCCGGTACTGTGATGGCACACAGAGGAGTCACACAGTATCTGAAGGACAGTAGCAGGTGCACAAAGGCTGGCGCACAGTTGCTGGATCCCAGAGGCTGGCGCACAGTGGGAGCACACAGTGGCTTGCGCACAGTGTTTGGCTCATAGAGGCTGGTGCACAGTGGCTGGCTTACAGGAGTGGCGCACAGTGTCTGGAACACAGTGACTGGTGCACAGAGGCGGTATATAGTGTCTGGCGCAATGTGCTTGGTGCACAGTGGTGGTGCACAGTGACTGATGCATAGCGGCTGGAGCACAGTGGCTGGAGTCCAGATTCTGGTGCATAGTGGGGGTGCACAGTGGCCTGCGCACAGTGTCTGTAATACAGTGGCTGGCGCACAGAGGCTGGTGCATAGTGGCTGGAATACAGAGGCTGGTGAACAGTGGCTGGCGCACCATGGCTGGCGCACAGCATTGTCACACAGTGTCTGGTGCAGAGTTGGAGGCACAAAGTGTCTGGCACACAGTCGTGGCACACAATGGCTGAGGAACAGTGGCTGGCACACAGTGGCTGCTATTCAGGGCCTGGTGCACAGAGGCTGGCGCACAATGGCTGGAATACAGTGGCTGGCGGACAGTGGCTGGAATACAGTGGCTGGCGCACAGTGGCCGGCGCACATGGCGAGTGAACTGTGGTGGTGCAGAGTGGCTGGCACACAGTAGCTGGTACAGAGTGGTGGCACACAGTGGCTGGCGCACAGTGGCTGGCACACAGTAATGGCTCACAGTGCCTGGCACACAGTGGCTGGCACACAGTGACCCGTGCACTATGTTGGCGTACTGTGCCTGGCACACAGAGGAGTCACACATTATCTGGAGCACAGTGGCTGGCACACAGAGGCTGCTGCACAGTGGCGGGAGCCCAGAGGCTGGCGCATAATGGGGACACACAGTAGCTGGTGCACAGTATGTGTTGTACAGTGCCTGGCACACAGGGTCTGGTGAACAGTGGAGGCACACAGAGGATGGCGCACAGCAGCTGGCACACACTGGTGGCGCACAGTGGCTGGCGCACAGTGGCAGGAGCACAATGGCTGGCACACTGTATTGTCTCTTGCAGAGGGGCTGGAGCACAGAGGCTGGCGCATAGAGTGGGCTCACAGTGGCTGGTACAGAGGGGCTGCAATACAGTAGCTGGCACACAGTGGCTGGGGTCCAGAGGCTGGCACACACTGGCTGCAAAACAGTAGCTGGCGACCAGGAGCGGCCACAAAGTGGCTGGCACACAGTTATGGTGCCCAGTGGCTAGTGCACAGTTGCTGGAGCACAGAGGCTGGCTCTCAGTGACTGGCGCACAATGGTGGCACACAAAGGCTGGTGCACAGGAGTGGCGCACAGTGGCTGGTGCATAGTGGTAGCGCACAGTGGCTGGCGCACAGTGGCTGTCGCACAAGAGTGATGCACAATAGCTGGCGCACTGTGGCTGCAATACAGTGGCTGGTGCACAGATTCTGGTGAACAGTGGTGGGAATACAGTTGGTAGTGCACAGTGGCTGGCTCACAGTGTGAGGTGTATAGTAGCTGGTGCACAGGGGCTGGAGCACATAGGCTGGCACACAATATGGACGCACAATGGGGGCACACAGTGGCTGGCACAGAGTGCGTGGCAAAAAGTGGCTGGCGCACAGTGGTGGCACACAGTGGCTGGTGCACATTGGCTGGCACACAGTGGCTGCAATACAGTGGGTGGCTCAGATTGGCTGGAATACACTGGCTAGCACACAGTGGTGGTGCACAGTGCCTGGAGCACAGAGTCTAGCACACTGAGGTGGCGCACCGTGGCTGGTGCACAGGAGTGGTGCACAATGGGTAGCACACTGTGGCTGCAATACAGTGGCTGGTGCACAGATTCTGGCAAACAGTGGTGGGAATACAGTGGCTAGTGCACAGTGGCTGGTGCAAAGTGGCTGGCGCACCGAGGCTGGTGCACACAGGCTGGCGCACAGCGATTAGTGCACACTGATGGCCCACAGTGGCTGGCCCACAGTGTCTGGTGCACAATGGCTGGCACACAGTATTGTCGCACAGTGGCTAGTGCACAGTGGGTGGCACAAATACTCAGGCCCACAGTGGCTGGTGCACAAAGACTGGCTCAAACTGGCTGGCACACAGGTGTAGAGCACAGTGGCTGGTGAACAGTGGTTATAATACAGTTGCTGGCGCACAGTGGTTGGAATACAGTGGCTGGCGCACAATGCCTTGCGCACATTGGGCAGCACAAAGTGTCTTGAGCCCAGAGTCTGGTGCACAGAAGCACAGTGGTAGCCCAAAATGGCTGGTGCACTGTGGCTGGCGCACAGTAGTGGTGCACAGTGGCTGGTGCACAGAGGCCAATGCACAGCAGCTGGCTCACAGTGGCTGCAAACAGTAGCTTGCATCCATAGGCTTGTGCACATTAGTTACAAAACTGTGGCTCATGTACAGTTGTGGTTGCTGCATAGTGTCTGGCACAAAGTGACTGGTGCACAGTGGTGGCGCACAGTAGCTGGCACACAGTGGCTGGGGCACAGGAGTGGTGCACAAAGGCTGATGCACAGGAGTGGCGCACAATGGCTGGCTCACACTGGCTGCAATACAATGGCTGCACACAATGGCTGGCACACAGTATTGTGTCGCACAGTGGCTGGTGCACAGTGGGTGGCACAAAGTGGCAGGCACACAGTGCCTGGCGCACGAGGCTGTCGCAGAGTGGCTGTAGCCCAGAGGCTGGCACACAGTGGCTGGCGCACAGTGGCTGCAATACAGTAGGTGGTGTCCAGTGGATGGTGCACAGGGGCTGCATTATAGTGGCTTGTGCACAGTGGCTAGAATACAGTGCCTGGTGAAAAGTGGCTGGTGCACAGAGGCTAGCACACAGTGGCTGGAATACAGTGGCCTCTACAAAGTGTCTGGTGCACATTGACTGGGGCACTGTGGTGAGCAAAGTGCTGGTGCACAGTGGTGGGGCACGCACAGTGGCTTGCGCATAGTGTCCGGCGCACACTGGTGGCCCACAGTGGCTGGCGCACAGAAGCTGGCGCACAGTGGTGACCACTGACCCGTCCTTCCTGGGGTACCATGTTCACTCTAAAATAAGACATTGTGTTATACGAATTTTTGATCCCCAAGATGAACTAAGTCTTATTTTCAGGGCTTGTGTTATTTTTCCATGAAGAAGAATACTGTACACATATTTTGTTAAATGAATGTAAAGGAAATTTTGTTACCTGTATAAGATACAGTAGTAACTCAGTTCTCAACACGAACCAGACAAACTGAGAATACTACAGTATCAGGAATTTTCTCATTTATTCAAGGACAATCATGAAAACATCTTCCTGAACATCATCATAACAATCCAATTCGTGAATTTCTTGGTGAATTTCTTGTGACTCCATTTATTTCAGAATCAATGTACCAAAACTCTCATGTTTAGCCCTGAAGTGGGGGGTGGCCTTCTTTTGGGGGGATGCCATATATAATAATACACTCAGAAGGAAATCTGTAAGTAGGCCTGATTTTCAGAAGATTTCTTACTTTAGGGGAAACAGGGTACTTACTGGTCTCTAGGCCCTGAGGACCTGCTTTCTGCCCCATTCATGGGGAAAGGCCTTCCTTGAGAACATGGGCCCTTCTCCCTGGCCTCCAGTCTGGGCCATGAGAAGGTGGGGTTTTTGTACCACTGGAGACCCCTATCCTCATTCACAGGGCCACATGGCCTTATCTTATGGACTATATTCCGGGTGTTGACTATGACCCCAATCCATTCTTGGCCTGGCCGCACCTGGCTGATCATGTAGCCACCCCCCCAAAAGCCCAGCCCCCTTGTTCAGGTCGCTGCTGCCTGGCAGCTGGCCTGACTACCAGTAGCAGTCCTTTTCCCCATAATCCTCCCCCCTCGTTTCCCTGGCAACCAGCTTTTCTCCTGCTTAGGACACAATTGCCTGCTCTTCACCAGGCCCCCGCACCCTGGTTGACTTGACTGCCTTCAGCTATTCACATGGCCCTGGCCCCTCATTGACTTGATGGCCTTCAGCTCTGAGCTTGGCCCTGCCCTTTGTCCAGAAACAGGGCACCCTCCAGCGTTGGACCAATGAGAAAGCACCATTTGCCAGGCTGCCCTGCTCCTCACACACAGGAGCCTATGGACACAACTCGGGAAGTGCTGTTTGATACCTGTGAACAGGCCATCTGCTCCCCAACGGCAGATGCCCCTCTGCTCACAGGTTGCCTCCCACCCAGGTCCCAGGTCCACATGCATGGGAAGATTTGCGCCCCCTTTTGGTCAGCCATGGGCCTCCATGAGACTCAGAGGACCCACCACCCCCACCACAGGGAAATCACAAGGAAGTGTTCTGACTCACCCAAGGCCCTGTCTATGGGCTTTAACATCTGGGAGAGAGCTGTGTCAAGTCCCTGAAAATCACATTCCACTCTGGGAGCACTGACCAGCCCCTCTTTGGGGACCCTCTTCCCCAAAAAATAAGACATTGTGTTATATGAATTTTTGACCCCAAAAATGCGCTAAGTCTTATTTTTAGGGTTGTCTTATTTTTCCATAAAGAAGAATACGGTACACATTTTTTTGTTAAATGAACATACAGGAAATTTTGTTCCCTGTATAAGATATGGTAGTACAACATGAACCGGACAAACTGAGAATCCTACAGCATCAAGAATTTACTCATTTATTCAAGGACAATCATGTCAACATCTTCCTGAACATAATCATAAAAATCCAATTTCTGAATTTCTTGTTGAATTTCTCGGGACTCCATTTGTTTCAGAATCAGTGGACCAAAACTCTCATGTTTAGCCCAGGGCTGGGTTGGGGTACGGGGGAGCCTTCTTTTGGGGAGATTCCTTTGTTTTCACTCAGAAGGAAACTAAGTCGGTCTGATTTTCAGAGGATGTCTTATTTTAGGGGAAACATAGTATTTACTGATCGCTGGGCCCTGAGGATTGTTTTCTGCCCCATTCACGGGGAAAGACCTTCCTTGAGGTAATGGGACACTCTCGCTGACCTCCACTCTGGACCACGGGAAGGTGGGGCTTTTGTACCACCGAAAACCCCCATCCTCATTCACAGGGCCCCATGGCCTTATCCTATGGACCATATTCCAGGGGTTGATTCTGGCCACAATCCATTCTTTGCCTGGCCACTTCTGGCTGATCATGGAGCCAGCCCCCCAAAAGCCCAGCCCCCTTGTTCAGGTCACTGCTGCCTGGCAGCTCTCCTGACTACCAGCAGCAGTCCTTTTCCCAACACCCTTCCCCCCTCATTTCCCTGGCGACCAGCCTTTCTCCTGCCTAGGTCACAATTCCCTGCTCTTCACCTGGCCCTGCCTCCTTGTTGACATGACTGCCTTCAGCTGTTCACCTGGCCCCGCCCCCGCATTGACTTGATGGCCTTCAGTTCTGGGCCTGGCCCTGCCCCTTGTCCAGAAATAGGGCACCCTCCAGCGTTGGACCAATGAGCAATCACCACTGGCCAGGCTGCCCTGCTCCTCACACACATGAGCCTATGGACACAACTTGGGAAGTGCTGTTTGGTACCTGTGAGCAGAAAGCCAGCTGCATCCCAACTGCAGATGGCCCTCTGCTCACAGGTTGCCTCCCACCCAGGGCCCAGGTCCACAAGCATGGGGAGATCTGCGCCCATTTTGGTCAGCCATGGGCCTCCATGAGACTCAGAATACCCACCATCCTCACCACAGGGAAATCACAAGGAAGTGTCTTGAGACACCCCAGGCCCTGTCTATGCGCTTTGACATCTGGTGGAGAGCTGTGTCAAGTCCCCGAAAATCACATTCCACTCTGGGATCACTGACCAGCTCCTCCTTGGGGACACTGTTCCCTGAAAATAAGACATTGTGTTATATGAATTTTTGACCCCAAAGATGTGCTAAGTCTTTCAGGTGTTGTCTTAAATTTTTCTATGAAGAAGAATACGGTACACATTTTTTGTTAAATGAACATAAAGGAAATTTTGTTCCCTGTATAAGATATGGTAGTAGCTCTGTTGTCATCATGAACCAGACACACTGAGAATCCTACAGTACCAAGAATTTACTCATTCATTCAAGCACAATCATGACAACATCTTCCTGAACATCATCATAACAATGCAATTCCTGAATTTCTTGGTGAATTTCTTGTGACTCCGTTTGTTTCAGAATCAGTGTACCAAAACTCTCACGTTTAGCCCTGTGGTAGAGAGGCCTTTTTTCCCAGGTATGCCTTATATTTCACTCAGAAGGAAACCTGTAAGTATGTCTGATTTTTAGAGGATGTCTAATTTTTGGTGAAACAGGTTACATACTGGTTGCTCAGCCCTGAAGACCGGCTTGCTGCCCCATTCATGGGAAAGTCCTTCCTTGAGGACATTGGAGCTTCTTGCTGTCCTTCAGTTGTACCATGGTAAGATGGGGTTTTTGAGTGACTGGAAACCCCCATCATAATTCTCAGGGCCACATGGCCTTATCCACTGGACTATTTTCCAAGTATTGACTCTGGCCCCAATCCATTCTTGGCATAGCCCCTTCTTGCTGATCATGGAGCCATCCCCCAAAAAGCCCAGCCTCCTTGTTAAGGTCACTTCTGCCTGGCAACTGGCCTGAGGACAGGCGCAGTATTTCCCCCAACACCTGCCCTTGTGTCCCTGGCGACCAGCCTTTCTCCTGCTTAGGTCACAATTGCCTGCTCTTCAACTGGACCCGCCCCCTTGTTGACATGACTGCCTTCAGCTATTCACCTGGCCCAGGCCCCTCAGTGACTGCACTGCCTTCATCTCTGGGCCTGGCCCAGCTACCTTGTCCAGAAACCCAGCACACTCCTGCATTGGACCAATGAGCAAGCACCGCTGGCCAGCCTGCCCTGCTCTTCACACACAGGAGCCTATGGACCCAACTCGGGAATTGCTGTTTGGTACCTGTGAGCAGAAAGCCTTCTGCATCCCCAACAGCAGATGGCCTTCTGCTCACAGGTTTCCTCCCACCCAGGATCCAGGTCCACAAGCATGGGGAGACCAGCTCCCCTTTTTGGTCAGCCTTGTGCCTCCATGAGACTCGGAGGACCGACCACCCCCACCACAGGGCATATCATAAGAAAGTGTCTGTGATCCCCACCGCCCTGTCTATGGGCTTTGATATCTAGAATACAGCTGTGTCAAGTCCTCAAAAATCACTTTCCATTCTGGCAGCACTGACCTGCTCCTCCTGTGGTACCTGTTCCCCCGAAAAAAGGACATTGTCTTATATAATTTTTTGCTCCCAAAGATGCACTAAGTCTTATTTTCAGTGGTTGTTTTATTTTTCCATGAATAAGCATACAGTGCACAGTTTTTGTTAAATGAACATAAAGGAAATTTATTAGCTATATATGATATTGTAGTACCTCAGTTGTCAGCACAAACCAGAAAAACTGACAATCCTACAGTATCGAGAATTTAAGCATTTATTCAATGACAATCATGTCAACGTTTTCCTGAACATCATCCTAACAATCCAATTCCAGAATTTCCTGTGACTTCATTTCTTTCATATTCAGTGGATTAAACATCTCATGTTTAGATTTGGGCTGGTGGAGCACTTTTTCCATGGTATCCCTTATATTTTACTAAGAAGGAAACTTGTAAATAGGTTTGATTTTCAGAGGATGTCTTATTTTTAGGGGAAACAGGATACTTACTGGTCACTGGGCCCTGAGGACCAGCTTTCTGCCCCATTCACAGGGAAAGCCCTTCCTTGAGGACATGGGACCTTCTTGCTGGCCTCCAGTCTGGACCATGGGAAGATGGGGCTTTTGACCCCCTGGGGAACCGCATCCTCATTCACAGGGCCCATAGCCTTATCCACTGGATAATTTTCAGATTGTTGACACTGGCCCCAAACCAGTCTTGGCCTGGCCGCATCTGTCTGATCATGGAGCCAGCTCCCCAAAAGTCTAGACCCCTTGTTCAGGTCACTGCTGCCTGGCAGTTGGCCTGCCTACCAGCAGATGTACTTCCCCCCACACCAGCACCCTCATGTCCCTGCCTCTATCCTTTTTGCGGCTTAGGACACAATTTCCTGCTCTTCACCTGGCCCTGCCCCCTTGTTGACATGACTGCTTTCAGCTGTCCACCTGGCCCCGCCCCCACATTGACTTCACTGCCTTTAGCTCTGGGCCTGACCCCACCCCCTTGTCCAGAAACAGGGTACCCACCTGCATTGGACCAATGAGTGTGCTTTGCTGGCCAGCTGCTGTGCTCCAGCCATTGTGCTCCACTTTTTTGCACAAGTCTGCGTGGGCTGGCCACTGCGCCAGCGACTGTGCGCCACCACTGTTCGCAAACCACTTTGTGCCAACCACTGTGCACCAGCCACTGTGCGACAATACTGTGTGCCAGCCATTATGCACCAACCACTGTGTTCCAGCCGCTCTGCGCCAGCCATTGTGCACCACCACAGTGCACCAGCCACTCTATTCCAGCCATTCTGTCCCAGGGTCTTTGTGCCAGCCACTGTATTACAGCCACAGTACGCCACCTCTGTGTGTCGCAATAGTTCGTGTGCCACTGTGCGTCACCCTCTGTGTTCCAACCACTGTGTGCCAGCCACTGTGCGCCAGCCAGTGTGCACAAGCCTCTTTTCTCCAGCCACTGTTTGAAAGACACTGAGTGCCCTCAGTGTGCGTCCCTAGTGTGCACCAGCCTATGTGCTCCAGCACCTGTGTGCCAGCCACTGTGCACCACACACTGTGATCCAGCCACTCTGCGCCAGCCACTGTGCACCCCAACTATGCACCAGCCACTGTGTGCCCTCACTGTGTGCCAGCCTCTGGGCTCCAACCACTGTGCCCAAGCCTATAAGCACCAGCCACTGTGCGCCAACACTGTGCACCAGCCATTGTGCGCCAATACTGTGTGCCAGACACTGTGTGCCATCCACAGTATTCCAGCCACTGTGAGCCAGACTCTATATTCCACCCACTGTGCACCAGCTTCTGTTCGCAGCCACTGTATTGCAGCCACTGTGCGCCAGTCACTCTGCACCTCTCCTGTGCACCAGCTTCTGTGCAACACCACTGTATTCCACCCACTGTGCGCCAGCTTCTGTGTGCAGCCACTGTATTGCAGCCACTGTGCGCCAGCCACTGTGCACCTTTCCTGTGCACCAGCCTCTGTGCAACACCACTGGGCTCCAGCCACTGTGCGCCAGCCACTTTGTGCTACCCACTATGCGCCAGCCATTGTGCACCAACCACTGTATTCCAGCCACTGTGTGCTAGCCTCTGTGCGTCAGCCACTTTATTGCAGCCACTGTGTACCCACACTGTGCACCAGCCACTTTGTGCCAGCCACTGTACTCAAGCCACTGTGAGCCAGCCGCTGTGCGCCAGCCTCTGTGTGACAGCCCCAGTGCACCAGCCACTGTGCTCCAGCCTCTGTGTGGCAGTGACTGTTCTCCAGACACTGTGCGTCACTTCTGTGTGCAAGCAACTGTGCATCAGCTACTGTGTTCCAGACACTGTACGATACCTCTGTGCGCCAAGTACTGTTCACCACCACTGTGCGACAGCCACTTTGCCTCAGCTCCTAAATGCCAGCCACTGTATTACAACCAATGTGTGCCACCACTCTGCGCCAGCCACTGAGAGCCAGCCACGGTGTGCTACCATAGTGCACTGGACTCTGTTTTCCCAGCACTGTGCGCCAGCCACTTTGCGCCATCACTGTACATCGGCCACTTTGCACCAGCCACTGTACACCAGCAACAATGCACCAGCCTCAGAGAGCCAGCCACTGTGCGCCAGCCCCTGAGCAAGCCTCTGGACGCAAGCTACTGTATTGCAGCCACAGTCCGCCAGCTACTGTGCATCCCCACTGTGCACCAGCCTCTGGGCTCCAGCCATTGTGCGCCAGCCTCTATGTGCCAGCCACTGTGAGCCAACACTGTGCAGCAGCCACTGTACACCAGCCACTGTGCGCCACCCCTATGTGCCATCCACTTTCTGCCAGAAACTGTGCTCAAGCCACTGTGCGCCAACACTGAGCACCATCCATGTTTGCCAGCCACTTTGAGCCAGCCACTGTACTCAAGCCACTGTGTGCCACTCCTGTGCATTAGCCTCTGTATGCCACCATTGTGCACCAGCACTTTGTGCCACGACAGTGCGCCAGTTATTGTGGGCCAGTAACTGTGCGCCGATCACTGAATTCCAGCCATTGCTCACAGGCCTTTTTGCACAAGCCACTTTATTCCAGTTACTGTACGCTAGCTTCTGTGCACCACCACTCGTGGACATGAGCCACTGTTTTGCAGACAACGTGCACCAGTCTCTGGATGCCAGCTACTGTGTTGCAGCCACGGTGCGCCCCCACTCTGCGCCAGCCTATGGGCTCCAGCCACACTGTGACAGCTTCTGTGCACTAGTCACTGTGCACAAACACTGTGCACCAACCACTGTATGCCAGCCACTCTGCGCCACCACTGAGCGCCAGCCATTTTACACCAGCCACTGTGCTCAAGCCACTGTGCGCCATTCCTGTGCACCAGACTTTGTGTGCCAGCCACTGTGGTCCACCAGTTTTCGCCAGCTATTTTGTTCCAGCCACTGTGCGCCACAAGTGTGTGCCACCACAGTGCTCCAGCACTTTATGCCATGACAGTGCGCCAGTCATTGTGGGCCAGAAACTGCGCCGGTCGCTGTATTCCAGGCAGTGTGAGCAATCCACTATGCGCAAGCCACTTTATTTCAGCTACTATGAGCTAGCCTCTGTGTGCCAGCAACTGTGCACCAGCCATTTTGCACCACCACTGTGTGCCAACAACCTCTGGGCTCCAGCCATTTTGCAACAACACTGTGCACCAGCCTGTGCGCGCCAGCCACTATATTACAGCCACCATGCACCTGCCTCTGCGGGCCAGCCACTTTATTGTAACCACTGTGCACCAGCCAATGTGCGCTACACCTGTGCACCAGCCTGTGTGCATCAGCCACTGTGTGCTACCCTCTGTGCACCAGCCACTTTATTGTAGCCACTGTGCGCCAGCCACTGTGCCGACCGACTGTGCATCAGCCTCTGGCCTCCAACCACTGTGTGCCAGGCACTTTGTGCCACCCACTGTGCACCAGCCATTGTGTGCCAGCCACTGTATTCGAACCACTGTGCACCAGCCACTGTATTGCAGCCACTGTTAGTCATCCACTGGACGCCACCTATTTTATTGCAGCCACTGTGTGCCAGCCACTGTGTGGCCCCACTGTGCACCAGTCTCAGGGCTCCAGCCACTGTTCGCCAGCCTCTGTGCACCAGCCTCTGTATGCCAGCCTCTGTGCGCCAGCCACTGTGAGCCAGCCACTGTGTGCCACCACTGTGCGCCAGCCACATTGTGCCGCCCACTGTGCACCAGCCACTATGCGACAATACTCTGTGCCAGCCACTGTAGGCCACCAATGTGCACCAACCTCTGTGCACCAGAACTTTGCGCCACCACAGTGCACCAGTCATTGTGCGCCAGACACTGTGCGCCGATCACTGAATTCCAGCCATTGTGCACCCCCACTCTGTGCCAGCCTCTGTGGTCCAGCCACTGTGTGCCAGCCTCTGTGCACCAGTCACTGTGCAAAAACACTGTGCACCAGCCACTGTGGGCAACCAGTATGCTTCACCATTGTGCGTTCCCACTGTGCCCCAGTATGTGTGCTAAAGCCATTGTGTGCAAGAGTATGAGTGCCTGCCACTTTGCACCACTACTGTAAGCCAGCTTCTGTGCACCACCACTGTGCACCAACCTCTGGGCTCCAGCCATTTTGCGCCACCAGTGTGTGCCAGCCTGTGTGCATTAGCCTCTGGGCTCCAGCCGCTGTACGCCAGCCACTGTGAGCATCGACTGTGCATCAGCCATTGGGCTCCAGCCACTGTATTCCAGCCACTGTGCACCAGCCACTGTATTGCAGCCAATATGTGCCATCCTCTGGTCACCACCTACTGTATTGCAGCCACTGTGCACCAGTCACTGTTTGCCACCACTGTGCGCTAATCTCTGGGCTTCAGCCACAGGGCATTAGCCTCTGTGCACTTCCATTGTGCATCAGCCACTTTGTGCCACCCACTGTGCACCAGCCATTGTGCAACAATACTGTGTGCCAGACATTATGCGCCAGTCACTGTGCACCAGCCACTGTGGGCCACCAGTGTGAACCACCACTGTGCACCAGCCACTTTGTGCCACCCACTGTGCGCCAGCCACAGTATAACAATAATGTACGCCAGCCATTGTGCACCAACCACTATGCACCACCACTGTGCGCCAGCCACTTTTGGCCACCTACTGTGCACCAGTCACGATGTGCAAATACTGTGTGCCACCACTAAACGCTAGCCACTTTATGCCAGCCACAGTGCTCAAGCCACTGTGTGCCACTCCTGTGCGCCAGCTTCTGTGCGCCAGGCACTTTGTGCCACCACTCTGTGCCATACTCTGGGCTCCAGCCATTTTGCGCCAACACTGTGCACCTGCCTCTGCGTGCCAGCCACTTTATTTTAACCACTGTGTGCCAGCCAATGTGCGCTACACCTGTGTTCCAGCCTGTGTGCGCCAGCCACTGTGCGCCAGCCATTGTACAACATCACTGTGCGCTAGGCACTTTTGTGCCACCTGTTATGGACCAGACACTGCGACAATACTGTGTGCCAGCCATTGTGCTCCAGCCACTGTGCACCAATCACTGTATTCCAGCCACTACGTGCCAGCCACTGTATTATAGCCTCTTTGTGCCAGCCACTGTGCACCAATCACTGTATTCCAGCCACTACGTGCTAGCCACTGTATTATAGCCTCTTTGTGCCAGCCACTGTGCACCATTTCTGTGTGCCAGCCCTGGTTGGCCATCATAGTGTGCCAGACTCTCTGCTCCAGGTACTGTGTGCCAGCCATTGTGCACCACCACTGTGCACCAACCACTGTATTGTAGCCTATGTGCTATAGCCTCTGGACTCCAGCTACTGTACTGCAGCCACTGAGTGCTAGCCATGGTGGGCCCCCACTATGAGCCAGAGTCTTGTCTCCAGCCACTGTGTGCCAGTCTCTGTGCATCAGCCACTGTGCACCAGTCATTTTGTGCAGCCACTCTGCTCTAGACACTGTGTGCCACTCCTGTGCGCCAGCCTCTGTGGATACTCCTGTGCGCCAGCCACTGTATTCTAGCCACTTTGAGACAGCCTCTGTGCACCAACCACTGTATTGCAGCCACTGTTCATCTTTCTCTGGCCTCCAGCCATTGTTCTCCAGCCACTATGCGCCAGCCATTGTGCGCCAGCCTCTGTGCGCAAGCCACTGTATTCCAGCCACTGTGCGCCAGCCTCTGTTTGCCAGCCGCTGTATGGCCGCCACTGTGCACCAGTCACTGTGATCCCCCATTGTGCGCCAGCCTCACGGCTGCAGCCACTGTACTCAAGCCTCAGTGTGGCAGCCACTGTGCACCAGCCACTTTGTGCCACCCACTGTGTGCCAGCCACTGTGCGACAATAACGTGTGCCACCACTGTGCGCTAGCCACTTTTTGCCACCACTGTGCACCAGCCACTGTGCGACAATACTGTGTGCTAGCCATTGTGTGCCAGCCACTGTATTCCAGCCACTACTGTATTTTAGCTACTGTGCGCTAACCTCTGTGCTCCAGCCACTATATTGTAGCCACTGTGCGCCAACCTCTGTGCACCACTGCTGTGCGCCTGCATCTGTGCGGCAACCACTGTGCACCAGCCCAAGTTCACCACCACAGAAATCTCTGCTCCAGGAACTGTGTGCCAACCACTGTATTGCAGCCCATGTGTGCCAGCCTCTGGATGGATGCCAGCTTCTGTATTGCAGCCACTGTGCGACAGCCACTGTGCACCCTCATTGGGCACAAGCATCTGGGCTCCAGCCACTGTGCAACAGCCTCTGTGCGCCAGACACTGTGTGCCTACACTGTGCACCAACCACTGTGCGCCAGCCACTGTGCGCCAGCCTATGTATTGCAGCCCATGTGCGCCAGCCTATGTATTGCAGGCCATGCGCGCCAGCATCTGGATGCCAGCTACTGTATTGCAGCCACTGTGTGCATGCCATTGTGTGCCCCCAATGTGCACCAGCAACTGGGCGCCAGCCAGTTTGCACCAGCCACAGTGCACCGGCCATTGTGCGCCAGCCTCTGTATGGCCGCCACTGTGCGCATGCCACTATGAGCCTTCACTGTGCGCCAGTCTCTTGGATCCAGCCATTGTGCCCAAGCATCTATGCACCAGCCACTGTGCACCCGCCTCTGTGCACCACCCCTGTGCACCAGCAATGTTGTGCCACCCACTATGTGCCAGCCACTGTGCGACAATACTGTACTACAGCTTCTGTGTGCCAATCACTGTGCACCATCACTGTGCACCAGGCATTTTGTGCCACCCATTGTGCACTAGACACTGCAACAATACTGTGTTCCAACAATTGTGCGCCAGCCACTGTGCACCAGCCACTGTATTACAGCCACTGTATTGTAGCCACTGTGTGCCAGCCACTGTGTGCCATTCCTGTGCATCAGCATCTGTGCGCCACCACTGTGCGCCAATCACTGTGTGCCAGCCCTGGTTGGCAATTACACTGTGCCAGACTTTCTGCTCCAAGCACTGTGCCAGGCACTGTGTGCCACTACTGTGCACCAGCCACTGTATTGCAGCCCATGTGCTATAGCCTCTGGCCTCCAGCTACTGTATTGCAGCCACTGTGCACCAGCCTTTGGGCTCTAGCCACTGTGCCCTAGCCTCTGTCAGCCAGCCACTGTGAATCAGCCACTGTGCAAAACCACTGTGGGCCAGCCACATTGTGTCACCCACTGTGTGCCAGCCACTGTATTTCTCGTGCCCACACTTCCTGACCCGCAGGTGGAAAGTTGGAAGGCTGCAGAAGCTGGCCCTCGCTTTGGCCAGTGCTGTGCCACTGGAGGGGGTGGATGGCATCCTGGGGGGAGAGTGTTGGGTGCGGGGTGAGGGGCGGGGGTTGTGGAGGGGGAAGAGAGGGGCTCTTTCCTCTGCTCTCCCCCCCTTCACAACCTCCTGGCTCCTCCTCCAAGTACTCCCTATGGTCTTTGTGTCTTTGTCCACAGGGAAGCCAGAAAAACTTGGGCAAGGATACAGCTTGGGCCCAGAAGTCTGGGACGCACTGAATGATGGCAGTTCTGCGCTCAAGAATGGGCTTTCTACACTGAGAGGTCTTGCTCCTCACCTACATGTAGGCCCTGCTGGCTTGGGCACTCTCAGTGCTCAGCTGGACCTGAAGGGCCTCTAGCGCCTCCAGTGTGTGCAGGGCACTTGTCCCACTCGGCCCTGGCTCTGCTCTCTGCTGCTCCTCAGTCTTCGCCTGCACTTCCACCAGGGACTCCGCCTCCTCTGCCACACTCATTTTGTGGCCAGCCGCCACTTCCACCACCCCTGTGAGATGGTACACACCCAGTCCTTACGCCTCCTCAGACGCACCTGTGCCCTGGCCTCCTAGGGCCTTTTCAGTTTCTGCACAGCATCACGCTCAACATGGAGGCCGCCTTGCCACCTGCTTCTGCCGTGGCCTGTGTGGTTCCTCCCACATTCCTTCTCTGCACCTATACCCACAAGCCCCTGTGTTCAGTGAAAGGAATTTTCTGAGGACACTCCCAATCCAAAAGACTGGCGAGACCTACAATCTCCTGACCCAGCAGGACACCCCTCCACAACCCCATGGTCCACCACACCTCCTCCCGCCATCCTCTAACAATAGGACACACTGGTCCTGAGCTGGACAGTTGCCAGAAAGCAGGTGGCGGTGCCTGGATCTCTCTGCCTGTCTCTGTTGCCCTTATCCGGGTCCTTCAGGCAAAGTCCTGGTTCAAGGGGTGCTTCTTCCCTGCAACAGGTTGGGCTCCACCATGTGGAAAGGAGGCTGCACCCATTATGCTGGGTGTGCTGGCTATGCACAATCAGCTCTTTTCACATGTACTCCAAACAGTGAGCGACACTGCCCTGGACCCCACTCTGGCCGCCCCTCCCTTCCGTAGCACCACTGCCTGCCACTGCCCTCCCTGCAAAATCCCCCCTGGCCCCACTTCTTAAGTATCATGTGGCCTTTTCCTGGCCCTTACCACCTGATCTTCCCATTGATGCACCAGCCAGAGGTTCCACATGGCGAATTTGCTTTCTCGGTCACTTACACCCAGGTCTACAGTTATCCATTTTGCAGTTATCTGGCAAAATGGACAGCAACAGCGTTGTCCCAAACACCAGAGGTTGTATTGGATTTCTGGTCAAAGTGATTAGGGGAGGAAAGGGATCTCTCTCTCCCTCCCAACCCCCTCTCCCTTCCTCCCTCCCTGTCCCTCTCCACCCTTCTCCCCCTCAGCATTAAACATGGCCTGGGGTAAGAAACAAAAATATGTGCTAATAACTGGGCCATAGAGTCTGGGCAAGAGAGGGCAAAGCACCCTGTAGGGTCTCTGAGGTCCATGCTGGAGCTAAGGGGAAGACCTATGGGTGTAGGGGAATGTACCCTCCATTCTTGCAGATCCAAGGCTGAGGAGAACAAAGACCAAGAAAGGCCTCTTTCTCTGGCTTGCAGGTCATTGCCATACTACCTACACCTTACTTCATACATTTGCACTGGCTTTCCTTCTCTCCTCCCTGTCACTCTCCCTCTCTCTTCACTTCTCTTCTTGGGGTTTCTGTCAGATATAGCAAAATTCAGTTTTTAAAAAAGATGTGCCTCTCCCCAAAGACCACCTTACTAAATAAAAGAAGTCACCCACAGGCACCTATGCAGGTGAACAATGAAATCTGGGTATTTGTGGGTGACCTTGTTCCAACAGTGCCTTCCTAATGCATCACAGACACCCGTGTCTCCTCTGAGACTGGGAAGGCGCACACAAGATTAAGCCTGGCTGGCTCCTTTGAGAGTGCCAGTGAGAAACTGTCTCTCCTTCTGGGCAACACAGGGAAGCTACTCCGGAAAGTGGCCCAGGCAATATTTGTACAAAGAGGCCCCAGTCAGTGGCTGGTGAATTTGCAGCCCTGCTTTCAAAAGAGGAGTAGAATGGTGGCCATCTCATGAGTTCTACTGAACCAGGATCAAGGCAGAGTGCAGACACCAGGTACAGTCCTTGCCAGCACCCAGCACCCAACACCTCAATCACATCCTCTGCTCATTCCCACATTCCAAAATCTTTTTCAAAAGCTGAGTGAGAAACTAGAATGGAGAAAGGCAGACCAGTCCCCAACTTAAACAAAAGGCAAGTTGTGTCCAAGTGCTTGTCGTCTCATGTTTCACCCCTAGCTTGACATGAAAAGGAAATTTGCTGGGTTGAGGTTTCCCTCTGGCATAGAAAGTTCTGATTGGCCCATGTGCCTGGTTGTGTTCCAGGAATCCTTTGGCCTGTTGACACAGTTTTGACCTTTTTCTTTCCCAAGGGTAACCCATGCAGGGTGCTGCAGGGTGCACAAGCCTCCATACAGCCTGGCCTTGGCACCCACCCTGGTGTGTGAGGCCACCCTCCTGCTCACTTCCTTGCAAGCCCCTGCCCCACCTGCATGGAGGGTGGTCCCACCTATGAGCTTTCACATTCACAGGACAGGGCCCTGGGCTTCTGTTGAGCAGTGAAGCCATCTTGAAAATGTCACCTGCCTTCTGTTGGACAATGGCATGTCTATGGGACTGACTACCCTGGACCAGGAGGTGAGAGCCTGCGAAGGGTCAGAAGCTAACATCTGACCCCTTCCCCCCTGTAGTGAACACCTTTCCTGTCCTTTGGCCATCCTAAAACTCTGGTTATCAGAAGTCACCCGCCCTTCCCTCCTCTTCCCAGGTAACACCCAGAAAGAAGAGAACAACACTGAAGGCCTTCTGAGGCCTGGTGTCTCCTCTTCTGTGGCCCTGCCTCTTTCCAGGCAGGCCGGAATGCAGAACAGGCTGCTTCCACAGCCCCCAGTGAGTGTTTCTGCTCAATACCATTACATGTTCCTGCTCCCAACAACGCAGAGACAGAAACACCTGGAAAGCTTCTTTAAGGCTCTTTCACGTCTTTGGCCTTCTCACTAGTATTCTTGTTTTACTATCTCCTTGACCCTCTCATCAAAATCCTTGAACAACCTTATAATCAGTATTTTGAACTCTGAATGCAGGAGTTAGCTTCCTTCCATCTTATTTCTTTGTCTCTGCATCATGACTGCTTCCCTGGTTTGTTTCTAGACACAAGGTAGATTTTCTATACCTCCTTATTCATTAGCCTTTCCTGTGGCTCAGCCTCCCCAGTTACCTGAGCTGGGCCCTCCAGGTGTACCTGTGTGTGCTGTGTGTTGGGTCTTGTTATTGTTGAGTCTTGATTGCTGTTGGCATCAGTGGATGGAACTAATGTCCAAACAAACTGATGGTGAGGACCAGCTGCACCCACAGTGGGAGAGGTGCTGTGCATGAAACATTCCTATGGAGCAGGACTTGTTTCTGTGGGCTTTTGTGCTATTGCATCTGCCCCTGGAAAGTGTCCATTGTGGGTATGTAGAGTTGTAACCTGGTATGCTCTAAAGCTGTCTAGCTGGTGTCCTGGCTCCCAGGAAGTGAAAAGTCAACCTCATTCTGGGGCTACTCAGCAGGAGCTAGGGGGTTGCCTGCAGATGGCTGCTATTTTTATTGGGCTTGGGAATGCCCAGGAGAGACACAGACCTGAAGCAGGGCATATTGCTGCTAGCGCTGAACTTGGGCATTTATTAATATTTGTGAGGCATGCTGACGCAAGCTGCTGCTTGTTGGAGAGGTTTTAGAAAAGTATGAAGCCTGAGCCAGGTCAGGCCATTCATCTGGAAAAGTGCTGCAAACAGTTTGATTGGAGCTGCGAATTAGATTTGGTAGGGTGTCAGAAAACCACCAATTTAGAGGAAAATGTTGGGGCCACACTGATCTTGTCGAAACACAGGTATGAATGTTAGCAGCTCTATAAAGAGGGAGATCCTAGCACAGGATCAATGACCCCTGTGAGCACCCTCATTGGGGAACAAACCGACCCCTAGTTCCTGCCCCAATGCCAGCCAATCCAGTTCCTCCTTGACTGGCCATGAAACCCTCAAAGCTACCCCATAAGGGTAATGTGGGATTCCAGCTGCCGCCAATGTCACTCAGCCATCATCCCCCCCTGGTTTTCATAATGTAAAATTACAGGGTCTTTCCTTCTCAGCTGTGGAACCATGTGCTGGGGGTTTCTAGTGTGAGCCAGGAACCTTTTCTTCTCATGGGAGGCTTCTGTAGGTGAGAAATCCCACCTCACAGCACATGTAGGTGTGGGGCCAGTCATTCTGCACTTCTAGCCTCTAACCAATCCTAATGTCCTTTCCTCTTTACTTCACAAGTTGTGGGACTTGCCTCATTTCAGCAGATCTGTGTTGTATATATCATTGTGATGTGGGAGGTGAGGAGTACTGGTCTTTACCTGTGCCACTATCTTGGTTCTTCCCCCTATAACTTGTATTTTATTGTGGAGTTTTCAACATGCCATAATTTTCTTTTCAGATAAAAAAAACAAAAGCAAAAACACTTTATTTTTATGAATCAATCATCTAATGTAATCTTAATAGTTCAGTTTGTATGAATCATCCCTTTAGCATATATACATTTCTTGGCCCCAAAGTGGAACATTCTAACATATGTCAATAAAAATGACTTCTGCAGAAAACTCTTGAAGAGGACACCGATATTGAAAATGGGAATCTAAAATAAATTTATGCTGAAGTACATGCCATTTCCCTAAGGTGACTATGAATTTTTGGCATATCACTTATCCCATTAATTTTTATAACTGCAGGAATTCCTTAATATTATCAAATCAGTTTCATGTGTGGTTTTTCTACACTTTGGAAATAACTGTGTTTCACTCATATAGTTTCTTACTGATATGTTTCATTAGTTCTTTAAATTTTAAAACATTTTGACTCACTGGCAATCTTTTTACTTTTATTAAATTCATGGCTCTGACATTGTAAATACCTTAGCTAGCTTTGAAATGTATAATTCTAAAATATGCCATCTGTTCATTGTATTTTTTATATCATTCTGAACAAAATCTCCTTTCATCCTTGCATTTTAGAACATTTCCTAAGAAGTGTTCTCCACCTGAGGGATGCCATCTTGCTTCTTCTCTTTCTCCTCTTCACATCTCATATCACCTCTGTTTCTTGAAGGAAGTGATGACCTCCATTCACCCCCACTTTCACAATATGCTAGATTGGCTTGATCTATTTTCATTACTTTTCCACCCACGCATTAAAATGATTATGCATTAAATCCACATAATAGCAGCACATTTAAATGGAACAAGTGCACAACTTTTATAAATCTTTTTATCATGGCAACCAAAACAAAATTGATAACTTTTTAAAAATTCCTCAAACCGAAAATTGTCTTCACAAACTATTTATGCTTTCATCATGTTAAGTTTATAAAACCACTTACCAATCACTGTCTTCCATTAACTCCACTAACACAAAACCATATAAAAGTCATTGATTATTAAAAGTCATTCAAATACCCTCTAGAAATAAGCAAAGTTATAAATTAACATGTCTCATATACCATGAGAAATTACATGCATTGCTTTCTCTTACTTTATTTTAGTATTGTCAGCTTTGATTTCTTTTAAAGTGTACTCAGGTGATATAGAAATGTTACTACTTTGGAAATTAATTATACATTCAATAATTCAAAGGGATTATTTATTTTACTCATAGTCTGTATTATTTTTATTATTTCTTCGATTAAAGTAATTGAAGTAAAAATTCTCAGTATTAATCCATGTATTTACTTACATAAGGTTTAAGTATTTCATCTCATTTATTTTTAAGTAGAGTGTTTACATAATCTTTAATATGCTTACATCACTCAGCTGTTCATATTTAATCGTTCCCATAAATATAACTTTTATAAATATAGCACTTTGGTTATCATAAGTGCTTAAATTCCATGCTATCCCAAAGTCAACATGGGTTGTGTAACATAATTCAGCGGATAGTAATTTGATAGTAATTTTGGTAAACAAATCTGGTATTACTTTTGTAAACAAATCCCAATAAGATTTCTGCCACTCATGAGCCCTGACACAAAATAAAAGCCATAAGAGCCCTCTGAATACTCTGGGTCTAAAATATTTCCTAGAGATCTATGCACCACTGCCTCATTCCCAACATTCTAGATTTAGTTAATAACCCTTGGTTCCCTTGATTTTTTAATGAATAAAGTGTTGTCTGCTACCCCTACTAATTTTACATAAATTGCCACCATCATTTTCCTTTTCAACATTCTTGTGCATAAGTGCTTACTTTTTTTAAAACATCTGTTATATGTACCAAAAAAATCACTATCCAGTAAAACAGGGGGTTTGTCTAATTCAGAGGCATTACTCAGCACTCAGGAGGCACTTAATACCTGTTGGAAGAAGAAACTGAAGAATAATGTGTACACATACTACATTTTGTTGTACTTAGACAATAGGAAAAAAGGGATAACCATCAATTATTCTTCCTAAGTCAAACAAATGGATCTCTGAAATCAATAAAGATTATGAACCAAAACCAACTCTTAGCTTCTACAAAACCCTAAAGATAAAGGTAAATTATAAGGGTCAATGTGTAATGAGCGCCTTCAATATAAAGAAGCCAAAAGGACATTGAGCAGATCAAAAGGACATGAAGAATCACCTCACATCTGTCAGAATGGGAATCATCAACAAATGAAAAGTGCTCTCAGGCATGTAGAGAAAAGGGAACCCTAGCACACTGTTGGTGGAAATGCAGATTGGTGCAGTCATTGTGGAAACAGTATGGAGTGTCCTCAGAAAACTGAAAATGGATCTTAAATATGACCCTGTCATCATCATCCCAGTTGCGGGAATATATTTTTAAGAAACCTGAAACACTCATCAGAAAGAATGCATGTCTCCCTGTATTCATAGTAGCACAATTTTCAATAGCTAAGATTTGGAAAGCACCTAAGTGCCTTTTGCAGTTGAGTGAATAAACACAAAGGAACAAACAAACAAAATGTGGTACAGTTACACATTGGAATACTACTAGGCAGAAAAAACAGGACAACTCTTACCATTTGCAAAGCATCGGTGGATCTATAGAATATTATGCTAAGTGAATAAGCCAGCCAGAAAAAGACACGTATTGTATGATCCCATTTATGTGTGGAATGTTATCAACAAAAATGGGGCTAGACATGGAAGCATGAACTGTCTTTGGAATCTCAGAGGAAAGGCAGAGGAGAGTGAGTGGGTGGTGGGTGGGAGGTAATCAACCAAAGACCTTGCATGCATTTATGCATAACCCACAGAAGCAGACAATGGCAGTGGTGCGGATCTGGGGTAGGGAGCTGAGTTGGCCTTTAAGGGTTCATAGGGGGAAGGAAATGAACATAAGTAATACTTCCCACAATAAAGATAAAAAAAAATAACACTGCCCAGAAAAAATGGAAAGAAAAAAAGACATGTTATACTTTGGTCAGAGGACAGGGACTGTGTACACTTCAGGAGGACAGGGGCCTGATATTACCTCCCACCCATAGGTTCTAAATTCTTTGACTTGGACAATCACACATTCCAATTTTCTCAGACACCTACCCTTGTCTGGAGAGAAGACCTGTGACTTTTTAAAGTTTACTTCACTGCTAAACCAGAATCCATGGAACTGATCCCAGAAGTTAGCAACTCTGACTGTCCTGGTTTACTGCCTTGTGGATAGCTGGCCATGAACTGACCTCTAGGCCAAGCTCCATGCAAGTCCCATGCACAATGATGTTATGCAGGAAAATAGGGTGATAATTTAGGTAAAATTAGTAGTGGTAGCAGACAATGCTTTTATTCATTAAAAAATCAAGGGAATCAAGGGTTATTAGATAAATATAAATCCATGGGGATTCTGATTTCCTAGGAACTTGTGGGGAGTTCAGAGTTCCAGTCTCTGGCAGAGGCCTTATCTGGGCACTGAAGGTGGCTTACTCTCTAAGTCCCAAGGAGGGGAATCCATTAGCAGAGGATGCTCTCTGTGCCTCTCAAAATGGACTGAGGTCTGCCCAAAGCTGTACCTTGCTTCCAAAGAAGAAAAAGCCTTTCTCATGGGCCACCCAAATTTGTGTGACACATGCCATTCTGAAGGAAGTTAAAGGATCATGAATTGGATCAGAAGGGATCCAGGGACCTGGTAATGACCCACGCAGGGAGGATAGGAGTAGGAACATAGCATAGTGTTTGCCATTCAGTATAAATGGTCATGAGGGCTCAGAAAGAGGCTGAAGTTGGGAACGATATTTTTGTTGTTATCCTTTACTTTTTAAATTCCCATTAGCTGCTTCCTAAGCCATTCCTATGTAAGTGGGACATGAAGAAAGGTGTGTTGAACATTTATTGTGTCTGGATAATTCCTTTTCTAGGAGTATATCTCCAAACAGAGTGGGATCAGAAGGGGTTGAGTCTGCATTCCCAACAGTAGTGTACAAGGGTTCCTTTTTCTCTGCATTCTTGTCATTTGCTGATTTTCTGATTTGTTGATGCCATTCTAACAGGTGTGAGATGATACCCCATTGTTGTTTTGATTTGCGTCTCTCAGATGATTAGTGACATTGAGCATGTTTTCATATGTCTCATGGCCTTCCTTATGTCCTCTTTTGAAAAGTATCTATTTAGGTCAATTGCCCATTTTTTGATTGTGTTGTTTATCTTTCTTTTTTATGTTGTATGAATTCCCTGTAAATGTTGGTTAAACCCTTATTGGAAATAACATTGGCAAATATATTCTCTTTAATGGACTTTTTAAAATTTTATTGATGGTTTCTTTTGCTTTGCAGAAATTTTTATTTTGATGTTGTGGCATTTGTTAATTTTCTCTTTAGTTTCTATTCCTATAAGAGCTGTATTGGTTAAAATATTGCTTAGGCATATGTCTGAGATTTTGCTGCCTATGGATTCATCTCATATTTTTATTGTTTTCCACCTTACATTTAAGTAACATATTCATTTTTGTGAATTTATTTTTGTGTATAGTGAAAGTTTGTGGTCTAGTTTAAATTTTTTTTGCATGTTTCTGACGAATTTTTCCAACACCATTTATTGAATAGACTCTCTTGACTCCATTGTATGCTATTGCCTAGTTTGTGAAATATTAGTTGAGCATAATGGGGTAGGTTGATTTCTGAATTCTCCATTGTGTTCCACTGGCCTATATGTCTGCTCCTTTGTCAGTATCTGGCAGTTGTGAGGACAATGACTTTAATACAGCTTGATATCTGGTATTGAGATTCCTCCTATGTTGCTCTTGTTTCTCAGGATTTCTCCAGCTTTTGAAGTCATTTTTTCATTTATTTTTTATTCCAGATGAAATTTTGGAGGTTCTTTTTAGGTCTATGCAATATTCCAGTGGCATTTTAATGGGGAGAGCATTGAATCTATAGTTTGCTTTGGGTAGTATAAATATTTTAATCATCTCAATTCTACAAATCCATGAAAACAGTATGTTTTCCATCTCTTTATGTCTTCCTCTATCTCTTTTTCTAATGTCCTATAGTTTTATAGTTTTCTGAGTACATGTCTTTTACCTCCTTAGTTAAGTTTATTCCTAGGATCTTAATTTTTTTTTTTTTTGTATCATGGTAAATGGGATTTTTTTAGTCTCTTGAAAAATGTATAGAAATGCCATAGATTTCTTGGTGTTAATTTTATATCCTGCTGCATTGCTAAATTCATTTATTATGTCTAATATCATTTTGATGGGGCCTTTATGGTTTCCTATGTACAGTATTATGTCATTTGCAAATAATGAAAATTTTAGTTTTTTTCCAATTTGAAAGCCCTTCGTTTTTTCTTCTTGTCTGATTGCTATAACTACCACTTTCAGTACCTATTGAACAGGAGGATGAATGTGGAAATTGTTCTTAATGGAAATTGTTTTAGTTTTTGCCCAATGAATATGCTGTTGGTTGTAGGTTATTCATATAAGGTTTTTATTATATTGAAGTAGGATCCCTCTATTCAACTTTGCTGAGCATTTTTATCAGAAAAGGATGGTGGATTTTGTCAAATGCTTTTTCTGCATCAATTGATCTGATTATGTGATTTTTGTCTCTCACTTTATTTTAGTGATGTATCACATTTATTGACTTGCATATATTGTACCAGCCTTGAATTTCTGTAATAAATCCAACTTGGTCATGGTATATGATCTTTCAAATATAATGCTGGATTTTGTTTGCTAGAATGGAGTTTCCTTAATATCTCAAAAAGTAACTCCCACTTGATCCTCTGATCCCACTGTAGGAATGTATCCTAAGAAACTGAAAATACCAATAAGGAAGTATATATGCACCTCTATGTATATAACTGCACAATTTACAATAGCTAATATTTGAAACAGCCTATGTGCCCATCAGGAGATAAATTAATTAGGAAATTGTGGTACATCTGTACACTGAAATAATAAGCTGCTGTGAAAAGGAAGGTTCTACCATTCGCAACTGTATGGAAAGAATAAGAGAACATTATGCTAAGTGAAATATCACATAATCTTATTTGCAGCTTATAATGAACTATATAAACTCATTAATAGAAATAGATATGGAGACAGAGAAAGATCAGATGATCAAATCTCAGAGGAAAGGTAGGAGAGGGGAGGGATGACGGTGAGAGATCACCCAAAAGACATATACGCATTCATTTAAACATAAGCATTGGACAGAGACAGCAAGGGGTGAGGGCATCTATGCCAGGAGGGCAATGGGGAAATATGGACTCATACGTAATACCTTAATTTATTAAAAATAAGAAAAAATTAAAGAAGTGATTGAGAGGGCATTATGAAAATCCAGCTCTGTTCTTGGTCCCTGAGAAAGGCAGTAAGTAGATTCCCCATACCTTAGCCAGCCTGGGATGTAGGATGTTTCCACCTTGTCCTACACAGCAATGGGTGAATGTCCTAGAATTCCGCATTGAGCACTGAAACTCCTGCAATAGGAAGGTAAGGACACCCCAAAGAGGTCTTGATTCCATCATCTCTGTTATTGAGCTCATTTTGTCCTAACTGAGAAAATTCATGGAATGGGGTGAATGCAGATTTACAGCTGTGAATATGTGAAACACAGAGTTTAAAACTCAATTATCGCCAAAAACGGTTTGTCTCAGTGGTAAAGCATTGGTCTGTGGACAGAAAGGTCCCAGGTTTGATTCCTGTCAAGAGCATGTACATTGGTTGCGGGCACATCCCCAGTAGGGGTTGTGCAAGAGGCAGAGGTCGATGTTTCTCTCTCATTGACATTTCTAGCTTTCTATCACTCTCCCTTCCTCTCTATAAAAATCAATAAAATATATTTTAAAAAAATAAAATAAAATAAAACTCAATTATCATTTATTACCTAGTGGCCTGTACACCCTCTCTGATAGGGGACCCTTAGGGAATATAAAACTGCCTGTTTAGGCAAGATCTCCTAGTTGATCATCCCTCTTGCAATCTGGAACTACTGGCTCCTAAACTAAGGTGACCAGACATCCCACTTTTGGCAGGACAGTCCCAATTTTTAACAATTTGTCCCAAGTCCTTTGGCTTTTTTAAAAAGTCCCAATTTTTGGAAAGAATGCACGACAAGCTAGGGAACAGTGGGAATACAGGAAGGGAATATACAGTTTTCAAAGGCTATGTGGCCATTTAACCTGGATATGAGTTTTATATTATTTTTGTTAATTTTATAATGTTAACTTTAATAACAACAAAAATTGTTGAGAACTAATTATCAAGAACTGCTTATCAAAGTTTGCATTGTTGATCAGTTGTTAGAATTCGACCACCATTGTTTGGACTTAATGAAAAATGGCATTTTTTGGTATTGGCAATGACGAAAACATTTTGTAACTGTCTCTCAGATGATACACATCATATTGAGTGCTAGTAAGCTAGTGAAACAAGTGATGTCATTACAAGTCAGCTATTCAGATAATTTAGGTAATTTATTTATTTATTTATTTATTTATTTATTTCATAAATTCGTAAATTTTCTTAAATTTAGCAGACAGTAGTCATATTATTTATATTTTATAATATGGCAAAAAGCCTAGTGGCAGCCTTGAAAGTGACATGACTTTACATAATTTCTATTTATTTATTATATTTGTAAATTGTACTTATGTTGAAATTTTAAACATATATTACAATACTATTTTTGCATTGTATGAAAATTTTTGTTGCCACATATATAATCAACAACCCCCTGCCCCCATCAATGGTGTCCTGCTTTACCAATGTTTAAATCTGGTCACCTTATCCTAAACTCCTACCTGCCTGCCTGATTGACCCAACTATCCCCCACAGGCATGCTCACCCCAAACTGTCCCCACATACTGTCTTGGTCACACTCAATGTTCTCCCCTGCTGGCCTGCTAGCCCAAAGCTGCTTCCCCTGCCAGCCTGGTAGCTCCCAACTGCTCCCCCCCCAAAAAAAAACAGACCTGCTAACTTTCAACTGCCCCCTAGTGCCCCCCTCCTAGTGCCCCCCTCTGCTGGCTTGTTTGCCCCTAACTGCCTCTGCCTTGCTCACTCCTAGTGCCCCCCTCTGCTCACTCCTAGTGCCTGCTCACTCCTAGTGCCTGCTCACTCCTAGTGCCCCCCTCTGCTGGCTTGTTTGCCCCTAACTGCCTCTGCCTTGGCCATGCCACCTTGGCTTTGTCAGGAAGGTTTCCCAGTCTAATTAATGTATTACCCTTTCATTAGTATAGATTATTACTATAGATTATTGTATTCTTTCCATACGAACAATTGTAAACAAACCACTTCCCTCCCCCTCAGATATATGCCCAGCCTTTCTGAGGAATTGGCTTTCACATGATTATTGATTATTGAGTATTGATTATTGAAGCAAGGAAGTCCCATGTCTAGAGAGCCAGTATAGCTGGTGTTGCCACTCAGTTTTACTGAAAATGCCTGAGAACCAGGGGAGATGATCATGTAAATTTCATTCTCAGGGCAGGAGAAGGTGAGATGAGATGTTCCCATTGAATCCCTGAAACTAAATTGGAGATGATTTTCTGCTTCCCTGGGCTTTTGTTTTACTCAGACCCTCAATGGGTCCTGTGAACCTAATCTCACATAGAGGGCAATGTGTTTGCTATATTGAGCTAGCCAATGAAATGCTGGTTCCATCCAGAATCACCCACACAGACACACCTAGCAATAATGTGTAAACTGGGAACCACATAGCCCACTCAAGATGACCATAAAATTAATCTTCACTGTAAACATATATTCTAATTGCCCTGAGAATGAGGACCTTACTAAGATATGACATTTTCAGCAGTAAAGCCAGGAAAATTCAGGAAAAATGGGAGGAGTTGGTCACAGTGCAGTTTTTTGATGCTTAGGTCTAGACTGATTGAGATGTCCAAACATGTCCTGGCATTGTATGTGCACAGGCGAAATACATATGTGCCAGGTAGAAATGGGATTGGCTCATCCAGGTATCACAGACACCTTGAGGGTCCTTCAAAAAGCAGGACACACCAGCCCCAAATCTCTTCCCTTGTGGAAAATAGGAGCCATTTTGGAAAGAGCTTAGGTGATGGGAGACAGGCATTGTGCATAATTGCCTCCAGATTGGGAGTGCACTGCTCTAAGGGAAAGGACTTGCTCCATAAAACAGAGTTCCAGCTCCAAACATTTACTGCTCAGCTTCCTTGGATTTGGTGTCAACATGAGGTATCCCACAGGAACAAAGAAAAGCACCTAACTCTGTCCTCCATCGCTCAGCAACACTGACTTTGTAAGTCAGGAGTTTAGGGGCCATGTTGGAGACATGAAAAGTTCCAGGAGACATAAATGTAACACCCAGTGTCATTACTGCTTTGATGACTGACTTTCTAGCTGTGCAAGACTCTGAGGGCAGAGAGGCCCAGGAACCTGAAAAGAGCTAACCTGAGACAATGGGAATAGTGTGATATGTTTCTTCTCACTCATACACACTGAGATCTAGCGACTGGAGCAAGTCAGATGGCTGACTTTCTAGCTGTGCAAGTCTCTGAGGGCAGAGAGGCCCAGGAACCTGAAAAGAGCAGAAGCACCCTATGGTGAGCTAACCTGAGACAATGGGAATAGTGTGACATGTTTCTTCTCACTCATACACACTCAGACCTAGAACCTGGAGCCAATTCAGATGGCCCTGTCATTCCTCCTGTGGGCATCAAAGTGGTTCTCAGTTGAGAGGTTAAGGACATCCCTCCTGAAGGGATGGAAGGTGAGGACAGTGATAGAGTTTTCTATCAAAACAATCCCATTGACATGTTACCCAAAAATCAACAGCAAATCTGGTCTCTTTCATTCTTTCTCAGCCTTTTCCTTGATGCTCCTCAGTTGAACTGAGTCCTCATGTACCCCTTGTCCCAAACTGCACATAGTCTGAGGTACAGGGATTTTTTTCCACTTCCTGAAATAGAAATATTGGGATGCAACAGATACAGTATATTGCCATCTGTAGCAGACACCCTCTTGAGAGGATCTCCTGGTAAACATCTATGAGGACTTCATACAGATCTGGGGTAAACCACATCAAGTTCTCTCCCAAAATTTGGGCAGAACCACCCCCTGGAGGCCTCAGATGATGAATCCCATCACCAGATGAGAGGAATCTGGCAGACTCTGCTCTGCCCCCTCCTCCTACTCTTTTAAGTCCCATCCAGCTCAGTACCAGGCCCCTGGAAATCTCCTAAGTTCTTTTGAGCTCAGTTACCTTTGTATTCCTCTTCCTCTCTATGGGCTGACACCTGACACAGGAGGTGGACCAGACCCTTCTGTTAGGACCATTGTTCATGTTTATATGTAGTCTTGGCTGAGTGCTAGTGCTCCGAGGTAGAGGTTGGCCTTGCTTGAGGAGACATTGGATATTAAGTAAAATCAATTGCAAAATGGATGAAACAAAAAAAACCAAGGGAAGACAGAGAGACTTCCCACAATGTTGAAGGACACAATACCCATGAAGGAGAGAACTCATTTCATTGAAGACCACTGAGAGGAAAGAAGGAAGTGGGTTTCCTGTCTTTAGATTCTGAGAGGTGACAGGTCTGACTTGGCAAGGAGCCCTACTCCAAATCTCGTCCTAATAGTGAGGCAGGATGTCACATGGGACACACAGTGTTCTTCACCACGTCTCTTACATTGTTGGTCCACTGAGAATCCTCATCTCAGAACTGTGTGACTTTTGGAGGAAAAATCTGTCTCATACGCAGAGAAATATTGGCTGGTGTATTCTGGAAAAAGTTGGATTTGGAGAACAGACAAGTCAGGATTGCTGGTCCTGGCCAGAGGGATATGGCACTGTACTCAGGAACGAATCAAAGTTCTATGGATCAAAACACTCTGACAGAGCTATGGCACAAAGTGAGTGCCCTTGTGCTTATCACAGTACAGGTGTTCTGAAGAGCAAGGGTGGTGACACCTGGCCAAGGGAGGACAGACATCTATGATGGAGTAGAGCAGAGTAATTGGGGCATGGTAGGCAGTGACAATTTTCTATGATACTATGGTTTCAGTGTGGGTGCCTAAACATGTGTGTGTTCCATTAAGTCAGTTTCCACAATACTCTCTTTAATGTGAGATAACAATGAAATGGTAGTAATCCCTGAGCTGTTCAGAAATCCTCAAGCCTTGGCCTGGATCCCTATACTTCTCCTCCATGCAAATCTGCTTCCTTCCTTGCCTCATCACTTCCCACTCCAATCTACTTAGATGCCCCTGGAAAGAAGAGCTTTGGCAAGAATTAAGCTCTTGCCTTGGACTGATAGGTTACAAGTTTACAGCATCATCCTGTTCCTCTTTGACTCCCTGCCAGTGAATATACAGGAATCTACCAAAGAGTCTTAAGTAAGCAGAAAGACAAATCTACATTCCCTTTCTCCCTTCCTCTCTCTCTAAAATCAATCAGTAAATGCTCTTAAAACAGCCGAGCTCTTTAATATACTCTAAGTGAGGTCATGCTGAGCCCTGGACAGATTGCAGAAATGGAGCCGGCCAGGATAAACCTGCCCTTTCTGTTGGGGGAATCCTGGCTGCTCCTGGATGAGAAATCACAGGTCTTCCCCTCTCTGAGGTGTGGACAAAGGGAGGACAGCTTGGCTGAGAAGGTTCAGTTGCTGCCTTCCCTGGGGGTCAATGGCAGAGCTGGGGACTGCATATTGTCCTCCACTTATCTTATTCCCTTTAGTGAGGATAGCTCCTCCACATGGCTCCATCCTCTGTCTTTGAGCCTGAAGCTGAGACCTAGGCCACATTAACTCTTTTAAGAGATAATGTATTGGGCACCACTGTTTGGGGACTTCAGCAGCTCCCAGGGAAGCAGCGCTTCAAACTACATCCTCTGACAGCATGAAGCTAAGCAAGTACCTTCCCTTCATCCAGGCCCTGGCTGTCCCTGGGGGCCTAAGATGGTACAGCCCTTGTTGGCCCAAGACCCTGCATTCTTCAGGGAAGGCAGCAGAGTTTGGATGGGGCTATCCCTGACTATTTCCTTAGCATTTCCTATTTTATTTCAGCTCAGCACTGGACCCTTTGACCCCTTCTATTTGCCCATGAGTTCATTACCTTTGTCTGTCAACTTCGTCTAGCCTGGAATGTCCCCTGCCACACCAGGTGGCCAAAATGCTCATCTCAGTGCTGATTAGCTTGTTACTCCATTGATTAGGCACAAGGGTATTGCTTGTTAGGTAGCTCTAGGCTTAAGACTGAGGACACATGAACAGAAACCAACCCAAATAGGAAGGTTGGATAAGAAACATGGGGCATATGAAGTCAGACTGATTTGTGGAATTGTGGGGAGAAAGGATATTGCACAAAGAAAGGGTTCTGTGGGACTGAAACGCTCTAGGTCTTGGAATAGCAGCAGTTAAGGTGAGAGATGGACTAGTTCCTTCTGAAAATTCCAAGGAGAGTCTGATTCCTGGATCCTCCAGTTGCTAGGCCCCCAGCATTTATAGCTGTACGTACATGACTCCAATCTCTGCTCTGTGATCCCATCTCCTGCTCCTCTCCTGTCCTCAGATCTGCCTCCACATACCTATTAATCCATTGCCTTTGAAATAGTTAGGGCTCTCTGGACCATCTGGAGATTATGAATACTTGGCTGGTGTGATTTCAAAGACTGAGAACCACAATCTGCAAGCTGGGAGGCCCCGGAAAGTTGTTGGTCAAATTTAGCCTGAGTCTGAGGACCTGAGAACCAGAGGAGCTGGTGGTGGAAGATGCAGTCTGAGGACAGAGGCCTATGAGATGAGTTGTGATGCCCCATTCCCCAGTGATTCAGCAATAAAGGGGTGAGCTCCTTCTTTGTTTTAGGCAGGTTCTCAGTGCATTGATGCTGTTCACATAGGGAGGGTGATCTCTTTTTAGGAGTCCACCAATTCAAATGCTAACCTCTGGAAGCTGACCAGAGACACACCCAGAAATCATTTGTAAGGTGGGCTGCTGTCCTGTCCTATGGGCCATGAAGCCAAGGCATACAATTAACAATAAAAATGCCATCTGCACACTCCCCTTTTCCTTGCTAGGTAACATTTCCAGATCCAAGAGATTACCAACTGGATATCTCTGGGCACTCATTGCTCATGCTCAGGACCAGCCTTTGAGTCCTGCACAGGAGTGTGGGCACGAACACACACACACACACACACACACACACACACACACACACACACACAAACACACACACAGGAAAGGTTCTCTGAGGGGCTGTCCTCAGGTTGTTTTGCACAGTAGCTAAATGAGATGTCCCTGACACAGGAGCTACCCCAAACCGACTTTTATTTTATTTTATTTATTTATTTTTTAATATATTTTATTGATTTTTTACAGAGAGGAAGGGAGACAGAGAGCCAGAAACGTCGATGAGAGAGAAACATGGACCAGCCGCCTCCTGTACATCCCCCACCGGGATGTGCCCACAGCCAACGTACATGCCCTTGACTGGAATCGAACACAGGACCTTTCAGTCCACAAACCGATGCTCTACCACTGAGCCAAACTGGTTTCAGTCCAAACCGACTTTTAAACGTCCTTTAAGATGACCCAGCTGTCCTTTTCTTGAAGTACTCATATAAATGGAAATCTGAGAGGCTGTTTCCACTGTTTGAGTCTGCACACAAAGCAAAGGAAAGATCTGGAAATATCCTTCAGTGTAACCCTGCCTTGCTCACAGTCTCACTTCTGCAGCCTTCATGAGTGCTTCCCATTAAAATATGCCTTACCTTAAACCAAAGAGGACAATATCTTTCTACAATCAAAGCTATTTTAGGAAGTCTCTTATTAATTCCCACACTGGTACCCATGTTTTTTATTATTTTTTTGTTTTTTGTTTTTTCTTTTAAAGGAATTCCCACCCATCCCCGAAAGGAAGCGGCTTTCAGTGTGGAGCCTTGGTAACATGCAGTTGTACCTGTTGATAACTGAGGAAGCATGGGGCCCAGCCCCTAGTTAGCATTAAATAAATGAAGAACAGGTGATCAGAGTGTGACTCCACCTGAGAGAGGAGAGGACTCCCCCTGGTTCCTGGGAGGCACTGCTTCAGGAGGGAGGAAGGAGAAGCACGAAGTGTTGACTGATGGCTGCACTCTGGGTTTGGGAAAATACTGAAGGGAGAAGAGGGGTACACTGGACTCTAGAAGCACAAGCCCAACTTTGTTCAGAAGTTCTACACTAGACTGAACATTCATGATGTCTGTGTGTGGATTAATCTCTTCATGGTGTTGTCTAGACCTGTTAGGTGGAGGCAGTTAGGAGGAAGTTGGCTCACCAGACAAATCCCCATTATCTCTTTTGAGGAGCAGGACAGCAGAGCCAATTGGGAAACATTTCATCGAGATGGAAAGGGAACTGTGCCAAGCTTGGTACAAGGGCAGTGGGTTGGGCCTTAGTCAACTCTACAGAGCACAGGTTTGTCCCTCCAGAACTCCTCCAGTTCAGTCCCCATGAAATACTGATTGAGTGTTGTGTCAAAGGAGACAGTGAGCCTAATGGAAGCTCTCATCTGTGCTCCTCTCTCTTCCTTCATCCCACCAATTCTTCAAGGCTTCCCTCAGTTACCAGGGTTTCAGCAATAGGCTGCATAAGCAAGGCCCCAGAAAAGGACAATGCTGACTAGATTCCAGGGGAACCAAGTTTAATATCCAGTGATCTCTGTGGTACACTTGTTTTCCCAGTGAACGCCAAACTGGAGTAGGTTCTTCATGTCCATGATGAAAGACGAGAGGAGTTCAGAGCGCACTCCAGCCACAGAGACATAAATGTCCCTGCTCACAGGGAAGGAGGAAGTGAGCAAGCAGGATCCTGTGAGCTCAGAGAAGGTTTGCTCTCGTTTTCCCATGGGGCTTGCTGCACTGTGCTAAGGTCCGCAGATAGCATATAAAAGAGACATCCGCCCCTTCTCAGACTGGAGCCTAAAGATGGTGAGGGAGGCTTTGTGCCGAACCTGCACCAGAGAATTAGTGTGAGATTTCTGAAGGCTAAAAACTGATAGCGTCCTTCAGGAGTTGAGCTTGAGTGCTCAGGTCTTATTGGTGTGAGTCTATCTCGTTATAATCCCACATGTACTGTCTCTCTCCCCTAACCCTCCCCTCCCCATCACTGCCTCTTCTAGAGCTTCTGTCCCAAAGCCCTGAATGGTGAGAGGTTGATTCAGAACAGACTGAATTCATGAACTTGGGAATGAGAACAAGGCACAAACAGACTGGTAAGTCCAGGACCATGGCTCCTGGTGAGTCACAATAAAATAACTGGTCACCCAAGAACCCAAAGAATGGTATCTCACCTGGGTGGTGAGGAGCACAGGAGCCAGCCATGCTAGTGGCACTCCAAGTGCCTCCTGAGCTCAGAGCTGGGCAGGGCAGGCTATCTGTTCATAGCAGGATGCCCTGCATTGAGTTTGGGGGTAGGAAGGTGGTTATGGCTATTCATTCACAGGCCTTCTCTGAGCATGGACTGTCTTCCCTGACTCTTCACTTCAGACCTCTGAGTTGGGGCCTTTAAGAGTATTCAATCTCCTTGGAACCTGGCCAATGAGCTGTGGCTAGTACATATGTTTAAAAATAGATCCAGGAGGAGATCCCCATTTCCAGAGCCAGACTGTCAGTTTGAACCAGGCTGAGGTAGGGAGGTGGGAATTGAGGAAAGAAAAAAAGTCAGGAGAATAGGATTGGGAGGGTTGCGAGCCATTGACTGACTACAGTAACATTATTAATTGCATAATACTTTTTTTATTAAATTATTATTTGTGTACATATTTTACCATTGCCCCTCCCACCCACATTCATACCCATCCTCCCCAGAGTTTTGTGTCCATTGCTTGTACTTATATGCATGTATACAAGCCCTTTGGTTGATCTCTTATCTCTCCCAGATCTCTCTCCCCTCCCTGCTGTAATTTGACAGTCTGCTTGTTGCTTTACTGTCTCTATATCTATCTTTGGTTCATCAGTTTATAATGTTCTTTATTGTCCACAAATGAGTGAGGTCATGTGGTGTTTCTCTTTCACAGACTGGCGTATTTCACTCAGCATGATGTTCTCCAATTCCATCCAGGTTGCGGCAAATGATGAGAATTCCTTCTTTTTATGGCAGCATAGTATTTCATTGTGTAGATATACCATAGTTTTTTGATCCATTATCTGCTGACGGGCACCTAGGCTGTTTCCAAATCCCAGCTATTGTAGATTGTGCTGCTATGAACATAGGGGTGTATATATCCTTTTCTGATTGGTGTTTCTACTTTCTTGAAATATAATCTTAGGAGTGGTATTACTGGGTCAAATGGGAGTTCTATTTTCAGTTTTTTGAAGAAACTCCATACTGTTCTCCACAGTGGTTGCACCAGTCTGTATTCCCACCAGCAGTGCATGAGGGTTCCTTTTTCTCCACAACCTTGCCAACACTTGTCATTTCTTGATTTGTTGATGTGGGCTATTCTGACAGATGTGAGATGATACTGCAATCTTGTTTTGATTTGCATCTCTGTGATAATTAGTGACATTGAGCATGTTTTCATGTGCCTTTGGCCTTCCTTTTATCTTCTTTTGAAAATAATCTATTTAGGCCAATTGCCTAAATAGATTATTTTTAATTAGATCATTCATTGTCCTTTTATTTAGTTGTATAAGCTGTCTGTAGATGTTGGAGATTAAACCTTTATCAGTGATATCATTTGCAAATATGTTCTCCCACACAGTGGGCTTTCTTGTTTTGTTGATGGTTTCTTTTGCTGTAAAAAAACTTTTTACTTTGATGTAGTCCCATTTGTTTCTCTTTAGCTTCCATTGCCCTAAGGGCAGAATCAGTGAAGAAGTTTTTTGGCCCATGACTGTGATTTTGCTACCTGTGGATGCCTCTAGTATTTTTATGGTTTCCCATCTTATGTTTAAGCCCTGTATCCATTTTGATTTTATTTTTGTGGATGGTGTAAGTTGGTGATCTAGTTTCATTCTTTTGCATGTATCTATCCAATTTTCCCAGCACCATTTATTGAAGAAACTGTCTTGATTCTATTGTATATCCATGCCTCCTTTGTCAAATATTAATTGAGCATAGTGATTTGGATTGATATCTGGGTTCTTGATTCAATTCCATTGATCTATATGTCTGTTCTTGTGCCAGTACCAGGCTGTTTTGAGGACAGTGGCTTTGTAATAAAGCTTGAAATCTAGTATTGAGATCCTTCCTACTTTACTCTTATTTCTCAGAACTGATGTGACTATTTGGGGTCTTTTATTGTTCCAAATGTACTTTTAGGGTCTTTCTAGGTCAGAGAAATATGGCATTGGGTATTTTAATGGGGAGTGCATTGAACCTATAAATAGCTTTTAAAAATATGGACATTATGATGATGTTGATTCTACCAAACCATAAATATGGTATGTTCTTCCATCTGTTTACATCTTCCTCTATCTCTTTTTTCAGTGTCATGTAGTTTTATGCATATAGGTCCTTTACCTCCTTAGTTAAGTTTATTCCTAGGTATCTTAATTTTTTAGTTGTGATGGTAAGTAGAATTGCTTTCTTAATCTCTGTTTCTGTAAATTCACTGTTGGTGTATAAAAAAGCCCTAGATTTCTTGGCATTAATTTTGTATCCTGATACATTGCAAATTTATTTATTAAGTCAATTAGTTTTTTAATGGAGTCTTTTGGTTTTTTTATGTACAATATCATGTCATCTGCAAATAAGGATAACTTTACTTCTTCTTTTCCAATTTGGATACCTTTTATTTCCTCATCTTGTCTAATTGCAATGGCTAGTACTTCCAGAACTATGTCAAACAGGAGTGAAGAGAATGGGCATCCCTGTCTTGTTCCTGTTCTTAGAGGGAATGGTTTTTTTTTTGCTCATTGAATGTGATGTTAGCTGTGGGCTTATCATATATATAGCTTTTATTATGTTGAGGTATGATCCTTGTACTCCCTCCTTATTGAGAGTTTTTATCAGGAAAGGGTGTTGAATTTTTTCAAATGCTTTTTCTGCATCAATTGATATGACTATATGATTTTTATCTTTCAATTTGTTTATGTGATGTATGACGTTTATTGATTTGTGAATATTGTACCATCCTTGCATTCCTGGAATAAATCCTACTTGGTCATGTTATATGATATTTGTGATGTTCTGCTGGAGCCGATTTGCTAGAATTTTTTTGAGGATTTTGGTATCTATGTTCATGAGAGATATTGGCCTGTAATTCTCTTTCATTGAATTGTCTTTATCTGGTTTTGGTATTAGGGTGATGCTGGCTTCATAGGAGTTTGGAATTATCCCTTCCTCTTGAATTTTTTGGAAAGATAGAGTTTAGTTCTTCCTTGAATGTTTGGTAAAACTCTCCTGTGGAGCCATCTAGCCCTGGGCTTTTGTTTGCTGGAAACTTTTTGATGACTGTTTCAATTTCTTCCCAAGTCACTGGTATATTGAGATTTTTAGATTCTTCCTGATTGAGTTTTGGAAGGTTGTATTTTTCTAGGAATATGTCCATTTCCTCCAGGTTGTTCAGTTTGTTGGAATAGAGTTGTTCATAGTATTTTGTAACAATCTTTTGTATTTCGGTAGGGTCTGTTGTTATTATATTTCACCTCTTTCGTTTCTGATTTTGTTTATTGAATCCTCTCTCTTTGTTTATTAATTAGCCTGACTGAAAGTTCATTCATCTTGTTTATCCTTTCAAAAAACCAGCTTTTGGTTTTGTTGATTTTATGTATTGTTTATTTAGTCTCTATGTCTTATATCTCCACTCTGATTTTTATTTTTTCCTTCCTTCTACTTACACTGGGCTTTTCTTGTTGCTTTTTTTCTAATACTTTGCATTATAGAGTTAGATAATTTGTTACCATTTTTTCTTGTTTTTTTGCAATTGGCTTGTAGGGAGATGAACTTCCTCTTAAAACTGCTTTTGCGGTGTCCCATAGATTTTGGATAGTTGTGTTTTTATTGTCATTTGTTTCCAGAATGTTTTAATTTCTTCCTTGATTTTTATGGTAACCCAGTCCTTGTTTAATAGCATGCTGTTTAGTCTCCATGTGTTTGATTTCTTTGGATTATTTTTATTGTAGTTAATTTCCAATTTTATGCCACTTTGATCTGTGAAAATACTTGATATGATTTCTATCTTCTTGAACTTGAATAGACTTTCCCTATATCCTAACATATGGTCTATATTTGAAAATGACTCATGTGAACTTGAGAAGAATGTATATTTTGTGGCTTTGGGGTGGAATGTTCTGAAGATGTTGACTAATTCCATCTGCTCTAGTGAGTCATTTAGGATTGATATTTCTTTGCTGATTTTTTGTTTAGGTGATTTGTCCAATGGTGACAGTGGTGTATTAAAATCTCCTACTATGATTGCATTGCTATTAATCTTTTCCGTAATGTCCTCCAGCAGTCTTTTTTTTTATGTATTTGGGTGCTCTCATATTGGGTGCATATATATTTACCAGTGTTATTTCTTCTTGTTGGATGCTCCCTTTAGTATTATGAAGTGGCCTTCATTATCTCTTGTTATCTCCTTCACTTTGAGGTCTACTTTGTCAGATATAAGTATTGCTACCCAGCTTTTTTTTTTTTATTTCCATTCTCTTTGTAAACCTTATTCTATCAATTTACCCTCAGTCTGTGTGTATCTTTTTGTTGTTGTTGTTTTTTCTCAAGTGTTTTTTTTGTAAACAGCGATATAAGGGTCTTGTTTTCTTATCCAATTCATTAATCTATGTCTTTTGATTGGAGCATTTAATCCATTTACATTTAAAGTTATTATTGACGGGTACTTATTTGATGTCATTTTTATTCCATTATTCTTCCCTATTATCCTAATATTGTTTTGTTTTGTATTGTCCCAAAGTTCCCTTAGACTCTCCTGCTTTTTAATTTTTTTTTTCCAGAAGGTGCTCTAATTGGGTATTTTTTTTTTCCCATCTTGTCTTCTAGCTCACTGATGCAGTCCTCTGCTTCTTCTAGTCTACTCTTGATGCTTCCTATTGAGTTCTTTATTGTAGTGATGTCATTTTTAATTTCTTGTTGGTTCTTCTTCATTTCTTGTTGGTTCTTACTCATATTGTCAAATTTGTCTTCTATTCTTTTTAGCCATCTTATGATCATTACTCTGAATTCTTGCTCTGATAGGTTGCTTGCCTCTAATTCATTTACTTCTTTTTCTGGTGATGCCTGATTTTCTTTCATATGAGGGTTGTTTCTTTATCTCCCCATTATCTCTCTTTTTAGGATGTCTGGTTGTGTAGTTCTCTCCCTACTGCTTTAAATTAAACAACACAACCAGGTACAATACACAAGGTACTGACTAGATATGTGTTTGTGATATTAATAACCTCCAATAAAGGTGACTAGAACCCAGCTAACAAAAAGATACAATCAAACAAAAAGAATAGTAAAAATCTTATAAAAAAAAAAAGCATACAACTTCAATATAGTTAACATTCAACACACAACTACAAAGAGATAGAGAGAAAGACTATTTTTTGGACAGTGATGAGGAAGGTGTGAATGGGCTTGGAGCAGGGGTTGGAAATTAGATAATCACAAGTAGGGTGAAATTTTAGGAGAGTGTAAACAGAAAGAATGGGGAAAGTCTAGAGCAGAAAAGGGTTAAGATAAACAAGGCACCAAAGGAAAAGGTTGAGAGTGATGGCATAAAGGTAGGATTGAGTTAGAATAAAGCATTGTATAAAAGTAAAGATAAATATAGACTGTAAAACAATAATCCCAAAATAAAAAATAAAAATAATAAAAATAAACAAAGAAAATAATATAAAAATGGTAAAATTGTAGTAGTTTTAATATTAATTACATACACAATGTAATAATTAAAAAGGGTAAAATCAAGTGAGGAAAAAGAAAAAATAGTTTCTTGAGTAAACGTTGCAAATAATGAAAACAAATATGAAAAAATTTTTTAAAAAGTTAAAAAATTTAAATAAAATTTGCAGTAATGAAGGTCATTTGCTTCCTCTGTTGTTGTAATCCAGTACTGATTTTAAGGAGTTTTTGCTTTGATTTTATTACACTAGGGTCAATTTGTGAATTAGCCTCTGGGTGGCAGTGTTTCTAGGTTGACTTCTCAGGCTCTAAAGCCTCTCTAGCTTCCCCCCCCCCCCCCCCCCCCCCCCCCCCCCCCCCCGTCTCTGAGGCACTGATCTATGGAGGAAGGGAGCGGGCAAGTCCGAGCCAACTGTAATCTCCTGTAATTCTTTGATATTTCTCCGAGTCAGATCCAAATGTGTTGCTCTTTAGATATCTCCCCTATTAGGAGTTCTGTCCACTTTCACAGGTGACACCCGCCCAACAGCTGGGGCTTCTACTTATAATCACTGTCCCTGTCCTCCAGTTTCCACGTGCCCTGTGTGCACAGGCTTTTGTCTTCTCCCCGAACACTCACTCACCCTCTCGCCCAAAGGATTACCTTTTCACTGTGTGGTGGGGCACTCCTATGACTCCAAGTGTTTGTGCCGCCTGGGATCAGCGTTCTGGGGGTCACAGCTGCTTGGTGGTCGCTGCTGCTGTGGATATTCAGGCCTCTGACACGATTCAATTTCCCTACAAGGTGGCGAGCTTTTCCCATCCAAGCCAGTAGGTAGCTCCTGGGAGGGACCTCGCCCAGCGTGGGTGCTTCCCTGTCAGGGGCACCCTGGTCTGCGGCCCCCCAGCAGTTTCTTCTGGTGTTCAGCTGTCTCTTGGCTTGCTAATAAACACTCACGGCACAAGACCGTCAGCTGCTCTCTCTTTCTGCTTTGGGACAGGCTCAGAATCCGCCTATCTATTCTTCCGCCATTTTGTCTCCCCCGCATAATACTTTTTATACACAAACACTTGAATAGAAGGTCTGTCAAAAGAAATGTTTTATTTGTTCCTCTTAATCTCTAAGTGGGAGACAGAAGCAGAAAGACAAATTCTCAGTACAGCAAATCACAGTAAACAGTTACAGACTTCTTGGTAAGCCATGAAAGGTTGTTCTCATTCTACTGATAACTGCCATCCAAACAAGTCTGGGAAAATTGTATGGGTAAAGGACCCAGCCTTGTCAGTCCTTTTGGGTGCAAGGACCCTGTGGATCCAGCCTTGTTAGTGCCTTTGGGACAAGGACCATGTCAGCTTACACCCAGTCTCCAACAGATCTTCTTTTTGTTTTTGTTTTTTTGTTTTTTAGGCTACCAATAATAAAAGTAAAATTTAAACATTAATAATAAAGCTCTAATATTAAAACAGTTATAAACAATGTCGATGTAAAACTGAATTACACATATATTATTGTTTTCAAAATTTGAATGTCACAAGCAAACAATAAGAGAGAAATCAAAACTATGGATATGTTAATATTTTAGCTACTAAATGAAAGAGAGTTTCTTGAGCTGCTGATGTATATTTACTCAGAGTCCTTGGACTTGGTTGCACAAGACTTTGTAGAAGACTGGCAGGTAACATGCTAGCAGGAGTAGGAACATGGTTGAAGTAGCAGCTTAAACTTCTTGCTTTTTCACACTCTGCTGCAGCTTAACCACTTCAGATGACTCTATGTTGGCACTTCAGTCCCTTGCATAGCTTTTAGTTTTCTTCTTTCTCTGCTTTGCTGTCATTAGGGCAGTACTTACTTCTTTTGAGTGAAGGGACAGAGGAGCTTGCTTGAGTCCATTGTGGTGATACACATAACGCTCTGGCACCTGAATTGGCTGTATTGTATCTTTTCCTTCTGGGAAGATATAAAACACAACCTCTTCCCCACATTATTAATGAATCTGTTAAAACTCTTTTCTGGTTTATGCTTCCTTCCACTTAGCTAACTCAGTGGAGGCTGTTGTAGAGGAGGCCTGATGCCTTTTGCCTGCTGTATGATCCTCTGCAACACAATTCAAAAAATGTTTAAAGTATAAAACATATGACTGAGCGTCTCTTGAGGTGACACATAACAACTGTCTCCCCCTTTTTTGTTTTAGTAAATGATTTTAAGAGTATGATTGGCTCTTTCTATTACTGAGTGACATTATTTATTATTTATTTATTTATTTATTTATTTATTTTTATTTATTTATTTATTTTTGAGTGACATTTTGCTAGATTTGATTAGGTTTAAGTCCTAGGCGATTTACCCTTACAGTTTATACAGAAATGTGGATAGTATACTGAGGGCATTGCTTCTAGTAAAACATGAAATTGTCCTTCTCAAATAACAATTAAAAGATGGAACAGTAAATTAAAAGTTCCTCTGAATTAGTGTGCCCTATTGTAGCTGTTTCAATTATTTTTGCTATCCTTACCACATAAGCATTATTACTATAATTTGATGGGCTCTGTGGTAAAATATATTAAGGCATAACTAAGAGTTTGTATTTCTACTGAAATATAAAGGGTTTGAATGACCTTCGCTTCTCTGCTGTAGTAGATCCAGTCTTTCTAGAACTGGATTATAAAAATGGATAATGCCCAAGGCATAACATTTCTTTTAATGTAGTGGTTAATACTATTCCCTGTGTTAGAAAAAAAGCAAGCCCCTAAGCCAGGGTTCTTGGTAGAATATAAAATATTAAACATTTGACTTCTATGTAGAAGGGTGTGTATACACGGTCTGACAGTAGACACACCAACCTTTTTTGCCCTTGGTCCTAGGCAATCTGTAGGAATGTATAGGTGCTCACTGCTAGTGTGGCAAGACATCTTCACTATTTTTATTTCTGGACTATTTCTCTTCTGTTATATGGGCCACTGTCTAGTCTGTGGCTGGAACAGTTCTATCAGGTCCTCTCTGGGATACGTTGTCTCAGGAATCCACATGGCTTTTCTGGAAATATACAAACTTATTCAGGACAAAAGGTTAATAAAGAAATATTTTCTGTAAATTAGATTTGGGATCCTTTTGATTTTTGTCCAGATGATTTTCTTTTGGCTTATTTTGATACTATAAGATTTCATGGGTGTCTTGTTATCAGTATTATAACTGAAAACTAATATTTGAGTAGAAATTTTAAAGCAATAAAGGCTTGATGTAATTCACTTACAGGATATTTCTTGTAAGGTATTATTCTATTAATTTCCTTTTTTGTATTATGAGGCTTTTGAAAAAATTTTAATGCAGTCTTGATAGTCTTTTACTTTTAATTTTTGTATAGTAATATGGCTTCTTTGGTTTATTGTATGCTAAGCAATTTTACTATGAGATGAACTATCAATAAAATTTTGTTAATACTTTAGGAATAGTTTTTTTGTATAGTATTATTAAGTTTTTATGAATACTCACTGATTTTAATTACCTAATTTAAATTAACCTGAAATAAAGCTTAATTTAAATTTAATTTGTCCTAGATTATTGATAATTAAGCTTTTAATTCCAGTTTTGCTATTAATATTTAATTTTACAAAAAAACTACCAGAGAAAAAGAACAAATATTATTTACCTTAGTTTAAAAAGCTCAATATATAGAATTTACATTATAATTCCTATAATATTTGAAGGAAACCTCTTTACTTCCTTTTAGAATAATTTTTAGAATAATCCTAGAATAATGTTTTTGCATTTCTTACAGGCAAAAACCTTTATAATTTTTAGGCTACAGAGAGTTCCATTTAAGAATCTTTGTCTCTCTTTTTACAATGCACAATCTGTAGGGTTGTAGTTTGAAGGTCAAGCCTACAGGTTATTAGCTAGGCATATTAAAAGTACTTTTACAGTAAGGCTGACTATTAATTTACTTTTAAATTTGACATTTTAACATCAATCTTAGTTTATACTGTAAATATTAGTAAAAGAGAATTCAATATTTTTAAATTTTACATTTATTTTTATTAAAATTTAAATTATATTTGAAAGTATCCTCTTGGGCTTTTTTGCATATATAGAGGGATCATGGACTTACTCAAAGAAAGGAGGTTGGCCTTTGTTATTTTAAGATGGTGGCCTGGCCAAAAGCCATGTGGCCAGAGGGAAAACTGCTCAATCTGTTCTTTTAAATGATAGACAAATTATATTGTAGATAAAACTTTTACTAGCTGTTTCTGGTCTTTATTAAAATTGTTTATAAAATGTTGGCTTTCTATTTAGCTGAAAATCTTGGTTATAATTTGATAAGCTATTTATTTAAGTAATTAAAGTAGGTATCTTTATTTAAAATAAAGTAAATTTACATCTGATTTTAGAAGCTGTAAATGTTGCCCTGCCTCTAACTTATTGCAGGTGTCTATATAAAGTTAGGAAGTAAATGATGGCTTCTAATCTGTTCCTAGATTTTACTTCAATTCAATTATTTAAATTTTAGTTTATAATATAACTTAATTTATATGAGATCTTGACTATATTTTAAAAAGGCTAACTTATAAAGTATCTTTGACTGACTGTAAGAGCTTTATTTACTGCTTAATGATTTTTATACAAAAACACTTGAATAGAAGGTCTGTCAAGAGAAATGTATTCTTTGTTCTTCTTCATCTCAAAGTTAGAGACAGAACAGAAGGACAAATTCTCAGTAGAGCAAATCTCAGTAAATAGTTACAGACTTCTTGGCAAGCCTTGAAAGGTTGCTTTTTCCTACTGATAACTGCCATGAAAGCAAGCCTGGGAAAAACTGTGTGGGTAAGGGACCCAGCCTTACTAGTCCCTTTGGGTGCAAGGACCATATCAGCTTACACCCAGTCTCCAACACCCAAGAGAGAATAGGCCCCTGAGCAGTTACTCAAGGGAGAAGTGCTAAGACCAGAGGTCCCCATAACTGTGAACCAAGGTTTGTTCCACAGTAACACAACAGTCTAAACAAATGGTCATGATAACTATGCATGTCACTCTCTCACTGATTGGTGCAATTGGAATCTCAGTTAAGGGCAGTTTGGGGCACCTGGAGCATTACTCACAGCTTATACCCCACATCCTACACCCACCTTGGAGATTTGGCAGAACCCACAGTCCTCTGCTCAGCACAAACTTACTGAGCCCTGGACTGAAGATCTGGACACTGGAGCCCAAACAAAGGCTCCCTGCTGTGTCCCTTCTTGTGGCTGCTGCTGCCACACAGGCAAATTGAGTTTCCGTGTCTCCCCTTGGACCAGTCCCACCAACACAGCCCCTCTCCACCCCTGGAAACAACTCACTCAGCCTTGTAGTACCTGTTGTGCTGAACACAGCAGATAGTCAGGCCTTCCCTTCTAGTATGGTAGCCACCAGCTACATGTGATGAGTTATTCCTTGAAATATATCTCGTGCACTTGAGAAGCTGAGTTTTTATTTTAATCTAACTTTCAATGTACACATTTTTCAGTTATTGTTTGGAGCATCTTGGCTGTATGAGGGAATCTATTTTTTTTTTTAATGTTGGGAATGCAAATAAAGACAGCATTTCTGATTAAAAAGGATTAAAATTAGTAATCAATACTTAGTGAGATGGCATTTGAGAGACATCAAACTAAAAACACTTTGTGTAAAACATGAAGGAAAAACACCTCAATATTTTTTGTGTTGGCTAAGTTCTAGGCTGGACTAATCGCCAAACTAACAGAAAAAGATTAATAGGAGAACATCAGGGTTTACTATTATTTACAAGGAGGTTTCACATAGATACACTAAATGCATAAACATTTCAAACTCAATGAGGCAAAATTGGGTGTGTAAGATACTCTTTAAATTCATATTTTTTATTGATTTCAGAGAGGAAGGAGAGGGAGAGAGAGGTAGCAAAGTCAATGATTTGAGAGAATCTTTTACCAGCTGCCCACTGTGGACACCATTCTGGTATCCAGTGAGAAACCTGGCATGTGTCCTCATCGGATATAGAATGGTGACCTCCTGTCTTCATAGGATAATAACTACTGAGCCAGATTGTATGGAGTATCTACACTAATAAAAGCAAAAGATGCAAATTGGTCATACCTTTACTATGCCAGCCAGCAAAATAGGAGTGTGTATGCAAGTTAACCCAACAAAGATGGTGGATAAATTATCATACACAGCGCAGAGGGAAGATTGAAGATTCCAGTTTGAATGAAGACTGAAAACTGAAGGCTGCTATAAGCAGTTTGGTTCAGTGGATAGAGCATAGGTCTGTGGATTGAGGGGCCCAGGGTCAATCCCGGTCAAGGGCATGTATCTTGATTGTGGGCACATCCCCAGTTGGGGGTGTGCAGGAGGCAGCTGATCAATGTTTCTCTCATCAATGTTTCTAATCTCTATCTCTCTGCCTTCCTCTCTGTAAAACATCAATAAAAATATTGGAGGCTGGATTTCCACATCCAAAGATACACTGATCGCAGCAGCTGTAAGTGCACTCTCTCCTCGCTAACCACAAAACCCGAGTTTGTGCCTCTGCCACACCCCACCCATTTGCCGTGCCCCCCAACCCCCCTTCTTGCCTCCACTCCTGCTTCATAGCAAAACCTGGCTTTTGTGCCTGACCCAGATCCTGGGTCTAGGGCTTCTGTGAGCTCACAACCACTCCCCTTCTACCCCCTTGCCTCCCCTTGCACCCGGATGTTTGCCACCCCTGGCCTGGATTCGGGCATTTGTGCCTGGATTTGCGCATTCGCTGACCCTCGTGCTCTTTCTAGCCCTGCTGCAAGACCCAGGTTCCAACGAGTCCATGGACTTCTGCCTGCCCCCACCCATTCACTCCCCCTCACCTCCGCTGGCGCCCAGATTCCCACATTCACGGGTTCGCACCTGATTTGCCCATTCGTGACCCCTCGTGTCCACTTGCGCTGGACAGCAAAACCCTTGGATTCACTTGTTAGCAGGCTTGTGCAGGCTAAGACTAGCAATTACATCCCACCCCAAGGTTGCGGGCCTATCCTGGGGCACTCGTTACTTCAACCCCAGAGACAATAGGACATCCCAATCCGGGCCTGCATGTCTCTCCTGGGGCAGTTTTCCAGAGATACCAAGAACACCTGAGAGTGGATTTTGTACAGAGGAGTGCTCCAGGCCCTGCAGTGGAAATTCTGAACACCCTCTTCCTGGAGGCTAGCCCAGCTGCTCAACTGACTGCTGGGAACCCTAGGTGTACATCAGAACTCAGAGCTCTGAGACTGCGTATCTGTGGACACGGCACTGCAGAGCTGAGTTTCTGGCAGACCTCTGTAAGCCACTAGTGGGAGCCACAGTGAGCTTGCCTTGAATGTGATCTTGAACCAACAAGAGGCACACAGCCATCCAGCAGTAGAATTCACTTTGCCTAGATTCTGACACACAGGCAACTGCACGACTACACTGATAGAGCCCTTTGGAGTCATTTAGCGCTCCGCATTGGCAATCTAATGTGGATTTTCCAGTGAACCACCACTGGGAGTAAGGACCTATTCACCACAGGTACAACAGCTAAAGCTGGGTCTGTCCATCCCATGACTGCATATCTCTGGACACCTCACTCATGCCTTTCCAAATAGCAGGTGCCACAACACCCAACAGACAGTTCCTGAGGACCATCGCGAGTCCCTGCAGGGCACGCGTGATTACAATTAAGGGTGTAAGACAGCAAAAATTAAGAAACTCCCCTCCACATCAGCTGACTTGTAGATACCACAGTTGTACCTCTCAAGTATACAGCTTGAGAAGGGAGCTACATTAGATTAACAAGCTCAGGGGAACTGAGAAATTACACCAGTAGCACCTCCCCAAAGGAACCTGAGAAGCAAGGCAATTGGGTCAACAATTAAACACTACAGGAAAACATGGGAAGACAAAAAAGCAATCCACAAAGGAAAGGAAAAGAGGAACTGCCAGAATGGGAGTTAAATGAACTGAAGTTAGCAGCTTATCAGAGACAGAATTCAGAGTAATGGTTATAAGGATGTTTAAACGGCTAGAGCATAAATGCACACAACTCAATGACAATTACACACAACTCACTGAGAATTACAAGGAGCTGAATGAGAATGTCACCAACATGAAAAAGTACCAAGAGGAGATGAAGAACGACATAGCTGCAATAAAAAACACAGTGGAAGGCTTAAAAAGTAGGCTAGACGAGGCTGAAGACCAAATTTGCAAAGTAAAAGACAAGGTAGAAAAAAATACACAAACACAGCAGCTACTGGAAAGAAGACTTAATAAGCAAGAGGAGAGCCTAAGGGAGCTATGGGACAATTCAAAATGAAACAACATTAGAATAATAGGGATACCAGAAGGAAAAGAAGAAAACTAAGAAATCCTTCTGGGAGAAATAATGACAGAGAACTTCCATGATATTGGCAAGGAAAAACTATCCAAGTCCAAGAAGTACAGAGAGACCCAAACAAATTGAACCCCCAAAGACCAACACCAAGACACATCATAATTAAATTGACAAACACCAATGACAAAGCAAGAATCTTAAAGGCTGCAAGAGGGAGACAGAAAGTTACATACAAGCGATCTCCTATTAGAATAGCAACTGATTTCTCAACACAAACACACCAGGCCAGGAGGGAATGGAATGAAATATACAAAGTAATCCAAAACAAGGGACTGAATCCAAGAATACTTATACCCAGTAAGGCTATCATTCAAAATTGATGGTGGGATCAGAAGCTTCACAGACAAAAAACAGGGCTAAGAGAATTCATCACTAACCAACCAGCAATGCAAGAAATGCTAAAGGGACTGCTCTAAATGGAAGAAACAGAAAGGCAAGAAGAAACAAAAACACTAACGAAGAATATGGCAACAGGCACTTATCAATAACATTAAATGTAAATGGATTAAATGCACCAGTAAAAAGACATAGTGTAGCTGAATGGATACAAACACATGACCCATATATCTGCTGTATACAAGAAACCCACCTTAGAGCAAAGAATTCACACAGACCGAGAGTGAAGGGATGAAAAAAAAAAATTCCAGGCTTACAGAAAAAAAGCTGGGGTTGTGATACTTATATCAGATAAAATAGACCTCAAAGTAAAGGCTGAAACAAGAGATAAGGCAGGCCACTACATAATACTAAAGGGAGCAATTCAGCAAGAAGATATATAACTCTGGTAAACATATATGCACCCAATGTAGAAGAACCAAAATACATAAAAAATCTTCTGGAAGATATCAAGGGAGAGATAGACATCAATACAATCATAGTAGGAGACTTTAATACACCACTGATATCAATGGATAAATCCTCTGGACATAAAATCAGCAAAGAAACAGCAATCCTAAACAAAACACCAGACCAGATGGATCTAATTGACACCTTGAGAGAATTTCACCCCAAAGCCAAGGAATATACATTCTTCTCAAGTGCTCATGGAATATTCTCAAAATAGACCATATTTTGGGTAATAAGCAAACTCTCCCCAAATTCAAAAAGATTGAAATCATATCAAGCATTTTCTCAGGTCACAATGACATAATATTAGAAATAAACTATAATAAAAACATTCCAAAAAATTCAAACACCTGGAAGATGAATAGCATGCTACTAAACAATGATTGGGTTATCAATGAGATCAAAGAAGAAATTAAAAACATCCTGGAGACTAATGATAATAAAAACACAACACTGCAAAACCTATGGGACACAATGAAAGCAGTCCTAAGAGGAAAGTGTATAGCTCTACAGGACTATCTCAAAAAACAACAAAAGGTTAATAAATAACCTAACTCCACAACTCAAAGATTTAGAAAGAGAGTAACAAGAAAAGCCCACAGTGAGCAGAAGGAAAAAAATAATAAAGATCAGAGCAGAATGAATGGCATAGAGACCAAAGAAACAATACAAAAGATCAATAAAACCAAGACCTGGTTCTTTAAAGAGATAAACAAGATTGATGAACCTCTAGCCAGGCTCACCAAAAAGCAAAGAGAGAGGACCCAAATAAACAAAATCAGAAATGAAATAGATGAAATAACAACAGAACCCACAGAAATACAAAGGATTTTTACAAAGTACTATGAAGAACTCTATTCTAATAATCTAGACAAACTAGAGAAAATGGAGACATTCCTAGAAAAATACAACCTTCCAAAACTTAATCAAGAAAATACTAAAAATCTCAATAGGCAGATAACTATGGATGAAATTGAAGCAGACATCAAAAAGTTTCTAGCAAACAAAAGCCCAGTGCCAGATGGCTTCACAGAAGAGTTTTACCAAACATTCAAGGAAGAATTAAAACTTATCCTCCTCCGACTATTCCAGAAAATTCAAGAGGAAGAAACCCTTCCAGGCTCCTTCTATGAAGCCAGCATCACCCTAATACCAAACCAGATAAAGATAACACAATGAAAGAGAATTACAGGCATATGTTCAATATCCCTCATGAACATAGTTGCCAAAATCCTCAACAAAATTCTAGCAAATCATATCCAGCAGTACATAAGAAAGATCAAACACCATGACCAAGTAGGATTTATCCTGGGGAGGCAAGAATGATACATTATTCACAAATCAATAAACATGATACATCACATAAACAAATTGAGAGATAAAAATCATATAGTCATATCAATTGAGGCAGAAAAAGCATTTGACAAAATCCAACACCCTTTCTTGATATAAACCCTCAGCAATGACCATACCTCAACATAATAAAAGTCATATATGACAAACCCACAGCCAACATGATGCTCTATGAGAAAAAACTAAAACCATCCCTCTAAGAACAGGAAGAAGACACTCCTGTTCAACATAGTGCTCAAAGAAGAAATAAAAAACATCCAAATTGGAAAAGAATAAATAAAACCATCCTTATTCACAAATGACGTGATATTGCACATAGAAAACCCTAAAGACTCTATTGAAAATTATTAGACTTAATAAATGAATTCGGCAAGGTAGCAGGATACAAAATCAATGCCAAGAAATCTCTGGCATTTTTATACACCTATAATGAACTTACATAAAGAGAGACTAAAAAAGCAATCCCATTTACCATCACACCAAAAAAAATTAAGATACCTAGGAATAAACTTAACGAAGGAGGCAAAAGACCTATATGAAGAAAACTATATGACACTGAAGAAAGAGATCGAGAAAGACGTAAACAGATGGAAGAACATACCATGTTCATGAATTGGTAGAATCAATATCATTAAAATGTCCATACTACCCAAAGCAATATATAGATTTAATGAGACCTAGAAAGAATACTCCGAAAATTTATCTGGAATAAAAATTAAAAAAAGACCCCAAATAGCCACAGCAATTCTGAGAAAGAAGAATAAAGTAGGAGGGATCTCAATACCAGATTTCAAGCTGTATTACAAAGCCACTATTCTCAAAACAGTCTGGTACTAGCACAAAAATAGACATACAGACCAATGGGATAGAATAGAGAACCCAGATATTGACCCAAACCACTACTCTCAATTATTATTTGCCAAAGAAGGCATGAATGTACAATGGATTCAAGACAGTCTCTTCAACAAATGGTGCAGATACATGCAAAAAAATGTAACTAGAGCTCCAACTTACACTATATAAAAATAAACTGAAATTGGATACAGGATTTAAACATAAGTCGGAAAACCATAAAAATACTAGAGGAATCCACAGGCAGGAAAATCTCAGACACATGCCGAAAGAACTTCTTCACTGATACTGCTCCTAGGGCAATGGAAGCTACAAAGAAAATAAACAAATGGGACTACATCAAAATTAAAAGCTTTTTCACAGCAAAGGAAACCATCAATAAATAAAACAAGAAACCCCACTACATGGGAGAACATATTTGCCAACGATATCAATGATAAGTGTTTAATCTCCAAAATTTACAGAGAACTCATACAACTTAACAAAAAGAAGATAAACAATCAAAAAGGGTCACTGAGCGATATTGGCACTTTTTGAAAGAAGACAGAAGGAATGCCAAGAGGCACATGAAAACATGCTCAAAGTCTAATCATCAGAGAGATTCAAATCAAAACAATTCGGTACCATTTTACACCAGTCAGAATGGCTATCATCAACAAAACAGCAAACAACAAGTGTTGGTGAGGATGCAGAGAAAAAGGAACTCTTTTACACTGCTGGTGGGAATGCAGACTGGTGCAGCCACTGTGAACAGTATGGAGTTTCCTTAAAAAACTAAAAATGGAACTCCCATTAGACCCAATGACCCCACTCCTAGGAATATATCCCAAGGAACTAGAAACATGAATCAGAAAGGATATATGCACCCCTATGTTCATACCAGCTCAATTTATCATAGCTAAGATTTGGAAACAGCCTAAATGCCCATTAACAGATGAATGGATTTAAAAACTGTGGTACATCTACTCAATGGAATACTATGCTGCAATAAAAAATACATTTGCAACAACATGGATGGAAATGGAGAGCATTATACTAAGTGAAATAAGCCAGACAGAGAAAGATAAACATCACATGATCTCACTCATTTATGGAATATAGTGAATGGCATAGACTGACAAACAAAAACAGACCAGAGACTGAGTAACATTGATCAGAACCTCAAACCCCAGGAAAGGAGGGGATTGCTGGGAGTAAAGGGGAGAAATCAAGCAAGAGAATTGTGGGCATATATATGAGCCTCATCAATGGCTACAGATAACAAGGGGGTGGAGTATGAGGGGATAGGTGAGGATAAGAACACATATGTAAAATAATAATAATAATAATAATAATAATAATATGAGAGAGAGAGAGAGAGAGAGAGAGAGAGAGAGAGAGAGAGAGAGAGAGAGAGAGAGAGAGAAAAGTGTGAGGTAACCAGAACCCCAAGAACACCTGAGAACGCCTTTACTCTCACTGTCATGCTAGCAGGCATCAGCAGTACGGTAATATAACCGAGGGCTATTGGGTAAGTATTTCTGGACTTATATTCCTAATCCTTCCAGGGTAGGAGCCCTTACCTGGGCTGATCCTCCTGCCCAAAGTAGTCACTGATGATACCTAACACCTTAGTCATCCAGGAGGACCACAGGTGGGTCAAGGAAGTGTAATTATATAGTGGTCATCACCCATCTCCCATTCTGTGTGACACAAAATTAAACCACTGCTCCTTTGTGTGTAAAATTAAACAGAGGTTTCTGGCTGGTGATGACTCCAAAGGAAGGGACCATCACTACTTCCTCCTGGGAGAGGTGTAGAAAATGAAACAAAGACCTTGTCTATACAAAAAGAAATTGACAACCAGTTTAAAATAGAATTTCCATGGCCTAGAGAAAAGAATATCCTTGCATGATATTATTCTACAAGGTCACTATAATTTTTCTCAGATTTGGGTTATCCCCATTACTTATAATAGTATCTCACACCATGGGGTATTAATAAAAAGTCATATATATATATATATTATTGGTGGTGCTTAGAGACAAAGATAACACAGCTCTAGATAATTTAGAATTACAACAGCATATTGTACAATTATCCTAAACAAACATACAAACCAATCCTTTGAATGTCTGGCAGCAATTTAAAACAACATAAAAGGACTTCATCCCTCCCGCTATGCAGGAGCCCCCTGGGAAGGCACCTGAGCATTCTATATTGGCCCGTCTTACACTTGTGGCCAAAAATGAACCTCTTCTCATGGTCCATGTGCCCACAACTGTTGCCTGATCTTTCAGTTCATGCCGAGGCTGAAGCACCATGGTGGCTGGTACCATGGATCTCTCACCAGCCCAGTGGGGAGAGCTGGACCCTCTCTGGAGAAGAAACATGAGTTTCCAGAAATTTTGAGATCAAAGCCCGGACCTTACTGGCAGGTGAGGGGTAACCTCACATCTCCCTGCTTGGCCCCGAAGGATGGCTGGTTAGCCAGAGATGGGTAAGATTCCTCAGGGAAGGAACAACATAAAACAGGCACAGTCGCAGAGGGGCCATCAGGAGAGAACTTGGGGGTCAACAGAAGTGGGGCACAGACCCTTATCAATCCTCCCTGCAGCATGGCCGGCGCCTGAACCTTCTCCCATTCTGAGGAAGGTTTCCTGCCCCAGTGGCTGCTTCGCTTCCCATGCACAGCTCAAATTGGGACCCAGATAATAGACAGAGACTTGGCTGACAACAGCTGCCCTCTCACTGCAACAAGACTTATCTGAGACGTCTTATACCCATGGTGTGGGCAAGTGAGTTTATAATATCCAAGTCCATCCAAGTAGCAGGAATGCTCAGGCCCTTCTCAAGAAGGAAATAATCAATTCACACATGGAAATAATCAATTCCACACATGGTAAATAAGATTGTTGCTAGAGTGTTGAATTGCCAGATGAATAGTAGCCATCTTCTCAGAGGAAATTATTGTGGCTAGTGAAAATAAATGAATATTCTAGAAAAACTGGTTGTACTGTACAAAAATGTTAAGTGTTAACAAAAGTTCTTATTGGCAGAGTGTCCCATGGTAAAATTGTACAACATGCTAAAGCAGTCATAGTAGCATAAATAAGTTAAAATGTAAAAGTTATCAGGACTACAGAATAAAATTTCCAAAAGTTTCCTATTATTTAAAGTCAAAAAGGGGGTGACAGTGGAAGATTATCATGTAAGGGAAAATATGCTGAGAATAATTTACATTTAAAAAATTTGTACTTTAGAAAATTAACCTTCATTTGACATGCTAACAGCAAGATACCCATGAAAAGACACACATAGTGTCAAAACAAGCCAGGGGGAAATCATTTTTTGGGGGGAGGGGAAGAAAAAGAATACCAAATCAAATTTAAAGAAAATACCCCTTTATTAACTTTTGGTCAAGAATATATTTGTATATTTTCAGAAAACAACCCTGAAGATTATCTGGAATCCTGTAACAGAGAGGAATAGACAGAAGCACTCCAGCCATGAAGAGAGAAGAGACACAACTCAGAGATGGAAGATGCTGATGATGCCTCAGCATACCAGCCGATAGCAGCTGCTTGTTGCTGAAAGATGCCCAAGACCAAACCAGAGATAGTCGGACTTGTCTTACCACCATTTGTCCACCAACCAGATCTGAAATATCATGGCTGATATGTACACATAAGGAATTATTTGACATTGATATTGGGATTCAAAAGAACTGTTGGCCCAGAAAGGAACTCACTACAGACTGATTCATTTGCCTCTCAGCATAACCATTATTGCTTGTCGCAGTTTAGGTGCTTACAAGGGTATTTCTTGGATCTCATGATCTCACACATCTAGAAGAAATAATGAACAACATAAACAGATGAACAAAAACAGTCCCAAGAAAGAGAAGCAGTGAACAGACTTTCAAACCTCAGAGGGAAAGTAGGGGAGGGTGGGGTAAGGGGAAGAGATCAACCAAAGGACTTGTGTGCATGCATATGGGCCTAGCCAGTGGCCATGGACAACAGGGGGGTGGAGGCATATGTAGGGAGGGGGTTGGGATGGGAATGGGGGGATAAGGACAATTATGTGAGACCATAATCAATAATTAATTAATTAAAAAATATTGAAGGCTGAAGACTGAGCAGGCTTGGCTTCCCTGCTGTGACTGAATGGGGAAGCCTAGCTTCCAGCTTTGGCTTCTCAGCTGCGGCCAGAGCAAAGGCCTGGGTCCGGGGTGCTGGAGAAAAACTAGTGCCAGCAGCCAGGGTAAGGAAGAACTATTGCATGAATCTTCATGCAATGGGCCTCTGAAATATGACATATTTTGAACAATGGAGAAAGTGGAGAAATGGGATATTATTTTTCTGGAGAATGGGAGATTTGCAGGTCGTCCAGGAAGAAGAGAAAACACGTGTCAGGAACATTAAGAAACCATATGACACAGGTTATGTAGCTGACAGATACCTGCTTGAATCCTCATGTAGCATATCATTGAAAATTAAAGGACCAAGACTCGACCACCTGAAGCTGCTGTGGGGATATTGATTTTCAGCTGTTTATTAAGAGACAAAAGTTTCAGAGAGACCCATTGGGTACCCCCAGACCCCTCCTTTCCAAAAGACTCAGAGAGAGAAACCTGCTTGAGGAAAGTAGTTGCCTTTTCCTGGTTTGAGTGAAACATGGTATACAAGAGGGCTTTAACAGGTGTCTATTGGCTAGAATCCTCTGCAATCCTATGACAGTATCTATCAGGTGTGTGGGAGCTTCCCAGATCCTGATGGTTCAAGGAGGAAGGGTTATACATTCCATAGTGGCTGCTGGGACCAGTGCTGGAGATGGTGGCATTTCAGCTCAACCAGAACACCTCCTGACCACACAACTGGACTGCGAAGAGGTGGTATATGGTAGGCTGGGCCAGGACCTGGAGAAGAGTGGAAGACAGGGAGGGGTGACTCAGGTGAACCTGGAGGGGAGAAAGAGGAGTCAGTCCAGGTAGCCACATAAACTGTCCTTGGGAACTGTCTCTTGGCTCCTGAGTGAGGACACAAGGGGAGTAGAGCCCAGGCCTTGGAGGAGACCCCGCAGGGCTCTGCCTCCTGAGATTCTGGACACTTGTACAGGACACCCATGACTGACTCTCTCGACCTATCCTCAGCCAGCTTCTCAGGTAAGGAGAGATCTCCATGCAAATTTGTTCCTGAGCTCTGAGGATTCTAAGTTCTTTTGTTCCAAGCTGTGAGACTTAGCAACCAGGAGAGCAACCAATGGACACTCAGTTCCAGGCAGGACTGGACCAGGATGGTGGAGCAGCCTACGTCCTGTCCTCTTCCCAAGAAGTTGCTTTGAGGCTGGCCCCAGGGCCTAGAGCTGTGGGAGCCCTTCCTGTCAGTGAGCCGCTGGCCTTCAGGTGAGTGAGTGTACCTCTCTACACACCAGACTTCTCCCCCAACAGTCACACACCTGAGAGGGCCACCAGACCTCTCCCCCAACAGTCACACACCTGAAAGGGTCCTACCCTCTTCAAGTTCAGTCTCTCAGAGGCCTGAATATGGTAGAAAGGTGCCACCCACAGGTGAAGGTCTCTGCTTTTTGCTCTGGGCTCCTGGACACTACCCTAAAAGGATTTTCAATAGGTGTGCTTCACCCAAATCTGAACTAACATCCTAGGGAATACACACCAGCCACCCTGAGTGTTCCCTAAGACCTATCACATAGGCTACCTCTGCAGTGGACTGGCCATCCAGAGGCCATTGCAAGTGCCTGTTACTAAATCAGGAAGCTATTGTACAGGGGGTGTCATAGAAGCACACGTCAGCCAGAGATTCCTTCCTGATTAGCCCACCCTGCTCTTACTCCTGGCTTAATCTGTCTCCTCTCAGTGTCTTCACCAGAAAGAAATGACAACTGACAGCATGAAACTTCAAAGTGTCCTGGCAGGAGTCGGGCTAGAAAATCACCTTCCAGTGATGCATCCTCTGCCCTCTCTGTCACTTATCATCTCCTGTGTGTGTGTGTGTGTGTGTGTGTGTGTGTGTGTGTGTGTGTTCATTCTATTCCATCCTAAACCTTGTGAGTAGAGACTGTGTGTAGCTCTGAGAATGGCATTTGCAGCCACCATAGGGCAAATATTATACATGCCAAATGCATCCAGAAGAGAGGAGGGAGGGTAGGCTGAACCTCTAGTTCCCAGGTGAATCAATTGAGGTTTATGGTGTGGTGTTGTTTTCTATCTGCTCTGCTCTTGGTGACAGTCCCAGAACCACGGGGGATGAGTGCAGTGGCCTCATTTGTACTCATCCATTCATCCATGTAGCTGGAAACCTAAAACTCTGCTAGTTCATAGACATGGGGAACTTCTGGAGGAATTACAGACAAAGGCAGCCTCACCACCCTGCCTGTTATTCTCATACCATAACCTCCACACACCCTATGGTAAAGAGATGCAGGGCCACCTGCATGGCAGGGACACAGGGCCCAGTAAGACTATCCCTCTCAGGAAATGTCTCACAGTTTGAGGAGTCTGAGTATTCCCCAGGCCTGATTGAGGAAGTGAAAGGGACACAATGTGTCTGAGGCTGCCTGTCACTACTTGAGCCAAACTAAGCAGAGACATAGTTGAAGCACAGGTTAGTGTTTACCCCTACAATGCAGTCAGTGGTCGCTCTCCCTGGCAATGCTGCTCTGACCCCCTGGGGAGAAGATAGCTACCTTTATCTGCCAACTACAAGTGTAACAGGGAGAGGGGAGGGGAGGGCTTGCATTCAGCCTTCAGGAGGCAAACTCTACAACATGGTAGCTAATCTTCTATCACCTTAGCAACAGCTCAGCCCCTTCCTGGGAAGAAAGAATGGTGGGTGAGCTTTCCTGAGAAAGACCTCCATTCGACCTCCCCCAAACCCAGGGTCAAACCATGCCCTGTCCTTTTCTGTTTCCAAAGTGCAATCCCTTTCTGAGTAATGGACCCATCGAGGCAGCTTATGTTTTTATATAGCCTGGTTCATCCTACAGGGTCCTAGGGTCTCTTATTCATAGTCTGCTAGGTGAGTAATGATTAAAGAACTGTGGCTTTATTCTTCTTACCTGCTCTTCCCCCCTGTCAGAAGCTCATTTCAAAAGACCCCAGGGAGATGCCTCAGGCCAGCTTGAATGACAGGTATCAGCCCCCTAGAGGAGCCACCCCAGAAGAGAGCCCAGGTTCAGGTTAATCTGAGGGCAGCTCTGCCAGAGGCTGTGCACCAGGGGTGGCCAGTGAGAGGTAAGCTGGAGGTCAGGCCCAGTTTCTCCGTTCCAGGTCTCCTCAGCTTTGTTGGCCTGCTCCCTCCTCAGGAGCCTCTCTTTCTGTTTTCAGGCCCAGTTACCACTCTGCCCAAAGGCATTTGTTGGGGAGAAAAAGGCCAGGGGGAGGTGAGCAGAGGAAAGGGGGGACCGGGCCTCCCAACAGAGTTCTGGTAACCCAAATCCCAGGGGAAGATGAGGAGAGCAGCTGTGGAGAGAGAATTGCATGTGGCCAGCTCTCCTCTGCCCAGGGGGCTACCACGATGTCCCAGGGGCCAGACAGGAGGGACAGTGGACTAGCCGGGGGCAGGGAGCAGTTTTCTAGACACAGGGCTGTGGTGGTGTGGGAGAGGGGTCCAAGTCTCGCTCAGGGACCCCGGGAGGTGAGTGGCAGTCCAAACCTCAGAGGGAAATGGGCCGATGGCTCCAGAGAAACACACGGGTGGCTCGTGGGAGGCAAGTTGGGGGCCAGGGCCTGCTGTTTCTCCCTCCCAGTGAGTCCACTCCACCCACCCTCAAACTAGAAGCACTGGGTCCCCTACAGAGCCACCCACCAGTTCCGGTTACCTTTCTTGAATGTGGTTTGCAGGCCCCAGCACTCCCCTCGTGGGCACCCATCCCCCCCAGACCCATGTGGCACTTAATACTTGTTTGTGGGAATGGGTTGCCCAAGAGCTGGTTCTCTGATGGTTATTCCCAGGTTCCAGAGCTGGTTGTCCAAGAGCTGGTTCTCTGCTCTGATCCCCAGGTTCCAGAAAAACAGATTTCCCCTGCAGTTTCTTTGGGTGCCTCCAATTGGGTGAAGCTATGTAATGCCTTTAGTAATCAGAAGCAGTGATTTAAAGAGGGGGAAACAAAGAGCCAGAGTAAGGGTGCAAACTCCAAGGCTGTATGCAAGTCTGTGCAGTCCTTCTTTCCCCCTAGGGTCTAAGCAGCTGTCACACTTTCAAAATATTTAGGCTGTTCTTTTCTGTCCAGATGTAAATGGGTTGCTTTTCAGAGTTCCTGCTGGTAGCAGCTGTGAGGGCCCACTTCCACATTCAGGGATCATGCCAGCCCAAGGGCCACGGATTTTTCTAGGTGGAGACTTCCCCAGGTACTCCAGCTCCCATGGTTCATGAGTTTCTCTCTCCTACTGGGACCATGAGCCTCAGCTTATCCCAGGCGAAATCTGACCTTCTGTGAGGGAGTGTAGTGTTCCTCTGAATCTTCATACTTGCGCCATTTTGGGATCCATATTCTCAGGTCCACAGCTATTAGGTGGGTGCCATAGTTGTAGATTCTCTGGGCTTTTCACGCTTTCCCATAATATCCACTTTCCCCTTCAAGATGGCATGGTCTCTGCATCTTAGCCAGTCACTCTGGGCGGGAACCCAGCAGCAGGGGGGTCTGGTCTGTGTGTTCAGGGAAGCCCTGTACAGTAGTCCCCCACAGTCTCCTGAAGTATAACTGTCCCTCAACTCACCAACAATCACTCTTGTGAGACCACACACTCTCCCTTTGTTTTCTCACTCACACACTATCTTTAGTCTGCAGTCCTCACAGCAGCCATTTTCTATATCTCCTTCAGCATCTTGTAGTTTTATGAGTAGTGGTCTTTTACCGCCTTAGTTAAGTTTATTCCTAGGTATCTTAATTTTATGATGCATTGGTAAATGGGCTTGTGTTTTTAAATCTCTGTTCTGTAAACATGTGTATAAAAATGTCATAGATTTTATGGTGTTAATTTTGTACCCTGCTACATTTATTGTCTAATAATTATTGGTGTACTCTTCAGGGTTTTCTATGTACAGTATCATGTCCTCTGCAAATAATGAACATTTTACTTACTTTTTTTTAAATCATTTTGGGTGCCATGCTATTTATTTCTTTTTCTAGTCTGATTAGTGTGGCAATACTTCTAGTACTGTGTGGAACAGGAGTGGTGAAAGCAGCATCTTTGATTTGTTCCTGTTCTCAAGGGAATGATTTTAGATATTACCCACTGAGTATGAGGTTGGCCATAGGTTTGTCATATAGGATCCTTCTACTCCCACTTTGCTGAGCATGATTATCAGGAAAGAGTGTTGGGTTTGTCAAAATGCCTTTTCTGCATGGATGATATCATTATGTGATTTTTGTCTCTCAGTTTGTTTATGTGATGTGTCACATTTTTTTGACTTGTGGTTATTGTACATGCCTTGCGTCTGTAGATTAAATGCTACTTGCTCATGGTTTATGATCTTTCTGATGTAATGTTGGATCTGGACTGCTAGAATTTTGCTATGGGTTTTAGCATCTATGTTCATCTGAGATATAGGTTTGTAATTATTTTTTTTGTTGTGTCTTTATGTGCTTTTGGTATTAAAATAATGCTATAGATATAGAAATATCTCAGAAGTATGTCTCTCCCTTGCATTTTTTGGAATAGTTGAGAAGTATTTATTTTATTTCTTCTTCAGTGTTTCAATAAGTTCCACTGTGAAGCCATCTGGTCCAGGGCTTTTGTTTCCTGGAAGCCTTTTGATTATTATTTGAATTTCATCAGTAGTTATGGATCTTTTCATGTTTATTTTTCTCCCTGATTGAGTTTTGGAAGCTTGGATTTTCTAGGAATGTGTTCATTTGTCTTGGTTGTCCAGTTTAGTGGATGCAGGTCTGTTCAAATGCTGGGCAAAGAGAGCTGAATGTGGGTAAGCCCATTCATGGGGACTTATCCCCAGGACCTTAGAAGATTCACAGATGCAGGGCCTGTTCTGGAACACAGGAAGGGCTTCTTCCAGCTCTTTGGTTCCTCGCTGGATCCAGGAAAATATCTGGGAGGTTGTTTTCCCTTCTGTAGGTTGTAGCATGTCATGTTCTCCAAAAAAAGTCCAGATGAATTGGGGAGATCTCTTATTTCTGTGGTCAGTGTGTGTCTCAGCATCAGGATCATGAAAGGTTGGCTGACACCCCAGGGATGCATAGTACACCATGAAATCCTAAATGGGAAGATCTGAGAGTGATTTTAGGCCTGGGCTCAGAAAGAAATTTTTGAAGAAAATTTACATGGGTTGTTCTATAGGGTTGAGCAAACATTAGTTATCCACACAGACTTTGGCAGTCATGTTTAGGGCCAGACCCCTGGAACTTGCCTGGGTTTAATCTGTTCCCTGTGGAAGGTCAGGATGTGGAATGGGAGGCCTGAACTAAAGATAATGCCCTCTTGGAACAGCTCCTTTATTAGGATACATAGGCCTTTGGCCCATGTGAATATTTCTGTGTCTCAAAATTCCAAATTGCTCATGACTGTTGACCCTCAGTGGCTTTTACATTTGGATAACTCATGTTCCTGGTACTGCTACCACACTGTCCTCTGGCTGAAGTTTTTACATTTTCTCAAGCCAGTTTGCTAAGCTCATCTGGTTCTTCTGGAGGAAATGGCCTTTACCTCCACAGAGGGACGGTGATTGAACCTCCTGCCTGTACTCCCATAAGCGTGGGTTTAAGGGATCCACCCATTTCCTTCTTAACCACCAGCCTTTTCAGTTCTCTAGTTCACCCAGTCAGAGCCTGTGAGTTTCCCAAGGGTGCACTTTGTTTTGGCTGATTCCCTTGGTTCCATTACAACTTGCACTCCTCTCTTCTCCTGTTCAATCCCTAGATGTGATTTTGGCCCTTCCTCCTTGGGGGAAGGCTTGATCTTCAAAATCTGGAAGACCAACTGTCCTGTTACTCTTTGAATGGACAGGGATTTGCAATTGAGGTAACATCATGTGTCAGGGACTATTTGGTACTCAATACTATTACATTGTATTTTTTTTCTCTTGAGAAGATACCCTGTTTGCCTAATGGTGTGTTAACACAAACATTAGGAATTTAGATGTGGTACCAACAACCCATCAAGTCTATTTCCAGGTTGGTTTCATTTTCTCCTATTTTCATGAATGGATTCAGTTGGAGGTGTGTGGAGTGCAAAACCCAATCAGGTAAACTGCCTGGAGAACCAGTACTAAGGTTCAGCTTTGAGTTGGAAGTTGCCATTTCAGCTAGGATGTCAACAGGAAGGCCAGATGGGGTATAATGGCTTCTGAGGAGGCTGAGGAGGGATCAGAAGCAAGAGCTTGAGAGACACTGCCCAGGTCTGAGCAGAGGGCTCCCTGCACCATGTCTGCTCTGGTAAGTCAGGATTCTGAGCAGGTCCCCAAGGACCTTATCGTCAAGGTCCCACAGATAATTTTCATTTATTTCCTTATAAATGAGCAGACTTTTCCTTTTCCTCTATATGCAGGTTAGCCTTAATCCAAAACGTTTTGCTTTCTGATTTGATATATTCCATTCACAAAGGTTTAACGGCAGGTTTCCCTGCTTCTGAAAGTAGAATATTCCTAAGGAATCTATGGTAGACCAAATTAGAAAAGTTCTTTTTTAAAAACAGGTCTTAAGGGAATTCTGTAATAAATGCCAAGTGATGTTTAGTAAGAGAGGAAGGGAGGAAGAGAGAGAAACATTGGTGGGAGAAACATCCATCAGCAGGTTTCTGCCCACCCTCTATTGTTGCAAGGGACTTGGGGGAGGGTTCTCAACCAACTGAGCAACACTGACCAGGGCTGGCAGTCTCTTTTGGGAGGAGGCTTAGTTGGGGCATGTGAGCCCTCTGTTGTCATGGATAAAGTGGTCATTTAATATTCATAGAAGGGTCACACAAAAAACTAACATCTCAGAATTAATGGGTTTTTTTTTTTTTTTCTCATCTCCAGCTCCCCCATGCTTTAGAAAACTTTTTTGTTGCTTTTACTGTTTCTCATTTAAAATGTCTCAATAGCCACAAAGTATGCATTGTGTGAGTGTTCCTTAACCTTCCCTATCTCTTTTACTTGTTGGAGCTTAGCAAGAGGGAGTGCTGGACCAGGGACTGCTGCCTACTCCAGGGGCTTTCAGTCCTTCAGCAATAATAAAAAGGTTTCCCTGAAAAGGGTGGGACCATCTCTCTGTTTTTCCAGTACTCATTGCACAGCAGAATATCAGGTAGGCAATGAGTACAAGTGGGAGGGGTGCAGTGGTCATCTCACCATTCCTTGGTGCCTGATGTGGTATATATCCCAGCCTCGGAGAGGCAGGGCTGAGTGGCTTTGCGGCCCCTAAGCAGAAAATGGGGTTGAGGTAAGTTGGGATGCTCCAATTGTTGCCAGAGCAGTGCCTTTGGTCCTCAGCTGCTTTCTCTGAAGGGAGAGGAAATGGGGTGCTCATGTTTAGCCTGACAGGATGCCTCTCTCTGGCTGTCTCCCAGAATCTCTTTCAGAATTGCTTCATCAGAATGAACCACCCATCTCAACGCAGACTCCTGGACCTGGCATGCCAGAGCCTGCTGAGGGATGAAGCCTCGGCCATTGCTGCAGTGGAGTGGCTGCCTATGGAGCTCTTCCCACCTCTCTTCACGGCTGCCGTGGCTGGGAGGCACATCAGCGTCCTGAAGGCTCTGGTGCAGGCTTGGCCCTTCCCCTGCCTCCCTCTAGGAGCCCTGATAAACTATAGACAGCCTTACATTGATATTTTGCAAGCTGCACTAGATGGGCTGGATGCCCTGCTTGCCCAGGAGACTCGACCCAGGTGAGGGGGATTCAGTGGCTATTGGGCCCAGGGATCTGAGCAGTTACAGCTGGGATATAGGATTGTACAGGGCCACAGGGAGAACTCAGAGATGCCTTGGAGCCACTGCTGGGGTCATTCTGGGAACAGGCTTCACATACATAGGGCTGATCAAAATGAGAGGGTGACCTGAGGGGCATGATACTCCCTTCTTGGTGGCACCAAAAAGTACCATAAAGGAGGACCAAGAATGATCCCAGTAGGGCAAGGGGCATCTGATTTCTGGGGTAAGGAGTAAAATTCTAGTCAGGAGTCTGGCCCTGGTGCCAAGATTCCTAGACTCATAGTCATTGTCTTTTTCCCCTTTATCTAATGCACCTGGGTCTCCCTGCTATTTTCTCTGCAGAGGATGGAAACTGCAGCTTCTGAATTTACAGAAGAGAGCTCATCAGGAGTTCTGGAATGTGTGGGCAGCAAACAGTGCTGATGTGTGCTCACTGCTGGATTCTGAAGTCCCACAGCCCATGAGGAAGAGGGGGAAACTGGACAGCATAAAGGTGGGGCCAAATCTATCCTGGGCCCCCATGGAGGTGTTAGTAGATCTTTGTCTCAAGAGAGGTGTCCTTGATGAGTCCCTCAGCTACATTATTAAGAAAGTCAGCGAGAGGAGAGGTTTGCTGCACCTTTGCTGTAAGAAGCTGAAGGTTTATGCCGTGTCAAAGCAAAACATTAACATCCTGGATATGGTGCAGCTCAACTCTGTCCAGGATTTGAAGTTAAATTGTACCTGGAAGCTGTCCACTCTGAGGAAGTTCACTCCTTTCCTGGGCCAGATGGGCAATCTGCGTCGGTTCCTCCTCTCCCATGTCTTTACGTCTTCTCACACCACCTTGGAGCAGGAGGAGCATTGTGTTAGCCTGTTCACCGCTCAGTTCCGCAGGCTTTCCTGCCTCCAGGAGCTCTATTTGGATGATGTCTCCATCCTCAAAGGCCGCTTGGACCAGATCCTCAGGTGAGGGATGGCGAGGTTTCTCTGCAGACCAGAGCAAGCCCCTTCTCATTTCATTCCACAGTGACAGGACCTCCTATGTGCCATTCATCAGCAGTGCTACAGAGCCTGAGTCACTAGAGGGTCCACACAATCAGTGTCTTGTTCATTGCTCTGTCCCTTGCATATTGTCAAGTAACTTTCCCCGCCCCCCCCCCCAGACAAAGGTTGGATGAATCAACTAAGAAAGATGCTACTAAAGAGACTCCTTACTAGGAATGGAAGTAATGTGGGCTTTGGGTGAGGTGATGGGAGCTTGGGAATCCTAAGTGGTGTGCAAGGGAAGATTGTGAAATGGAATCATGAGGATGGCAGTGAGGAGAGGAAAGCCGATCAGAAGTGAGATTTCAGGGACTTAGGTCCACACTTTGTGATTTGGTGATGACAGCCTTTCAATCCAAACCTGCCTCTAATCACCTGTCTGCCCAAGGCTCCGGCTAAGGGAATGCCTCATAAATGCAAGATTCTGGAGGGAGCAATAATGAAAAAAGACATGTCTTTATGAATAATACAGTGTTGTAATTCCTGCAAGGTGCCAGCAACCCCCTGGATGTTGCCTGTTCACCTGTCAGTTCCTCTGGCTTTCCTGAATCCAGGAGCTCTATTTGGATATTGTCAAGTAAATTCCCCTGCCCCAGACAAAGGTAGGATGAATGAACTAAGAAAGATGCTACCAAAGAGACTCCTTACTAGGAATGGAAGTAATGGGGGCTTTGGGTGACATGTGTTTTATGAATAATAAAGCGATGTAAGCCTTTTCTGCCAGGTTAGCCTTTTCTGCCTCTCTGCCAGTAGCCTCATTGGCTAAGTGATGAGGGTTACAGGAGTCCAGGCTTTGGCTAGAAGGAAGCTCGAGTTGAAGGCAGTTTAGGTCATGTCTCCAATACTGAAGTTCACTGGTTGCCTACTGCTTGAGCTCCTTTCTGATCTTCCCTCGCATTTACTTCCCATCATTCATGCTCACAACACCTGTGTGTCTGAGGGTGGGTGTATAATGTGTTCTGGTGACAGGTGAACAAATGAAGGGTGTGATGTTTCATGGAGCTAAATCCCTCGCAGCGCAGGTGGGAGATGGAGAAAGGATTCCACTCAAATTTGCCCTGACTGAATCACACTTTTCACTGTGCAAGCTCGTAGGTTTGATCATCATCTGGAAGACCTTTCAATAAGGTGACATGGCCCTCTTTACCTTAAGGCCTGTCTCATGCTCGCTTCCCGCTGCCTAACCATTCCACCCCCCCACCCCCTCACCTAACTTCTCTGTGTCTCCCCAGCTGCCTGAAGACCCCCTTGGAGACTCTGTCCATCACTAGCTGCATGCTCTTAGAAAGTGACCTGAGACATCTCTCCGAGCATCTGAATGTCAGCCAGCTGAAAGTCCTGAATTTAAGGAGGCTCAATCTGACCAACATCAGTTCTGGGCTCCTCCAATTGCTGTTAGAGAGAGCCTCCCCCACCTTGCAGGACTTGGACTTGGATGAGTGTGGGATCATGGACTCCCAGTTCATGGACCTGCTGCCTGCCCTGAGCCACTGCTCTCAGCTCATGACCCTAAGCTTCTGTGAAAACACCATCTCCATGACCGTCCTGGAGGACCTGCTTCGCCACACCATCGGGCTGAGCAAGCTGAATTGTGTGCTATATGCTGCCCCCCTGGAGAGTTACGACGAAAGGAGCAATATCATCGACCTGGGCCGACTTGCCCAGGTGCATGCCATGCTGAAGAATATGCTGCAGGAGCTGGGGCGCCCCGGCATGATCTGGTTCTGTGCTTATCCCTGTCCTAACTGTGGCTATAGAACCTTCTATAACCCAAACCCCACTCTGTGACCCTGTTACATGTTTGTCTAGCTGGGTGCATATCTCATAGGCTTTATTCTGGGCTCTTGGATACCTAAGCCCAGACATAAGTGAATCTTAAAGTAACCCAGCAGCCTATTTCAGACAACTACTCAGTGGTGGGAAAGGGGGAGAGATAATCCTGAGGAGGTTTGATAGTTTCTTTGGGGAGATGTATCCTAAGGAGTTAGAAATTTGCATCTGAATCTCTAGTGGGGGGAGGGATCCAGGCTTGGGAGATAGATGTGGTAATTACCTTTGCTTGATTGGTTGTGAATAAATGTCAGTAATAAAGGGTACTGAATGTGAACCATCTGGTGTCCTCTATGACATCTTAACACAATTCTCCCATCTGCAGTTACTGCTCAGATAAGAGGGATGTTTCCTGATCCTGCTTTATCCCCTGCTTCTCTGAATCCCCTAAAATATTCTGGGTGCCCAGTGTTCAGAGGCTACCATGAGCTCATGAGAAGGGCCTTTTGTCATCATCTTTTTTTTTAAATTTACTACATTTCTGCCCTGTGCAGTGATCACACTTCCTCTGCAACAGGGCAGGCTCAAGGGATCATGTGGAGCCTCTAGGGAGGGGAAGTGGCCGAAATGTCCAAGGCCAAGTTCCAGGAGGGGGCTGCACTATTGGGATCATGTTAGCTGTGCTGGTCCGTTGATGCCTGACCTGTCCTCTTGAGATTGAACCTAGGGGATTACTGAGGGAGCCAGTCCCTGGTTCTGCCTCTCATTTGCCACCTATTGATTGAAGTCTGGGGGCTGGAAGAGGGACTAAGAGGTCTGCCTTTGAAGCTGCTCAATAGTCATTGCTGCCACTAATTGATCAGATCCCATTCCCTCAACTCCCTAGCCTGGCATAGTGAAGCCTTCAGTCCTAGTTGATGTTATGACCCTAGCTCTTTATTATATAGGTGTGGGGGCCTGATCTGGCGGGATCTTCCTTTTTTGCATCCCACAAGGAAAGAGAGATGAATGTACCTGTTCTAAGTGGAGGTGCCCAGGGAATATAAAAATAATAGAAATAAAGAGAAAAGACACAGATAGATTTTAATCTGAGCTGAGACCTGGGAGGGCCACCGAACTGACTGACAACCTCCTGAGCCACACAGCACATTTATTTATATTCAAATCCAACAAGGGATTTTCACAGGAAAATAAGGAGCCTGGGAGGGCCCACTCCTTTCTCCTGGTTGAACACAAGTCAGGAACTAAGAACATCTCTACACTCCCAGGGCAGAGTGCCACTGACATGATTCTGCCAACATCCAAGGCCCAGTCTGAAACAATCTAAAGAATGTCCAGGTGTCTTCCCATTTGTCCTTCTACATCTCATCTGAAGGGCCACAGGTTTGATTCTCATAAAGAGCATGTATCTTGGTTGCGGGCTCATCGCTAGTAGGGGGTGTGCAAGAGGCAGCTGATCAATGTTTCTCTCTCATGGATGTTTCTAACTCTCTATCCTTCTCTCTTCTTCTCTGTAAAAAATCAATAAAATATATGTATTTTTAACAATGCTAAACATCACTATCAGAGACTTGGGAATGAAAATGCCAATGATGTATCACCTGGATCATGCCAGAACTGTTATCATGAATAAATCAATACACAGCAAGTTCTGAAGGGATGCAGGCTTTTGTAACCTTTATGGAACACAGTGTGAAGATTCCTACAAATGTTTAAAATGGAACCACCATTTTACTCAGGGACACACTTCTAGGAATGATACCCTAAAAATCCCAAAATACCATTCAGAAAGAATACATGCACCCCTGTGCTTATGGCAGCATTCCTTACAATAGATAAGATGGGGTAGCAGCCACAGTACCCATAAGTAGAAGAGTGGGTATAAAAGCTGTGCTATGTTTGCAAAATTGGCACACTATGTAGCTGTAAAGAAGGCTCTCTTTCCCTCAGAGACAGCATGAATCCTCGAGAGTATTATGTTAGGTGAACTAAGGCAGTCAGAAAAGGACAGATCTCTCATTATTGCATGCACTTACATGTGAAATTCAATGACAAGATTACCAAACGGGTAAAATAGAACTAGAGGCATGGAAACATGGAACAGACTGATGAAGCTCATAGGGAAGAGGGCAGCAGTGCTGGAAATAGAATAACTAAATAATAGTTATTCATGCATACATTGCCCTGGCACAGTTGTAATAGGCTAGTGAGGGGCCAGGATGAGGCTGGAACCTGGCTGAGTGGGCCATTGTGGGCAAAATGAGGGGAGGGGGCCCAGTAATAGTCTCATCGGTATTAAAGATACTATATAAAAAGACATATTTTTAAAAGTGAACTCGTGTATGTTGTTTCATTTGAATATTTGAAAGGCAGTCTAATAAAAATGACATTCTTCGGTTTATAACTATTTTTTCTATGTGTCTATTTTTAACCATTTACAGCATAATGGTGGAAGTAGAGAGAACTAGGAAGCTGTTTGTAGGAGGCCTGGATATATGGAGAAATGATTAAACTCTAGAAACGATAATTGGGAGATTTTGTACCTTAAGAGAGGTATGTCTTAGAACCAAAATGCCTACCTTTTCAGACTAAACTATAGCAAATAGTAACATTGGCCACATATCTTAGGACTATTTTTCTTCTTGAAAGTATTAGGAAAACTTCCTTCTTCCTATTCCATTGTGAAAGCACTTCTAGCACTGAGTTAAACATTTTGCTTTAGGACACCCCAAAAGGCCTAGAGGTTGTTCCTGGACAGCACCCTGAGTGGAAGGGAGAGCTCTTCCCTCCTCCCCCTCAGCTCTTGGCATGCACATGAGAAGAAGTTCAGCAGACCAGTAGGCGGCAGCATTGTCGTACCACAAGGGACCCTTTAAAGGAGCAAAGCTAGCAAATTTATTAAAAAGGCAATGCAGCCGAAACCGGTTAGGCTCAGTGATGGAGCATTGGTCTGCGGACTGGATGTCACAGGTTCGATTCTAGTCGTGGGCATGTACATTGGTTGCGGGCACATCCCAGGTGGGGGGCGTGCAGGAGGCAGCTGGTCAATGTTTCTCTCTCATGGACATTTCTAGATCTCTATTTGTCTCCCTTCCTCGCTGTAAAAAATCAATAAATTATATTTTTTAAAAAGGCAATTCAGGCCAGTCTGTGGAATTTCACCTTTGTTAAAGCACAGGTGTGCTCTTAGCTACACTGGCTTGCCCAGTGGGATAGGAAGGTTTTTATAAATCCTTCATTATATAGGTTTCAAGGTTCCTCTGCCCAGTATCTTGGGCACAGACTGCATTTCAAGGTCTCCTTTTAAGACTGAGGCTGTCTCATAGTTGATGAAACTGTCTGACAATTTTTATCTTGGCAATTCCCAAGACTGTTGACTTCTTTGCTTCGCGACTGAGATAAACTCCTCTTTCCCCCATTTCCCAAGACTAAACATTTGTTAGTTTAGTAGGGAAGACAAAACTACCCCTTCTTCTCATCCCTCTTCTCCACTCATGCCTGAGCAGTTCCAGGCTGACTTAGCTATAGAGCCCTCATGTGGGAAGACTGAGATCTTTCTGCAAGCTGTACACACTGGCCAGGCTTGAGTTTCTTGTCTCATGTTCTCTGTTCCACTTGCCCAGGAATCAATCTTAGCCCCTCGCAATCCCAGGTAATAAGAAGGAAAAGTAAGACATTGTGAGTTTATTGTGGCATTAGTGCATGGAATGTCATGAGGTAGCTTAACTGTGGCATTTATTCCATGCAAACTTTTGGGAATTAATGAGGATGCAAAATGTTGTGAGTGTGCTTTTTACAAAAAGTTTCAGAAGATTGGTACTGTACTGTGCCCATTACATCAAATTAAGAGGCTCTTTGAGAATTCGCAAAAACTTAGAGACTGAAAATCTCTAATAGGTTACATTTTTTTGTGACATGTGACATTTAACATTTCAAATTCCAGTACTTTTGATAAAGGATAAAGCAATGAACAAGTCCAGAGGCTTTGCTTTCATTGCTTTTGAGAATCCTAAATATGCTACTACAGATTCTGCCAAAGAAATGAATGTTAAAGCATTTTAATAAATTTTAGCACTCTGTTTCAAGTAATAGTATTTCCAGGTTTCCTTCTTCTCATTTTCAACATTCACAGTGCCATAAGAGCCATGATTATTTAGCCATCACTTTTTTTCCCCACACAAGTGCTGGGGTGTGGGTTTGGAAAGATGTTGAGATGTCCTTTTGGCAAAGCAAAATACTACATTAAACATTTTTACATCAATATATGAATACATATGTAATTGGGCTTTAAGCCTTTAAAGACCTTTCTAATTTAGAACAGTCTGCCCACCTCAGAAAGACAATTATAGCATAAATCAGGCCAGTGTTGGTAAAAAGCTAATGCAATCAATGCAAACATTTTCTTAGCTTAAAAGTAGTTAACAAAGCAAGTTGGAACAGATGACTTCCCATTACTTTGCAGAAAAGGTCTTAAAAAGTTGCTATGTGTAGTAATACCCAAGTGGGTATTCATTTTTAAATATATTTGTATTGATTTCAGAGAGTAAAGGAGAGACAGAGATGGAAACATCAATGATGAGAGAGAACCATTGATTTGCTGCCGTCTGCTTGTCCCCCACTAGATATTGATTCAGCAACTAGGGCTTGTCCCTTAACCAGAAAGGGAAAGGTAACTTACAGACTCACAAATGGATGTTAGCCTTCATTGAGTCACAGCATCTGGGCTAGGTATTCAGTTCTTAAGGAGAGGAAAGGAGTTGAGCAAGTAAATAGGATGAGTCATATGTATTATAACTAATTAACCTTCTTTCTTGCACCTAAATTTCTGTTAATTATTTTAAAGCATGCAACCAGACTGACCGTTGTTTAACACACACACACACACACATACACACACACACACACACACACACACACACACACACACACACACACACACACATTGTTCCTGCATGCGTTGCCATGGCACTTAGTCTGGTTAAATGTAAAAGAAAGAAAAAAGAAAGCACTCTTTTCTAATATATTTAATTTCATAATGCTTGTGGGTATACAGTATTCTTTGTTGTTCCATTGTCTGTGCACATAAAGAGAATTGTCTAGGTTTCAGACTCTAGAACATATAATTGTCCATTTGAGAAGTGTCTAGATCCAAACCCCACAATTCTAAAGATTGACCCTGAGCTTTGTTAATGGTAATTGCAAACACCAATTGAATTGGGAATTGCCATCTCTTAAATTGAAATGGCATATCCATTGGAATGTGAGGAATGAGGGCATTTTCACCTGTGAAAAGTCCTGTCCAGATTGTTGCTTCTATGATGTTGCTCATTAATTTTTGTAGTGCATTAGCTGGTTGATATTTCACAACATGATAATTGGCACGGCAGTTTTCAATTGCAGTATGAGCGGAGGCATCTCTGGCAGATCAAGTGAATTCAAAAATTATGTTGGATATGTAACCACTTCCTCTCCTTCCACAACAGTGTCAATGGAATTGCACATGGCTACCTTGTTTTGAATGTTAGATTGAATAATATTGTTAAGTTTGTAGACATCTTTGTTCTTGGCCTCAAGAATAGCTCATTCACTCAGTCAGTCAGGATTCTTAAAATTGGTTTGAATATTGGGAAATACTTTTTCAACCAATTTTTCTTTAAAAGTCAATAAATTGCAGAAGTTATGAGGCAATGAAATCTGTCCTGAGGTCAGATCAATGGGGACCTTTCTTTCCCAATTTCCAGCAATTGATGTGATAATATCTCAGCTGATCAATTGTTTTGCAGCTGACATGCATATTTGTTGTTAATTTTAACATCTTTACATGTTGCCAGCAAGTAGAGTATTTCAGACAAGTATTTATTTCGTCCACTGGTGTCGATCAAGGAATTACAGGTAATATTTGGCTGGAATCTCCTACAAACAATATGAATGCATTCCTAAATGGTCTGATGTTTCCATGCAAATCTTGCAATTATCGATCAAGAACCTTGAGGGATTTTTTGTTTGCCATTGTGCATTCATCCCAAACAAGTTTACATTTCTGTAATACTTTTGCCATGCCGGATGTTTTGGAAATGTTGCACATGGGAGTTTCAGTGAATTTCTTGTTCAATGGCAATTTCAAAGCAAAATGAGCAGTTCTTTCCCCAGGTAGCAGTGTCGCAGCAATTTCAGATGACACAAGACCTATGGCTATGTCATATTGGGATCAAATGGCTGCCAGAATCAATTTATTTAGGAAGGTTTTACCAGTTCCTCCTGGTGCATCTAAGAAGATTTCTTCAACCCCCTTATTGACAGTTTTTATTATTTGATCGTAAATGCCATTTTGCTCAAGGAATATTTTTGCTTAGAAATATTTGATTGCACATAATATGAAAGATCACACGTGCTTTTTAATTTTGTTCACAATGCAATTCTTCATCGAATGTAGCAGCGGATCGATTTGATGATGGCATTCCCAATTTATTGAGAACTTTGTTCACGATTTCTAAGCACAAATCTTCAATCATTATCAATTTTCAAATGGAATAAGAAAGTTGGAAATTTGGAAATCATAAGTGAATCCTAAATCAGAAATATTGAAATGGAATCCTAAAATATTTAGTATAGTGTGTAACTTTTACGTCCAACAGATGGCGATGTTTTTCCAGAAAATCACGTTTAACCTTTCTCAGGTGAGACATCTATAGTAGTTATAAGGTATGTAAAAACATGCACGTATTTGAATGCAACATTGTGTCAAAATTTTACAATAGGTTAAGAACTCTTGGATATTTAAGATTTTGTACAAAGGCGCATTTACATTTATTTTAAAGTAGGGAATGAGAGTTTCTTTTATTGAGTCTTTAATGTACTAGTGAAGGACATAATATTATTCTTCTTTGATCTTAAAGTCTAGCCAGTGTAAGTGTGTCCTATTTCTTTCAAAGTTATTCATACTTGTTGCACAAGTATCTCTTAAAGTCACTCCATTGTGGCTTCTTTTTATGTACATATTTTCTTTGGTTCTGTTATATTTACCGATATTTCCAATACAACCTACAATTATTTTAGCCTTGTTTTTTTTTAATTTATTAAGAGTCAGTCTTTCCCAGAACAAGGAAACATATGCATATTTCTATATCCCCCTTGGTTATCCATACACCTGATATATATACAAAGTAGATGCAATTAATGCAAAAATTTAAAAATTGTAGCAAAAGCACAAACTCCGTAAGATGGTACCTCAGATACATTTTGATTTGCAACTCTCAAACTGTAGTTACTTTGAATAATATATATAAATTTTCAAAGTTTGCATATATAACACTAATATGCAAATAGACTGAGTGGCAGAACAACTGTTCTCTGTGATGTTGGCCACCAGGGAGAGTGTGCAGACACTTTGTCATTGGTGGCAGATGGCAGAGGGAAGAGCATGTTGGGTTTCAGTCACAGAGGTATATTGTGAGCAGCAGCAGCAGCAAGAATAGGGCTTCAGGCAGACATGGGATCAGATGCTGTGGACGGAGAGGCCAAGTGGGGGCACAGAGGATGGACCCAAACCTGCACCTGAACCACCAAATCCCACAATTCCTTTCATGCTCTGGGAACCTAGTTTTTATATATAAAATCCTAATATGAAAATTGACCAAACAGCAGTACATCTGGTCTCTATAATGCACACTTACCATCCTGGAGAAGATCCTCAATTCAGAACCTGCCCCCTGTTATTCAATGCACTCCCAGAAGCCAGACTCACAGCTGGCAAATTGTGCTTTCCATTCCTATATTTTAAAACATTACCTAAGTGTTTTTTGCCTAAGGGATGTTTTTTCGCTTCTCTACTTCCTCCTCCTCCACCTCTCAGACTTCTTACATCACCTTTGCTTCTTGATGGAAGTCCACTCCCACTTTGAAAAGATGATTTCTTGGCATAGTTTACTTTAATTGTTTTTCCATGTACAAACAAAAATGAGTATACAAATAATTCAATAGTACATAACATTTAAACTGAACAAATGGACAATTATTTGAAACCTACTAAACACTACAACTAAAATCAAGATCAACCTCAAGTTCTTCTCCCAAATAAAGCATTTCCTTAAAAATGATTGAGTCCTTCTTCATGGTAAGTTTACAAAATATTTCCTTACTAACAACCTTTCATTAAGGCTTTCAACACAGAACCTTGTATGTTGGTTAACAGAAGTCCTCCAAAGACCTATATTAATAAGGACTAAAATATCTCATATTTCAGGAGAAAACACATAAATTTCTTTCTTGTTTTATAATAGGATTTTTATTGGTTTTCAGGAGAGAAAGGCAGGGAGAGGGATAAGATATAAAAACATAGGTGATAGAAAAATATTCTGATCAGATGCTTCTTGTAATGTTCCATGAGGGCAATCCAGCCAGTTCCCCTGGCATATGTTCTCACTGGCAATGGACAAGGGAACATGCTGGTTCATGACTCAATGCTCAACCATTGTGCAATACTGACTGGGTAATGTAGATTACTTTTAGAATTGTATGTTACTTCAAATATGTATTGCCAACTTCTATTTTATTTTTTTCAATGCATCCAGCTCATTTAAACTATTTATTTTAAAACAAATAATTCAATCATTCATTCAAATTGATTAGGCATTTTATTCCAAATCTTTCTTACTTTTACTATTTCCTCAGTTCAAATGACAGAAATGAAAATTCTCAGTATGACTGCAACTCTGTATTTACATAATACTGATCTGTTTATCTATTCTATTTTCCAATTGGATCCTTACATTCCCTTAGTATTTTTACATTACTATGATGTTTTAAGTTTAATGTGTTCTTAAGAAAACAAGCCTTCTTGAGGGGAGAGCTTCTGGGACAAGGAGCCCAGTGTCAACAATACCCAGATTGGCCTCAGAAACCACCCAGGATTCTAGAGCCACTCCAGCAAAATGCCTGGTACTTCAGCTGAAGACCCTTAGGCACCAGAATTCCAGTCTCCCATTCATTGCTGCCTCCTGTGTGTTCTAGAGTATGACTGTCCCACTAACCCACCTCCATGGCCACAGGCCCCTCAAACTTGGCACCTGGGCTCTCCAGTGATAGCAAAAATGGGGATACAATGAAACAACCCCTAAAGAAAAGAAAAGTAGGAATGGCCAGAAATTGAATTAAAAGAAACAGAATTTTACAATATGTCAGAAAAGAAATTAAGAATAAAAGTCATACAGGATGAATGAAGAATCCACAACTTAAGTAAGAGTCAATGAGAAATCCAAATATGGTAACTGCTACAATAAAAATTAAAAAAAAAAAACCCATAGAAGTTTTCAACAGTACACTGAAGAAACAGAGGACAAAATTTGTTAGGCAGAGAAACACACCATGAACAACACAACCTTATTAGCAAATGGAGAAAAGAATTAGAAACCAGGAAGAGAGCTTTTTGAAAACATGAAAGGCAGTAACTTGTGTATAATAGAATTGTCAGAATGACAAGAAGAGGAACAAGGATTAGTAAACCTATTAGAAGAAACAATGGCAGAAAACTTTCCTAATCTGGGGATTAAAAAAAAATTCACACAAGCACAGAGAGTCTCAAACAAGATGAACACACATTGTAATTACAATGGCAAATGCTAACAACACACACAGAATATTAAGGCTGTAAGAGAGAGACATAGATTTACCTACAAATGATCTACCAGTAGATTAGCAAATGATTTCTCAACAGAAACACATCAGGCTAGAAGTGAATGGGAAGAAGTATCCAATGTGGCACAGAGGAAGGAACTGAATACAAAATCATTTTTATCCAGCAAGCTTTTCATTTAAAACTAAAGGGACTTCAAGAACTTCACAGACAAAATGAACAAACAAAAAGGCTAAGGGAGTTTATCACTAAAACGACAGTAATTCAAGAAATGCTAGAAACTATCATAAAAAAAGAAATAGAAGAGTAAGAAGGAACACAGGCATAAGAACTTAATGGCTAAAACAGGTACCTATCCTATCCAATAAAGGATAATATACAAATTGACCATGACTCCCACACAGAAGATGGCTGCCCCCATGTAGTCAAAGATGACTGCCCCCCTGTGGACACAAGATGGCCACCACATGATGGCCTGCATGGCAAGACAGTGTGGGTGATTAGGCTAGCAGGGGAGGGCAGTTATGTGTGTCTGAGCTGGTAGAGGAAGGCAGTTAGGGGGGATCGGGTCTGCAGGGAAGGACAGTTGGGGGAGACCAGGCCTGTAAAGGTGGTCAGTTGGGGGCGACCAGGCCCCATTTTTGCTATGGGGAGGGCTATTAGGGAAAACCAGCCAGCAAGGAGAGCAGTCTGTGCCAGCAGAGGAGGGCATTTAGGGGCAATTAGCCTGGCAGGGAAGTGTTAGGGGTGATCAGGCTGGCAGGAAGAAATGGTTAGGGTTAATTAGGCAGGCAGGCAGGCAGGAGAGCTGTTGGAAGCTAGCAGTCCTGAATTATGAGAGGGCAGTCAGATCTCCCTTGAGGAGTTCCAGATTGGAGAGGGTGCAGGCTGATTTGAGGGACAAACCCCCATGCACAAATTACATGCACCAGGCCTCTAGTAAATAATTATCTTAAATGTATATGGACTAAATGCTCCATTAAAGGAACATAGAGTGGCTGACATGACAATAAATGATGACTGACATACATATATGCCATCTACAAGAGACCCATCTCAGTACAAGGGACTCATACAGATTGAAAGTGGAAAGATGGGAAAACATTTTTTTTTTTTAGGAAAAGGGAAATTAAAAAAAGCTTATATCTGACAAAATAAACGTCAGAATGAAGTCCATATAAAGATATAAGGGCCCCTTTTTATTACTAAAGGGATCAAGATTACAAGAAAATATAACTCTGTAAACATATATGCACCCAATTCAGAAGCACCAACTGCATTCTGAAATATATCAAGGGAGAGTTAGACAGCAATAAAATCATAGTAGGAAACTTTAATACTCCATTGATATCACTGGTTAAATCCCCTAGGCAAAAGACAAAACAAAGCAAACAAACAAAAAAGAAGAAACAAAAACAAAATCAGCAAAGAGAGAGCAATTCTAAATAACTCAGTGGATCTGATAGACTTAATTGATATTTTCAGAACATTTCACCCCAAAGATACAGAATATACATTTTTACTTAAGTATACATGGAACATTTTCAAAGACAGACCACTTAAGACATAAGCAATGTCTCTTCAAATTCAGCAAGATGAAAGTCATACCAAGCATCTTCTCAGGTCACAATGGCATAATCCTAACTTATAAAAGAGTAATTAACCGTCACTCTGCTCAAGTCACGCCCACCAACCACGCCCCCAGCCAATCAGAGTGAGCATGCAAATTAACCACAACCAAGATGGCTGCAGCCACAGAGGGCGGTTTCTCTGTCAAAGGAAGCCAAGCTTTCTGCCTGCATAGGCCTCCTCTCAAGGATACAAAGTTTCAATTATAGAAGATAAATCCCAAGAAAAATGTTGGCTGTCAGGGAGCTGGAAAAAGCAGTCTAGGGTTGCTCCCCGCACCTGAGGAATCAAAGCTTTCCACCTGCTCTGGCCAGCCTGGGCCTCCACTCAGGGCAACTTTTATAGAAGATGCATCAAACCAAACAGAAATGGTAGCAGCTGGAGTGAGCAGGGACCTTGGCTCTGCTCCAGGCTACAAAGTTTCAATTGTAGAAGGTAAGTAAATTCCAGATACCAGGGCCTCTGCTTGGGTTGTCAAGGGGCATGGCTGACCTGCAAACCACCACAGGCCCCTGTCCCAGGCCACCCCGGCCACAAGGAACCCCCACCCTGATCTGGGACACCCTTCAGGGCAAAACAGCTGGCCCCCACCCATGCACCAGGCCTCTATCCTATCTAATAAAAGAGTAATATGCAGATTGACCATCACTCCAAACCACAATATCAAGATAGCTGCCACCACGTGGTCAAAGATCTTGCCCCCATGTGGACGCAAGATGGCCAGTACAAGATGGCCAGCAGGAGAGAGCAGTTGGAAGGAATCAGGCCTGCAAGGGAGGGCAGTTGGAGGCAATCAATCCTGCAGGGGAGGGCAGTTAGGGATGGCCAGGCCAGAGAGGACGGAAGTTGGGGCAAACAGGCTGGCAGGGGAGCAGTTAGACATCAATCAGGCTGGCATGGGAATGGTTAGGGGCTGATCAGGCCGGCAGGCAGAGCGGTTAGGGGAAATCAGGAAGGCAGGCAGGTGAGCAGTTGGGAGCCAGCAGTCCTGGATTGTGAGAGGGATGTCTGATTGCCCATTTAGAACCAATCCCACTGGGCAATTTAACATCCCTTGAGTGGTCCCAGAATTGAGAGGGTGCAGGCTTGGCTAAGGGACACCCCCTATCCCATCCATGAATTAGATATAAACTACAATAAAAATAACAAAATTCAAATACTTGCAGGCTCAATAGTATGCTATTAAACAATGTATGTGCTATCAAATACATCAAAGAAATTAAAAACATCCTGGAAAAAATTACAATGAAAGCTCAACAATTCAAAAGCAATATGTTACACTGAAAACAGTTCTGAGAGGGAAGTTCATAGCATTACAGGCCCACCTCTGAAAACAAAAACAAAAACAAAACAAACACACACACACAAAAACACGCTATAAATAACTGGTGTAAGTTATCTAACTCTACCCTTAAAGAATTAGAATGTGAGCAATAAGAAAGCCTAGAGTGAACAAAGGGAGGAATAGCAAATATCACATCATAAATAAATGATATGGAGACAAAAAGAAAAAAGAAAAACTCACTACAAAATATCAATAAAACCAAGAGCTGGTTGTTTTAAAGGATTAATAAATTGATAAACTTGTAATCAGGCTCACCATGAGGCAAAGAGAGAAGACCCAAATAAACAAAATTAAAAATGAAAGCAGCTAAATAACAACAGACTCCACAGAAATATTTTTTTTTAAAAAAGGTAGTAAAAGATACTATGTACAGCTCTATTCCAACAAATTCATCAACCTAGAACAAATGGATATATTCCTAGAAAGCACAACTTTCTCAAACTCAACCAGGGAGAATAAAATAGTAATCTGAATAGGCTAATAAATATAAGGTAAATGAAGATGTCATTGGAAAGCTTCCTGGAAATAAAAGTCCTGGGCCAGACAGCTTCACATGGGGGTGGAGGGCGGATTATGCAACATTCAAAGGAAGAGTAATATATATCTTACTCAAATTATTCCAAAAAATTCAAGAGAAAGGAAAACTTCTTAACTCTTTCTATGAAGCCAGCATCCCCATAATCAAAAAGCAGATAAAGACACTACAAAGAAAGAGAATTAGACACTACAAGCCAATATATCTCTGATGATCATAGATGCTGAAGTCCTCAACAAAATTCTGGCAAATTGGAACCAGAATTCCATTAGAAAGATCATATGCCATGACCAAGTGGATTTATTTGGGAATGCAAGGATAGTATAACATCCCCAGATCAATACATGTGACACATTGAGAGATAAAAATAAACTGAGCAATAAATATCACATAATCATAATCAATAGACTACTAGGGAGGTGAAGGCATGTGATGATGGTGTGAGTGGCTGGGAAGAGCACCATGGGGTAAAAATAGTATCTATGTAATACTACATGTAATGCTTGAAACAATAAAGAATTAAAAAATGAGTTCCTAGAAATATACCTTTTATTTAGGAAGATTAATGAGAAGAAACATGGATCAGTTGCTTCCTGCACACCCCTCACTGGGGATGTTTTCTCAACCAAGATACATGCTTTTGACCTGAATCAAACATGGGACCCTTGAGTTCGCATGCTGATGCTCTATCCACTGAGCCAAACCTGTGAGGGTGAAATATACCTTTTAATATAGTACTTTGATTAACATACATACCAAAATTCCTCAATCTCCCCAAAACTTCATGATGGTTAATCTTTTGGCCAAATCAACATAACTTGTGTAAACATAAACAGCTATTGTGTTTGCTCCACAGAAACCTCTTTAGATGTTAGGCACTAGCTTTGTAAACAAATCTGAGTTATGTATTCCACCAAGATGTCTGGCAATGATGGGCCTTGACACTAACTAAACAACCACATGACACAGTTCCCACCTTAAGGAATTACTTGTGATGGACAGAGTCTCCAAGGGGTCTTCAGGCAGCTGGGGAGACACAGAGCAATTAGGTGAGGAGGGTGGAATTGTTAGACAGAGGGAAGTGAGCATGAGACAGGCCTTAAGGTAAAGAGGCTGTCACCTTAGTGTAAGGTCTTCCAGGACCTTGCACAGTGAAAAGTGTGATTCAATCAGTGCAATTTGAGTGGAATCCTTTCTCCATCTCCTACCTGCTCTGGGAGGGATTCAGCTCCATGAAACATCACACCCTTCATTTGTTCATCTGTCACCAGGAGCACATCATACACCCACCCTCAGACACACAGCTGTTGTGAGCAGGAATGATGGGAAGTAAATGTGAGGGAAAATCAGAAAGGAGTTCAAGCAGTAGGCCACCAGTGAACTTAAGTATTCGAGACTTGACCTAAAATGTCTTCAACTCGAGCTTCCTTCTAGCCAAAGCCTGGGGTTCCTGTTACCCTCATCACTTAGCCAATGCGGGTAGTGGCAGAGAGGCAGAAAAGGCTAACCTGGGTAAGGTCAGGCAACATCCAGGGGGTTGCTGGCACCTTGCAGGAATTTACATCGCTGTAGTATTCATAAACTACATGTCTCTTTGCATTATTGCTCCCTCCAGAATCTTGCATTTATGAGGCATTCCCTTAGCCGGAGCCTTGGGCAGACAGGTGATTAGAGGCAGGTTTGGATTGAAAGGCTGTCATCACCAAATCACAAAGTGTGGACCTAAGTCCCTGAAATCTCACTTCTGATCGGCTTTCCTCTCCTCACTGCCATCCTCATGATTCCATTTCACAATCTTCCCTTGCACACCACTTAGGATTCCCAAGCTCCCATCACCTCACCCAAAGCCCACATTACTTCCATTCCTAGTAAGGAGTCTCTTTAGTAGCATCTTTCTTAGTTGATTCATCCAACCTTTGTCTGGGGGGGGGGGGGGGGCGGGGAAAGTTACTTGACAATATGCAAGGGACAGAGCAATGAACAAGACACTGATTGTGTGGACCCTCTAGTGACTCAGGCTCTGTAGCACTGCTGATGAATGGCACATAGGAGGTCCTGTCACTGTGGAATGAAATGAGAAGGGGCTTGCTCTGGTCTGCAGAGAAACCTCGCCATCCCTCACCTGAGGATCTGGTCCAAGCGGCCTTTGAGGATGGAGACATCATCCAAATAGAGCTCCTGGAGGCAGGAAAGCCTGCGGAACTGAGCGGTGAACAGGCTAACACAATGCTCCTCCTGCTCCAAGGTGGTGTGAGAAGACGTAAAGACATGGGAGAGGAGGAACCGACGCAGATTGCCCATCTGGCCCAGGAAAGGAGTGAACTTCCTCAGAGTGGACAGCTTCCAGGTACAATTTAACTTCAAATCCTGGACAGAGTTGAGCTGCACCATATCCAGGATGTTAATGTTTTGCTTTGACACGGCATAAACCTTCAGCTTCTTACAGCAAAGGTGCAGCAAACCTCTCCTCTCGCTGACTTTCTTAATAATGTAGCTGAGGGACTCATCAAGGACACCTCTCTTGAGACAAAGATCTACTAACACCTCCATGGGGGCCCAGGATAGATTTGGCCCCACCTTTATGCTGTCCAGTTTCCCCCTCTTCCTCATGGGCTGTGGGACTTCAGAATCCAGCAGTGAGCACACATCAGCACTGTTTGCTGCCCACACATTCCAGAACTCCTGATGAGCTCTCTTCTGTAAATTCAGAAGCTGCAGTTTCCATCCTCTGCAGAGAAAATAGCAGGGAGACCCAGGTGCATTAGATAAAGGGGAAAAAGACAATGACTATGAGTCTAGGAATCTTGGCACCAGGGCCAGACTCCTGACTAGAATTTTACTCCTTACCCCAGAAATCAGATGCCCCTTGCCCTACTGGGATCATTCTTGGTCCTCCTTTATGGTACTTTTTGGTGCCACCAAGAAGGGAGTATCATGCCCCTCAGGTCACCCTCTCATTTTGATCAGCCCTATGTATGTGAAGCCTGTTCCCAGAATGACCCCAGCAGTGGCTCCAAGGCATCTCTGAGTTCTCCCTGTGGCCCTGTACAATCCTATATCCCAGCTGTAACTGCTCAGATCCCTGGGCCCAATAGCCACTGAATCCCCCTCACCTGGGTCGAGTCTCCTGGGCAAGCAGGGCATCCAGCCCATCTAGTGCAGCTTGCAAAATATCAATGTAAGGCTGTCTATAGTTTATCAGGGCTCCTAGAGGGAGGCAGGGGAAGGGCCAAGCCTGCACCAGAGCCTTTAGGACGCTGATGTGCCTCCCAGCCACGGCAGCCGTGAAGAGAGGTGGGAAGAGCTCCATAGGCAGCCACTCCACTGCAGCAATGGCCGAGGCTTCATCCCTCAGCAGGCTCTGGCATGCCAGGTCCAGGAGTCTGCGTTGAGATGGGTGGTTCATTCTGATGAAGCAATTCTGAAAGAGATTCTGGGAGACAGCCAGAGAGAGGCATCCTGTCAGGCTAAACATGAGCACCCCATTTCCTCTCCCTTCAGAGAAAGCAGCTGAGGACCAAAGGCACTGCTCTGGCAACAATTGGAGCATCCCAACTTACCTCAACCCCATTTTCTGCTTAGGGGCCGCAAAGCCACTCAGCCCTGCCTCTCCGAGGCTGGGATATATACCACATCAGGCACCAAGGAATGGTGAGATGACCACTGCACCCCTCCCACTTGTACTCATTGCCTACCTGATATTCTGCTGTGCAATGAGTACTGGAAAAACAGAGAGATGGTCCCACCCTTTTCAGGGAAACCTTTTTATTATTGCTGAAGGACTGAAAGCCCCTGGAGTAGGCAGCAGTCCCTGGTCCAGCACTCCCTCTTGCTAAGCTCCAACAAGTAAAAGAGATAGGGAAGGTTAAGGAACACTCACACAATGCATACTTTGTGGCTATTGAGACATTTTAAATGAGAAACAGTAAAAGCAACAAAAAAGTTTTCTAAAGCATGGGGGAGCTGGAGATGAGAAAAAAAAAAACAAACCATTAATTCTGAGATGTTAGTTTTTTGTGTGACCCTTCTATGAATATTAAATGACCACTTTATCCATGACAACAGAGGGCTCACATACCCCAAATAAGCCTCCTCCCAAAAGAGACTGCCAGCCCTGGTCAGTGTTGCTCAGTTGGTTGAGAACCCTCCCCCAAGTCCCTTGCAACAATAGAGGGTGGGCAGAAACCTGCTGATGGATGTTTCTCCCACCAATGTTTCTCTCTCTTCCTCCCTTCCTCTCTTACTAAACATCACTTGGTTTTTATTACAGAATTCCCTTAAGACCTGCTTTTAAAAAAGAACTTTTCTAATTTGGTCTACTATAGGTTCCTTAGGAATATTCTACTTTCAGAAGCAGGGAAACTTTCCCTTAAACCTTTGTGAATGCAATATATCAAAGCAGAAAGCAGTTTTTCCTTCCCTGGGGCAGAGCCCTCTACCTAGTGGTCTCGAGAGAGAAAGGGAGAGAGATAGAGAGCTAGAAACGTCGATGAGAAACATGAACCAGAGGCGGAGCTTGAAGATGGCGACCGAACAGTCGGACTTGTTCTGACTCTGGTTCCAGAACGGATAAAGGTGGCTTCTGAGTCACTCAGTGAGTGTTGATTGGCAGCTAAGGGACAGTGGAGTTCCCAAGGAGGGTAAGGAAGGGTCCGCTGGACAGGATTTCCTGACCAGGTGGCCAGCCCGGCCGCGGCGGCAGCAGTGGCGAGCTGCGGGCTGCAGGCATGGAGAGAGGGCTGCATCGTCTTGCCAGGAAGGGAGGAGCTTCTCTGAGGCCTGGAAAACCCACAACTAGGAGATCCATCGAGCAGCTGAGACTCCCGGAGCTGTGCAGACATGTGGATTCGGGGGAGTTCTTCAGTCACCCACGGAAAGGTCAGAGTTTGCGGGGATAGCCTGAGGGATCTAGCTATGCAGCCAGGGAGCTCCGGCCCCGCCGCCTCCACGGTAGCCGGGAGCGCCACACCACTGTCTGCGGAGGCGGAGTGGAGCCCAAAGAAGGCTGCAGTGACACCTAGCGCTGGGTTTGAAGTAATCCCCCCCAGAAGCAGGACTTTGTTAAAACGCCAAGGACAACAGGACAGAGTGTTAAGAATCACGGCTGTCCCGCCAAGGGCGGAACATCTGGACACCTTGGCACCGGTTCCCATTAACCCCCTTGCCTCTGAATACTAGGGAAGGACTGCCCAGTTGGGCATAGCCGGGGAAATTGCAGGGGGAATTTGCCTTCTGGAAACAAGGGATCGGAGCCAGAAGACATAGTCTGGGAACCAGCAGGCACTCTGCCCACTAGAGCCATAGAGAAAGAAGGCCAGAGTAACCAAAAAGACTGGGAGGTCAAAGCGGAAACACTGACACCTAAGAGCTGAATTACAAACTGCCTTTTTCTTTTTCTTTTTTTTATTTTCTGTTTTCTTTTAATTAATCAAAAATAAATGGACACAAATAACTAAGATATAGCCTGCTTAAAATTAAGGTTTACCTTACAAAACTGAGGTGCAGTGGAATGCTGGGGACTGCAACACTGTCTGGCCCGAGAATCAGGAGTGCCAAATACATTAACAGAGGAAGTGAATGACCACTACTGGACATTTTTATGCTAATTTTACTATTCTTTATTTTATTTTCATTTTTTACATCTTTTATTTAATTTTCACTTTTTATAGCTTTTACTTAAGAAAAAATTTTTCTATTTTTTTCCTTACTTGAATTTACCTTTTCAATTATTACATTTTTCAATCTCTATCATCACTATTACTACTGCTATTTTGCAATTTTTGTTTCTTTTTGTTTGTTTCTTTGTTTGTCTGTCCGTTTGTTTGTTTGTTTGTCTGTTTGTTTCCTCTCCAGTACCATTTTATTTTTCTTTATTTTACATTGGGAATAACCTTCATTCTATTTTAATCACTACTATAGCATCATTCAACCCTATCTCAACTTGACCTTTACACCATCACTCTCTTACTAAACTTTACCCTTTTAGTCGACAGTTTATCCTATCCCTTTCCAGCTTTAGTTTTTCCTCTATTCTTTCTGTATACCCCTTGCTAAAACTCTCACTATACTTATAGACCTAAGTTCCAACCCCTGATCCAAGTGTATAAATACCAATTTCTGTACTATATTAACTAGTAAAAAAAAACTGTTCTCCTCTTTATCCTTTTCGCATTGTTTATGTGAGGGTTGATTATTGTGAATTTTTATGCTTTTTAGTGAAATTGTTATGCTTATTCCTGTGTTGTTATTGTTGCTTTGTATTTCTTTTTAAAAATCCTGTTTTTGTTTGTTTCTATTACTTCTGTATATCATAGCCTTACTTAATAATAGTGGATATTGTAGTTTGTATTAATCTCCAAGTATTGTTACTGGCATTGGCTGGGTTCAATGGTTGTTCTATGGCAATTTTCTCCACATATATATAGTTTGTTTCCCATTTCCCTTTTAGTTTGCTTCTTCTCTCTCTCTCTCTCTCTCTCTCTCTCTCTCTCTCTCTCCTTTCTTTTTTCCCTGTTTTCCAACTTTATTTTGTCATTACTTTTTTCCTTCTTTTTCTATCTCTTTATCCTTCTTTTTTATTTTATTTACTTAATTTTTTAAATTTTAATTTTATAAAAATTTTTCTTTATTTTATTTTTACCTTTCATCCTTCTCCCCTATCCCCTAAGTTGACTTTCTCTAGTGGTCACCTTGATTAGAGGTTATTAATATTATAAATACATTCCTGTTAAGTGTCTCTTGTGTTGTACCTGGTAGTGTTGTATTTTATACCTTTAAATCAACGCGGGAGAAGGAACACCATATAATCAGACATCCTGATAAGAGAGCCATGGGGAGACAGAGAAATAGCCCGCACATGAAAGAAAAGCAGGTATCACCCGAAAAGTATGTAAAGGAGTCAGAGGCAAGCAGCCTATCAGAGCAAGAATTCAGAATAATAATCATAGGATGGCTAAAAAGAATGGAAGAGAAATTTGACAATAACCAAGAAGAAATGAGGAAGAACTATGAGGAATTGAAGAAGAGCCATGAGGAACTGAAGAAGATCCAAGAGGAATTGAAGAAGAACCAAAAAGAAATGAAAAATGACATCGTTACCATGAAGAACTCAATAGAAAGTATCAAGAGTAGACTAGATGAAGCAGAGGACCGCATCAGTGAGCTAGAAGATAAGATGGAAAAAATACCCAAGTAGAGCAACTTCTAGAAAAAAAATACTAAAAAGCAGGAAGAGAGCCTACGGGCGCTTTGGGACAATACAAAACAAAATAATATTCGATAATAGGAGTTCCAGAAGGAAAGGAAACTGAGGTAGACATGGAAAAAGTATTTCAAGAAACAATGACAGAAAACTTTCCTGAAATAGAGAAGAAAAAACCCACACAAATCCAAGATGCTCGCAAAGTCCCAAGCAAAATGAATCCCAGAAAACAGACTCCAAGGCACATTATAATTAAATTGGCAAACAACAACGACAAAGTAAGAATCTTAAAAGCAGCCAGAGAGAGACAGAAAGTTACATTCAAAGGAACCCCCATCAGACTAGCAATTGATTTCTCAACGGAAACTTATCAGGACAGAAGGGAATGAGATGAAATATACAAAGTCATGCAAAGGAAGGGTCTGAATCCAAGAATAGTGTACCCAGCAAAGCTATCAATCAAAATTGAAGGGGAAATCAGGAGCTTCACAGACAAAAAAAAAAGACTGAAGGAATTTATCTCCACCAAACCAGCAATGCAAGAAATGCTAAGGGGTCTACTGTAAAAATAAAGAAATATTGAGTGAAGAAGGAACACGGGTATAGAATAAAAATGGTGTCAAATGAGTACCTATCATTAATAACTTTAAATGTAAATGGTTTAAATGCTCCAATAAAAAGACATAGGGTGTCAGATTGGATAATAAAACAAGACCCATACATCTGTTGTCTACAAGAAACCCACCTCAGAAAAAAAGATGCACACAGACTGAGGGTGAAGGGATGGAAAAAAGTTTTCCAGGCAAATGGAAATGAAAAAATAGCTGGGGTAGCAATACTTATATCTGACAAATTAAATCTCAGAGTGAAGGACATAATAAGAGATAATGAAGGCCACTTCAGAATACTAAAGGGAACAATCCAACAAGAAGAAATAACCCTGGTAAATATATATGCACCCAATACAGGAGCACCCAAATACATAAAAAAAAAATAAAAAAAAAACAAAAAAAAAAAACTGCTGGAGGACATTAAGGGAGAGATTAATAGCAATGCAATCATAGTAGGAGATTTTAATACTCCACTATCACCCTTTAACAAATCATCTAAACAAAAAAGCAGCAAAGAAATATCAATCCTAAATGACTCACTAGACCAGATGGAATTAATTGACATCTTCAGAACACTCCACCGCAAAGCCATAGAATATACATTCTCAAGTGCGCATGGGACATTCTCAAAGATAAACCACATTTTGGGACATAGGCAAAGTCTCTTCAAATTTAAGAAGATAGAAATCATATCAAGTATCTTCTGATACCATAATGGCATAAAACTAGAAAATAACTACAATAAAAATAATCCAAAGAAATCAAACACATGGAGATTAAATAGCATGCTATTAAACAAGGACTGGGTTACCAGAGAAATCAAGGAAGAAATTAAAAACATCGTGGAAACAAATGACAATGAAAACACAACAATCCAAAATCTATGGGACACAGCAAAAGCAGTTTTGAGAAGGAAGTTCATATCCTTACAAGCCTATTACAAAAAACTAGAAAAAAGGGTAACAGATGATCTAACTCTACAACTCAAAGAGTTAGAAAAAGAGCAACAAGAAAAGCCCAGTGTAAGCAGAAGGAAGGAAATAACAAAAATTAGAGCACAGATAAATGACATAGAGAACAAAAAAACAATTTATAAGATCAACAAAACCAAGAGCTGGTTCTTTGAAAGAATAAACAAGAAAGATGAACCTCTAGCCAGGCTAACCAAGAAACAAAGAGAGAGGACCCAAATAAACAAAATCAGAAATGAAAGAGGAGAAATAACAACAGACCCCACCAAAATTAAAAGCATTGTTACAAAATATTACGAACAACTCTATTCCAACAAACTGAACAACCTGGAGGAAATGGACATATTCCTAGAAAAATACAAACTTCCAAAACTCAATCAGGAAGAATCTAGAAATCTCAATAGACCAGTGACTTGGGAAGAAATTGAAACAGTCATCAAAAAGCTTCCAGCAAACAAAAGCCCAGGGCCAGATGGCTTCACAGGAGAGTTTTACCAAACATTTAAGGAAGAACTAAAACCTATCCTCCTCAGACTATTCCAAAAATCCAAGAGGAAGGAATACTTCCAAACTCCTTCTATGAAGCCAGAATCACCCTAATACCAAAACCAGATAAAGACAACTCAATGAAAGAGAATTACAGGCCAATATCCCTCATGAACATAGATGCCAAAATCCTCAACAAAATTCTAGCAAATAGATGGCAGATGAACATCACAAAGATCATACACCATGACCAAGTAGGATTTATTCCAGGAATGCAAGGATGGTACAATATCAGCAAATAAATAAATGTGATATATCACATAAACAAACTGAAAGATAAAAATCATATAGTCATATCAATTGATGTAGAAAAAGCATTCGATAAAATCCAACACACTTTCCTGATAAAAACTCTTAACAAGGTGGGAGTACACGGATCATACCTCAACATAATAAAAGCTATATATGATAAACCCACAGCCAACATTATACTCAATGGCCAAAAACTAAAACCATTCCCTCTAAGAACAGGAACAAGACAGGGATGCCCACTCTCGCCACTCCTGTTTGACATAGTACTGGAAGTACTAGCCATTGCAATTAGACAAAAGGAGGAAATAAAAGGCATCCAAATTGGAAAAGAAGTAGTAAAGTTATCCTTATTTGCAGATGACATGATATTGTACATAAAAAACCCCAAAAGACTCCATTAAAAAACTAATTGACTTAATAAATGAATTTGGCAATGTAGCAGGATACAAAATTAATGCCAAGAAATCCATGGCATTTCTATACACCAGCAGTGAAACTATAGAAACAGAGACTAAAAAAGCAATTCCTTTTACCATCGCACCAAAAAAATTAAGATACCTAGGAATAAATTTAACTAAGGAAGTAAAGGACCTATATGTGGAAAACTACAAGACACTGAAAAAAGAGATAGAGGAAGATGTAAACAGATGGAAGAACATACTATGTTCATGGATTGGTAGAATCAACATCATCAAAATGTCCATACTTCCTAAAGCAATCTATAAGTTCAATGCACTCCTCATAAAAATACAAACGGCATATTTCACTGACCTAGAAAGAACTCTCCAGAAGTTCATTTGGAACAATAAAAGACCCCGAATAGCCACAGCAATCCTGAGAAAGAAGGGTAAAGTAGGAGGGATCTCAATACCTGACTTCAAACTGTATTACAAAACCACTTTTCTCAAAACAGCCTAGTATTGGCAAAAGAACAGACATATAGATGAATGGAATAGAATAGAGAACCCAGATATCAACCTAAATCACTATGCTCAATTAATATTTGACAAAGGAGGCACGAATATACAATGGAGTCAAGACAGTTTCTTCAATAAATGGTGTTGGGAAAATTGGGCAGACACATGCAAAAGAATGAAACTAGATCACCAAATTACACCATACACAAAAATAAACTCAAAATGGATACGGACTTAACATGCGACGGGAAACCATAAAAATAATAAAAGCATCCACAGGCAGCAAAATCTCAGACGTATGCCAAAAGAACTTCTTCACTGATACTGCCCCTAGGGCAATGGAAGCTAAAGAGAAAATAAACAAATGGGACTACATCAAAATAAAAAGCTTTTTTACAGCAAAAGAAACCATCAACAAAATAACAAGAAAGACCATGGTGTGGGAGAACATATTTGCAAATAACACCACTGAAAAAGGTTTAATCTCCAACATCTACAGACAGCTGATACAACTAAATAAAAGGAAGATGAATGATCCAATTAAAAAATGGGCAATGGACCTAAATAGAATATTTACAAAAGAAGAAAGAAAGAAGGCCAAAAGGCACATGAAAACATGCTCAAAGTCACTAATTATCTGAGAAATGCAAATCAAAACAATAATGTGGTACCATCTCACACCTGTCAGAATGGCCAACATCAACAAATCAACAAAGGACAAGTCTTGGCGAGGTTGCGGAGAAAAAGGAACCCTCGTGCACTGCTGGTGGGAATGCAGACTGTTGCAACCACTGTGGAGAACAGTGTGGAGTTTCCTCAAAAAACTGAGAATGGAACTCCCATTTGACCCAGTAATCCCACTTCTAGGAATATATCCCAAGAAACTATAATAGAAACACCAATCAGAAAGGATATATGCACCCCTATGTTCATAGCAGCACAATCTACAATAGCCAGAATCTGGAAACAGCCGAGGTGCCCATCAGCTGATGATTGGATCCAAAAACTATGGTACATCTACACAATGGAATACTATGCTGCCATAAAAAAGAAGGAATTCTCATCATTTGCAGCAACCTGGATGGAATTGGAGAACATCATACTGAGTGAAATAAGCCAATCAATGAAAGAGAAACACCACATGACCTCACTCATTTGTGGACAATAAAAGACATTATAAACTGATGATCCAGAAGATAGATATAGAGACAGTAAAGCAAAAAGCAGACTGTCAAATTACAGTGGGGAGGGGAGGAGGATCTGGGGGAGATAATATATCCACCCAAGGACTTGTATACATGCATTTAAGTACAACCAATGGACATAAAACTCTGGGGAGGGAGGGTATCTGTGGGAGGGAGGGGGGCAAAAAATATGTAAAAATAAATAAAATAAAAGAAAAAACAGAGCAGAAAGCATAACGTTTTGGATTAATGCTAACCTGTATATAGAGGAAAAGGCAAAGTCTGCTCATTTATAAGGAAATAAATGAAAATTATCTGTGGGACCTTGACATTAAGGTCCTTGGGGACCAGCTCAGGATCCTGACTTACCAGAGCAGAGATGGTGCAGGGAGCCCTCTACTCAGACCTGGGCAGTGTCTCTCATGCTCTTGCTTCTGATCCCTCCTCAGCCTCCTCAGAAACCATTATGCCCCATCTGGAAATACCTTCCTGTTGACATCCTAGCTGAAATGGCAACTTCCAACTGAAAGCTGAACCTTAGTATTGGTTCTCCAGGCAGTTTACCTGATTGGGTTTTGCACTCCGCACACCTCCAACTGAATTCATTCATGAAAAGAAGAGAAAATGAAATCAATCTGGAAATAGACTTGATGGGTTGTTGGTACCATATCTAAATTCCTTAATGTTTGTATTAACACACCATTAGGCAAACAGGGTATCTTCTCAAGAGAAAAAGAAATACAATGTAGTAGTACCAAATAGTCCCTGACACATGTTACCTCTATTGCAAATCCCTGTCCATTCAAAGAGTAACAGGACAGTTGGTCTTCCAGATTTTGAAGATTAAGCCTTCCTCAAAGGAGGAAGGGCCAAAATCACATCTAGGGATTGATCAGGAGAAGTGAGGGGTTCAAGTTGTAATGGAACCAAGGGAATCAGCCAAAACAAAGTGCATACTTGGGAAACTCAGGCTCTGACTGGGTAAACTAGAGGAATGAAAAGGCTAGTGGTTAAGAAGGAAATGGGTGGATCCCTTAAATCCATGCTTATGGGAGTACAGGCAGGAAGTACAATCACTCTCCCTCTGTGGAGGTAAAGGCCATTTCCTCCAGAAGAACCAGATGAGCTCAGCAAACTGGCTTGAGAAAATTACATGTAAAAACTTCAGCTGTGAAGAAGCCAGAGGACAGTGTGGTAGCAGTACCAGGAACATGACTTATCCAAATGTAAAAGCCACTGAGGGTCAACAGTCATGAGCAATTTGGAATTTTGAGAAACAGAGAAGTATTCACATGGGCCAAAAGACCTATGTATCCTAATCAAGGAGCTGCTCCCAGAGGGCATTCTCTTTAGTTCAGGCCTGCCATTCCACATCCTGACCTTCCACAGGCAACAGATTAGACCCAGGCAAGTTCCAGGAGTCTGGCCCTAAACGTGACTGCCAAAGTCTGTATGGATAACTAATATTTGCTCAACCCTATGAAACAACCCATGTAAATTGACTTCAAAATTTTCCTTCTGAGCCCAGGCCTAAAACTCACTCTCAGATCTTCCCATTTAGGATTTCATGGTGTACTAGAATTTGGCTTATAAAGATATGCTGTATGCTGCACGATGAGAGAGAGACAGAGAAAGAGAGACAGATAGAGAGAGAGAGAAGGGGGAAGTAAGGGAGAAGGAGAGAGAGGAGAGAGAGAGGAGAGAGAGAGCGTGTGCGAAGGAGGGAGGAAGGGATATATATATATATATATATATGTATATATATATATATATATATATATATAGAGAGAGAGAGAGAGAGAGAGAGAGAGAGAGAGAGAGAGAAGAAGAAGAAGAAGAAGAAGAAGAAGAAGAAGAAGAAGAAGAAGAAGAAGAAGAAGGAGGAGGAGGAGGAGGAGGAGGAGGAGGAGGAGGAGGAGGGGGAGGGGGAGGGGGAGGGGGAGGGGGAGGGGGAGGGGGAGGGGGAGGGGGAGGGGGAGGGGGAGGAGGAGGAGGAGGAGGAGGAGGAGGAGGAGGAGGAGGAGGAGGAGGAGAATAAGAAGAGAAAGAGAAAGAGAGAGGGAGGTAAATCTTTTCTATAGGCTCTTCTCTATCCCCACCAATGTGATGTTCAAACAACTTTCTTATTCCAGAGATAGGGATCATATGACATATTACCACAGTGGTGTTTACAAGAAATTACAGATTGGTTGATTAAACTTCTGGAAAAAGTTCAAACTGTAATGAGTTCAGGAAGTTAATCTTGACCATTCCTGGGCTTTTAGCAGGAGTAGTGCAACATGGGGGGCTGGATTTATCTTTAACACTGACATTACATACACCAGGAAGAACCTAAAAAATTGTAGGTGCCCAAGCTCAGGCAGCTTCTATGAAATTACAGAGTCCAGGAGTTACAAGGAGGCAGGAGGGACCACTTAGAATGACCAGGAAACAAAGTCTGAGCTGAATTTATCTTCTTCAAGAGCAAGAAACACTCTTCTTTCCATGCAGAGCCTGCTTTTCCAGGGCATGAGCTGGGGCACAGGAGGCAGGAGCACATCTGCATCAAAGGCTGTCCTTCCTGCACAGTATAGGAGAGGACCTGCCGACTCCCAGCACCCATACATGAATCTGGGGATGTTTTTACCACATCCTGGTCCCCTTCCACTTGCCCTCATCATGGCTCTCACTTATGTACAGGCCACAGCAGCCTTTGAGCACATGATTCCTACTGGGATCCCTAGGCATCTGTCCTTCCAATCTTTTGTTTTCTGTTTTGTTTTTGAGTGGGAGAGTGGTACTTAGAATGTGCTCAGAAGGCTGGGAGCCCTCATTATGCATCCCTGGGATGTCAGCCAACCTCTCATGAGCCTGATGCTGGGACACCCACTGAATACAGAAATCAGAGATCTCCCCAATTCATACGAGCTCTTTTGGAGAACATTACTTGCTACAGGGTACAGAAGGAAAAACAACATCCCAGCTGATTTTCTGGATCCAGAGAACCAGAGAGGCAGCGAGGAGGCTGAAGGATGCCCATCCTGGTTTCCAGAACAATCCCCACATCTATGGACTTTCTCAGGCCCTGGGAATCAGTCCCCATGCATGGGCTTTCCAACATTCAGCTGTCTTTGCCCAGCCTTTGAGTACATACTTCCACCAAACTGGACCCGTTAGATGGAATGGACACCTTCCTAAAAAAATACAAGCTTCCATAACTCAATCAGGAATAAGTAAAAATAAAGCATGAATAGGCTAATAGCTACTGATGAATTGAAACAGGAATTAAAAAGCTTCCAGCCAACAAAAGCCCTGAGCCTCATGGCTTCACAGTGGAGTTCACCAAACTTTAAAATAAGAACTAAAACCAATCCTTCTCAGACTATACCAAAATTTGCAAGAGAGAGGCACACCTCCAAGCTCTTTCTATGAAGTCAGCATTACTCTAACATGAAAACCAGATAAAGACACCACATGAAATAGTTACAAATCTATATCCTGGATGAACATAGATTCTAAAATCCACAACAAAATTCCACCAAACCAAATCCAGCATTGCATCAGAAAGATCATACACCATGAACAATTGGGATTTATTCCAGGGATGCAAGGCTGGTCCAATATCCAAAAGTTGATAAATGTCATACATCCCATAAACTGACTGAGAGACAAAAGTCACATAATTATATTATCAATTGATACAGAAATGGCACTTGACAAAGTTCAATACCCTTTTCTGATAAAAACACTCAGTAAAGTGAGAATAAAAAGACCATAATAAAAGCCTTATTTGACAAACCTACAAATAACAAAAAATTGAATGGTCAAAAACTGAAACTGCCAAAATCGGTTTGGCTCGGTGGTAGAGCGTTGGTCTGCAGACTGAAGCGTTCCAGGTTCGATTCTGGTCAAGGGCATGTACCTTGGTTGCCGGCACATTCCCATTAGGGGGTGTGCAGGAGGCAGCTGGTTGATGTTTCTCTCTCATCGATGTTTTTAACTCTCTATCCCTCTCCTTCCTCTCTGTAAAAAATCAATAAAATATATTTTAAAAAATACTGAATCTATTTCCCTTAAGAACAGGAATAAGACAGGATGCCTGCTTTCACCACTGCTGTTCTACATAAAACTAGAAGTGTTAGACACAGTGATGAGACAAGAATAGAAATAAATAGCATCCCAATTGGAAAAAAAAATAAAATTATCATTATTTGCAGATAACATGATACTGTACTTAGAAAACCCTAAAGACTCCTTAAAAATTAGACTTAATAAATGAACATGGCAATGTAGCAGGATAGAAAAAAACACCATGAAATCTATGGCATTTTTATACAGCAATAGTAAACTTATAGAAAAATATTTAAAAAACAATCCCATTTACCATATCACCATAAAATAAATAAATGAATAAATAAATACATAAATAAATATTCCTAGGAATAAACTAAGGAGGTGTAAGATCTCTACTCAGAAAACTACAAGAGTTTTAAAAATATATATAGAAGAAGACATGGACAGATTCAAGAACTTACCGTGTTCATGGATTGGTAGAATCACCATCCAAAAAATATCTATACTATGCAAAGCAATCTACGGATTCAATGTACAAACAGCATATTTCAAAGACCTTGAAGAAACTCTCCCAAAACTCACCTGGAATAAATAAAAGACCTCGAATATCTCCAGCAATCATGAGAAAGAAGAACAAAGAAGGGGGGAATCTCAATACCAGATATTGAGATATTAATAATCTCAATACCAAGCTGTATTACAAAGCCGTTATTCTCAAAACTGCCTGGTACTCTCATAAGATCAGATATATAGGCCTATGGAATAGAATAGAGAATCCAGATATCAACCCAGCCCACTATGCTCAATTAATATTTGACAAAGGAGGCAAGAACATACAATGGATTCAACACAGACTCTTTAATAAATGATGCTGAGAAATTTGGACAGATACATGCAAAAAAAATGAAACTAGACCACCAATTTATACCATATACAAAAATAAACTCAAAATGAATAAAGGACTTAAACAGAGCATATGAAACCATAAAAATATTAGAAGAATACATGGGCAGCAAAACTCAGACATATGCCCAAACAATGTCTTCACTGATCTAGCTCTGAAGGCTAAAGAGAAAAAATGGGATCTACATCAAAATAAAAAGCTTTTGCATAGCAAAAGGAACCATCAACAAAACAACACTAAACACAAATGTATGGGAGATCATATTTGCAAATGTCATCACAGATAAATGTTTAATCTTCAACATCTACTGAGAATTTATACAACTTAATAAAAGATGACCCAATAAAAATGGGCAATGAACCTAAATAGTCTTTTCAAAAGAAGACAGAAGGCCAACAGACATCTGAAAGCATGCTCAAAAATCACTAATTATCTCATCTCACACCTGTTAGGATGGCTATCATCAGCAAATCAACAAATGGCTAGGATGGGGAGAGAAAGGAACCTTTGTGCATTGTTGGTGAGAAAGCAGACTGGTGCAGCCACTGAGGAAATCAGTACTTTTAGTCAAAAGAATAAAAATGAAACTCCCATCTGATCCGGTAATCCACTTTCATTCCCCAGAAACTAGAAACACCAATCAGAAAGGATATATGCTAAGGGGACGAGACATCCCGCTTTTGGCGGGACAGTCCTGATTTTTAACAATGTGTCCTGCGTCCCATGCCGTTTTTTCCTTTTATCCCGAGTTTTGGAAAGAATCTTTCTGGGACTCTTTTAAAGCAGCGCGGGACGCAGGACACATTGTTAAAAATCTGGACTGTCCCGCCAAAAGCGGGACGTCTGCTCACCTTAATATATGCACCACTATGTTCACAGCAGCACAATTCACCATAGCAAACATTTGGAAACAGCCAAACTGCCCATCAGCAGATGGGCGCATTAAAAACCTGCGGTGCATCTGTACACTGGAGGACTATGCTGCCATGAAAAGGAAGGGCCTCCTACCATTTCAACAGCATGGATGGGGCTGAGGAGCTTTATGCTGAGCGAAGTCAGTCAGTCAGAGAAAGATAAATAGCACATGATCTCACTCAGTTGTGGGTTATAATAAACAGGGACTGATGAACAAAAATGGATGCAGAAACAGAGAAGCAGGGGCATCACCTCCTGTCTCCAACCTGACCACGGCTTTCTCACCGGCTGAACCAGAGGACAATGTAGGCCACAGGCCCTATGCTCTGTCCTTTCCTAAGCGGACACTGACCGCCGTCCAGCGGCCACGTTTCTGCCCCTTCTGCCCCCCCAGGCCCTGGAGCAGGCCTGAGAGCTGGGCTGGCCTGAGCGCCCACAGACTTGAGGAGCCAGAGGAGCAGATCCCGGGGGAGGGGAGGAGAGTGGGGCCACTCTTTGTCAAGTACAAAGTCGGCCAGCTGAGATCAAACAATAAAGGCCAATGTCGGATTCCGTGGATTGTTGCATGTCCATCTCTGCAGTGAGCACAGCCATGTTTCGCCGCAGGGCCTGGCCTCAGGGAAAGAGCCAGGTTGTGCCCTCAGGCCTTCACTCCAACCCCGGGGACATTTTCAGAGGGAAAATGCCCGCGGGGGAGGGGGTGTGGAATACCAGGACCAGCTCCAGTTCACCCCTTTGAGAAAGCAAGAACCAGAGTGTGGACTTAGCTTTCCACAGGCCGTGTTCCTCACCACCTGGTCTGCACAGCACAGTGGCTGGAGGGAAAGAAGCCCTGGCCGCCTGGCAAGCTTCCTGGAGCTGCGCTGGGTCCTTAGGAGCGAACCTCGCGAGACCCCAAGATCACCAGCGGGGTCTGGAGGGACTGGGGCCCACGAAGGGGGCGCTGGGGCCTGCACACCATCTGCAAGAAAGGTAACCGGAACTGGTGGGTGGCTGTGTAGGGGACCAGGTGCTTCCGGTATGAGGGTGGGTGAGTGAGTGGGTGGAGTGGACTCCTTGGGAGGGAGAAACAGGAGGCCCAGGCCCCCAGCTTACCTCCCACGCGCCAGCCCGTGTCTGTGTTTCCCTGGAGCCCTCGGCCCCTTTCCCTCGGAGGTTTGGGCTGCCACTCACCTCCCGGGGTCCCTGAGCGAGACTTGGACCCCTCTCCCACCCACCGCAGCCCTGTGTCTAGAAAACTGCTCCCTGCCCCCGGCTAGTCCACTGTCCCTACTGTCTGGCACCTGGGACACTGTGGTAGCCCCCTGGGCAGAGGAGAGCTGGCCACATGCAATTCTCTCTCCACAGCTGCTCTCCTCATCTTCCCCTGGGTTTTGGGTTACCAGAACTCTGTCGGGAGCCCCCGGCCCTCCCTTTCCTCTGCTCACCTCCCCCTGGCCTTCTTCTCCCCAACAAATGCCTTTGCGCGGAGTGGTAACTAGACCTGAAAACAGAAAGACAGGTAGGAGCTCCTGAGGAGGGAGCAGGCCAACAAAGCTGAGGAGATCTGGGAGGGAGAAAGGGGCCAGACCTCCAGCTTACCTCTCACTGGCCACCCCTGGTGCACACACACACACACACAGAGAAACACTGGAATAATGGATACCATTGTCTACAATTGGCTCTTTGTAACTAATTCTGTTAAGAAACACAGGGGCTGGTATGGAAACTTACAGAGACAGACTACTCCTGCCTGAGGCCTGAGCAAAGAGGGGCCATTGGAGGGCTTGGAAGGATCTTGTTCTGGTGTGGAGACAGACTGCACAAATGCTAGGAGAGTGAAGTGCTTGGCCAATATGGGAACACAAGGGAGATGATAAGTGACAGAGAGGGCAGAGGATGCATCACTGGAAGGTGATTTTCTAGCCGGACTCCTGCCAGGACACTTTGAAGTTTCATGCTGTCAGTTGTTGTTTCTTTCTGGTGAAGACACTGAGAGGAGACAGATTAAGCCAGGAGTAAGAGCAGGGTGGGCCAATCAGGAAGGATTCTGTGGCTGACGTGTGCTTCCATGACACCCCCTGTACAATAGCCTCCTGATTTAGTAACAGGCACTTGCAATGGCCTCTGGATGGCCAGTCCGCTGCAGAGTTAGCCTATTTGTTAAGTCTTAGGGAGCATTCAGGGTGGCTGGTGTCCTTTCCCTAGGATATGAGTTCAGATTTAGATAAACCACACCTTTTGAAAATCCTTTTAGGGTAGTATCCAGAAGCCCAGAGGAAAAAGCAGAGACCTTCACCTGTGAGTGGCATCTTTCTCCCAGATTCAGGCCTCTGAAAGACTGGACTTGAAAAAAGTAGGGTCCTCCCAGGTGTGTGACTGTTGAAGGAGAGGTCTGGTGTGTAGAGAGATACACTCACCTGAAGGCCAGCAGCTCACAGCTCCAGCCCCTGGGACCAGCCTCAAAGCAACTTCTTGGGAAGAGGACAGGATGTAGGCTGCCCCACCAGTCCTGATTCAGTCCTGCCTGGAACTGAGTTTCCATTGGTTGCTCTCCTGGTTGCTAAGTCTCACAGCTAGGAACAAAAGAACTTAGAATCCTCAGAGCTCAGAAACAAATTTGCATGGAGATCTCTCCTCACCTGAGAAGCTGGCTGAGGATAGGTCGAGAGAGTCAGTCGTGGGTGTCCTGTACAAGTGTCAGAGTCTCAGGAGGCAGAGCCCTGCAGGGTCTCTCCCAAGGCCTGGGCTCTACTCCCCTTTCTGTCCTCACTCAGGACTCAAGAGACAGTTCCCAAGGACAGTTTATGTGGCTACCTGGACTGACTCCTCTCCCTCCCTTCCAGGTTCACCTGAGTCACTCCTTCCTGTCTTCCCACTCTTCTCCAGGTCCTGGCCCAGCCTACCAGGATACCACCTCTTCCCTGTCCAGATGTGGGCTCAGGAGATATTCTGGGTGAGCTGAACTGCCACCATCTCCAGCACTGGTCCCAGCAGCCACTATGGACTGTAAAACCCTTCCTCCTGGGACCAACAGTGTCTGGGAAGCTCCCCCCCACACCTGATTGATACTTCATTGGATGGCAGGGTATTCTAGCTATAGACACCTGCTGAAGCCCTCTTGTGTACGATGTGTCACTCAAACTAGGCAAAGGCAACTAACTTCCTCAAGAAGGTTTCCCTCTCTGAGTCTTTTGGGCAGAAGGGGGCTGAGGGTGTCCAAAGGTTCTCTCTGAGACTTTTGCCTCTTAATTAACAGCTGAAAACCAATATCCTCACAACAGCTTCAGGGTGGTCGAGTCTTGGTCCTTTAATTCTCAATGAAATGCTACATGAGGATTCAAGCAGATATCTGTCAGCTACATAACCTGTGTCATATGGTTTTTTAATTTTCCTGACACATGTCTTCTGTTCTTTCTCGACTACCTGCAAATCTCCCATTCTCACTTCAGGAAAGTAATATCCCATTACCCCCCTTCTTCTTTATTCAAATATGCCATATACAGTCCATCTGTCCTGTCTTAGTGGTTGAAGGTTGCCCTATGAAGCCATGAGGTTACCATTGGATATGCCATCAGGGGACATGCCAGGTTTCAGGCTGCTTCCCCAGAATGGTGCAGCAGGTCAAGGATTCTCTCTCATTATTGATGTTGCTACTTCTCTCTCCCTCTCCTTCCTCTCTGAAATAAATAAAAATGTTTTAAAATATTTTTAAATGTCTTATACTGCCACAGTGTCTTTGAAATGTTTATGCATTTATTATATCTATGTGAATTCTCTTGCACATGTGGAAAACCCTGATGTTCTCCTATTAATGTTTCTTTGCTGGTTGGCTATTAGCCCAGCCTAGAAGAACTTAGCCAACACAAAGATATTAATGAGTATTTCACTTTCATGTTTTTCAAAAAGTCTTCTTATTTTGCTGTCTCTCAAAGGCCATTTCATTAAGTATTGAGTCCTAATTTTAATCCTTTTTAATCAGAAATGCTGGGTCTTTATTTGCATTCCCAAACATTTAAAAAAATAAATTCCCTCATACAGCCAAGGTGCTCCAAACAATAATCGAAAAATGTGCTACATTGAAAGTTAGATTAAAATAAAAACTCAGCTTCTCAAGTTCACCAGAAACATTTCAAAAGATAACTCATCACATGTTGCTGATGGCTACAATACTGAACAGGGAGGCCTGACATCTGCTATGTTCAGCACAATAGGTACTACAAGGCTGAGTGAGTTGTTTGCAAGGGTGGAGAAGGCTGTGTTGATGGGACTGGTCAAAGGGGTGACACCACAAGCACTGGTTCAAGGGGAGACACTGCAACTCTGTTTGCCTGTGTGGTAGCTGCAGCCACAAGAAGGGACACAGCAGGGAGCCTTTGTTGGGGCTCCAGTGTCCAGATCTTCAGTCCAGAGCTCACTAAGTTTGTGCTGAGCAGAGGACTGTGGGCGCAGCCAAATCTCCAAGGTGGGTGTAGGGTGTGGGGTATAAGCTGTGGGTAAGGTTCCAGGTGCCTCAAACTGCCCTTAACTGAGATTTCAATGCACCAATTGGTGAGAGAGTGACTTATGCATAGTTTTCATGACCATTTGTTTAGACTTTTTTGAAACTGTGGAATCTTGGCTCACAGTTATGGGGACTTCTGGTCTCAGCACTTCTCCCTTGAATAACTCTGCTCAGCGGTCCTGTTTTCATGAGGAATCCATCACAGATCTATTTTTAAACATACATACCAGCCACAACCCCTTGGCCATATCCCAAGAAGAATGGTCACTATTGAAGACCCCATCTTAAGCGGTCTGAAATGAGAGGAGACAGGGAAGACAGTCCATGCTCAGAGAAGGCCTGTGAATGAATTGGCATAACCATCTTCCCATCCCACCCTCAATGCAGGTCAGCCTGCTATGAACAGTCACCCATGCATAGGCTTCCCTGCCCAGCTCTGGGCTCAGGAGGCACTTGGAGTGCCACTAGCATGGCTTGGCTCCTGTGCTCCTCACCACCCAGGTGAGATATCATCCTTTGAGTTCTTGGGTGACCAGTTATTTTATTGTGACTCACCAGGAACCATGGTCCTGGACTTACCAGTCTGTTTGTGCCTTGTTCTCATTCCTGAGTTCATGAACTCTGTCTGTCCTGAATCAACCTCTCACCATTCAGGGCTTTGGGACAGAAACTCTGGAAGAGGTGGTGACAGTGGGGGTGGGGGCAGTGTGTGTGATATTATAATGAGGTGGACTCACACCAATAAGACCTGAGCACTCCCTCTCAACTCCTGAAGGATGCTGTCAGTTCTTACCTTTTGGGGATCTCACACTGGTCTTCTGGCTTCAGGTTCAACACCCAGACTCGTTGACCATCTCTAGGCTCCAGTATGAGAAGGGGTGGATGTCACTGTTTTATATCCCATCTGCGGACCTTAGCACAATGCTGCAAGCTCCCATGGGAAAATGAGAGCAAACCTGCCCTGAGCTCACAGGATCCTGCTTGCTCACTTCCTGCTTCCCTGTGAGCAGGGACATTTATGTCTCTGTGGCTGGAGTGCGCTCTGAACTCCTCTTGTCTTTCATCATGGACATGAGGAACCTACTCCAGTTTGGTGTTCACTGGGAAAACAAGTGTACCACAGAGATCACCGGAAATTAAACTTGGTTCCCCTGGAATCTAGTCAGCATTGTCCTTTTCTGGGGCCTTGCTTATGCAGCCTATTGCTGAAACCCTGGTAACTGAGGGAAGCCTTGAAGAATTGGCGGGATGAAGGAAGAGAGAGGAGCACAGATAAGAGCTTCCATTAGGCTCACAGTCTCCTTTGACACAACACTCAATCAGTATTTCACGGGGACTGAACTGGAGGAGTTCTGGAGGGACAAAACCTGTGCTCTGTAGAGTTGACTAAGGCCCAACCCACTGTCCTTGTACCAAGCTTGGCACAGTTCCCTTTCCATCTCGATGAAATGTTTCCCAATTGGCTCTGCTGTCCTGCTCCTCAAAAGAGATAATGGGGATTTGTCTGGTGAGCCAACTTCCTCCTAACTGCCTCCACCTAACAGGTCTAGACAACACCATGAAGAGATTAATCCACACACAGACATCATGAATGTTCAGTCTAGTGTAGAACTTCTGAACAAACTTGGGCTTGTTCTTCTGGAGTCCAGTGTACCCCTTTTCTCCCTTCAGTACTTTCCCAAACCCTTCATGCTTCTCCTTCCTCTCTCCTGAAGCAGTGCCTCCCAGGGACCAGGGGGAGTTCTCTCCTCTCTCAGGTGGAGTCACACACGTATCACCTGTTCTTCATTTCTTTAATGTTAACTAGGGGCTGGGCCCCATGCTTCCTCAGTCATAAACAGTTATCACTGCATGTTACCAAGGCTCCACACTGAAAGAAGCTTCCTGTCTGGGATGGGAGAGAAGGAATCCCTTAACAATAAAAACAAAAAAAACAAAATACAAAAAGACAAACAAACAAAAAAACACATTTGTTCCACTGTTGGAATTCATAAGGGACTTCCTCAAATGGCTTTCATTGTAGAAAGATATTGTCTTCTTTGTTTTACGGTAGGCATATTTTAATGGGAAGCTCATGAAGGCAACAGAAGCGAGACTGTGAGCAAGATAGGGTTACACTGATCGATATTTCCAGATCTTTCCTTTGCATTGTGTGCAGATTCAAGCAGTGGGAACAGCCTCTCAGGTCTCCATTTATATGAGTACTTCAATAAAAGAACAGCTGGGTCATCTTAAAAGACTTTTAAAAGTCGGTTTGTGGTAGCTGCTGTGTCTGGGACACCTCAGTGAGCTACTGTGCCAAACAGCCAGAGAACAGCCCGTCAGAGAACCTTTCCTGTGTGTGTGTGTGTGTGTGTGTGTGTGTGTGTGTGTATGCACACACACACGCGTGCACACGCGTGCATGCGCACCCCAGTATGTGTGTGTTTGTGCCCAAACTTCTGTGCAAGACTCAAAGGCTGGTCCTGAGCATGAGCAATGAGTGCACAGAGATATCCAGGTGGTAACCCCTTGGATCTGGAAATGTTACCTAGCAGGGAAAAGGGGAATGTACAGATAGGTTGAAGACTTTGAGATAGGACTTTTATTGTTAATTGTATGCCTTGGCTTCATGGCCCACAGGACAGGACAGCAGCCCACCTTACAAATGATTTCTGGGTGAGTCTCTGATCAGCTTCCAGAGAAGGTTAGCATTTGAATTGGTGGACTCCTAAAAAGAGATTGTGATCCCTCTGTGTACACCATCAAGGCACTGAGAGCTTGCCTAAAACAAATGAAGGAGCTCACCCCTTTATTGCTGAATTACTGGGGAATGGGGCATCACAACTTATCTCATATGCCTCTGTCCTCAGACTGCATCTTATACCACCAGCTCCTCTGGTTTTCAGGTCCTCAGACTCAGGCCACATTTGACCAACAGCCTTTCCGATCCCCCAGCTTGCAGATTGTGGTTCTGTCTTTGAAATCACATCAGCCTAGTATTCATAATCTAGATCTGCTCTGGAAAACCCTGACTAATTCAAAGTCAATGGATAATTAGCTGTGAGGAGGCAGATTTGAGGACAGGAGAGGAGCAGAAGATGGGATCACAGAGCAGAGATTGTAGTCATGTACCTACAGCTATGGAATGCTGGCGCCCTGGCAATTGGAGGATCCAGGAATTAGACTCTCCCTGGAATTTCCAGAAGGAACCAGCCAATCTCTCACATTGACTCCTGCTATTCCAAGACCTGGAGCTTCTCAGTCCCACAGAACCCTTTCTTTGTGCAATATCCTTTCTCTCCACAATTCCACAAATCAATCTCCCTTCATTGGCCCCATGTTTCTCATCCAACCTTCTTATTTGGGTTGGTTTCAGTTCATGTATCCTCAGTATTGAGCCTAGAGCTTCCTCATGAGCAATACCCTTGTGCCTAATCAATGGAGGGAGAAGCTAATCAGCACTGAGATGAGCATTTTGGCCACCTGGTGTGGTAGGAGACACATTCCAGGCTAGAGGAAGTAGACATACAAAGGGCAATGAGATCATGGGGAAATAGAAGGGGTCAAATGGCCCAATGTTGAGCTGGAAAAAATTAGGAGATGCTAAGGAAATAATCAGGGATAGCCCCGTCCAAACACTGCTGCCTTCCCTGAAGAATGCAGGGTCTTAGGCCACCAGGGGCTGTACCACCTTAGGCCCCCAGGGACAGCCAGGGCCTGGATGAAGGGAAAGTACTTGCTGGGCTTCATGCTGTCAGAGGATGTAGTTTGAAGCGTTGCTTCCCTGGGAGCTGCTGAAGTCCCCAAACAGTGGTGCCCAATACATTATCTCTTAAAAGAGTCAATGTGGCCTAGGGCTCAGCTTCAGGCTCAAACCACTGCAAGGACAGAGGATGGAGGCATGTGGAGGAGCTATCCTCACTAAAGGGAATAACATAAGTGGAGGACAATATGCAGTCCCCAGCTCTGCCATTGAAACCCAGGGAAGGGAGCACCTGAACCTTCTCAGCCAAGCTGTCCTCCCTTTGTCCACACCTCAGAGAGGGGAAGACCTGTGATTTCTCATCCAGGAGCAGCCAGGATACCCCCAACAGAAAAGGCAGGTTTATTTTGGCCGGCTCCATTTCTGCAATCTGTCCAGGCCTCAGCATGACCTTACTTAGAGAATATTAAAGAGCTTGGCTGTTTTAAGAGCATTTACAGATTGATTTTAGAGAGAGAAGAAGAGAGAGAGAAACGTGGATTTGTCATTCTATTTACTTAAGACTCCTTGGTGAATTCCTGTGTGTTCACTGGCAGGGGATCAAAGAGGAGCAGGATGATGCTGTAAACTTGTAACCTATCAGACCAGGGCAAGAGCTGAATTCTGGCAAAGCTCTTCTTTCCATGGGCATCTAAGTAGATTGGAGTGGGATGTGATGAGGCAAGGAAGGAAGCAGATTTGCATGGAGGCCCCTCCCTCCATCCTCTGAGGCAGGGAAGAGGACAAGTGTAGGGATCCAGGCCCAGGCTTGAGGATTTCTGAACAGGTCAGGGATTACTACCATTTCATTGTTATCTCACATTAAAGAGAGTATTGTGGAAACTGACTTAATGGAACACACACATGTTCAGGCACCCACACTGAAACCATAGTATCATAGAAAATTGTCACTGCCTGCCATGTCCCATTTATTCTGCTCTACTTCATCATAGATGTCTGTCTTTCCTTGGCCAGGGTGTCACCACCCTTTGCTCTTCAGAACACCTGAGCTGTGGTAAGCACAAGGGCACTAACTTTGTGCCATAGCTCTGTCAGAGTGTTTTGATCCATAGAACTTTCATTCATTCCTGAATACAGTGCCATATCTCACTGGGCAGGACCAGCAGTCCTGACTTGTCTGTTCTCCAAATCCAACTTTTTCCAGAATATACCAGCCAATATCTCTTTGTGTATGAGACAGATTTCTCCTCCAAAAGTCACGCAGATCTGAGATGAGGATTCTCCGTGACCAACAATGTAAGAGATGTGGTGAAGAACACTGTGTGTCCCATGTGACTTTCTGCCTTACTCTTAGGACCAGATTGGGGGTCCTGGCCAAGTCAGACCTGTCACCTCCCAGAATCTAAAGACAGGAAACCCACTTCCTGCTTTTCTCTCAGTGGCCTTCAATCAAAGAAGTTCTCTCCTTCATGGGTATTGTGACCTTCAACATTGTGGGAAGTCTCTCTGTCTTCCCTTGGTCCTTTTTGTTTCATCCATTTTGCATTTGATTTTCTTACTATCGAATGTCTCCTGAAGCAAGGCCGACCACTACCTCAGGAGCACTAGCACTCAGCCAAGACTACATATAAACATGAACAATGGTCCTAATAGAAGGGTCTGGTCCACCTCCTGTGGCAGGTGTCAGCCCATGGAGAGGAAGAGGAATACAAAGGTAACTAAGCTCGAATGCATATAGGAGATTTTAGGGGCCTGGTACTGAGCTGGATAATACTTAAAAGAGTAGGAGAAGGGGGCAGAGCAGAGTCTGCCACTTCCCTCTCATCTGGTGATGGGGTTGATCCTCTGAGGCCTCCAGGGTGTGGTTCTGCCCTAATTTTGGGAGAGAACTTGCTGTGGTTTACCCCTGATCTGTATGAAGTCCTCATAAGTGTTTAGCAGGAGATCCTCTCCAGTGGGTGTGTGCTAGAGGGCAATATCTGTATCTGTTACATCCCAATATTTCTATTTAAGAAAGTGGCAAAAAATAATAGCTGAGCCTCAGACACTGTGCAGTTTGGGACAAGGGGTACATGAGGACTCATTTCAACTGAGGAACATCAAGGAAAGGGCTGAGAAAGAATGAAAGAGACCAGATTGCTGTTGGTTTTTGGGTAACTGGTCAATTGGATTGTTTTGATAGAAAACTCTATCACTGTCCTCACCTTCTTCCCTAGGTCTCAGGAGGGAAGTTCTCAACCCCTCAACTAAGAACCACTTTGATGCCCACAGGAGGAACGACAGGGCCATCTGAATTGGCTCCAGTCGCTAGGTCTGAGTGTGTACTGAGTGAGAAGAAACATATCACACTATTCCCATTGTCTCAGGTGAGCTCACCATTGGGTGCTTCTGCTCTTTTCAGGTTCCTGGGCCTCTCTGCTCTCAGATTCTTGCACAGCTAGAAAGTCAGTCATCGAAGCAGCAATGGCACTGGGTGTTACATTTATGTCTCCTGGAACCTTTTATGTCTCCAGCATGGCCCCTAAACTCCTGACTTACAAGGTCAGTGTTGCTGAGGGATGGAGGACAGAGTTAGGTGCTCTTCCTTGTTCCTGTGGGATACCTCATGTTGACACCAATTCCAAGGAAGCTGAGCAGTAAAGGTTTGGAGCTGGAACTCTGTTTTATGGAGCAAGTCCTTTCCCTTAGAGCAGTGCACTCCTAATCTGGAGGCAATTCTGCACAATGCCTTCTCCCATCACCTAGGCTCTTTCCAAAATGGCTGCTATTTTCCACAAGGGAAGAAACTCAAGGTGGGTGTGCCCTGCTTTTTTCAAGGACCCTCAAGGTGTCTGTGATACATGTATGAGCCAAGGTGTTGGTGATACCTGGATGAGCCAATCCTATTTCTACCTGGCACAAACGTATTTCACCTGTGCACATACAATGCCAGGAAATGTTTGGACATCTCAATCAGTCTAGGCCTAAGCATCAAAAAACTGCACTGTGACCAACTCCTTCCATTTTCCCAGAATTTTCCTGACTTTACTGCTGAAAATGTCATATCTTATCAAGGTCCTCATTCTCAGGGCAATTAGAATATATGTTTACAGTGAAGATTAATTTTATGGTCATTTTGAGTGGGCTATGTGGTTCCCAGTTTACACATTATTGCTAGGTATTTCTGTGAGGGTGAATCTGGATGAAACCAGCGTTTCACTGGCTAGCTCAGTATAGCAAACACATTGCCCTCTATGTGAGATTAGGTTCACAGGACCCATCAAGGGTCTGAGTAAAACAAAAGCCCAGGGAAGCAGAAACTCAACTCCACTTTAGTTTCAGGGATTGCATTGGAACATCTCATCTCACCTTCTCTTGCCCTCAGAATGAAATTTACATGATCATCATCCCTGATTCTCATGCATTTTCAGTGAAACTGAACGGCAACACCAGCTATACTCGCTCTCTAGTCATGGGACTTCCCTGACTAAATAATCAATAATCAATAATCAATAATCAATAATCATGTGAGAGCTAATTCCTCAGAAAGACTGGAGAAGGGAAGTGGTTTGTTTACAATTGTTCATATGGGAAAGAATACAATAATCTATAGAAATAATCTCTACTAATGAAAGGGTAATACATTAATTAGACTGGGAAACCTTCCTGACAAAGCCAAGGTGGCATGGCCAAGGCAGAGGCACTTAGGGGCAAACAAGCCAGCATATGGGGGCACTAGGAGTGAGCAGGTCACCAGGGGAGCAGTTGAAAGTGAGCAGGTCAGTTGTGGGCGGGGAGGAGCAGTTGGGAGCTACCAGGCTGGCAGGGGAAGCAGCTTTGGGCTAGCAGGCCAGCAGGGGAGGACATTGAGTGTGACCAAGACAGTATGTGGGGACAGTTTGGGGTAAGCAGGCCTGTGGGGGATAGTTGGGGGCAATCAGGCAGGCAGGTAGGAGTTTAGGATAAGATGACCAGATTTAAACATTGGTAAAGCAGGACACCATTGATGGGGGTAGGGGGTTCTTGATTATATATGGGGCAACAAAAATTTTCATACAATGCAAAAATAGTATTGTAATATATTTTTAAAATTTCAACATAAGTACAATTTACAAATATAATAAATAAATAGAAATTATGTAAAGTCATGTCACTTTCAAGGCTGCCACTAGGCTTTTTGCCACCACTATAAAATATAAATAATATAACTACTCTCTGCTAAATTCAAGAAAATTTATGAATTTATGAAATAAATAACTTACCTAAATTATCTGAATAGCTGATTTGTAATGACATCATTTGTTTCACTAGCTTACTAGCACTCAGTATGTGTATCATCTGAGAGACAGTTACAAAATGTTTTCTTCATTGCCAATACCAAAAAATGCCATTGTGCATTAAGTCCAAACAATGGTGGTCGAATTCTAACAACTGTTCAACAATGCAAACATTGATAAGCGGTTCTTGATAATTAGTTCTCAACAATTATTTGTTATTATTAAAGTTTAACATTATAAAATTAATATAAATAATATAAAACTCATATCCTGGTTAAATGGCCACATGGCCTCTGAAAACTGTATATTCCCTTCCTGTTCTCCTGCTGTTCCCTAGCTTGTTGTGCATTCTTTCAAAAAATCAGGACTTTTAAAAAGCCGCATGACTTGGGACAAATTGTTAAAAATTGGGACTGTCCTGCCAAAAGTGGGATGTCTGGTCACCTTAGTTTAGGAACCAGTGGTCCCAGATTGCAAGAGGGATGATCAACTGGGAGATCTTGCCTAAACAGGCAGTTTTATATTCCCTAAAGGGTCCCATATCAGAGAGGGTGCACAGGCCACTAGGTAATAAATGACAATTGAGTTTTATTTTATTTTATTTTTTAAAATATATTTTATTGATTTTTATAGAGAGGAAGGGAGAGAGATAGAAAGCTAGAAATGTCAATGAGAGAGAAACATCGACCTCTGCCTCTTGCACAACCCCTCCTGGGGATGTGCCCGCAACCAATGTACATGCCCCTGACTGGAATCAAACCTGGGACCTTTCTGTCCAGAGACCAATGCTCTACCACTGAGACAAACCGGTTTTGGCAATAATTGAGTTTTAAACTCTGTGTTTCACATATTCACAGCTGTAAATCTGCATTCACCCCATTCCATGAATTTTCTCAGTTAGGACAAAATGAGCTCAATGACAGAGATGATGGAATCAAGCCCTCTTTGGGGTGTTCTTATCTTCCTATTGCAGAAGTCTCAGTGCTCAATGCGGATTCCTAGGACATTCACCCATTGCTGTGTGGGACAAGGTGGAAACATCCCACATCCCAGGCTGGCTAAGGTATGGGAAATCTACTTACTGCCGTTCTCAGGGACCAAAAGTAGAGCTGGATTTTCGTAATGCCCTCTCAACCACTTCTTTAATTTTTCTCATTTTTAATTAATTAAGGTATTACGTTTAAGTTCATATTTCCCCAATGCCCCCCTGGCATAGATGCCCTCAACCCTTGCTGTCTCTGTCCAATGCTTATGTTTAAATGAATGCATATAAGTCTTTTGGGTGATCTCTCCCTCTTATTCCTCCCCTCTCCTACCTTTCCTCTGAGATTTGATCATCTGATTGACGTTTCTCTGTCTCCATATCTATTTCTATTAGTTTATGTAGTTCATTATAAGCTGCAAATGAGATCATATGATATTTCAGTTAGCATAATGTTCTCTAATTCCTTCCATACAGTTGCAAATGTTAGAACCTTCATTTTCACAGCAGCTCATTATTTCAGTGTACAGATGTACCACAATTTCCTAATTAACTTATCTCCTGATGGGCACATAGGTTGTTTCCAAATATTAACTATTGTAAATTGTGCAGTTATGAACAAAGGGGTACATATATACTTCCTTATTGGTGTTTTCAGTTTCTTGGAAAACATTCCTAGCAGTGGGATCAGAGGGTCAAGTGGGAGTTATATTTTTAGTTGTTAAGGAAACTCCATTCTAGCAAACCAAATCCAGCATTATATTAGAAAGACCATATATCATGACCAAGTTGGATTTATTACAGGAATTCAAGGCTGGTACAATATGTGCAAGTCAATAAATGTGATACATCACTAAAATAAAGTGAGAGACAAAAATCACATAATCAGATCAATTGATGCAGAAAAAGCATTTGACAAAATCCACCATCCTTTTCTGATAAAAATGCTCAGCAAAGTTGAATAGAGGGATCCTACTTCAATATAATAAAAGCCTTATATGAATAACCTACAACCAACAGCATATTCATTGGGCAAAAACTAAAACAATTTCCATTAAGAACAATTTCCACATTCATCACTCCTGTTCATTATGGTACTGAAAGTGGTAGCCATAGCAATCAGACAAGAAGAAAAAACGAAGGGCTTTCAAATTGGAAAAAAAGTAAAATTTTCATTATTTGCAAATGACATAATACTGTAAATAGGAAACCATAAAGGCCCCACCAAAATGATATTAGACTTAATAAATGAATTTGGTAAGGTAGCAGGATACAAAATTAACACCAAGAAATCTATGGCATTTCTATACATTTTTCAAGAGACTAAAAAAATCCCATTTACCATGATACCAAAAAAAAATTAAGATACTTAGGAATAAACTAAAGAGGTAAAAGATCTCTACTCATAAAACTATAAAACTATAGCACATTAGAAAAAGTTATAGAGGAAGATATAAAGAGATGTGAAACCCTACAGTGTTCATGGATTTGTATAAGTGAGATGATTAAAATATCTATACTACCCAAAGCAAACTATAGATTCAATGCTCTCCCCATTAAAATGCCACTGGCATATTTCAGAGACTTAGAAAGAACCACCAAAATTTCATCTGGAATAAAAAATAAATTTTAAAAAAGACCTCAAAAGCTGGGGAAATCCTGAGAAACAAGAGCAACATAAGAGTAATCTCAATACCAGATATCAGGCTGTATTAAAAGTCACTGTCTTCACAACTGCCAGATACTGACAAAAGAGCAGACATATAGGCCAGTGGAACACAATGGAGAAGTCAGAAATCAACCTAACCCATTATGCTCAACTAATATTCCACAAACTAGGCAAGAACATACATTGGAGTCAAGACAGTCTCTTCTATAAATGGTGTTGGGAAAATTAGTCAGAAACATGCAAAAAAATTAAACTAGACCTCAAACTTACACTATACACAAAAATAAATTTAGAATGAATATAAGTTACTTAAATGTAAGGAGGAAATCAATAACAATATTAGATGAATCTATAAGCAGCAAAATCTCAGACATATGCCTATGCAATATTTTAACCAATACAGCTCCAATGCAAATAGAAACTAAAGAGAAAATTAACAAATGCCACAACATCAAAATAAAAATTTCTGCAGAGCAAAAGAAACTGTCAACAAAATAAAAGAAAATCCATTGAAGAGAACATATATGCCAATGTTATTTCAGGTAAGGGTTTAACCAACATTTATAGGGAATTCATACAACATAAAAAAAGAAAGATAAATAACACAATCCAAAACTGGGCAATGGACTTAAATAGATACTTTTTTAAAGAGGACATAAGGAAGGCCAAGAGACATATGAAAACATGCTCAAAGTCACTAATTGTCCGAGAAATGCAAATCAAAACAACAATGGGATATCATCTTACACCTGTTAGACTGATTGTTTGCTGATTTTCTGATTTGGCATCAACAAATCAGAAAATTAGCAAATGACAAGAATGCAGAGAAAAAGGAACCCTTGTACACTGCTGTTGGGAATGCAGACTCAACCCCTTCTGATTCCACTCTGTTTGGAGATGTACTCTTAGAAAAGGAATTATCCAGACACAATAAATGTTCAATACATCTTTCTTTGTGTCCCACTTACATAGGAATGTCTTAGGAAGCAGCTAATGGGACTTTAAAAAGGAAAGGATAACAACAAAAATATCTTTCCCAACTTCAGCCCCTTTCTGAGCCCTTGTGGCCAGATATACTGAATGGCAAATGCCATGCTATGGTCCTACTCTTATCCTCCCTGCCCGGGTCATTACCAGGTTCCTGGATCCCTTCTGATCCAATTCATGATCCTTTAACTTCCTTCAGAATGGCATGTGTCACACAAAGTTGGGTGGCCCATGAGAAAGGCTTTTTCTTCTTTGGAAGCAAGGTACACCTTTGGGCAGACCTCAGTCCATTTTAAGAGGCACAGAAAGCATCCTCGGCTACTGGTTTCTTCGCCTTGGGACTTAGAGATGGAACGCACCTTCATGCCCAGATAAGACCTCTGCCAGAGACTGGAACCCTGGACTCTCCACAAGTCTCTGAGTAATCAGAATCCCCATGGATTTATATTTAGCTAATAACCCTTGGTTCGCTTGACTTTTTAATGAATAAAAGTGTTGTCTGCTACCCCTACTAATTTTACCTAAATTACCACCCTATTTTCTTCTCAACATTATTGTGCATGGGACTTGCATGGAGCTTGACCTAGAGGTCAGGTCATGTCCAGCTATCCACAAGGCAGTAAACCAGGACAGTCAGGGTTGCTAACTTCTGGGTCCAGTTCCATGGATCCTGGTTTAGCAGTGAAGTAAACTTGAAAATTCACAGGTCTTCTGTCCAGACAAGGGTAAGTGTCTGAGAAAATTGGAAAGTGGTGATTGTCCAAGTAAAGAATTTAGAACCTATGGGTGGGAGGTAATATCAGGCCCCTGTCCTCCTGAAGTGTACACAGTCCCTGTGTCCTGACCAAAGAATAACATGTCTTTTTTTCTTTCCATTTTTTCTTAGCAGTGTTATTATTTTTTAATCTTTATTGTGGGAAGTATTATGTCCATTTCCTTCCCCTTATGAACCCTTCCAGGCCATCCAAGCTCCCTGCACCAGATCCTCACCACCATCATTGCCTGCTTCTGTGGGTTATTCATACATGCATGCAAGGTCTTTGGTTGATTACCTCCCACCCACCACCCACTCACTTTCCCCTGCCTTTCCTCTGAGATTCCAAAGACAGTCCATGCTTCCATGTCTGGCCCCATTTTTGTTTATAACATTCCACATGTGAATGAGATGATGCAATATGTCTCTTTCTCTGACTGGCTTATTCACTTAGCATAATATTCTATAGATCCACCCATGCTTTGCAAATGGTAAGAGTTGTCCCGTTTTTTCTGCCTAGTAGTATTCCAATGTGTAACTGTACCACATTTTGTTTGTTTGTTCCTTTGGTTTTATTCATTCCCCTGCAATAGGCACTTAGGTGCTTTCCAAATCTTAGCTATTGTAAATTGTGCTACTATGAATACAGGGAGACATGCATTCTTTCTGATGAGTGTTTCAGGTTTCTTAAAAATATATTCCCACAACTGGGATCATGATGACAGGGTCATATTTAAGATCCATTTTAAATTTTCTGAGAACACTTCATACTGTTTTCCACAATGACTTCACCAATCTGCATTTCCACCATCAGTGGGCTAGGGTTCCCTTTTCTCTACATGCCTGCTAGCACTTTTCATTTGTTGATGATTCCCATTCTGACAGGTGTGAGGTGATTCCTCATGTCCTCTTGATCTGCTCAATTCCTTTTGGGAACTTTATATTGAAGGTGCTCATTACACATTGACCCTTATAATTTACTTTCATCTAAAGGGTTTTGTAGAAGCTAAGAGTTGAATTTAGTTCATAACCTTTGTTGAATTCAGAGATCATTTGTTTGACTTAGGAAAAATAATTGATGGTTATCCTTTTTTTCCTATTGTCTAATGTAGTTAGACAGAACAAAACACAACAAAATGTAGTTTGTGTAGACATTATTCTTCAATTTCTTCTTCCAGCAGGTATTATGTGCATGCTTCCTGAGTGCTGACTAATGCCTCTGAATAAGACAAACTCCCTCTTTTATCGGGTAGTGATTTTTTTGGTACATATAACAGATGTTTAAGGAAAAGTAAGCACTATTATGCACAAGAATATTGAAAAGGAAAATGATTGTGGCAATTTATGTAAAATTAGTAGGGGTAGCAGACAACACTTTTATTCATTAAAAAATCAAGGGAACCAAAGGTTATTAACTAAATCTAGAATGTTGCGAATGAGGCAGTGGTGCGTAGATCTCTAGAAAAGATTTTGGACCCAGAGTACTCAGAGGGCTTTTATGGCTTTTGTTTTGTGTCAGGGCTCCTGAGTGGTAGAAATCTTATTGGGATTTGTTTACAAAAGTAATACCAGATTTGTTTACCAAAATTGTTTATGTGGGTCAATTACTATCCTCTGAGTTATGTTACACAACCAATGTTGACTTTGGGATAGAAGGGAATTTAAGCACTTATGATAACCAAAGTACTATCAGTATAAAAGTTATATTCATGGGCACATTTAAATATGAGTGATGTAAACATATTAAAGATTATGTAAAGATTCTACTTAAAAATAAAAGAGATGAAATTCTTAAAACTATGTAAGTAAATACCTGGATTAATACTGAGAATTTTTACTTCAATCACTTTCATTGAAGAAATAATAAAAATAATACAGACTACGAGTAAAATAAACAATCCCTTTGAATTATTGAATGTATAAATAATTTCCAAAGTAGTAACATTTCTATGTTACCTAAGTACACTTTAAAAGAAATTTAAGCTGACAATACAAAGATAAATAAGAAAAAGTAATGCATGTAATTTCTCATCGTATAGGAGACATGTTTATTTATAACTTTGTTTATTTCTAGAGGGCATTTGAATAACTTTAAATAATCAACATATTTGGTTTTGTGTATGGAGTTAATGGAAGTCAGTGAGTGGTAAGTGGTTTTAGAAACTGAACCTGATGAAGGTATAACTAGTTTGTGAAGACAATTTATAGTTTGGAAAAAATTTTAAAAATTATCAATTTTGTTTTGGTTGCCATGATAAAGAGATTTATAAAAGTTGTGCATTGTTCCATTTAAATGTGCTGCAATTATGTGGATTTAATGCATAATCATTTTAATGTGTGGGTGGAAAAATAATGAAACTAGATCAAGCCAATCTAGCATATTGTGAATGTGGGGTGCATAGAGGTCATCACTTCCTTCAAGAAACAGAGGTGATATGAGATGTGGAAGAGGAGAAAGGGAAGAAGCAAGATGGCGTCCCTCAGGTGGAGAACACTTCTTAGGAAATGTTCTAAAATGCAAGGATGGAAGGAGATTTTGTTCAGAGTGGTGTAAAAAATACAATGTACAGATGGCATATTTTAGAATTGTACATTTCAAAGTTAGATCAAGGTATTTACAATGTCATAGCCATGAATTTAATAAAAGTAAAAAGACTGCCAGTGAGTCAAAAATGTTTTAAAATTTAGAGAACTAATGAAACATATCAGTAAGAAACTATATGAGTGAAACACAGTTATTTCCAAAGTGTAGAAAAACCACACGTGAAACTGATTTGATAATATTAAAGAATTATTGCAGTTATAAAAATTAATGGGATAAGTGATGTGCCAAACAATCATAGTCACCTTAGGGAAATGGCATGTACTTCAGCGTATATTTATTTTAGATTACCATTTTCAATATCGGTGTCCTCTTCAAGAGTTTTCTGCAGAAGTCATTTTTATTGACATATGTTAGAATGTTCCACTTTGGGGCCAAGAAATTTATATAGGCTTAAAGTGATGATTCATACAAACTGAACTATTAAGATTACATTAGATGATTGAATCATAAAAATAAAGTGGGGTTTTTTTTGTTTGTTTGTTTTCATCTGAAAAGAAAATCAGGGCATGTTGAAAACTCCACAATAAAATACAAGTTATAGGGGGAAGAACCAAGAGAGTGGCACAGATAAACACCAGTACTCCTCACTTCCCACATCACAATGATATATACAACACAGATCTGCTGAAATGAGGCAAGTCCTACAACTAGTGAAGTAAAGAGGAAAGGGCATCAGGATTGGTTGGAGACCAGAAGTGCAGAATGACTGGCCCCACACCTACATGTGCTGTGATTTTTAATCAGGAGGGATTTCTCACCTACAGAGGCCTCCCATGAGAAGAAAGGGGTCCTGGCTCACACTAGAAACCCCCAGCACATGGTTCCACAGGTGAGAAAGAAAGACCCTTTAATTTTACATTATGAAAACCAGGGGGGATGAGGCTGAGTGACATTGGAGGCTGCTGGAATCCCATGTTATCCTTATTGGGTAGTGCCGGGAGCCATAAGGAAAAAGTCCGGTCTCACTTCCTGGTCAGCCCCACTTCCTGGTTGAGCAAGAGCTCCAGAGATTCCCGGAGCCATAAAGAAAGTCCGGTCTCACTTCCTGGTCAGTTCCACTTCCTGGAGCGCCAAGACTATAACCCTCCCACCTTAGAACAATCAACCAGCTAAGTACGAGTACCCAGAACCAAGCCAATCACCTTGCAACAACTCTTTCTCCTGCCTCTCCCCTCCCCTCCTGAGCACTTATATACCGAGGTTCTTGAATAAAAATTTTGAGGATCAGAACTTTGTCTTGCCTCTGTTCTCCGTGTTCCTTGTTTGCTTCATTCTCTTAGGTGATTTCCACGTGCCCTCGTTGTTGCCCGGAGGGTCATGGCAAATTGGCGCCCAACGCGGGGTTCCGGGGATCCCCTACGAGAACGTCTACAGGAGAAGCCCCAGGCAGGTACCCCCCAGAGTCGCCACGAGGACCCGCGAGTGAAGACTCAGCATAGATCACCACAGTCCCGCCCACGGTGAGACAGATCGGAGTAAGGTAGGTAGACGATTTTTCAAACAAGATTTCAGAACATTTCACCCCTTTTTGCTCAATTGTTATTATTGGCTCTCTCGATCGTTTCCTTCCCGTCCACTAATAAGCTCTCACAACGCCGATTTGGGGAAGAGTGGAGGGTACCCATCTCCGGCTGTGAGAACTCTGATTCACTTGAAGGAGTACTGCCTTCCAGTTTTCCTGGCGGATATACTCTCCGATTAGGCCTACCTTTAGAAACCTTGAGCTTGCTATGAACTATTGGTCGTTCACCTCAAAGACTCAACAAAAGGAATTCCTACTCTTGAAGGCTAAGCCGGAGCGCAAAAGGGGTCTTCCTGTCTGCGAAGGTCCGTGTAGGAGGCTTATACCTACCAACTGTTTCACACAAGCAAGGAAGTAAAAGGCAGAACCAAAAAGAGAGGACTCCGCTAGATTCCTGGCTGGCAGGAAACCTCAGGCTACCTCGTGCAGGGATTTATATGTCCCGGAGGCTTACGTGGAGAACCAACCTCTTTGAAGAGCCATCCAATGGACTGATAATGGGGAATTCCTTAAGTTGTCATGAGATGTTCCTTGACGGTCTCAAGATTTCCCTCAGAACTCGAGGAATAAGGGTTAAGAGAAAAGATCTTAGAAATTTTTTTGAGTTTGTTCATGATACCTTCCCTTGGTTCCCCTAGAAGGAACTATTAATCAAAAATTCTGGGAACGGGTAGGGAATGCCCTACAAGATTTTTATTGGACCTTTGGTCCTGCGAAGGTCCCTGTTACTGCCTTTTCCTATTGGAATCTAATTCTTGATATACTTAAAATCCACTCCCAAGACATCAAAGATATCATTAAAACAGGAGAAGCAGTCCTCAGAGCAAACTCCCGTCTGCCCTCAGCGTGTCCTTCAGTCATTCTAGATGTCCCAGGAGACTCTACAGAGACCCTTGAGGAGGAAAAAGATCCAAAAACTCAGCCCCAAGAAAAAATGGAAGAGGCACCAAAGATACCTAATATCTACCCTTCATTTACCCTTAAGAAAGACCCTCCTGACCATTCAACCCCCGAGGAAGAGGAAACCCTAGAGGAACAAGCCACCCACTACCATGATGAAACCTGGCACTTAGCAGCCCAGGCCTTTTATAGGCCCCCTCTGTATAATCCCAAACCCTTACCACACCCTGATCTTACTCGAGATGTTAACTCCCGTTCATCTGACCCCATCAGACAAGCTAAAGTAACCCTTACTCGAGAAGTCTCATCTTTAAAAGAACTTCTACAGCAAAAGCGAGAACATGTCCAACTTATTAAAGAAATACAGGCCCTTGAGGTTGAGCTTTTCACCTTAAATCCTACCCAACCAACTACTCCCCCCTCAACAAAATCACCCAAACAGAACTAAAACCAAAACTCCATCCCAACTCCATCAACTAAAAACAAGCCCCCTCTCCTTGCCTTCCCGGTCACCCGCAGTCGAGGCCCTGAAAAAGAGATAGAAGAGGAGGAAGACAATTTCCTCGATGAAGATGAAACTTTCCCCGACTCCCAAAATCCTGATCAGGAGCCTACAGACAATGAATCTGAGACAGAAAGCCCCGACCCCGAACTTCAGCCAAAAAACCAAAAATACCGCCGCTTAAACCTTAAACATTTAAAAGAACTAAAGGCGGTGGTAAAGAATTATGGACCCACTGCTCCCTATACCTTGACTATACTTGAGAGTTTAAGTGACCGATGACTAACTCCTAACGATTGGATCTCCCTGGCTCAAGCAACACTCTTAGGGGGCGAGTATGTTCTTTGGAGAACAGACTTTGTAGAAAATTCCAAGAAACCGCCCAGCGCAATAGTGAAAGTTAAACCTCGCGCTCGTGGTAGAGAGATAAATTACTCGGCCGAAGTCCATATGACACCAATGAGGCACAGGCAGCCTTTCCCCCTGGATTATTAGCCCAAATTCAAAATGCAGGTCTAAAGGCTTGGTGCCGACTCCCTCCTAAAGGCTCAGCCACAACCTCCTTAGCTAAAGTTCGACAAGGCCTGGATGAGCCGTACAATGACTTCATCAGCCGCTTAACGGATGCCGCGGAACGGCTAATTGGAGAGGGCGAGACAGAAAGCACATTTATCAAACATCTTGCCTATGAAAATGCCAGTCCTACATGCCAAGAAACAATAAGACCGCATCGTTGTGGAAGCCTTTCCAATTATATTAAATTATGTTCTGGTATTGGCACTTCCCATGCCCTCGGTTTAGCTATAGGAGCAGCTTTAAAAACTTTTACTCCGGAAAAACAACAAAAAACTTGCTATAACTGCAAACAACCTGGCCATTTTGCTCGCGAGTGCCCTACCAAGGAAATTCAAATCCCGGCTTTTAAGAACCCTCCCTCCTCTAGCGACATCACTCCTCGAGCACCTCCTAGAATCCCTTGTCCTCGCTGTAAACTCGGTCTTCACTGGGCCAATGAATGTTTCTCTAAAACAGACATAGAAGGCAAATCCTTAGCACTGAAACAGGGAAACTTCCAGAGGGGCCAGCCCTCGGCCCCGAATCAGGGACAGAACCAGGGGGCTCTCAGGTTCGTCCCACAGGCACCATCTCCTCAACAGATTCTCCACACTCAGGCATCAGCTCCCTCCTCCAGGCTACCCCTGGCAGTGCAGAATTGGACCTCTGTACCACCACCAATTCAATATTAATTCCTGAACAGGGCATCCAACTTCTCCCCAGGGAAACATTTGGACCTCTACCCTCTGATACATTCGGTTTAATATTAGGGCGAGGGAGCTCCGCATTGGCCAGTCTCCACATCACCCCTAGAATCATTGACAATGATTATACTGGCCAAATCACTCTTCTAGCCTCGGCCCCATCAGGGCCCATATCCATCCCCAAAGGAAAAAGAGTAGCTCAACTCACCTTACTTCCTCTAAACTCTACCAATAAGAGTCACTCCCAACGCCCCAGGCAAGAGTGGGTGGTCTGATACTTTTTGGATACAACAAATTACTCCAGAGAGACCTCTATTAACTCTACAATTAGACAGAAAAACCTTTGAATGCTTGGTAGATACAGGGGCCAATGCTACAGTAATTTCAGATCACCACTGGCCACCCAGTTGGCCTTGTGAGGCCTCCATAACTCACCTCAAGGGAATAGGACAATCTACCAACCCGAAACAAAGTTCAAAAATCTCAACTTGGAAAGACATCGAGGGTAAGGTACAGCCCTACATTGTCCCAGGTACAGCCCTACATTGTCCCAGGTACAGCCCTACATTGTCCCAGGTACAGCCCTACATTGTCCCAGGTACAGCCCTACATTGTCCCAGGCCTACCTGTCAACCTTTGGGGACGAGACATCTTATCCCAATTAAAGCTCATCATGTGTAGCCCCAATGAAGTTATAACTCAACAGATGCTCAACCAAGGATTTTTACCAGGGCAAGGATTAGGAAGAAACAAACAGAGAATAAAAGCCCCATTATTAATAACATCAAGAAACAATCGTTTAGCCTAGGGAGTGAACATTTTCCTTAACGGCCATTGACCTTCCTGTACCCCATGCAGACAAGATAAAATGGAAATCTGACTCCTCCGTTTTGGTAGATTAATGGCCTCTAAATAACGAAAAACTTACGGCTGCCACTAAGTTAGTACAGGAACAATTGGCTGCTGGACATCTAGAACCCACTACCTCCCCTTGGAGTACTCCCATATTCATAATTAAAAAAAAAAACAAAAAAAAAAAAAACCAGGAACATGGAGACTTCTCCAAGATCTCAGGGAAATCAACAAAACCATGTTCAGGATGGGAGCCCTCCAACCAGGCCTTCCCTCCCCTATTGCCATTCCTGCCAAGTACTACAAAATTATCGCTGACCTCAGGACTGTTTTTTCACCATCCCCCTACACCCCCTAGACAGGGAACGTTTTGCGTTGTCTTCCCGTTACTAATTTTAAAGAACCTATGCCCAGTACCAATGGAAAGTACGCCCTCGAGGCATGGCAAATAGTCCCACCCTATGTCAGAAATTTGTGGCCCAAGCTATAGACCCTCTTAGACCTTGCTGGCCTTCCATCTACATTATACATTACATGGATGATATTCTCCTAGCAGGAGCTCCATGCCTTGAAGTCCTCAAATGTAGCCAAGAACTGGCTGCCCGCCTTTCCTCTTTGGGGCTTCAAAAAGCTCCTAAAAAGATACAGCTTAAAGACCCTTATTACTATCTTGGTTTTGAACTAAATCAAAACAGCATTACCACTCAAAAAATTCAATTAAGGACTGATCAATTACAAACCCTCAATGATTTTCAGAAATTCTTAGGAGATATCAACTGGCTTACACCCTACTTAAAACTAACAACGGGAGATTTAAAACCCCTCTTTGACATCTTACAAGGAGATCCTGATCCCCTTTCCCCCCGTAAACTCTCTCCAGAGACCAAATCTTCCCTCTCCAAGGTTGAAATTGCCATCCAACAGCAACAAATTACCTTCCTATTCTATGATAAACCTTTTTCACTCACTATCTGTACTACTATCCACACACCTACAGGAGTCTTATGGCAGGACAACCCCCTACTCTGGATCCACTTGCCCTCATCTCCCTCCCGAGTTCTCATTCCGTATCCATCCTTGGTAACCAAAATCCTACGATTAGGACGGGAACGAAGCCGCCAATATTTTGGTCGAGACCCCAATCACATCATACTCCCCTATACAAAAGAACAAGTTAACTGGCTTTTCCAGCAGGATGATGATTGGGCCATTTCCCTTGCTTCATACCAAGGAACGATAGATAATCATTACCCTCCTCATAAATTGCTTCAATTTGTGCAGTCACACCCCTTTATATTCCCAAAGATCACATCCAAGAACCTCCTAAAAGGGGCATCCCTCATATTCACGGATTGATCTTCCAATGGCACAGCTGCATACACTATTGATAACCAAGAATTCACTCTCAAGTCCCCTTTCAAATCTGCACAGCTTGTTGAACTGTTTGCTGTTCTACAAGTCTTTTCAAAATTACCCACCACACCTTTTAACCTTTATACTGATAGCTCCTATCTAGCTTCCTCCATTCCCCTACTAGAAACTGTTCCTCACATTAAACCCACCACCAATGCAGTCCCCCTTTTTCAGCAATTACAAATGTTAATTACAAATAGACTAGCCCCCTTCTTCATTGGACACCTAAGAGCCCACTCAGACCTTCCTGGCCCCCTTTCCCAAGGCAATGCCACAGTAGACCGAAACACCCGACTTGTATACTCTCTTTCTTTAGATCCCCTTTCCCAGGCTCAACAGGCCCACAATATCCACCATCTCAACGCTAACACCCTCCGCCTCTTATTCAAAATCACCAGAGAACAGGCCCGACACATTAAGAACTGCCCTGGATGTGTTACTCTTTTACCCATCCCACACCAAGGAGTTAACCCTAGAGGTTTACTCTCTAATGAGATTTTGCAGATGGATGTCACCCACATCCCTGAATTTGGTAACCTCAGATATACCCACGTTACTATCGACACCTACAGTGGGTTCATCTTCGCCACCCTTCACAGCGGGGAAGCCTCTAAAAACATTATAGCTCATGTCCTCCAATGTCTTACTGTTATGGGAAAACCTCAAAAGATCAAAACTGACAATGGACCTGGATATACCTCCCAGGCATTCCAAAATTTCTGCCATCAATTCCACATTAAGCATACCATTGGCATCGCTGATAACCCCCAAGGACAGGGAATAGTAGAACGAGCTCATCAAACCCTAAAAAACACCATAAACAAACTAAAAACAAATGATATTTATCCCACTAGAGGCTCCCCCCGTAACCTTTTAAATCATGCGTTATTTATATTAAATTTCTTACAACTAGACAAAGAAGGAAACGCAGCTGCCGACCGATTTTGGCACCAGGAAACAAAAAATCAATATGCAAAAGTTATGTGGAAAGATCCATTGACCTCAAAATGGCATGGTCCAGACCCGGTCCTTATCTGGGGGCGGGGGTCCGCATGTGTCTACGACACACAAGAGGAAGGACCACGATGGCTGCCAGAATGCCTGATCAAACCCATTAACCCCCCTAAATAACTACCTCTCTTCCAGGGAACTATTCCCCCGAGAAAGACTCTCTCCCTTTCCTTCTGCAGATCATGGCAAATACTATCCTGACCCTGCTTTCAATCCTGATCCCCTTGACCAGCGGTGGACTAGGACCTCCAGTAAATAAGGATCAATTAATTCTAAAACTATTTGGCAACCCTTGTAGGTGTGACAGGGGTAGTACTGCAGGAGAGCCTCCCAGGTACACCGCATAGCTAATTGCGGCAGTTTCACTGCCTATCTTGTCTATGAACAATGTATTGATGGAATTAAACAAAGCTGGAAATGCCGTACCAAGCCCAAAATCATAACCCCAGTTGACGGCAATCCTGGGCCTTGTACCAGTGATTGCCAAACAGTCACAGAACTACACTCTACCTGTTATAGCAGTGTCCAACAGTGCTCCCATACAAATGGCAAGGTATACCTAACTGCCATTCTTGAGAAAACCTACCTTGGCTCCATTGGAGGCGAATACGACCATACCTCCAAAGGCCACTCTAAGTATGTCCAAGCCTCTTGCCGTGGCACAGTTGGCGAACACATTTGCTGGCCACCACGGGCTTCAGTCCATATATATGATGGCGGCGGACCATCAGATAGGGTAAGGGAAGCCAAGGTTCAAAAACAAATAGAAGAATTTATCAAATTTAAATACCCTCCACTACAATACCACCCTTTAGCTCTACCCAAACCCCGAGATATAGACTTAGAACCCAAATCTCAGATATTCTAGAAGCTATCTTAAAGGCCCTCAATGTCTCCAACCCGAAACTGGCAGAGAATTGCTGGCTATGCATGGCGCTTGGTACACCTATGCCCCTCGCCATCCCAGCCAATGTTACCAACTTCCTATCAGAAAATAATTGTAGTATTAGTCTTCCTTTTAGAATTCAACCTTTTGGGTTTAACTCCACGACATGCTTAGAAAGCCTTCCGCAGAATAATAGTTATGATGTAGATGTAGGATTCATTACCTTTTCCAACTGCTCTTCTACCATTAGTAAAACTTCATCCCTCTGCCCCGCTCCTGGACAAGTTTTTATATGTGGAGGAAACATGGCCTTCACGGCCTTGCCTATCAATTGGACCGGGCTATGTATATACGCTGTCCTCCCTGATATTGACATCGTCCCAGGAGATGAGCCCGTCCCCCTGCCCAGCCTTGAGTATATTAGTGGCCGCAGTAAGCACGCGGTTCAGTTCATCCCCCTACTCATAGGTCTAGGAGTCACAGGAGCCGTGGCCACCGGCTCGGCAGGTCTAGGAGTAGCGGTCAGCTCATATGTTAAATTTTCTAATCAGTTGATTGATGACGTTCAAACCCTTTCCGGAACCATCAATGACCTTCAGGATCAGTTAGACTCCCTAGTGGAGGTTGTCTTACAGAATAGAAGAGGCTTAGACTTACTCACGGCAGAACAGGGAGGAATATGCTTAGCCCTACAGGAACGCTGCTGTTTCTACGCCAACAAGTCCAGAATCATCTGGGACAAGATAAAAAAAACTTCAAGAAGATCTGATAAAACGACGAAGGGAACTGTTCGAGAACCCCCTTCTCCCCATCCTGGGTCCCCTCATAGACTTCTTATTAGTCCTATCCTTTGGCCCTTGGGCTTTCTGAAATTAACAGATCTTGTAAAACAATGACTTGATTCCATCCTAGCCAAACCCATCCAGGTACACTACCATCACCTAGATATGATTGACCACGAGCTGGACTATAATACTCGCCAGAGCTCCTTCCCTACGGGGACAGCATGATGACCAGAGGAATGCTTACCTACTCCACACCAGGAGAAAGGTATGGGTACCGATCTGGGTGCAGAGCAAAGCATTGCAAGGGAAGGTCCAAGAAATTTTCCGACCCCCTCTTCCCAAGGGAAGGTCACAGGAAAATTTCGTCCCCCTCTGGATTTCACTGTGAGTATGCTTGGTTTGCATAGAGGTTGGTATCAATACAAATCCAATCGGCTCTGCCTCTCCTCCCCAAAAGATACCAAGAGCAGCTATTAATACTGGGGGCTTGGGAAACCACAGGAGGAACCCAGTCACTACTGCCCCAATCAGTTAAGGCCCACCCTCATTAAAACAAAGAGGGAGGAGATGCTGGGAGCCATAAGAAAAAAGTCCGGTCTCACTTCCTGGTCAGTTCCACTTCCTGGAGTGCCAAAAAAGCCCTCACGCGCCAAGACTATAACCCTCCCACCTTAGAACAACCAACTAGCTAAGTACGAGTACCCAGGACCCAGCCAATCACCTTGAGACAACTCCTTCTCCTACCCCTCTCCTCCTCTACTGAGCGATTATATACCGATGTTCTTGAATAAAAATTTTGGGGCTTGATCAGAACTTTGTCTTGCCTCCGTTCTCCGTGTTCCTTGTTTGCTTCATTCTCTTAGGTGGTTTCCACGTGCCCTCGTTGTTGCCCCACGGGTTGGGGCAGGGTAGCTTTTGGGGATTCATGGCCAGTCAAGGAGGAACTGGATTGGCTGGCATTGGGGCAGGAACTAGGGGTCGGTTTGTTCCCCAATGAGGGTGCTCACAGGGCTCATTGATCCTGTGCTAGGATCTCTCTTTTCACAGAGCTGCTAGCATTCATACCTACGTTTCTACAAGATCAGTGTGGCCCCAACATTTTCCTCTAAATTGGTGGTTTTCTGACACCCTACCAAATCTAATTGGCAGCCCCAGCCAAACTGTTTGCAGCACTTTTCCAGATGAATGGCCTGACCTGGCTCAGGCTTCATACTTTTCTAAAACCTCTCCAACAAGCAGCAGCTAGGGTCAGCATGCCTCACATATATTAATAACAGCCCAAGTCCAGCGCTAGCAGCAATATGCCCTGCTTCATGTCTGGGTCTCTCCTGGGCAATTCCAAACCCAATAAAAATAGCAGCCATCTACAGGCAGCTCCATAGCTCCTGCTGAGCAGCCCCAGGATGAGGCTGACTGCACCTCCTGGGAACCAGGACACCAGCTAGGCAGCTTTAGAGCATACTAGGTTACACTCTACATACCCACAAGGGACACTCTCCAGGGGCAGACTCATGAGCACAAAAGCCCACAGAAACAAGTCCTGCTCCATAGGAATGTTTCATGCACAGCACTTCTCCCACTGTGGGTGCAGCTGGTCCTCACCATCAGTTTATTTGGACATTAGTTCCATCCACTGATGCCAACAGCAATCAAGGCTCAACTATAACAAGACCGAATGCACAGCACACACAGGTACACCTGGAGGGCCCAGCTCAGGTAACTGGGGAGGCTGAGCCACAGGAAAGGCTAATTAATAAGGAAGTATAGAAAATCTACCTCATGTCTAGAAACAAACCAGGAAGCAGCCAAGATGCAGAGAAAAAGAAATGGGATGGAAGCAAGCTAACTCCTGCATTCAGAGTTCAAAATAATGATTATAAGGTTGTTCAAGGATTTTGATGAGAGGGTCAAGGAGATAGTAAAAGAAGAATACTAGTGAGAAGGCCAAAGACATGAAAGAGCCTTAAAGAAGCTTGCCAGATGTTTCTGTCTCTGCATTGTTGGGAGCAGGAAACTGTAATGGTATTGAGCAGAAGCACTCACTGGGGGCTGTGGAAGCAGCCTCTCCTGCATTCCGGCCTGCCTGGAAAGAGGCAGGGCCAGAGAAGAGGAGACACCAGGCCTCAGAAGGCCTTCGGGTTTGGTTCCCTTCTTTCAGGGTGTTGCCTGGGAAGAGGAGGGAAGGGCGGGTGACTTCTGATAACCAGAGTTTTAGGACGGCCAAAGGACAGGAAAGGTGTTCACTACAGGAGGGCAGGGCCCAGATGTTAGCTCCTGATCCTTGGCAGGCTCCCTGTGTGTGGGGCAGGAGCTTTCAAGGAAGTGAGCAGGAGTGTGTCCTCACAGGGCAGGGAGGGTGCTAAGGCCTGGCTGTATAGAGGCTGGTGCACACTGCAGCACCCTGCATGGGTTGTCCTTGGGAAAGGGAAAAGGTCTAAACTGTGTCAACAGGCCAAAGGCTTCATGGTACACAGTCAGCCATATGGGCCAATCAGAATTTTCTAGGCCAGAGAGAAACCTCAACCCAGCAAAGTTCCTTTTTATGTCGAGCTAAGGGTGAAACATGACACGACAAGCACTTGGACACAACTTGCCTTTCGTTTAAGTTTGGGACTGGCCTGCCTTTCTCCATTCCAGTTTCTCACTCAGCTTTTGAAAAAGCTTCTGGAGTGTGAGAAATGAGCAGAGGATCAATGGCAGGTGGTAGGTGCTGGGTGTTGGCAAGGACTGCACCTGGTGTCTGAACTCTGCCTTGATCCTGGTTCAGTAGACCTGATGAGATGGGCACCATTCCACTCCTCCTGTTTTGAAAGCAGGGCTGCAAATGCACCAGCCGCTGACTGGGGCCTCTTTGTACAAATACTGCCTGGGCCACCGACCCGAGGAGCTTCCCTGTGTTGCCCAGGAGGAGACAGTTTCTCACTGGCATTCTCAAAGGAGCCAGCCAGGCTAAGTCTTATGCGCGCCTTCCCAGCCTCAGAGGAGACAGGGGTGTCTGTGAAGCATTAGGAAGGCACTGTTCGAACAGGGTCACCCACAAATACCCATATTTTATTGGTCACCTGCATGGGTGCCTGTGGGTAATGGGGACTTCTTTTATTTAGTAAGGTGGTCTTTGGGAAGAGGGATGTCTTTTTTAAAAACTGAATTTTGCTATATCTGACAGAAACCCCAAGTAGAGAAGTGAAGAGAGAGGGAGAGAGACAGGGAGGAGAGAAGGAAAGCCAGTGCAAATGAAGTGAGGTGTGGCTGGTACGGCAATGACCTGCAGGCCAGAGAAGTAGGTCTTTTCTTGGTCTTTGTTCTCCTCAGCCTTGGATCTGTAAGAATGGTGGGTACAGTCCTGTATACCCATAGGCCTTCCCTTTGGCTCCAGCATGGACCTCAGAGACTTTACAGGGTGCTCTGCCCTCTCTTGCCCAGATTCTATGGCCCAGTTATTAGCACATATTTTTGTTTCTTACCCCAGGCCATGTTTAATGCTGAGAGAGGAGGGGAGGAAAGGAACAAGGAGGAAGAAAGGGAGAGGGGGAGAGAGAGAGATCCCTTTCCTCTCCTAATCACCCTGACCAGGAATCCAACACAACCTCTGGTGTTTTGGACAAAGCTGTTGCTGTCCGTTTTGCCAGGGTAAATGTGGACCTGGGTATAAATGACAGAGAAAGCAAATTCGCCATGTGGAACCTCTGGCTGGTGCATCAATGGGAAGAGCAGGTGGTGAAGGCCAGGAAAAGTCCACATGATAGTTAAGAAGCAGGCCAGGGGGGACTTCGCAGGGAGGGCAGTGGCAGGCAGTGGTGCTGGGGAAGGGAGGGGTCCAGGGCAGTGTAGCTCACTGTTAGGAGTACATGAGGGAAGAGCTAATTGTGCATGTCCAGAACGACAAGGTGGCACCCAACCCGTTGCAGGGGAGAAGCACCCCTTGAACCAGGACTATGCCTCAAGGACCCGGATAAGGGCAACAGAAACAGGCAGAGAGATCCATGCACCGCCACCTGCTTTCTGGCAGCTGTCCAGCTCAGGGCCAGTGAGCCCTGGTGTTGGGAGTGGAGAAGGGTTGGTGGACCGTGGGGTTGGGGCAGGGTGTCCTGCTGGTCAGTAGACTGTGGGTCTCGCCAGCCTTTTGGATCGGGAGTTTCCTAAAAAACGGCCTTCCACTGAACACAGGGCTTGTGGGAACAGGTGCAGGGAAGGAATGTGGGAGGGACCACGCAGGCCAGGGCAGAAGCAGATGGCGAGGTGGCCTCCATGTTGAGCCTGACGCTATGCAGAAACCGAGGAGGCCTTAGGAGGCGAGGGCGCAGGTGCTGCTGAGGAGGAGCAGAGACTGGGCGTGGACCAACTCACCTGGGTGGTGGAAGTGCGGGCTGGCCACAAAATGAGTGCAGCAGAGGAGACAGAGTCCCAGGTGGAAGCGCAGGCAAAGCCTGAAGAGCAGCAGAGGGCAGAGCCAGGGCCGGGTGGGACAAGTGCCTGGCACACACTGGAGGCGCTGGAGGCCCTTCAAGTCCAGCTGAGCACTGAGAGTGCCCGAGCCCAACCAGCAGGGCCTACATGCAGGTGAGGAGCAAGACCTCTCCGCGTACGTAGAAAGCCCATTCTTGAGCGCAGAAGGGCCATCATTCTGTGAGTCCCACACTTCTGTATCCTTGCCCAAGCCCTTCTGGCTTCCCTGTGGACAAAGACCATAGGGAATAAGTGGAGGAGGAGCCAGGAGGTGGTGAAGGGGAGGAGGGCAGAGGAAAGAGCCCCCCACTTCCAACCTCCAACCCTCCTCACCCTCACCCGGCAACCCATCCCCCCTCCAGTGGCACAGCACTGGCCAAAGCGAGGGCAGGCTTCTGCAGCTTTCCAACTTTCCTGCTGCAGGTCAGGAAGGGTGGGCACGAGATGCCACATCACAATCACATAGTGGAAGGGCACCTTCTCCGGGGCAATGGGAAGATCCTTTGAGATAGTGTTTTGCCTTTCTTCTTTTTTCACCAAAAAGCTCAGTGTAGCCACCCAGCTGGTAGTAGTAGCCAAGTTTAAGCTGCATGATTCCAGTGTCCTCTCTCAGACACATCTGATGCCCATATAAACTTGGGGCAGGCTTCCTCCCTCCTTCCTCAGTCACACACACACAGCAGAGGACACACACTCACATCCACACCCACACCAGTACACACTTACCCCCTTTTATTGCAGTTCGTGTGTTTGGCTTGGCTCCTTTGCAACTCAGAATGCAGCCTTTGTGACCCACAGGAATCTCTAAAGATGTGTGCTGCCACTGTTTCTGGAGACCACACACTCCTTCCTCAATGATCCCAAGGGACAATGTAGGAATCTCTTTCATGTCCCATGTGGAAAGGGTTCCAATTCAGGGCTTAGGTTCTGGAGAAGGGCCACACACAAATGAAAAGAGACTTGCAGAAACTCGATTTGACGATATGGGGGCCAGGCAGCAGTCCAACTCTCCTGGGAGAACTACCCCCTGCTCTGGGGCTGCCATCCCTTTTATGGAGGCTTTGGGGAAAACATCTTAGGTAAGATAAACAGACATTTACATTTAACCCTTAGGCAGGAAATAACAAACTTTCATGGGAGAAACCCATTGTTGCTTCAGCTAACAATGTCTCAAGTAAAGTCTGAGTGGTTAGAGCCTTTAAGGTTGTTGACCAGCCTTCCTGGCTTCCTGTCAACATCTCTCTTTTAGTGAAACTGATTGGTTTCCAGCAGGACAAGGCCAGGGTACCTGCAGACTTCCTAAGCACTGTGTCATCTTCACAGGCACAGGGAGGACTGTGTGTGTGTGTGTGTGTGTGTGTGTGTGTGTGTGTGTGTTTGTGTGTGTTGGGGGGGTGTTAGAGGGACCTAGGAAACATGTCTGGGAATGGACCCTCCCATTCTCAGAGCAGGAGCTCAGGCATACGAACCTGAACCCAAAAGGTACCATTGTTGTGAGCGTGTTGTGTGTGAAGGAAGGTAGGTGATGAGGAGGTAGGAACAGAGGCACTGTATGCTGTCCCTGGCCGATCGCCTTTGCCCCCAGGCATTTAGGTGCCCTTTTCACCACCTCCTGGAGCTCCTTGACCTGAAAGCAGATCCGGAACCACCCATAGATATCAGCCATCATCAGTGACCAAGATGAAGACCTGCTGGACTACTTGACCAATGTGGAGGTCCGAGTGGGAGGCAGAGTGGAGGCTGGGATGGGCGGCCCTGCGGTCCGGTGTGAAGTCTCTGAGCAGAAAAAAGAAGGGGAGGGTGGGGGGGGGTGGTTCCTGCAAGCAGGCTCACCCAGGAAGCTGGCGGACAAGACACTTAACTAGTTGCACCTCTTGGCAGGTGAAGGAAGGGAGCCCTCCCAAATACCTCTGCAGGTTGAAGTTTTTCTTCAGGAGCAACCCCTACTTCCTGAACAAAGTGATCATTAAGCAATATGAGGTCAGCCCTGCAGGTGAGTGACAGTTCCCGGGATGGGCCTTGGGGAGAACAGACAAATTCTGGATGTTGACTGGGGGGTGGGGGAGGAGGAGCAGGTAAGTGGGGTAGGGGGAGGGGAGCGAAGAATGAGAATGGCCCATGAGAACCCAGCCTTTCAACATTCTTCCTGCAGGGTAAAGGGCCTCTGGTTCCACTCCAATCCTCTGCCAGGGGGATTATGAATGAGGAGCCCCCAGCTGCCTGCAAGACACAAGCGGCTTCCGCTTCTTCAACTTGTTATCTGAACCTAGATGGTCACTTTTCAGCCTGTTGAAAAAGACATTCTGTTGATTAAGATTAGTTACTTAGTCTATGTATTTCCTCAGCAAGTATACAATATGTATAAGCAAGCAATATATCTTTATTTATTTATGTGCTCATTTGAATGTTCCTCCAACCAATAATAATGTTTTGTCTTCATAAAGGGTTCTGGTGTTTTAATTGAATGTCCTAATAAGTTTTGGGGAAGGCACAGTTTTATCAAGGTTTCCTCAAAAGAATACGTGCAGATATCCTTCCACACTCAAAACAAGAGCCTTAGTTCGGTTCCATCATGACCCAAACACAGAAAGAAACAGTAAGAGACATAGTAAGTTTCTATTATTATATGCCTATTGATCATGCCTCAAAACACATTTTCTAAATGAAATGAACAAAAGTGCCCCTGGCTAGTGATATGTATTTTACTGTAGAACTACTCATGCACTTCCCTGTCAAATATTTGACATTTAATACACTACAAAGGGTGTGCTCTCCTAAACATTAAGTTTCCTGAAGCCTCATTATATTTATCAGTGTATGTAAACAAACATCTCATTGGTAAGGTTTTTTAAAACTCACGTCTTTGCCTGTTGAGTGTATAGTTATCAACAACACTTCCAATGTGAATTTTAAAAGTTACCACAAAATGTGCGATTTCTTAAAAGTATTTTTATTACAACGGTGTATGTGAAGTTTGTTGAAAAATTTGAAAGCTTGAGCTCAGTTTTTTAAGGATTTTAAAATCCAGCATGTCAGTTGGGGGCAGTGAGGGAATAAGCCCTGTTGGGTTTGGCTCAGTAAGCCCCTTTTCATTGCCACCTGGTATGCTGCTGGCCTGATGAAACACTTAACAAATCCACTTGGATGTAACATTTAATCAGGTGAATTTTATCAATGCAGGTTTGAATTGATAGGACATTTGGTGCAGAGAAGTACAAGTGGGCAAACAATGCAAAACTTCCCAGTATAGGACACATTATATACAATTCTCTCAGCAAGTGGACTAGAAATGAAGATTAAAGAAGAAGGAAGAGCATAAAAATTTGACTATGACAAAGGGCTCCTTTTATTTCTTTTTGTATGCAGGCTGATGCTCTATCCACTGAGCCAAACCAGTTAGGCATGTATTTCTTAAATGAATAATATGGGTATCAAACTGTAAGTGTGTGTGTGTGTGTGTGTGTGTGTGTGTGTGTGTATTTATAATTTTTGTTAACACAGAGGATGGAAAGAGAAACATCAATAGTGAGAATCATTAATTTTCTGCCTTGTTCAAGGCATCTATTGGGCTTAGAGCTCAAACCTAAGCATGAACCCTATCCTCCTGGTTTACAGGTCAACACACAACCCCTGTGCCAAGCAGGCCATGCTTTGGGCTCTTTTTTATTCAGAGTTTTCCCTTTGACATCTGTCTCTCCCAGCTGCCCTAAATTCAACCTGCCTGACTGCAGTGCAGATTGGTGGAATCTGGGATACATTCAATAGTAAGCAACTGACTATTGTGCCTTACTCTCTCTGCTTGCTATCCAATGACCTGGGGACCCCCATCCATACAGCCTTCATGTACAGGCTCCCTGTGCACCAGCAGTCACCACCTACCCAGCGCCCTTGTGTGCCCATCTTCACAGATGATATCTCTATCTAAACATGCAATTGCTAAGCCTCATTGCCCTGATACTATGCCATATTGAATATTTTGTTGGAAAAGCCCAGATTCTAATAAAAAAGTTTACTGGATTTCTCAGTTGTGTTTTCCAAAACAAGTAAAATGTTAAGTGCCAGACACCCTATGGAGAGACAACAGGGAGAAATGAGTTTTCTTTTATTTTGTCTAAATATGGTGTGTTTTTAAATTGATTCTTTAGAGATTTGAATGGAGAGAGACAGAGAAGCAGGCAATCATGTGAACCAGAAATATTAATGGTTGCCTGGGGACCTGATCTGCTATCTGGACATGTGCCCTGACCAGGAATCAAACAGGTTATCTTTGTCATTCATAGGGCAATGCTTTGCCCCGCTAGCCAGAAGATTGCTTCAGACAGGACTGCAGACTGAAAGATAGTGTGTGAGTGAGAAAACAAAGGGAGAATGTGTTTGTTGGTGAGTTGAATGACAGTTATACTTCACGAGACTGTGGGGGACTACTTGACAGGCCTTCCGTGAACAAACAGACCGCTCTGCTGCTGAGTTCCCGCCCAGAGTGACTAGCTAAGATGCAGAGACCATGCCATCTTGAAGGGGAAAGTGGATATTATGGGAAAGAGTGAAAAGCCCGGGGAAACTACAACTATGGCACCAACCTAACAGCTGTGAACCTGAGAATATGGACCCCCAAATGGAGCAAGCATGCGGATTCAGAGGAACTCTACACTCCCTCACAGAAGGTCAGATTTTTGCCTGGGACAAGATGAGGTCCATGGTCCTGACAGGAGAAAGAAACTCATGCACAGTGGCAGCTGGGAAACCTGGGGAAGTCTGTGCCTATAAAAATTCATAGCCTTTGGAGCTGGCAAGATCCCTGAATGTGGAATGGGGTCCTCACAGCTGCTATCAGAAGGAACTCTAAAAACAACCCATTTAGATCTGGACACAAAAGGACAGCCTAAATATTTTGAAAGTGTGACAGCTACTTAGACCAAAGGAGGGGAAAAAGACTGCACAGACTTGCATACAGCCCTGGAGTTTGCACACTTACTCTGGCTCTTTTTTTCCCCCCTCTTCTGATTACTAAACACATTACATATGTTCACCCAATTGGGGGCACCAAAAGAGAAATCTGCAGGGGAAATCTGTTTTTTTTGGAACCTGGGGATCAAAGCAGGGAATAACCAGCTCTTGAACAACCTATTCTCACAAACAAATATTAAGTGCTACAGGGAAAACAAATTCTAAACACCAGCTAAACAGAACCTATAGACCCTGAAGACAATCCAGAAACACTGCCACCCAGAGGTTGAATTACAGTTAGACTCCTGTGTAATCCCAAAGAGAGGAACACAAGAAATAGAGATGTACTGCCTGTATAAAACTCAGAACTGGATGACAACATCGAGGAGCAGTGGAACTCAGGGAACCTCAATACTGTCCTGACTAGGATGCAGGTGAGCCAAACAGAAAGGTAGAGGAAGTGAATGACCTTCACTACTGCACAATTTTATTTTTATTTTTTTCTTCTTTTACTTAAGATACCATGTTTTTCTTTTCTCCTCCCTTAACTTTAACTTTTTAATTATTACATTTTTATTTTATATCAGTATTATTGCTACTATTATTTTACCTTGTTTTTAAAGTGTCATTTTATTTTCTCTTTATTTTACTTTAGGATTAGTGCTTTACATACTATTTTCATCTTTATCATCATTTTATTCTATTTCAACTTTATCTTTCTGCCAGCACTGTCTTCCTCACTTTTCCACTTTCATTGTCCTGTTTCTCTTACCCTATTCCTGCTTTAGGTTTTCTCTTCCACTTCTTTTTACCCCGGTTAAAATTTCACCCAACTTACATTCCAATTTCCTGCTCCAAGTCAATATACATGTCTCTCTTCTCTTTCTTCCCTATACACTAATTTTTCTCTCTTTGTTGTTGTTTGCTTGATTTTGGATTATATTGATTTTTATGCTTGTTTATGATATTGTTTTACATATTCCATTTGTTTGTTTGGGCTTCTTTTGCTCTTGTTTTCCCTTGCCTCACATACTGTTAGTCTTTGTAGTTTACATTCATCCCCAGATACTAGTTGCTGGCTTTTGTTGGGATTAGTGGCTGTTCTATTCAAGTTTTCTCCCCATATGTATAATCTGTTCCCTCTTCTTTCTTATTCTCCTTGTTTTCTCAGTTATTTTTTATCCTTTTTTCAATTTCATTTTACTTCTTTCTCTTTTATCCTATAATTTGCCTTTCCCTTTTGGTCACCTTTTTTTGGGTTATTAATATCATGAATTTTAATGAACATTTTGTTCAGTGCCATGTAAATTATATATAGTTGTGTTGTATCTTGTGCCTTTCAATCAATGGAGAGAGAGAGAGAACACATAACCAGACACTCAGAGAAGTGAAAACATGGGGAGCCAAAGAAACAGCCCACATGTCAAGGAAAAGCAGGCTCATCAGAAAAGGAAGTACACAATGGAGGCAAGCAACCTGTCAGAGAAAGAATTCAGAGAAATGGTCGTAAAGTGGCTGAAAAGAATGGAAGACAGATTTGATAATATGTGTAACAACCAAGAGGAAATGAAGAAGAAATGAAAAATGGCATCACTGCTGTAAAGAACTTAATAGAAAGCATCAAGAGTAGACTAGAAGAAGCAGAGGACTGCATCAGTGAGCAAGAAGACAAGGTAGGAAAAATACCCAAGTAGAGAAACTTCTACAAAAAAATAAATAAATAAAAGCAGGTAGAGAACCTAAGGGAACTTTGGGACAGCAAGACACAAATCAACAGCCACATAATAAAAGTTACAGAAAAAGAGGAAATTCAGCAAGGAACAGAAAACCTGTCTGCAGAAATAATCACAGAAAACTTGTTTGATATAGGGTAGAAAATCCACATACAATCCAAGAATCTCACAGATTCTGAAGCAAAATGAACCCCAAAATAACAGCACCAAGGCACATTATAATTAAATTGGCTAACACTAATGACAAAGTAAGAATCTTAAAATTGGCCAGAGAGAAACAGAAAGTTACTTACAAAGGACCCCCAACAGAACAGTAACTGATTTCTCTACAGAAATATGGCAGGGCATAAGGGAATGGAATGACATACACAAAGATGCAAAGCAAAGGTCATATTGAAAAATACTGATCACAGCTAGGCTATCAATCAAAATTGAAGGTGACAACAGGAGCTTCACAGACAAAACAGGCTAAGGGAATTTATTTCCACCAAACAAGTAATATGAGATTGCTACAGGGTCTACTGAAGAAAAGAAGAGTAAAGAAAAGAAGAGAAAAGAAAAAAGGGAAGAGGAAAGGGAAGGGGAAGAGAAGAAACCGAAAGATAAGAAGAGAGAAGAGAAGGGAAGAGAAAAAAAAGGGCAGAGAAGTGTGAAGAGAAGAGAAGAGAAGAGAAGAGAAGAGAAGAGAAGAGAAGAGAAGAGAAGAGAAGAGAAGAGAAGAGAGCAGAAGAGAGCAGAAGAGAATAGAGGATAAGAGAAGAGATCTGAAGTGAAGAAGGAACACAGGAATAAAAAATAAAAAACAATGAATCTGGATTGACTCAGTGGATACAGTGTTGGCCTACAGACTGAAAAGTCCCAGGTTTGATATCAATCAAGGGTATGTACCTTGGTTGCAGGCACATCCCCAGTAGGGGTTGAGCTAAACGCAGCTGATTAATGATTTGTTCTCATTGATGTTTCAAACTCTATTTCTCTCTCTTCCTCTCTGTAAAAAAATCAATACTTTTAAAATGGAATAAAAGTGTTGACAAACATTTATCTATCAATAGTAACTTTAAATGTCAATGCATTAAATGCCCCAATCAAAAGGCATAGAGTAACAGATTGGATAAGAAAGCATGACTCATATAACTGAAGTCTAAAAAAAACCCACCTCAGGAAAGAGAAGCACACAGACTGAGGGTGAAGGGATATTAAAAGCTTTTTCAGGTGAATGGAAATAAAAAAAAGCTAGGATAGGAGTACTTATATCTGACAAATTAGATCTCAAAATGAAGGACATAAAAATAGAAAAGGAAGGCCACTTCATAATTCTACAGGGAGCAAACAAACAAGAAGAAATAACTCTAGTAAACAAATATGCAATCAATACAGAAGCAGCCAGATACATAGAAAGACTCCTGGAGTATATCAAGGGAGAGATTTACAGCAATACAACATAGTAGGAGAATTGAATACCCCCTATCACCATTGGACAAATTCTTTAAACAAAAAAATCAGCAAAGAAACACAAATCCAAATTACTCACTAGACCAGATGGAATTAATTTTCATCTTCAGAACATTTTTCCCCAAAGCCACAAAATATACATTCTTCTCAAGTACACATGGGTCATTTTGAAAGATAGACCAGATATTGGGTCACAGGCAAAGACTATTCAAATTCAAGAAAATATAAGTCATGTCAAGCATCTCCTCAGATCACAGTGGCATAAAGCTGAAAATCAACTACAATAAAAACAATAAAAAATCAAAAAAACATGGAGACTTAACAGCATGCAATTAAACAATGATGGATTATCAGAGAGATCAAAAAAGAAATAAAAAAATCATGAAAACAAATGACAATAAAAACTCAAATATCCCAAATTTAAGTGACATAGCTAAAGCAGTCTTGAGAGGGAAGTTCATAGCTCTAATAAGTTCACTGCAAAAAAACAAGAAACAATGGTAATAATGTAACCCTAGAACTCAAAGAGAAAAAGAGGAATAAGAAAAATCCAGTGTAATCTGAAGAAAATAATAAAGATCAGAGCAGACTCATATATCTGCAGTTTATAAGAAACCCACCTCAGAAAAAAAGAAGCACACAGGCTTCACATCACATCAATTGAGAGATAAATATGATATTTTATCAATTGATTCAGAAAAAAGCATTTGACAAAATTCAACACCCTTTTTGGATAAACTCTCTCAACAAGATGGGAAAAGAAGGATTGTACCTCAACATAATAAAAGCTATATAGTATAAACCCACAGCTAACATCATACCCAATGGGCAAACCTTAAACCATTTTTCCTAAGAACAGGAACAAGCCCACTCTCACCACTCCTGTTTGACAGTACTGGAAGTATTAACCACTGCAATTAAACAACAAGAAGAAATAAAAAGCATCCAAATTGGAAAAGAAGTAAAGCATGTCTATTTTCAGATGACATGATATTGTACATTAAATTCCTAAAAGACTCCATCAAAAATGACTTAATAAATGAATCAGGCAATGTCGAAGGATACAAAATTAATGCCAAGAAATATATGGCATTTCTATTGACCAATAGCAAACTTACAGAAAGACTAAAAAAGCAATCTCATTTACCATCGCAACAACAACAACAAAATTAAGATACCTAGGCATAAACTTACCTAAGGAGGTAAAAGGCTAATAAGCTGAAACTACAGGACACTGAAAAAAAAGAGATACAGAAAGCTGTAAACAGATGGAAGATCATACCATGTTCATGGATTGATAGTTTCCTGCTCTTTACATGGGATTTTCTCACATTGTACTAAGTTTCCCTACTACTCAAAGCAATCTATAGATTGCACTCCCCATTAAAATACTAAATGCATTTGTGACAGACCTAAAAAGAACTCTCCCCAAATTTATCTGGAATAATAATTAAAAAAAAATACCCTGAGTAGCCACAACAATCCTGAGAAAAAAGAATAAAGTAGGAGGAATCTCAATATCAAATTTCAAACTATATTATAAAGTCATTGTTCTCAAAACAGCCTGGTACTGGCATTTATTGATCAATGGAATAGAATAGAGAATTGAGATATTGGCCCAAACCACTATGCTCAATTAATATTTGACAAAAGTGGCATGAACATACAATGGTATGTTCAAATTTATTTAAGACAGTCTCTTCAATAAATGGTGTTGGAGAAATTAGACAGATACATCCAAAAAATGAAACTGGATCATCAACTTAGACCATACACAAAATAAACTCATAATTGATACAGGACTTAAACCTGACAGGAAACTATAAAAATACTAGAGAAATACATAGGCAACAAAATCTCAGACATATGCCAAAAGTACATCTTCATTTATACTACTTGAGGGCAATGAAAGCTAAAGAGAAAATGAACAAGTGGGACTATACCAAAATAAAAAGCTTTTGCACAGCAAAAGAAACCATCAACAAAACAAAAATAAAGCACACTGGATGGGAGAACATATTTGCAAATGATAAAGTTATAATCTCCAACTTCTGCAGACAACTTATACAACTTAATAAAAGGAAGATAAATGATTCAAAAAATGGGCAAGGGCCCTAAATAGAATCTTCTTGAAAGATGATAGAAGCAGGCCAAGAGACACATGAAAACATGCTCAAAGTCACTACTCAAGATGCAAATCAAAAGTACAATGCAGTGCATCTAACACTTGTCAGAATGGCTATCATCAACAAATTAACAAAATACAAATGTTGGCAAGAATTCAGAGAAAAAGGAACCCTTGTGCACTGCTGGTGAAATGGAGCCACTGTGGAGAACTGTATGGAGTTTCCTCAAAAAACTAAAAATGGAATTCTCATTTGAACCAGTAATCCCACTCCTAGGAATATATCCTAAGAAACTACAAACATCAATCAGAAAAGTTATATGCACCCCTGTGTTCATAAAAGCACAATTTACCATAGCTGAGACATGGAAAGAGCTAAGAATTACAATAGCTAAGATTTGGAAAGAGGTGCCCATCAGCAGATAACTGGGTCAGAAAACTATGGTACATCTACACAATGGAATACTATGCAGACACAAAAAAGAAGGAATTCTTACCATTAGCAGCAACCTAGATAGTACTGGAAAATGTTATGCTAAATGAAATAAGCCAGTCAATGAAAGAAAAATACTGCATGATCCCACTCATTTGTGGATAATAAAAACCATTATAAACTAATGAACAAAAAGATAGATACAGAGGCAGTAAAACATCAAATAGACTGTCAAATTACAGTGGGAAGGTTAGGGACAGGTGGGGGGAGATAAGAGATCAACCACTTATATGCATGAATATAAGCATTACCAATGGATGCAAACACTGGGGGTGACGACATGTAAGGGAGTGATTTGGGAGGGACAATATTAAGATATGTACACATATAATACCTTCATTAAAAAATGAAAAAATTACATCATTCTCAATGTGAGCAAAGAGGGAAGAAAGAAGTTGGTGCAAAGTGAGAAAATCCCATGTAAAGAGCAGAAAGCACAGTCTACTTCAATCTAAGATATCACTGAGAAATTACTAAAGGTTGCAATAAACTGTTGGAAATACAATGAAAAGTTGTGTAAAGCATTTCTCATTGTGAGGAAATGTTGAAGAAAGGTTTTTATACAATAATTGAAAATCCCTTCAAATAGAGCAGGAAGCACACTACAGCACAGAGTTAACCTGTTAACCGGGTAGTTCCCTTTTTAATTACGCAAGGTACAATGGGCGCATACTCTTTCACTAGGACGTGTCAGTACGTCACGTCCAGTGGACATAATTTTATATTATTATTTTTTTATTTATACTTAATTAAAACAAATGAAATATATATTTTTGTTTATTTATATATAAAGCACAAAGGAAAATACAAAATTACAAACAAATAGAAAAGAATACCAACAAAAAATGGAAACATCGAATTAAAAAATTACAAATTTTACAAACAATTATAAAGATTACAAAAATATATATTTTTATTTCTATACACAATAAAAATATGAAAAAGTTAACAATTACAGAACAATAAAAAAGCACACAAATAAAATAGAAATATTGAGTTTAAAAATTGAAATATAGATGTAAAAATTCAAAACTCAACTTCCATGTGATATATTTTAAAACAATTGTTGATACAAAGTGCTGCCTTAATACCTGACAACAGTATGTAGATTCTTTCCTAACACCTTTTTTGTAGCAAACTTGGCATTTCCGGGATTTAGTTTTTCCTATATCGCTTTTCATTTATTCTGGAAAATGCCTTTCAACTAAGCGTGATGGTTTAGATCTGGAGCTGCTTGTTGTGCCACTCATATTCTTGTTATAATCCAGGACATTCATTTTTTTCTTCCTCTCTTTTCAATCATTGTCTTTTTGTCATTATGAATAGTACTGAGCATCAATATGTCTTTATTATCCTTCCATTTTAAAACCATAAGTTTGTCTTTGATTCTTACATATGTTCATTTTTCTGTATTTTTTTTGTTTTTATTTCACTGGGGATTCCGACTCTGATTATCCTCATTGTTCCAACAATGTCTGTATTGTTTTGACACAAGAGTTCAGCCAAATCAATTGATGTATAGAAATTATCTAAATAAATCCTATACCCTTTATTCAGTAAGTCATGTGTTAACTCCAAAACAATTCTTGTTGATTGTTTTTCTTGTGGGTAGTTTGAACCATAATTTGTATCCTTGCCTGTTTATAAAATTATATTTTGTACATATCCAGATTGGCTTTCACTCAAAATAAACAACTTCATTCCAAATCTAGCTTTTGTTGTAGATTTATATTGTTTCCAAGATAAATTCCCTTTCCATAATATGAGATTCATCTATGCATATTTCTCATTCACATACATAAAAACTTTTAACTTTTCTGACAAATTATTGATGATTGGATCAATTTTATATGTTTTTTATTATACAAATGTTGGAGAATATAAAAAATATAAGTAAATAATATATAATACAAAAACAGGTAGGTAAGTGTAAGTACGTACTGTCACTGCTCACCCAGAACACATCCACCACTCTCAATAGTGAAATTATACTGATTTCCTCCTTGTCTTAAATTCATGTCGAGACATGTATGGATGACTAATACCTTTGTTGTTCGGAAATATACATCCCACCCATTTCAGGGCACAAAATATATTTCAAGGATGTTCTACCCATACCCGATATTGTTTATGCTTGATGTATTTATAAGTCCCACTCGGTTAACAGGTTTTAAAAACCACCAGTAATTCTTTGGAAAGCAGCAGTAACTGATCCCAACTGGTTAGAAAACAGGTAAAACTCACCTCTATGTGAGTGAAGAATGTAGAAAGAAGTTAGAAAAATGAGGGAATATGCATGAAATAGAGCAGTTAGCATACTATAACTCTATTAGAACCCACTCTTTATTAACTGAAATCCAAATGATTTAGTAATCGATACTAAATTGGTGGAAAACAAGTCTACATCATCTTTCACTGTGATGAAAAAGGGAAGATAAGTTTCTGTACAATAAAGACAGCTCTAATCGTAAATAGAGCCCAGTGAAGCCCAAGGATTTCACTGAAAATCAGCACTAATGTAACAAAATAGAGAGAAGACAAGGGAAAGTCATTTAGTAATGTGAGGAAAGAGTTTAGAAATGAATTTGTACAATGCAGTTGAATCAATAAGAGAGAGCAATATGCACAATATAGTACAATTTCAGAAACCTATGATAATTCAATGAAAAGCAGAAGTAAATGACAATATAGTTAAAAAAAAACAAGTGAAAATGACTTTGGAATTTTAGGAAAGAATGTAGAATGGTGTTTGAGCACTAGGAGATATGTGCTAAAGTGCAATATGTAAATTAGAGCACATTTTTTGTTGAAATATATTTTATTGATTTTTTTTTACAGAGAGCAAGAGAAAGGGATAGGGAGTTAGAAACATTGATCAGAGAGAATAATTGATCAACTGCCTCTTATATACCTCCTACTGGGGATGTGCCTGCTACCAAGGTACATAACCTTGACCAGAATTGAACCTGGGACCTCCCAATCCATAGGCCTATGTTCTATCCACTGAGCCAAACTGATTTAGGCTAGAGTACACTTCTGAAAGCATTTGAAATCAGTGAACGGCAGCTGTAATCTCTAAAATACAGATGGGAAACAGGTGGAAATCACTTAAGAACATGAGGAAAGACTGTACAAAATGATTGACAATGTGGGTATTTAAGTGATAAAGAGCATAAGCACACCATAGCACAGTGGTACCTTTAGTAACTGAATGAAAAACACCTGTAACTTATACAAAATGATTAAGACAAGTATCACTCTGTGAGGATAGAAAGTAGAAAGGTATTTGTAAAATGAATTGATGCTCTGTTTCTCCAAAAATAAGTCAGTGTCTTATATTAATTTTTGCTCCCAAAGATGCGCTAGGTCTTATTTTCATGGATGTCTTATTTTTCCATGAAGAAATAGAATATGGTACACATTTACTGTTAAGTGAAAATAAAGGAAATGTATTATCTGTATAAGGTACGGTAGTACAGTAGTTGTCAACACAAACCAGACAAACTGAATCCTAAAATATCAGGAATTCACCAATTTATTCAATGACAATCATGTCATCATCTTCTGGAACATCATCCTAACAATGCAATTCCTGAATTTCTTGTGACTCCATTTGTTTCAGAATCAGTGGACCAAATATCTCATGTGTAGCCTAAGGGGGCCTTATTTTCTGGGGGATGTCTTATATTTCACTCAGAAGGAAACCTGTAAGTAGGTCTTATTTTCGGAGGATGTCTTATTTTTGGGAAACATGTATACATAAAAAAGAGCAGAAGCAACATGAAGCAGTGTGTTAGAAACATCTGGGTACCCACTGAAAAGCAACAGTCAACTATAGAGAAGGATTCAAAAAGAAGAATAAATCACTTCCGCTGAGAGCACATAGGGAAGAAAGAAGTTGGTACAATTGGGGAAAATTCCAGGTAAGAAGCAAAAGTACAATATACCCCAATCTAAGAAACACTGAAAAATTATAGAGAAGCAGCAGTAAACTATAGGAAATGTTTGGAAAAGAAGTGTAAATCATTTCTCAATGTGAGAAAATGGTGAAGAAAGGAGTTTTTAAAATGTGTGACAATCCCTTAAGTAGAGCAGGAAGCCCACTATACATAGCACAGTGTTAAAAACCTGACGTGATTCACTGAAAAGGAGTAGTAACTTATGCAAATGGTTTCAAAACAAGTAACACATCTCTCTGTGAGGGAAAAATATTAAAAGGTGTTTGTGAAATGTGGTGATGTACATGATATAGAGCAGTAAGGATTATCAAACGGTGCTAGAAAACCACTGTGGATTCACTTAAACTCCTCAGTAAGTTATACAAAATTCTTGGAAATACATGAACATAATTTCACACGGTGAGCAAAGAGTGGAAAAAAAAGATTTTTGTACAATGTGTACAAATCATTTAAAGACAGCTGTAACCACACTGGTGCACAATGTTTGAATCACTAGGAATTCAATGAAAATCAGCACTGATGTGCATCAAATAGAGAGAAGACAGCTGAAAGTCACTTTGAATGAGAGGAAAGAGTCCAGAAAGTTGATTATAAAAGTAGGTGAAATATGGTATCCATAAAAAAGAGCAGATGCAACATGGAAAAGAGGAATATGCACAATACAGCCAGTAATAGAAACCTAAGAGAATTCACTCAAAAGCAGCAGTAAATGAAAAATAATTAGAAAACAAGTGAAAATCTCTTTTGAAAACGAGAAAAGACTCTAGAACAGTTTTGGAGCATAAGGAGAAATCAAGTGCTGAAATGCAATTACACACATTAGAGCACACTTTCGAAAGTGTTTTGGAATCAGTGAACAACAGCTGTAATCTCTATAAGAAATCACCCAGAATTACCAAAAGCTTCAGTAAACTGTTGGAAATACTTTGAAAACAAGTTTACATTCTTGATACCAATGGTTAAAAAACAAAGCTAAAATGCTCTATGTGATGAAAAAGCATATAAAGGAGTTTGGAAAATGTGGGATGTCCCAGCGATGGAACAGAAAGCATACTATAATTGTGATAGAAAACACTCTGTATTGACAGAAACACAGCAGTAAAAAATACAAAATCTTTGGACAACAAATGTACACTTTCCTCACTGTTACAAAAGCATGAAGAAAGGTATTTGCACAATGTGGGAGAGTCAAGTAAAAGCTGTAACCACACTAGGTCACAATATTAGAAGCCCTAGGTGTTCTCTAACAATCAGCAGTGACATATACCTAATAGAGAGAAGACAAGTGAAAGTCACTTAGGAATGTGAGGAAAGAGTCTAAAAGGTGTTTGTACAAGGTGATTGAATTAAAAAAACAAAACAAAACAAAACAAAAACAAAAAAACACTAGCAGTGTGTGCACCATGACACAGAGTTGGAAATCAATGAGAATTCACTGGAAAGCAGGAGTAAATGACAAAACTATTAGAACACAATGGACTGTGAGAAAAGAGTGAAGAACAGTGTTTGAGCAGAAGAAATCAATGCTGAAGAGCAATACACACTGTAGAGGTCACTCTTGAAAGCATTTTGAAATCACTGAACAGCAGCTATAATATCTACAATACAAATAGAAAGAAGGAGCAAACCACTTATGAACATGAGGAAAGACTGTTCAAAGGTGTTTGACAATGTGGGGAAGTTTGTGCTGAAGAGCAGAAGCCCACCACAGCACAGGTTAAAAACCATTAGTAACTGACTGAAAACCAGCAGTTATTTATACAAGCTTATTGGACAACAAATAAAAATCAAATCACTGTATGTGGAAAGAAAATGGAAATGTGTTTGTAGTTTGGCGATATCCAGGAAAGAGAGCAGAAAGCAGAGTTAGAAACCTCAAAGTACTCATGGAAAAGCAACAGTAAACTATGCAAAGCTTTGAAAAACAAGTGTAAATACTTTCTCAATGTGAGCACACAGGGAAGAAAGGAGTTAGTACAGTTAGTGTGAGAAAATCCAGTGTAAAGAGCAGAAGGCACACTGTACTGCAGTATAAAAATCCACTGAGAATAACACAAAGCAGCAGTATACTGTAGGAAATAGTTTGAAAAGAATTTAACTCATCAATTTAACTCAGGAAATGGTGAATAAAGATTTTGGACAAGGTGTGGAAATCTTTAAATACAGCAGGAAGCATAATATAACACAGTCATAAAAACTGTAGAAAAATAAATTATCTACACTTCTAAGTGAGGAAAGAATATAGAAAAAATGTTAGTAAAATATACAGATATCCATGAAATAAAGTACTGTGCATATTATATTGAAAGAAACCACTCTGTGTTCACTAAGATGCAGCAGTAACTTACACAAAATAGTTAGGGAAAAGGTGTACATCATTTCTCACTGTGAGGAAAGAGTAAAAAAGAATTTTTACAATGAGGGAAAACCCTCTATAAAGAGCAGAAATCACCCTTTACACCAGACTAAAAAATCACTGAGAGCTGAGACCGGTTTAACTCAATGGATAGAGCATCTGCTTGGGGACTGAAGGGTCCTGGGTTCAATTCCTGTCAAGGGCATGTACCTTGGTTGTGGGCATATCCCCAGTAGGGAGTGTGCAAGAGGCAGCTGATCAATGTCTCTCTCTCATCGATGTTTCTAGATTTCTATCCCTCTCTCTTTCTCTCTGTAAAAAAATCATATATATATGATTATATATATATATATATATATATATATATATATATATATTTCTTTATATATATATATATAAAGATATCACTGAGAATCATGCAAAGCACCAAATTGTAAGTCATTTATCAGTGCAATGAAATGGTGAAGAAAGCTATTTGGGCAATATATAGAATTCAGAAATATGTCTCCCAATAACTTCCTTTTTCAAATATCCCGAGATATGATTCACTTGAATAACACAAGTCCAGTTTAAAACTTATATGTCCTGTCAGTCTGTTAATGAGACCTACTTCATTGACAGATTTCATGGGGGGGGGGGGTGAGAACATGGTATTTGCCTAGGAACCATTTACCAGCCATTGCACAGCTGCCACGAGAATGGGTAAGACTTGGTCCAAGGCCAGTCCTAAATGTTCCATGGGACCAAGAGGCTCCTTTCAAATCCCTGGGATGCCGTCCAGGGTCGCGCAATGCAGAGGAGTGACTTCCTCCCAGTTCTAAGGACATTGTGCAAATCATAGCAGGCATAGCGGGGGCATTTCCTAAAGAATGCTCTACTTATTTTTTTAAACATATTTTATTGATTTTTTTTACATAGAGGAAGGGAGAGAGATAGAGAGCTAGAAATGTCGATGAGAGAAAAACATCAACCAGGTGCCTTCTTGCACACCCCCTCCTGGGAATGTGCCCAATCAAGATACATGCCCTTGACCAGAATCCAACCTGGGACCTTTCAGTCTGAAGGTTGATGCTCTATCCACTAACCGGTTTTGACATACTACTACCTCTTTACACTTATTCTATCAGAGGGAACAGAGAAAATCCCTTGCCCATACCCAAAGGATCCATTGACTATTCCAGGGTGCTCAGGCAATGCCTTTGGAACACATGTTTAAATATCTGATACACTACAACCAAGGGGGAAATTTTGTCAGACACTCTGTTCTCAGAGACTTAAGTACTGTTTGAGAAGAAAACCATTTCATGTCAGTCCTGTAGCTCTCACATTGAAGTGAGTCCATCTCAATTTAAACTTACTAAAGACCTCCCCTAGTTAATGGTTGAGTTTTAACTGAGTCCCTTGAAATTTCCGTGGAGCTCTAAGCACAGGAAAAGAGGGTGTGAGTCAGCTGTATGTTATGTCTCCATATTCTTGACTGCATGTTTTAGAGGCACTTCATCTAGTGAATATTAGCTAAAGAAGACATCAGTCTGTGAGAGAACTGACGTTGTTGTCTCTCCTGACATGCCTATAAACATGATTTTGGAATGTAATGAGATGGGGATGTTAGTAGGGGAGAAGGGGGGCTTATAACTTACCCAGGGAGTGAGTTGGACCACCCATGAAGCAGATAAATAGGATATAACTATTGGCTGTGGTTCTGTGAGCAGTTACTTAGATTTGTAGAAACTAGACCTATGCTGACTGGGAATCTAATTAAGCTTTAAGGGATTGGGAGCAATTTAAAAAATGGAAAAAATGGTGCCTTTCTTCAGCAAATCAAAAATTTTTTTAGGAAAATAGCAAAGGTGTGGAAGGGGGAGTGCTTAAAATTGAGCCTTAAGGAGAAGAGTGAATGGGTAAGACTTATGGAAGAAAATTGTACGCTTATTTAAAAAAAAATACAACTTTAATTCGGAGAGGAGTGGAGAGGGAGAGAGAGATAGAAACACAAATGATGAAAGAAAATAATTGGTAGATTGCCTTCTGCATGCCCACAATGGGCATTGAGCCAACAACCTGAGTATGTGCCCTTGACCAGAATTGAACCCAGGAACTTTCAGTCTGCAGGCCGACACTCATATATTGAAAAGACCCAGCTAGAGCTGTAAAATTATTTTTAAGCTTTCAAAATTCTAAGAATCCTTTGATAAGAACAACAAAAAGTTGTTAACTTTAAAGGCATAATATGGTTTTGGAAATGCAAGGTAATTTCCAATTTTTAGAAACTAGTTTTGAAGTATATCAGGGTGAAGAATTGTGATGTCTGGGGTTTGCCCCAGATACTTCTGAGAATGAGAAATCGATAACAAGAAGGGAAGAAAGAGGAAAAATAAAAATGGCAGAATCATAATTGCTGTGTCTGGTAATGAAAGGGGAATTCCTTCCACTATTCTGCTTTTGCACCTGAGTGCAAATTTCATGTACAGGTGGAGAGGTGTTAGTGCCATGAAATAGGTTAGGTTTTTGCTTCTAGTGGGAGGTTGAGGGGAAGCTGTGAGAATCCCAGCAATTCCCATTTTCACACAGCAGGTGCATAACATCAGTTACAATAATAATAGAAAACATGTAAATTGAGCATACCTCCTTGAAGCCCACAGCAATCAGGGAAGAGTATGCAAATTAACCTGACAAAGATGTTGAGTGTGTGGGCAGCAGGCATATGCACAGCCACCAAGGAGAGCAGGTCAAGATGTTCACTGCAACTTTGGTGGGATGTGGTGTGCATTCCACTTCCACAGAGCTCTGGGCCTACACACACAGGCCCCGAACAGCCAAGGGCGGGTTAAGATGCCAAGCTTCCTATGTCAAGGAGACTTCACTGGATCGCCTGGTCCTGTCAGCTCTGCCTGGAGGTGGCTGGCTTTGATAGTCTTTTGGTTTGTGCATCCCAAGGATCAGAAGAGGAAACCAAGAACATGAGAGCACAAGGGATTCTGGGATTCATAGTTTGATGGCAGACACATTGTGGGATCTCCAAAACACTAGAGCAAAGTGAGCCTAGAACAAGTTACTGTTGTGATTAGGGGAATCCAGAAAAAGGAAAGGTGAGAGACCTAAGTCGAGTCACAGTCGTGAGGTAATGTTAAAGGAAAGATACCCTTCCACTTTTGGGAAATCTCCACCAATAGAAAAACAAACAAACAAACAAACAAACAAAAAACACAAACCTCTATTTAACTGTGAGAAACAAATCAAACAGGTTTGTGGGTCTCAGCCAATTCCCTTATATGATTTCAAAGACAGAAACTCCAGGATTGGAGAGGGTGCAGGTTGAACTGAAGGGCCCACCCCTGTGCAGAAATCTTTCTGCAACAAAACCCTCCTTTACCCAATAACAATAATGATGGCTGGACAGTGGTTGGTTTTGGGAAAAAAATTTAATGAAGTTCATTAACCAATCAATGAGCCCAATTTGGACATACAGCAAATGCCCACTTTCTGCTCAAGATGGCCTTGTGAGCCCTTGGAACTATTTCCAAGAGCATTACTGATAATACTGCACGCCTATAAGCTCCCCTTTGTGGATTTGCAAAGCTATGCAACTCGGAATTTCACACTTCTGAGGCCTCTGGTACACTTGGCTGTCGGGGGAGAAGCTGGTAAGACAGGGTAAACAGCCCACTCAGCAGTATCAGGATGGCAGCCAGAACTGCCACGGGGACTGTGCTTCCAATCTCCTGCCGGTGGGGCCTGAAGGGCATGTAGAAGGATGGTGGGAAGTGTATGCCATCTTCATTCATCACAGCATGATAGTTCCAGATCACAACAATGAAGATAAATACCCCAGCTATGATGCTCAGGGCTCCGGAAGCTAAGAAGAGATTGCAGGTGTTTTCCTTCTGAAGATGAGCCACACACACTCTCTGCAGACCCATGATGGTGAGCACTTTCCCCAAGAGAGCCAGGAGGTTGGCAGCCAGCAGCAGGTGCTGAGTGATGCGGATATTGAGGGGCAGGTAGCTGTCACTGTAGGTGTAGCGGTGACACGCTATGGCTCTGCTCTGGAGGTTGTTGGACTGGTAAGTGCAGACCTTCCACATCCCTACACAGGCCAGCCCTGGGGAGGGGGCGGAGGTGCTCTCCATGTACCAAATGCGCCACTCGGCCAGGCCCATGCAAGTCATGGAGAAGATCCATCCTATGGTGGTGACAATGAATCCTGCTATTTGGCAGTTGGCACTGTGGATCAGCGAGGCCTTGGCCATGTATCCCAGGGAGCTGTAAACCAATATAGAGTATTAGTGTGGGACAAACCATCCTGGAACTGGCCCCTGGGAATCAGCGGGGCTATATTGGCTAGGGAAATTCCCAATTCCAGAATGGAGACACTTGAACCCCATGCTCTGCTGGGGAAGGGTCCTTGGGGAATTTTTACTGAAAGCCTTCAAATATGCAGACTTTCACCTTGCAGTATTCCTAAGTGGTTAGAGTGTCTTCCCAACAAGCCAAAATGGCTAGTTCGATCCCTGGTCAGTGCACATACAATAAGCAACCAATGAATGCATCAGTCACTGGAATACCAAGTCAATGTTCCTCCCTCCCTTCTTTCTTCCTCTCCTCTCTCTCTTTCCCCTTCCTGTCTCAAAAATCAACCAAAATATGTTCAAACTTTCAAACAGGAAGTTCCATTTATGGGTATTTGTGGAAAGAACGAACTAAGATTAGGAACAGATATTTTATGATAGATATGGTCATCAAAGTAGAGCTGTGTAACATTGAACAATGGTAAACCATGTCAAACCCAAAAGTAAGGTTTGGTGAAGTAATATATGCTACAACCATACAATGGAGTACCATACCAAATTTACAAGTGCAGCCAAGTTGCACCTGGTGTGATGTTGGTGTCTGGCCTATTTCACCTCACATAATGGTGTCAAGGTTCATCTGTATTGTAGCTCCTGGGAGCAGATCATTCCTTTAAATGGCAGAGCCATCTTCCATTGCATGGATGCTCCACAGTTTGTTTATCCCTTCATCAGTTTGGGAACAGTTAGATCCATTTGAAGTTTTGTCTCTTACAAATTCCATTGCTGTGAACATTTGTGTCTAAATCTCTACATGGGTGTATGTTCTCATTTCTGGAGTGTAGATAGGTAGGAGAGAGACCTGTGCATGGGTCATGCTGTCACTGTATGTGTGTTTAACTTTGAACAAAGTAATAAGTTGCCTCCCCTAGTGGCTGCTTCTTTGCAGAGAATGTAGGAACTACCTTTTGGGAGCTTTTTTTTTTTTTTTTTTTATATTCATGTTGGAATTTCTCCACACCTTCTCCAACATTTAGCAGTTTTTCATTACACAATGGAATAGTAGACACCTATCAAATAGAAGGATCTCTTACCCTTTGAAACGGCAAGGAGGGACCTGGAAAGTATCGTGCTAAGCAAAAGAAGTTAGTCAGAGAAAGACAAGGATCCCATGATCTCACTCTAATGTGGAATCTAATGAATTAATCAAACTAAGGAATGGAGTGAATCCAGAGACATGGAAGTATGGAACAGGGGGCAGAGTCTTGGAAGAAAGACAAAGGAAAGTGGGTGGGTGGGTAACAATTAACACAGGACCTTGTATGCATATGCAGAATTCATGAGCACAGACAATAGGGTGCTGGAAGCCCTCGGTTTTGGACAGGATGTACTGGAGTGGGTGGATGGTTGCAAAGGGGAACTCATGTAATCTTTCAACAATAAAGATATGAAACAATTGATGAACAAAATAAATCCAGAGACATGGAGGCACTGGAGAGAAATCCAAATCTCTGAGGAAAATTGTGTGTATGTGTGTGTTTGTGTGTGTGTGTGTGTGTGTGTGTGTGTGTGTGTGTATAGTGGAGAGGGGGGGATGTGATGAGATTAATCATAGATTGTATATGCATAATCCGTGGATATAGGCAATAGTTCAGTGAATGCCTGGGGTTGGAGCAGGGTGGAGGGTGTTAATGGAACAGGGAAAGAGGACATCTGCAATACTTTGAACCTTGAGGAGAAATTAAAAAATAAAATAAAAAATAAAATGTAATGTGACCAAAGAGAAGATGTCCACAATATACCATGGTAAGCAGCATGTTACAAACTTGTACAGACAGTGGGATCAGAGGGCCGGTGAGCTTGAAAGTTATTAATGTTGTGCAGAATCACATTCATATAGAAAAATGCACTGCCGAAGCCGGTGTCGCTCAGTGGATAGAGCGTCGGCCTGCGGACTGAAAGGTCCCGGGTTCGATTCCAGTCAAGGGCATGTACCTTGGTTGCGGGCACATCCCCGATGGGGGGTGTGCAGGAGGCAGCTGGTCGATGTTTCTCTCTCATCGACGTTTCTAGCTCTCTATCTCTCTAGCTCTCTTCCTCTCTGTAAAAAATCAATAAAATATATTTTTTAAAAAAAGAAAAAGAAAAATGCACCAAATCTAAGTGTACAGCTCAATGACCTGTCAATGACAGCTCAATGACTTGGAAGTTTGGAACAGAGGGCAGAGTCTTGGAAGAAAGACAAAGGAAATTGGGTGGGTGGGTGTCAAAGGTAATACACCTGTCGCCACTGCTCAGCTTAAAAGAGATAATATCCCTGGTTTCTTGCTTGTCTTTAGTTTCCAACCTCAGCAGGAATCCCCAAACATGGTGATTCCCTTGTGCCTCATTTTGAAGACAGGTTTTGTGGCTAGGGCATTCCTGTGTAAATGGCTTCCTATGCTCCCTGACCTCAGGCTATGACTTCAAAGAAAAAGGCAGAGCGGGAGAGAGAGAGAGAGGGAGAAAGAGAGAGAGAGATGCATCAATAAAGAGAGAGAATTATGGATCCAATGCCTTCTGAACATCCCCTTTGAGAATCAAGCCCCCAAAACAGGCATGTGCCCTGACTGGGAATTGAACTATGACCCTCTGGTTCATAGGTCGATGCTCAGCCATGGAAGGCAAACTGACCAAGCTGATTTTTTTTAAAATACTCTGGCTGTACGAAAATTTCAGTTATTTGATATGAGCATATTTTTTAAATAAAACTATAAATAAAAACACCAAAAGAAAAAAAAAACTTAGGAAACAATGGAGGATTAATTTTAGTATACAAATGTGTTGCAAAATTTTGTGTCATAAATTTGTTTCCTGTAGTACCAAGCAGACTTTAGAGAAGAGAACTCAGTATCATGGGAAAAGATCATTGTGGGTTGCATTTAAAATGAAAATAAGATCCCTGGTGGGTGTGGCTTTGCTCGGTGGACATTGTCCTGTGCACCAAAAAGTTGCTGGTTTGATTTTTCAGCCACAGCACATATTTGAGGTGCCAGTCTGGTCCCTTTTAGGGGGAATGCAGGAAGCAGCTGACAGATGTTTCTAGTCTCTCTTTCCCTTATTCTCTCTCTAAAAATCATTTAAAATTTATAATACAAAATTAAAAATAAACAAAATGAGGACAAAAAAGTATAGGTATGTAGCAGGATCTTATTTTTGCCCATTCTGAAATACACTGGGAAGATAAAATGAGATAGCATCTGCTGAGATTACCAGGCATATTTCAAGTTGAAAACAAATGGTAGCCTTTACAAGCAATACAAAAATAGAAATGAACATAGGGTGAACAGGAGTGGATATGGAAGCCAGTACTTGGAGAACTTTGGGGTTCGGGCTTTATTCTGAGGGGCCCCCAGTGGAAGGGACAGGAGGAGAGATCTTCTAGGCTGATACCAGAAATTCCTTCTCATGGCCAGACATTCATGGAAGATGCCTTGTTTATAAAGTTCCTTCTTTCAGGCCACACAACCCTCAACAAATTATGTGGAAGGAACACTTTAAATGGCATGTTGGGCCTGGTTGGTGTGTCTCAGTTGTTGATAAGGTTTAATTCCTGGTCAGTTGGATACTCTTTTCTCAGTAGGAACAGTGCAGTAGGCAGCCGATCAATGTTTCTCATCATTGTTTCTATCTCCCTCTCCATATCCCTTCCTCTCTCTCTACAATCAATAAAAACATGTTTTGAAACAAGACAAGTCTTACATAAAAGATAGGCAAATAAAGGTGGCCTACATTCACCTGTCAGCAGGACTGCCGATGACAGTTAACCTGTTCACTGAGCAAATGAATGAGTTACATAGAGTGACATCCCCCCTCACCCAAGAAATCTCAGGGATCTCTTAACTAGGGTAAAAAAAAATAAAGCACAATGGTTACCCAACTAGTACAGAAGGCAGGAGGAGGACGTCTCAGAGGTACAAATGGAAGCAACTGCCAGGATCAAACAGAGATGAGGAAACCAAATATTCTTATGTTTCCATGGTTCCCAGGCCTGGCCTGGGACAATAGTCTCCTTAAAGGGCCAGAGTCCAGGAACAGGTCTTCAAGAGTTGAAGTCTTTCTACTGTAGAAATGTCCTTTTTGAGGTCTTAGGCCAAATCGTCACTGTTATCCATCCGGGTGTTAAGTAGAAAAACTGGAAGAAGAAGCACTGTGATGGAGAGCAAGTGTCATGCTAGGGAGCCAGTGCCAGGACACGGGGTGGCCTCGCTGATTGGTCCTTGGACCAGGACCTTGGGGCGAAACTAACTTGGGCCTTGGCTGTCACCCTACTCTGCTTCCAGTTGGACATTCCTGTCTCCTTGGAAGAGTTCCTGATGCACCTCACATGGGACACATCATCTGGAGATGGTGGTAGGCGGGGAGGAGAACGGGCCAAAGGGGGTGGCAAACATGGAAAACAAGGAAGTGAACAGGCAAAGTGACTCCTGAGTCAGAAAACACTCAGCTCTCTTCAAACTTCTCCTCTCGCTGACTTTCTTAATAAGGTAACTGAGGGACTCATCAAGGACACCTCTCTTGAGGCAAAAGTCTACTAGCACCTGCATGGGAACCAAGAGTGGCTTTGGCCCCGCACTTAAGCTATCCAATTTTCTCCTCTTCCTCATGGGCTGTGGGGCTCAGGATCAAGCAGTGAGCACACATCAGCTCTGGTTCCTGCCCACACATTCCAGAACTCCTGATGACCTTCCTTCTGTAAATTCAGCATCTGCATTTTCCACCTTCTGTGGAGAAAATAGGAGGTACACAGGGGTACATTAAGATATCAGGAAATAAGACCATGGCCATGAATCTGGGAATCTTGGCAGCTGGGCCAGACACCTAATGGGACTTTTACTCCTTACCCCAGAAATCAGATGCTCCTTGCACTACTGGGATCCTTTGTGGTCTCCATTTCTGGTACCTTTTGGTGCCACCAGGAAGGGGGTATCATGTTCATCCTTTCATCTTCTCATCTTCATCAGCCCTATATATCTGAAACCTGTTCCCAGAATGACCCGAACAGTGGCTCCAAGGTCTCCCTGAGTTCTCCCTGTGGCCCTGTACACTCCTATATCCCAGCTGTAACTGCTCAGACCACCGAGCCCAATCAGGCCACTAAATCCCCCTCACCTGGGTCGAGTCTCCTAGGTAAGCAGGGCATCTAGCCCATCGAGCACAGCCTGCAAGATATCATGGTAAGGCTGCTGATGGTTCAACAGGGCCCCCAGAGGGAGGCAGGGGAAGGGCCAAGCCTGCACCAGAACCTTCAGGACATTGCTGTGCCTCCCAGCCAAGGCTGCTGTGAACAGAGGTGGGAAGAGCTCCATAGGTAGCCACTCCACTGCAGCAATGGCCAAAGCTTCATCCCTCAGCAGGCTCTGGCATGCCAGGTCCAGGAGTCTGAGTGGAGCCTCATTGTTCATCCTGATGAAGTGGCTCTGAAAGAAATTCTGGGAAATGGTCAGGAGCAAGGCATCATGTCAGGCTAAGCATGAGCAACCCCATTCCCTCTCTCTTCAGAGGAACCAGCTGAGGGCCAAAGGCACTGCTCTGGCAACAACTGGAGCATTCCAACCTACCCCAATCCCATCTTCTGCTTAGGAGCCACAAGTCCACTCAGCCCTGCCTCTCCTAGGCTGGTGGCAGGACATATACCTCATCAGGCACCACGGAGTGCTGAGATGACCACTGCACACCTCCCACATCTACTCACTGTCTACCTGTAATTCTGCTGTGCAATGAGAACTGGGAAACCAGAGAGATGGTCCCACCCTTTTCAGGGAAACCTTTCTTATTATTGCTGAAGGACTGAAAGCCCCTGGAGTAGGCAGCAGCTCCTGGTCCATCACATCTCTTCCTAAGTTCCAATAAATTAAATGGATGGGGAAGATTAAGAAACATACCTTGTGTCTTCTGATATATTTTAAAAGAGTAAAAGCAGAACAAAAGTTTTCATAGCATGGGGGAGCTAGAGATGAGAAAAATAACCATTAATTTGAGATGTACATTTATGATGTGTTCCTTCTATGAATATTATAATGACCACTTTATCCATAACAACAGAGGGCTCACATGCCTCAACTAAGCCTCCTCCCAAAAGAGACTGAAAGCCCCGCTCAGTGTTGCTCAGTTGGCTGAGAACACCCCTTGCACCCAAAGGTAGCTTGCAGGCTCCATTCCCAAACACCATTGGGATGTGGACAGGAGCCAGCTGATTGATGTTTCTCCCATAAATGTTTCTCTTTCTCTTTCTTCCTCTTTCTAAAATCAGTTGGCTTTAATAAAAGATCTCCCCTAATATTGGTTGTCAGACACACAGCCTGACCACTAAAAAAATCCAAAAAGGATATTGCCAATTTGACCTGCAATATGTTCCTTAGGGATATTCTACTTTCAGACACTTTTATGAATGTCACACATCAAAACAGAAATCAAAACATTTTAGATTAAGGCAAGCCAAAAATCTAGTGGCAAAGGCAAAATCTGATTCTTTTTAAGGAAATAAATGATAATTATCTGTGACCTTAAGCTCCTTGGGGACCAAGTTAGGCTCCTAACTCACCAAATTAGGTATGCTGCAGGGAGTCCTCTGCTCCGACCTGGGCAGTGTCTCTCATGCTCTAGCCTCTGGTCCCTCAGCCTCCTCAGAAACCATTATACCCCATCTGGCCACACTTTCCTGTTGACATCCTAACTGAAATGTAACTTCCTACTGACAGATGAACCTTAGTACTCCAGGCAGTTTACCTGATTGGGTTTTGCACTCTGCACACCTCCAACTAAATCCTAGGTTCTTTCATGATAGAAAAAGAAATGAAACCAGCCTGGAAGTAGACTTAATGGGTTGTTGATACCACATAAAAATTCCCTAGTATTCCTGGTAATACACCATTAGGCAGACAAGGCATCTGTCCTTCCAACCTTTTGTCTTCTGTTTTGTTTTTGAGTGGGAGAGTGGTACTTAGATTGTGCTCCGAAGGTTGGGAGCCCTTGTTATGCATCCCTGGGATGTCATCCAACCTCTCATGAGCCTGATGCTGGGACACCCACTGAAGACGGAAATCAGGAGATCTCTCCAATTCATCTGAACTCTTTTGGAGAACATGACTTACTACAGTGTAGAGAAGGAAAGGCAACATCCCAACTGCTCTCCTGGATCCAGTGAGGTAACAGAGAGGTGGTAGTATACCTTTCCTGGTTTCCTGTGTCTGTGGGCCTTCAGAGGCCCAGTGGATCTTTCCCCATGCATGAGATTTCCCACATTCAGCTCTCTTAACAAAGCCTTTGAGCATACATGCTTCACCTGGCATCTTTTCATTTGAATTCAGACCTCTTCTTACCCTAAGGTATATTGTCCTCTGCCTTTTGAAAATTCAAAAGTCTCTGCTTGCCCTACCTGCCCTGTCTGTGCCCAACAAGGCCTGGTTTTACCTCAGACCCAGTGACTTCTCAACAATGGACTGCCTGTCTTTCTTCCTCCCTAAGGAGGGCATGCCTGTCTTCCAGGGCACAACTGTCTTTAGGCATTTAATTCCATGGGAGGTGCTTCTAGGGGCACAGGGGAGTGGGTGAGGAGGAGCACTCCCTTCAGGCTGGAATGACCAAGAGACTCCCATGAGGAACCTTAGAATGAGGGACAGAAGAAAAGTGGCAGCAGAACAAGGGACACTCTTCCTGACTCTGGCAGAGCTGTATCCCATATATCCGATGGAGAGTGCAGGAAAGAGGAGAGAGGGTCAAGCACCAATTCTGCAGAGAAGTGGATGACCAAATCATGGCATTTGGGATGATCCTAGTGATGTTTGCACTTCTGCCTCATAAGTTGGTAAGTATTATGCTTCTGACCACAGAAGGCAAAAAATGGTGTCTATAACAGCATTCCTGGAATTCACTGGCCCTAAATCAAGAATTCCAAGCCAGAGGAAGCCCATTGTGTCCGAGAGCAACTAAGCCTCAGAGTCACAGAAGGACTTGCTCCATGCTGGACAGGAAAACCCACTCTGCCCTATGCTGAGGGCTGGCAGGAGACACTGGCACAGGGTGGACATGTTCTCAGGGACATCCTGGTTCAGTGGATCCTAATCTGATATAGCCAAATACCTCTCTTCTCTCTTCAATCCTTGGTTTACTGAAAAGCATTCACTGAGCGCTGAAGGTACATCCACTGGTATTATGGGTGATCAGCAAATACACCTCATTAGGATTTCATGGTCTCCATCAGAGCATCTCTGAGGCAAGGATCCTCACTGTATTGGGTAGCCAAACAAACAAACAAACAAAAAACAAATGAGCTGAAAAATGAGTAAATTGCAGAAAGAACCAAATTCTCACCAAATAAGGAAACATCATGTTCATGCACATATACCAGAAGCCTGGGGTCTTGTGAAAATCTTTGAGAACTGAGGAGGAAACTAAAAACTGGATACATGCCTTGGCTGGTTAGGCATTGTCTGCTCATAGAAGGTCAAATGGTGGGGGTACGTACAGGAGTCAACAGTATTCTTCTCTTCATTCTCCCTCGGCCCCCAACTCCTCTCACTCTTTCAAGTCAATGAAAAGAAAAGATACCAAAATTACTTGAGAAGATGGTGACTGGCAGGATATAGGTGAGAGAGAGCATTGAGTTAGAGTGAAAGGACAGTAGCTGGATGTGTGGTGTGTGTGTGTGTGTGTGTGTGTGTGTGTGTGTGTGTGTGTGTGTGTGTCAGGTAAATTCAGTAGGAGTAGTAGAAGCTAGCAGTACAGGCTCTCTTGGACAGGGAGCACCTACCCCACTGGGAACACTCCCCAGATGGAGGTCTTAGACACGGAGCCCATGCCATCTTGAAGGGGATTGTGGCCACTTCTAGAACTCCTAACACCACCATCCAGACAGGCTTTGCTCACTGTCTGTGGCAAAGCAGCCATTCCAGTAAAAACCCAGCTGCCCCACTTGCAGACCTAAAGACCTCCTCCTCAAGAATTCCATGGTTTCTGCCGCAATAAGTATGACTTCCTGCTTCTCCCTTGGCAGACTCTAGACACCACTGTCACACTTTTCCAGATCCCAAATCACCTGAGTGGCTCTTTGGTGCTGCTATGTGCACGCTGCCCACTCCTACCTTGGGCAAGGTCTTAGCCAAACAAGGGCACAGGACCATAGCTGTAGAAATTTTGAATTCCCATATCTTGGACACCTGCCCACAGATACCTTTGTGTGTTTCATTGCCAAAGCTTTTCAGAGTGCATCACTGTGCCTGATTGGCAAACACACCTCAGGGTTCCTGTGAGCTGCCACTGGGCATGTGCTAATCCAACCACAGATGCATCAGCAAACAGTGAGGCTCCCCACCCTACAGCTGCAGAACTCTGGTCACCACAATTGTGCCTTTCCAGTGTGCCGTCCTTCTAAGTCCCACCACCCCAACAGATGGCTCCTGGGAACCTCTATAAGCCCCAGCTGGGCGCAAGCTGTTTCAACCATGCACACAAGGCAGCATGGGGCACACAAATTGGGGCACACACCATCCAGTCTGCTGACACCACCACCACAGTTGAGCCTTTACAGCAAGGAGGCCTATGGAGCCTACTGCCACTATAAGAGGTGCCTCCTGAGACTTGGTTGGGTATGCTCTTATCCAAACAAGGGTGTGAAGCACCAGTAGTAGAAATTTGGATTTCCCCTTCCTGGCTGTCTACTCATAGACACCACAGTTGCGTGGTTCCAGCACACAGACTCCTGAGGTCACCACTCCAGCACACAACTCCCTGGTGCCTCTATGAACTGCCGCAAGGCACACTTGTACCCAACCTAGGGCTCAAGGCTCTGTCAACAGAAACTTGGACTTCCTCCTCCTCAGCTGCTGACCTCCAGTCACTGCATTGCACTGATTGAGCACGCAGGCCCCATGAGCCTGCCAGCTTGGCCAGCAACCTTGAGTGATTCTTTGAGCCACGACAAGGTAAACCATGGCCACAGGTATACAGTGCTTGTGGTGATGACTTTACAGCACAAGGGACCCTGGAGCCCACTGTCCCAGTAGATAGTTCCTGTACAACTTTTTAAGCAGCCAATAGACATCCGTATCCAATAAAAAGAACACATTCCTGAAGCAAAATCTGAGAATTGACCCTCCATGAAGCCGGTGAAACACCACAATCACTCCAATGCAGAGTGTGTGTCCCATAAGCACACACCCCTTACAGAATAGTCCTGGCCCCTCTGTGTCTGCCATGGGGCATATATCTCTCCAACCAATGGTGCACAGCTCCCTCAGTAGGATCCATGCATCCTGCTCCTGGCCAACTACCTCTGGTCAGCCTGTTGCTGGATCCTGACCCCTTCATGAATTAGAGAGGGAAATCAATGTGACAAGTGTCTCAAACACAGACTAGGAGAGACCTGCCCACACTACCCACTGGTAGGCTCTGCTCCCCTTGTAGTGAGTTGCAGAGTGATGCTAATCCACATAACCACATGACTAAGGTCACAATACTGAGTCTCAGGCCCTGAGAATCCTTCCTTCCAAGCTGTGGATTCTGGGAATCAACAGTGAATATGTACCTGTGAGACCTTTGACCTCCTTTTACGCAAGAATGGGAACCACAATTACAGCCAACATAGCTTTCATAATGAAGATGTGGGTAAGTCATACTGCTTACCCCTGAGGAGACTTCACCCATGAATAGGAAACTAATATCCAAGACACTACTACCTCAAGGGAACACAAATAGTTCAAGTAGGGAGATCCATTAGATTAACAAATCCAGGTGACATGAGAGATCACATCATAAGTCCACCCCCCCAAAAAATCTGGGTTAGCAAAGCAGTTGGACCTAGGACACAGAAACAATTACAATGCTACAGCAAAATATGGGGAGACAAAAAAGCAATCTCCAAAGAAAAGAAAAAGAGGAATCAACAGAAAAGAAGTTACGTGGAATGGAGGCAAGTAAAATGTCAGATAAAAAATCCAGAGTAATTGTTATAAAGATGCTCAAATGGCTGGATGTTCAACTCAATGACAATTATAAAAAGCTGAATGAAAATGTGACCTATATGAAAAGGAACCACAAGGAAATGAAGAATGACAGATCTGCAATAAAGAACATAATGTAAGGCTTATATAGTAGACTAGAAGAGGCTGAGGACCACGTCAGCAAACTAGAAGATGATTTAGGAAATAAAACACACAAACAGAGTGGCACCATGACAGAAAACTTAAAAAGCCTGAGTTCAGCCTAATGCAGCTTTAGGACAACACAAAATAAAACAACATTCGCACAACAGGGGTATTAGAAGGAGAGGAAGCTAAGCACAGAGTAGGAAATGTGTTTGAATAAATAATATAAAACATTTTTGACATTGGAAACAAAACAAAACAAAACAAAAAAGACAAAAAAAACAACAAAAACTACAAACTATGCCATTCCAAATACCATGCTTGTTTCACACAGCATCCCAAATACCATGAACCTAAAAACACCAACATCAAGACACACATAGTAATTAAAGTGGCAAACATCAAGGACAAAGTATGAATTTTAAATTGAGCCCCAGCTGGGCAAGCTCTTATCCAAACAATGACACAAGTAGAGACAGAAAGTTACATACAAGAGATATCGCATTATAATATCAAGTTATTTTTCATCAAAAACACACCAGGCCAGAAGCTCTTGGAAGGAAATGTACAAAGTCATGCAAAGCAAGGGACTGAAATACAGAAAGGCTTCCATTCAAAATTGAATGTGGAGACAGGAGCTTCACAGAAAAAAAGGGGTTAAGAGAGTTTATTATCACCAAGTCAGCAATGCAAGAAATGCTGAAGGGGTGCTGTAAAAAGAAGAAACAGAAATGCATGAAGAAACACAAGCATTAAGAATAAAATGATGACAAAAAGTACTTATCAATAATAATATTAAATGTAAATGCATTGCCCTAACCAGTTTGGCTCAGTAGATGAGCTTTGGCCTGTGGACTGAAAGTTTGATTCCAGTCAAGGGCATGTACCTTGGTTGTGAGCAAATTCCCTTTGGGAGGTGTGCAGGAGGCAGCAGATCTATGTTTCTCTCTCATCAATGTTTATAACTCTCTATCCTTATCCTTTTCTCTCTGTAAAAAAAAATCAATAAAATATATTTAAAAATAAATAAATGTAAATGTATTAAATGCTCCAATAAAAATACATAAGGAAGCTGAGTGGATTAAAAACAAACAAAGAAACAAACAAACAAAAAATGAAAAAAACGGAACCATATTGCTGGTGTCTGCAAGATCTCCACCTCAGAACAAAAGACTCACACAGACTGATAGTGAAGGGATGGGAAAAATTTCCAGCAACTGGAAATAGAAAAAACTGGGATTGTAACACTTTTATCTGAAAAAAATAGACCTCAAAGTAAAGGCCATAATAAGAAACAACAATGATAGTTCATAATACTAAAGGGAGCAATTCTACAGGAAGATATAATTCTGGTAAACATATATGAACCAAATACAGGAGCACCCAAATACTTAAAACAATTTCTGGAAGATATCAAGGCAAAGATTGTTAGCGATACGTTCATATCAGAGGCCTTTAATACCACATCACACCCTAGATTATTCCTCTAAACAAAAAATCATCTACAAAATAATCCTAAGTGATAATAAATTATCTAACCTTGCAACATAAAAATCAGAAAGAGAGCAATAAGAAAAGCCCACAGTACCCAGAAGGAAGAATATAATAAAGATCATAGCAGAAATAAACAACAGACAGCCAAACAAACATACAAACACAAACAATACAAAAGATGAATGAAAAAAAGAGCTGGCTTTTTGAGAGGATTGAAAAAGACTGATGTACCTTTTGTCAGGCTCCCCAAGAATCAAAGAGAGAGGACCTAAATAAACAAAATCAGAAATAAAATAGTTGAGGTAACAACTATACCCACAAATATATAAAAGATTGTATTAAAAAATTTTTGGAAAAACACTAGTCCAAAAATTTGGACAACCTAGAAAAGAATGGACATGTTCCTAAAAAATACAAGTTTACAAAACTCAATTAGGAAGAATAAATTAGGAAAAGAACATTAATAGACCAATAAATACTGATGAACTTGAAAAAATAAAATAAAAAAAACTTCCACAAAAAATAGCCAGGCAAACTGAATCCAGCATAACATCAGAAAGATCATACACCATGAACAAGTGAAATTTATTCCTGGGATACAAGGCTGATACAACATCCACAAGTCAATAAACATGATACATCACATAAACAAACAGAAATAAAAATTAAATAATTATGTCAATTGATGCAGAAAAATGCATCTGACAAGTTTCGACAAACTTTCCTAATAAAAACTCTCACCAAAGTGGGAATAGCAGGTTCATAATAAAAGCCTTATATGACATAACTACCTTCATACTCAATAGGAAAAAATTATAACCAATTCTCTTAAAAACAGAAATAAAACTTGGATGTCCGCTTTCACCACTCCAGTTCAACATGGTACAAGAAGTGCTAGACACAGCGATAAGACAAGAAGAAATAAATGGCACCCAAAATGGGGGGGGAGGGAAGTAAAATTGCCATTATTTATAATGACATGATGCTGTACATAGAAAACTCTAAAAACTCCATAAAAATTAGATTTAATTCTGCAATATAGCAGGATAAAAAATCAAGGAAAATAAATCTAGGACATTTTTATATGCCCATTGTAACCTTTCAGAAGAGAGATTTACAAAACAATCCCATCACCCCAAAAAAATCAAGATACCAAGGAATAAGTGCAACTGAAGAGATAAAAGATCTATACTCAGAAAATTACAAGATGCTGAAAAAAGAGATAGAGGAAGACATAAACAGATGGAAGAATATGCTGTGTTCATGAACTGGTAGAAGCAGCATCATTAAAATGTGTATACTACCCAAAGCAATCTAGAGATTCAATGCACTCCCCATTAAAATACCAACAGCATATTTCACAGACATAGAACAAACTCTGCAAAAACTCATCCAGAATAAATGAAAAGATCCAGAATAGCTGCTGCAATCCTGAGAAAGAACAACACAGTGGGAGGAATCTCAATACCATATACGTAAGCTGTATTAAAAGCCACCATTTTCAAAATTTCCTGGTACTGGCACAGGAACAGACATATAGTCCCAGGGAATAAAATAGAGAACCCAGAAATATGCCTAAACCACTATGCTCAATTAATATTTGACAAAAGAGGCAAGAACATACAATGGAGTCAACACAGTCACTTCACTATATGGTGCTGGGAAATTTGATCAGATACATGCAAAAAAAAAATGAAACTAGGCTACCAATTTACACCATATAGAAAAATAAACTCAAAATGAATACAGGACTTACACATAAGATAGGAAACCATGAAAGTATTAATGAAAGTATTAGAGGAATCTACAGGCAGAGAAATCTCAGACATATGCCAAAGCAATATCTTCATTGAGCAGGCTCCTAGGGTAAAGGAACCAAAGAAAAGGAAAAAAAATGGATCTACATCAAAATAAAAAGTTTCTGCTCAGCAAAAGAAACCTTTACCAAAACAACAAGAAACCCACCACATGGGAGAGGATATTTGAGAATGTTATCTCTAACATGTGTTTAATCTCCAATATCTATAGGGAATTTGTACAACTAACAAAAGGAAGATAAATAACCCAATCAAAAAATGGGCAACATCTAAATAGATACTTTTTGAAAGAAGACATAGGAAGTTCAACAGTCATAAAAAACATGCTTAAAATCATAATCATCTGAAAGATGCAAATATAAAAATGGCACTGTGTTACCATCTCACACCTTTCAGAATGATAATTATCAAGATATCAAAAAAGGTCAGTTGCTGGTAAGAATGGAGAGAAAAAAGCACCCTTCTTCACTGCTGGTGGGAATGCAGACTGATGCAGCTACTGTGGAGAACAGTATAAAGAGTCCTCAAAAAATTAAGAATGGAACTTCCATTTGACCAATAAAAAGCACTTGTGGAAATATATCTCAAAAATACTAGATACCAGAATCAGAAAGGATATATGCATCCCTATATTCACAGCAACACAATTCACCATAGCAAACATTTGGAAACAGCCAAACTGCCCATCAGCAGATGAGCGCATTAAAAACCTGCGGTGCATCTGTACACTGGAGGACTATGCTGCCATGAAAAGGAAGGGCCTCCTACCATTTCAACAGCATGGATGGGGCTGAGGAGCTTTATGCTGAGCGAAGTCAGTCAGTCAGAGAAAGATAAATAGCACATGATCTCACTCAGTTGTGGGTTATAATAAACAGGGACTGATGAACAAAAATGGATCCAGAAACAGAGAAGCAGGGGCATCACCTCCTGTCTCCAACCTGACCACCGCTTTCTCACCGGCTGAACCATAGAACAATGACAGGCCCTATGCTCTGTCAAAAGAGACCTTTCCCAAGCAGACACTGATCACTGTCCAGCGGCCACGTTTCTGCCCCTTCTGTGTCTCCCACACTCTGAATCAGGCCTGAGAGCTGGGCTGGCCTGAGTGCCCACAGACATGAGGAGCCAGAGGAGCAGATCAATATTACCTTAGACTTTTGCTTCTGCATATCAGGTGCCATAAGTTTTGCTGATATGTGAACTGTAGAAAGTGTAATTTATAATGCATTTCGTGTAGTTGCTAAACATGGAGAAATATTATCGAGGACAATATATGGAAACATACGATTGACAACACCATCATCCTTAATCTGCCCAAACAACTACGGCAGGTTTTTGCATATATCTCTGTGTTTCGATGTCCTTCAGAAGCAGACAAAATATGGCTGAGAATAAATTTCATGTTATTGAAGATTTTTGTTGGAAATTACACCGAAGAGAAGGTGCTTTGAGAACTGTGAAATGCATGCCCTTAACAAAATTCAAGAGGCATTCACATTGCATGGAATGAAATGTTCACATTTCAAACTTCCAACAATCCTTTATTAAGGAATATAAATACATGTGATGAATCCTAGGGCAACTAATTCTCTGAATAATGAATAGTTGGAAGCAGTTCAGACTATAACTTCAGCCATCTAAGATCAAATGGTACACCCCAAAGGCTTTCTCTAAGATGGCCCAGGTGATAGTGGAAAAAAATATCTCTATAAAGTTTTAATACATTATATTAGAGGCCATGGTGGTCTTTTTTACCCACACTGTCTACAGGAATTGCTGCAAATTTACATCTTGGTGGAAGAACCTTTCATTCCCAATATAAATTACCCATTCTGTTAAATGAAACTTTAATTTCTAGACTTGATATAAAGAGTGAATTTGCTAATACAATTAAAAAGTCCCAACTTCTTACTATTTATGACTGCTCCATGACACCCCGCCATGCTATAAATGCTATAGATGAATTATTAAGAAAATTTTTAATTTGAATGTTGCATTTGGTGGGAATGTTCTCCTTCTTGAAGGATATTTTCAACAATGCAATACAATCTGCTATATTACAGACAGCTTTAAAGTATTGTAGTGTTTGGGGATGTTTAAGAATGTTGTATCTTAAAACAAATATGAGATCAGAGAATTCTGATTATAGTGAGTGTTTAATAAAAGTTATAAATAAAAAACTGGATAGCAGTTTTCATTTAGGAGTGGATAATATTGAACTCTGCTTTGAAATTATTGAAGCTAATTTTGAAAATACTGTATCTATAGATAACAAAATATATATCTAAATATTTGATGCTTTGTCCAGAAAATGAGCATGTTCAAAAATTAAATAAATTTTGGATATACTCGATGGAGATTTTCACAATATTTGAAAGATGATTCCATTGACTCAACAGAGGATGCTGAAAAGGAAAATTTTTCCGGCAAATTTCCCAATAGTATTACTCTTTAAGGAAATCCAGGTCATAAATAAAAAGAGAAAGTGGATACAAACATAATGCTACAGAGAAATCTTAATAGTAAATGGGTTCTTTGAATAGCACTAGATTTATTATCAAAATAAATTGATAATATTTTGATATTTAATAAATATTTTGATTTATTATCAAAAGATTGTGACTGAACATTATCCAAGCTGAGTTATTAATAGGATCTGCAGAAGGGGAGTTTGTTCTAATTCCAAGAATTTATTTGTCCCCATCTGTCACTGGTCTCCTATTTAAATTAATGTGAAGACAGTTTCCCATGATGCCAGCGTATGCCATGATGATTAATAAATCACAAGAAAAAACTCTAGATAGATTAGTCATATTCCTAACAATTTATTTTAACACATGTTCCCTTGTCTCAAGTTTGAAGAGGGTGCAATGTTAAAGTCAAAATTGTAAATACTTTATCTCAAGGGACATTAGTCAAGCAATCTGAAAGTGTTGTCATTCTTAATGTGGCACACAGGGAAATGTTAGAATGAGTTTAATCAATTTTTTAGTCATTGTTTGTATCAGTGTTGTTTTTACATCATGTTTTTGTAGTTTTTATAAATGTTTTGTTGTTGTTATATCATGTGTGTTGTTTATTTATTAAGTTTATATATTATATTCATATAAGCCTTATTAATTTTTTCATCTCTGACATTTCTACTATTGAGAAAGGCAAGTAGCAATATTAAAATATTTCCTCTAATTAATTCCCTGTTAATGTGCACAGATTTCATGCCCCCAAAATTTCATGCCCCGAGGCATGAAATATAAATATATGAAACAAATTAAATTTCTAGTGCACTTTGACAGAGAGATCAACAACAGGACAGTCACATCAGGGGACTTTTAACTCTCCTCTGACTTGTCTAGTAGGTCTTCCATATGAAAAATAATCAAGGAAACAGACACTCTACAGTATATACTGTATCAGATGGATTTAATTGACATGATAGAACATTTCACCCCAATACAGCAGAATATACATTTTTCTCAAGTGCATCTGAATCATTCCCAAAGATAGACCATGTTAGGTCCCATAACAAGTCCTTACAATTTAAAGAAGACAAAAGTCATTTCAAGCATCTTGTTAGATCACAGTAGAATGAAATGAGAAATCAACTAAATTAAAAAAAAAAAAAACAGAAACATTTAAGCACCTGGAGTATAAACAGCATCCTATTAAGCAATGAATTGTTTACCAAAGGTCAAGAGAATATCAAAATCGTCCTGGAAAGGAATGAAAATGAACAAGCAACAACACAATATTTCTGGGAAACAGCAAAAGCAGTCCTGAAATGGAAGTTCATAGCAATACACGCATATCTAAAAAAAAAAAAATAAATAAATAAAATAAATCTAAAAACACCAAAAACCACACACACACACCCCCACACACAGACACAACAAGAAATATCTGCAAATAAAATATTCACCCAATAAACTTAAGAATCAGAAAGAGAATAACAAGAAAAGCCCAGAATAGGTAAAAGGAAGGAAATAGTAAAGATTAGAACAGAAAAGAATAACAGAGAGACTGAAAAAAATACAAAAAAATCACAGCAAGAGCTAATTATTTGAAGGATAAACAACATAAATAAGTAATTAGCCAGACTGATCAAGATAGAAAGTGAGAGGACCTATATAAATGAAATCAGAAAGGAAAGGGGAGAAGTAACCCTGGCACCCCATAAATACAAAGGATTTTAAGAAAACACTATGAACAACTATATGCCCACAAGCTGGGCCATGTGGATATATAACTGCACAAGGCACATGCCTCTGTTTCCTTTAGCAGGGGACAGGTGAGGAAGAGAGGGGGGGTGCATAAGGGGAAAGGCCCTGGATGTCCCCTTCCTTGTCCATGTTCCACACAGCACCTGCCCTCACCCAGGCAGCAGGTTTAATGAAGCAGGCGGTTGTATCCTGGCTCTCAGGGTAGCAGACTCTGTATGGGCAAAGGCCTAGCATGTTCCAGGAAGCAGCATCTGCCTTACCCACAAAGTGATGCGCATGCCCTCCTTGCCCAACCCAGGGGCGTGACTGCAACTCCTTTCTTCAGACACTGGTTCGCTAAGCCTGCACACGGAGCATTGTCATGACTCATCAAGAGTACAACCACTGGGAGAGGAGAATCGGCCGCTATAAAACAACGTGAAAGGGTGCGGCAATAGAATTTTTGTGAACCAGCTAGAATTGAAAGGTGGGAATCATGCTCTGTTAACCATGACTGTTTTATTCTGATTATAGAGGGCTCATTCTACCCTGGCTGCAGCTGATCTGGAGAAGCAGCCCTTCCTCCCCATTTCAGCTGCCTATTCCCATGGAAAGATGAACAGCCCTCCTGCAGAAACCAGAGTGGACAGCCTTTGAAGGTCCCCAGATCTCCCTTTTTGCATCCCTGCAGGCCTTTGCAGTTCTGCTGCCTGCTTACCTGTTAAGCAGACCTCTGCCACTCATTTTGCTATTTCCCCATGTAACTCCAACCCTTTCATGTTTCTAATCCCTTTGAAGAACCCTAGTTGTTTACATACATGTAAGCTGCCCTTTTGCCTACTTTTCCTCATTACTTTCTCTATATAAGCCACTGGCTTATGCTGGGTGCAGAGCAGATTTCTGTGGCTAACCTTCTGCTGTCCCATAATGCCAGCAGTTGGAATAAACGCTCATATGTGACTCAACCCTGTCTCTGCTTCATTGCTGGAGTAGTGACAGGCAGCACACCTCCATTGTTTGTCCACTTACAGGAGGACTGGGACCCCCGGTGAAAAGAGAAACTCACAGCAGCGCAAAGTGGCTCAGAATTACTAAGCTCAGCAAATGAGGAGTGAGTCTCAGCACCCCTACTTTCAGAGCCAGGCTTTGCTCCTCCACAAGAGGAGCTAGACTCTCTGGGCGGAACTTGAACCCTGGCCTCCTGCTGCATGAGGACAGAAAGGTGAGGGCCTCAGAATGTGGGGGGCAAGTCATCCCTAGGAAGAGACAGGCCCAGCTGTGCAGACAGCTGGGTCTGGGGAATTGTGGGTAATTGACACTCTGCTTCCTGTCAGGCTGCTTCCTGTCTGAAGGCCCAGGCAGTTCCCATGCCAACCTGGAGGGGCGTGGCGGACTCCTGTGCTGAGGCTTGTTTCCAGAAAATTCCCTTTGATTCCCCCTTAGGTGTGTCTACTGGAGGCGGGGGAGGACAGCGGGTGAAGGTCCCACGCTTTGTCCTTGTGAGGGACTGGCAGGGAGGGGCAGAATGCTGGGGTGCTGGCTGGGCGAGGGTATGCTGGGTGGGGAGCCCACACGGACTAAGAGCTCACTTGGGCTGCGCTCCTGTACCTGGTTTCCTGGGTGAATGGGCTTAGCTTGCCACCCACGGCGGGTAGCAGTGGTTTGCTCCTGGGGCCCAATGTTGGTCCCATTTTGGTTCTTTACATTTCCTTTGTTCTGGTTTTCTCAGAGACCTGGAAAGATTCAAAAATATCCTCAGCACACTTAAAACCCCTTTGATCCTTTCCTTTCAAAATGCCCAATGGCTGTGGAAGCGTCCTCGCAGTTTTGTAAAGCCTCTGTTGTTGGGAGGAGTACATTATCCCCCCTTCCCTCTAATAGTCCTCTTCTAGTCCACCCCGCCCCGCCTTACCCTACTGACTTCACCCCGCTATTATCTGTGCCCATGGGTGATGCATCTATGCATACAAGTTCTTGGCTCCCTCCCACACACACTCTCCCGCCTTCCCTGTGCTGTCTTGGCATCTGTTCCATGCTTCTGTGTGTCCGACCTCTTCTTGGGCATCCCTTTATTTGGTTCACTACATTCCCCATATGGCTGAGATCACGTGATACTTGTCTTTCTCTGGCTGGCTCATTTCACTTAAAGGAGGCAGTAAAATTCATCTTTCCCTTTGACTAGTGTTTGCCCAACTCTATCAACACAAATAATCACCCTTTAAATTTGCCCATGGCAGTCTTTAACTTCCTTCTGACCCGCAAGGATCTGTGCTTTTCAAACCTTTGGAAGTAGAAGCTGACTTTAGGAATTTTTAACAGTGCTATGCACTCTTGATAATGGCCAGAACTGTTGGGCAATATTTTAATGACACTTAAGTTAATGGCTGTTTGCCTGGTCAGTTGTCACTCTGTGGTTAGGGACCCCTGGGAGGGTAAGGGGTTGTATTGCCAGGTTGAAAGATGATCTCCACCCTCAGTGGGGTCCCTGGGGGTGGTAGCTAACCAATCTAGGTGCCTTCCTTCCTTCCCTCTCTCTTTCTCTATTCTTTTCTCTCTCTCTCTCTCTCTCTCTCTCTCTCTCTCTCTCTCTCTCTCTCTCTCTCTCTTTCTCTCTCTCTCTCTCTCTCCTTTTTTCTCTCTCTCCCTTCCTTTCTCTCTTTCTCTCTTCCATTCCCTCTTCCTCTTCTTGCACTCTCTCTGGAAATGATTCTATGAAATATTTCCCAGTGAGGACTAAGAAAAAAAAAAGAAATATATACAGATATAGATACCCTGCTTCCCTGAAAATAAGACAGTGTCTTGTATTAAGTTTTGCTTCCAAAGATGCTAGGTCTTATTTTCAGGGGATTTCTTATTTTTCCATGAAGAAGAATATGGTACACATTTGTTGAATGAAAATAAAGAAAATTTATAACCTGTTTATGGTACAGTAGTATGATAGTTGTCAACACAAAGAAGAAAAACTGTGAATCTTACAGTATAAAGAATTTACTCATTTATTCGACAATCATGTCATCATCTTCTGGAACATCATCCTAACAATCCAATTCCCCTGAATTTCCTGGGCAATTTCTTGTGACTCCATTTCTTTCAGAATCAGTGGACCAAATCCCTCATGTTTAGCCTAAGGGGGCCTTATTTTCCGGGGGGAGGGATGCCTTATATTTCACTCAGAAGGAAACCTGTAAGTAGGTCTTATTTTCAGAGGATTTCTTATTTTTTGGGAAACAGGGTAGTTACAGATACAGATATAGATATGTGTATTTATGTATATTTGGATATGTAGATATTTACTAGACGTTTGAAGTCCAGAACCTACCAACACTTTCCTTAATTGCTTATTTAGTTTAAATAGTGCATTTCAAAACAGTGACCTCTGGACACTGCACCTCAAAGTTACCTTAGTTTTTCAATGGAATCTTGTCTTGAAAAATGGAGCATTTGTGAATTAGACCAGTACTCATTTTGTGCTCTAGGTTACAAAACGTTCATTCTTTGTAGATGACATGCACTATTTTGTACCAGGAGTTTCTTAAAGACTCCATCATAAAACTGTTACATTTAACCAATGAATTTGGTACAATGGCTGGATACAAAATTCACATGCTTAAATTGGTGGCATTTTTATAAAGAAATAATGAACTCAGAGGATGAACAAATAAGAAAAAGTATGGCTGACCTTTGCAACAAAATACTAAAACACTTGGGTATAAATTGAACCAAGGAGGTAGATACCAGTACCCGGAAAACTATAGGTGCTTGCAAAAAGTGGAAGCATTTACCATGTTCATAGACAGGAAGGAATAACGTCTTAAACTGTATGTGTGACCAAAAGAAATCTGTAGATCCTAAGCAACCGCTCTTAAAATAACAATGGCTTATTTCAGAGATCTAAAATAAATACTGGGAAAAAATGGATAAACAACCAAAGAAGGCTCTGATTTCACACAGGAATCTTGAAAATGAAAAACAAAATTGTAGGGGAATCACAATTTTGCTAACAAAAGAGCCTCCTGTTCACACAAGAACAACCATATTGCTCAATGGAACAATAAAGACATTGCAGAAATCATCTTGAGCCATTAAGCTCAATTAATATTTGACAAAGGATAAAAGGGAATACAATGGAGTGAAAACAGTATCTTCATTTAATGGCGTTGCAAACATTGGACAGATATATGCAGGAAAATTAAGCTGGATCACAACTTACACATATAAATAAATAAACCCATCCTGTATAATAAAAGGGTGATATGTAAATGGAGTGAATGGCAGAACTATTAGTCGTTATGATGTGCACTGTCCACCAGGAGGAAAATGCTCAACATAGGATCTGCCCCCTAGTAGTCAGTGTGCTCTCACAGGGGGAGCCCTGCTCAGTCAAAAGCTGGGCTCACAGCTAGAAAATGCAGTGGCAGTGTTGGTAGCCTCTCTTGCCTCCTCAACAGCATTAAGGACCACTCAGGGGGTGTCTGTCTGTTAGGCCCGCTCCCTGTCAGACAGAACCCCCCAAGGAGTTCAGGACTGAGAGAGGGCACAGGTCAGGCTGAGGGATCCCAACTTCCCCTCACCACCCGCCACACACAGACACACAGACACACACACACACACACACACACACACATACACACACACAAACAATTACACACAATGCACCAATGCCATGCACCAGTTCTCTAAGAAGAATAAAGTCCTTAAATGTGAGTTCTGAAACCATAAAACTCATAGGTGAAGACTTAGACAGCAACAGCACACTCCTCTAGCAGAGTTTTCACAGACACTTTGCCTAAAGAAACAAAGGAAAAATTAAACAGATGGAACTGCATTAAATTAAAAAACTTCTGCACATCATGCCAGGACCGGTTTGGCTCAATGGATAGAGCGTCGGCTTGGGGACTGAAAGGTCCCAGGTTCGATTCAGGTCAAGGGCATGTATCTTGGTTGCAAGCATATCCCCAATAGGGGTGTGCAAGAGGCAGATGATCGATGTTTCTAACTCTCTATCTCTCTCATCAATGTTTCTAACTCTCTATCTCTCTTCCTTCCTCTCTGTACAAAATCAATAAAATAAAAATAAAATTTAAAAATAAATAAATAAATAAAAAGTTCTGCATATCAAAAGACATCAACATGAAAAGAGAAACTATGTGTGAAAATATATGTGCCAACAATGAATCTGATAAGGGAGCATTTTTCAAAATACATAAAAATCTCTTACAGCTACATAAAATGAAGACAAAAAAAAACAGTTCTAAAAATGGGCTGAGGACCTGAATAGACACTTCACCCAAGGGGGCATAAAAATGCCCAAGAGTCATATTAAAAAAAAAAATGCTAGCTGAAACCGGTTTGGCTCAGTGCATAGAGCCTGCAGACTGAAGGGCCCCAGGTTCAATTATGATAAAGAGGAAGTATCTTGGTTTTGGGCACATCCGCAGTAGGGGGTGTGCAAGAGACAGCTGATCAATGTTTCTCTCTCATGGATGTTTCTAAAACTATCTTTCTCTCTTCCTCTCTGTAAAAAGTCAATAAAATATATATTCTTTAACAATGCTAAACTTCACTAAGCATCAGAGACCTGGGAATTAAAAAGACCTGGAACATGAGAGAACTGTTATCATGAATAAATCAATACACAGCAAGTTCTGAAGGGATGCAGGCTTTTGTAACCTTTATGGAACACAGTGTGAAGATTCCTACAAATGTTTAAAATGGAACCACCATTTTACTCAGGGACACACTTCTAGGAATGATACCCTAAAAATCCCAAAATACCATTCAGAAAGAATACATGCACCCCTGTGCTTATGGCAGCATTCCTTACAATAGATAAGATGGGGTAGCAGCCACAGTACCCATAAGTAGAAGAGAGGTAAAAAAGCTGTGCTATGTTTGCAAAATTGGCACACTATGTAGCTGTAAAGAAGGCTCTCTTTCCCTCAGAGACAGCATGAATCCTGGAGATTATTATGTTAGGTGAACTAAGGCAGTCAGAGAAGGACAGATCTCTCATTATTGCATGCACTTACATGTGAAATTCAATGACAAGATCACCAGATGGGTAAAATAGAACCAGAGGCATGGAAACATGGAACAGAGGGAAGAGGGCAGCAGTGCTGGAAATAGAATAACTAAATAACACTTATTCATGCATACATTGCCCTGGCACAGTTGTAAAAGGCTGGTGAGGGGCCACTCAACCTGGCTGAGTGGGCCATTGTGGGCAAAATGGGGGAGGGGACCCAGTAATATTCTCATCAGTATTAAAGATACAATATAAAAACACATATTTTTAAAAGTGAGCTCATGTATGTTGCTTCATTTGAATATTTGAAAGGCAGTCTAATAAAAATTATGTTCTTCGGTTTATAACTATTTTTTTCTATGTGTCTCTTTTTGACCATTTTTAGCACAATGGTGGAAGTAGAGAGAAGTAGGAAGCTGTTTGTAGGAGGCCTGGATATATGGAGCAATGAAAAAACTCTAGAAACAATATTTGGGAGATTTTGTACCTTAAGAGAAGGTATGTCTTAGAACCAAAATGCCTACCTGCTCAGACTAAACTATAGTAAATAGTACCATTGGCCACATATCTTAGGACTGTTTTTCTTCTTGAAAATATTAAGAAAACTTCCTTCTCCCTATTCCATTGTGAAAGCACTTCTAGCACTGAGTTAAACATTTTGCTTTAGGACACCCCAAAAGGCCTAGAGGCTGTTCCTGGACAGCACCCTGAGTGGAAGGGAGAGCTCTTCCCTCCTCCCCCTCAGCTCTTGGCATGCACATGAGAAGAAGTTCAGCAGACTGATAGGCAGCAGCATTGTAGTTCCACAAGGGACCTGGTAAAGCAGCAAAGCTAGCAAATTTATTAAAAGGCAATGCAGCTGAAACTGGTTTGGCTCAGTGGTGGAGCAAAGGTCTACTGACTGGAAGGTCCCAGGTTTGATTCCGGTTGTGGACATGTATATTGATTTCAGGCACATCCCCACCATGGAGGCAGCTGGTCGATGTTTCTCTCTCATTGACATTTCTAGATCTCTGTCTGTCTCCTTTCCTCTCTGTAAAAAAATCAATAAAATATATTTTTTAAAAAGGCAATTCAGGCCAGTCTGTGGAATTTCACCTTTGGCAAAGCACCGGTGTGCTCTTAGCTACTCTGGTTTGTCCAATGGGATATGAAGGTTTTTATAAATCCTTCATTGTATATGTTTCAAGGTTCCTCTGCCCAGTATCTTGGGCACAGACTGCATTTCAAGGTCTCCTTTTAAGATTGAGGCTGTCTCATAGTTGATGAAACTGTCTGACAATTTTTTTTGGCAGTTCCCACGACTGTTGACTCTTTGCTTAGCTACTGAGATAAACTCTTCTTTCTCCCCTTTCCCAAGACCAAACATTAGTTTGTTTAGTAGGGAAGACAAAACTACCCCTTCTTCTCATCCCTCTTCTCCACTCATGCCTGAGCAGTTCCAGGCTGACTTAGCTATAGAGCCCTCCTGTGGGAAGACTAAGGTCTTTCTGCAAGCTGTCCACACTGGCCAGGCTTTTCTTGTCTCATGTTCTCTGTTGTACTTGCCAAAGAATCAATCTTATCCCCTCGCAATCCCAGGTAATAAGAAGGAAAAGTAAGACATTGTGAGTTTTTTGTGTGGATAGTGCATGGAATGTCATAAGATAGCTTAACTGTGGCATTTATTCCATGCAAACTTTTGGGAAGGTAAAGAGGATGCAAAATGTTGTGTGTGTTCTTTTTACAAAAAGTTTCAGAAGATTGGTACTATACTGTGTCCATTACATCAAATTAAGAGGCTCTGTGAGAATTCACAAAACCTTAGAGACTGAAATAGATTACATTTTTTATGAATGTGACATTTAACATTTTGAATTCCAGTACTTTTAATAAAGGATAGAGCAATGAATAAGTCCAGAGGCTTTGTTTTCATTGCGTTTGAGAATCCTCATGATGCTACTACAGATTCTGCCAAAGAAATGAATGTTAAAGCATTTTAATAAAATTTAGCACTGTGGTTCAAGTAATTGTATTTCCAGATTTCCTTCTTCTCATTTTCAACATTCATAATGCCATATGAGCCATGATTATTTAGCATGGCTAAATAATTTATTCCCTTTTTTTTCCCCCACACAAGTTCTGGTGCGTAGGTTTGGAAAGACATTGAGATCCTTTTGGCAAAGCAAAATACTACATTAAACTTAGTTACTTTAATATATGAATATAATTGTAATTGGCCTTTAAGCCTTTAAAGACCTTTCTAATTTAGAGCAGCCTGTTCACTTCAGAAAAACTATTACAACATAAATCAGGCCACTGTTGGTAAGAAGCTAATTAATGCAAACATTTCCTTAGCTTAAAAGAAGTCCACAAAACAAGTTGGAACAGGTGACTTCCCATTACTTTGGGGAAAAGGTCTTGAAAAGTTATGTGTTATGAATACTTCCTTTACCCTAAAGTAAGTATTCATTTTTAAAGGTACTTGTATACATTTCAGAGAGTAAGCAAGAGGGAGAGATTGATGGAAACCTCAATGATGAGAGAAAATCTATGATCAGCTGCCTTCTGCTTGTCCACCACTGGGTATTGAGCCTGCAACTATGGCTTGTCCCTTTACCAGGAATGGAAAGGGAACATCCAGACTCAAAATTGGATGCTCAACCATCACTGAGTCATGGCAGCCTTGCTAGGAACTCAGTTCTAAAAACAAGAAATTGAACATCTTTCTTACACCTAAATTTTCTCAAGTTAATTATTTTTAAATCGTACAAGCAAACTGATTTATGTAAAAAAAAAAAAAAAGTGAAATAAAATAAAGTAAAATAAATAAGTGTGCATATACTGGAGACCTGGTGCAAGAAATTCATGCATGGGTGGGATGTGAGGGAAGCTTGTCCCTCAACCTAGCCTGCATTCTCTCCAACTGGGACCTCTTGAGGGATGTCTAACTGCCTGTTTAGAGCTGATCCTGGTAGGATAGGGCCTAAATGGGCAGTCCAACATCCCTCTCACAATCCAGGATGGCTGGCTCCGAATTGCTCACATGCCTGCCTTCCTGATTGCCCCTAACTACTGCCTGCCAGCCTGATCACCCCCTAGCCACTCCCATGTCAGCATAATTAATGCCTAACCGCTCCCCTGCCATCTGTTTGTCTCTAAATGCTCTTTCCTGAAGGCCTGATCACCCCTAACTGCCCAGCCCTGCAAATTTGTTTGCCCCCATGCCATCCCTTGCAGGCCTTCTCCTACTCAACTATCCTCCTATGCCAGCCTGTCCACCCCTAACTGCCATCCTCTGCTTTGCCTGATCACCCACAACTTCCTTACCTTGCAGGCCTAGTCCTTCCCAATTGACCTCCCTTGCTGGCCATCTTGTGTCCCCTTGGGGGCAGAATCTTTGACCACGTGAGGGGAGCTATCTTGTGTGTTGGAGTGATGGTCAATATGCATGTTACTCTTTTATTAGATAGGATAGAGGGCTGGTGCATGGGTGGGGCCATATGGTTTGCCCAGATGGTGTCCAAATCAGGTTGAGTTCCATGGGAGCATGGGGCAGCTTAATCCATTGCCAGTGTAACCCAAGCCTCCCTCCTGCTCTCTGTGGCTGCAACATTGGGGTAATTTGCATAGTTGGTCTGATTGGCTTGTGGGTGTGGCTGGTGGGAGTAGTTTGTTGGTGTAGTGGAGTGATGGTTAATTTGCATAGTACTCTTTATTATTTTTTAAGTAGGGAATGGGAGTTCTTTTATTGAGCATTTAATGTACAAGGGAAGGAAATAGTCTTATTCTTCCTTGATCTTAAAGTCCAGCCAATGTAAGTGTGTCTTATATCCTTCAAAGTTTTGGGTACTTGTTGCACAAGTATCTCTCAAATCACTCCATTATAGTCTCTATTTGGGTACTTATTTTCTTTGGTTCTGTTATGTTTTTAGACAGTTTCAGTACATCCTACAATTATTTTACCCTTGTTCTTTTGGATTTATTAAGAATCATTTTTTCCCCAGGACAAGGAAATGTATGCAGATTTCTACTCAATAACTGAGTGTGTTTTTGCTACAATTTTTTAATCTTTTAAAAAATATACATTTTATTTATTTTCTACAGAGAGGAAGAGAGAGGAAGAGAGAACCAGAAACATCCATGAGAGTGAAACAACCAGTTGCCTCCTGCACAACTCATACTAGATTTGGGCCCGCAATCTATGCACATGCCTTTCACTGGAATTGAACCTGGGACCCTTCAGTCCACAAACTGACACTCTATCCACTGAGCCAAACGGGTTTAGGCTTTTTAATCTTATATATACGTTAATTTCTGTATATACTCACTACACCATATATTAAGTTGTTGCTCATTCAGTGACTTTTAGTACATAACTCACTTATGTCCCTGTATTTCATTTGGAGAGTTTGGTTTATGGAAGGTAGTCCATATTGACCTGCTTCTCTTTATCTTTTAGGATTGGGTGGGAGCCAATATTAGGATTTGCCTCATGATTTTGGCTGAGCTCAGAATTTTCTTTATTTGATTTATGAAACATAGTTTATGTTTTACTAGGTCCCCCACACAAGAAAATGTACTATGTGTAGATATCATTCATAAATTAGCGTTCCAGTGCACAGATTCCTGCCCATTGACAGGGAATTAATTAAAGGTGGTCGCAGGGCTGGCATGGGCCCGATATGCCTTGGAGTTAACCTTCCCTGGTCTCTCCCAGGTCAGCAGCACCTGAGGTGGCGTCATGGCTCAAAGGTCATGTGCAGAGCCAGTGGGGTTCCCTCTGGCAGGTGAGGTCCCTAAGCGTGGCTTGTGGGGATGAGGACAAAACTGGCTCCTATCTCCCTGTAGGGGTTCTGGATTGTGAGAGGATTATTTTCAGGCACCCCAGAATCAGGCTCCCTCCTCTATAGTTTTAGGGTTCATTCCCAGCTGCCAAGTCACCACAGCTCAGCATATCCTGTATTGAGCATCTGCCCCCTGGTGGTCATTGCACATAATAGGGAACAGTAGGACAGTTGGATGGTCACTTACTCTTTAAACCTATCTACTCAAAGGATAATATACAAATTGCCCATCACTCCAAAACAAAAGATGGCCTTCCCCATGTGGTGAAATTTGTGTGTTGACCCTTTAAGAGGGTTCCTGAATTTCCAGAGACCTCTGGCTGTCAGACAGAGTCCTGATGCTTTTCACAGCAAGATGTTATGTGGGTACACTCTTCAGTTCTGGTGCTCTCCACTGGAGGGACCAGCTTGGGGATTAGACCCCAGAATTGCAGTGGCAACCCCCAAGCTGAGATATCTCTCTGGGACCTCAGCTGCTGTTTGTTGGTATCTGGCTAGCCCTTTCTTGCCTCCTCCACTTCTACCAGTGTGTACGTGGTCTCTACTTCAGGTATTAGGTTGTCAGGATTCTCTCCTGTAAGTTTTCTGTTGATTATTCAGGGAGTTTTTCTGCGTTTCAGTTGTTATATCAGTTTGTTTCTGGGTCAATGTCCCTGTAGCATCCACTCTCTCTGCAAGCATTTTTAATCCTCTTTAGATTCCACTTAATTTTAAAGTTAATGCTACAATTTTGTCCAATAGGCTTCTTTTTCACTTGGATTCAGAATGGAGTTTTGCATGAAGGCCCTAAGGTCCTGTGAGTGCATATTTGGATCAATAGCACCATCAGGAAATGTGTTTTGAGTCATGATCAATAGGCATATAATAACAGAAACTGGCTATGTCTTACTGTTGCTTTCTGTGTTAGGGTCATGAAGGAGCCAAATTAAGGCTCTTGTTTCAAGTAGAGTGTGGAAGGATCCATTCTTGATTTCAACATGTATTCTTCTGAGGAAACCTTGATAAAATGGTGTTCTTCCCTAAAACGTATTAGGATGTTCAGTTATAAGGCCAGAACCCTTTATAAGGACAAGACATTATATTGGTTGAATGAACATAAGAAGCACATAAATAAAGATATATTGCATGCTTCCAAGAATTGTATACTTGTTGAGGAAATACATAGACTAAGTAACTAATCTGAATCAATAGAATATAAGCCTTTCTCAACAGGCTGAAAAGTGATCAATGTGGATTCAGATGGTTTGTTTTTAAAAAACACACACACACAAGAACAAAACAAAAACAAAAAAACTTGGTGGAAAGGCACACTTGAAAGAGTTATGCATTGCAGGTTACCAAATAACAATATGCAGATAGTTGTGAAAAACAAGGTAAAAGTGACTAATTACTATTTCTACAGAGATGTCTTAAATTCTAAGATAAATCTCTCTGGGACCTCAGCTGCTGTTTGTTGGTATCTGGCTAGCCCTTTCTTGCCTCACATTAAAATTATGTTGTGAAATTAAAATTATGTTGTGAAATTGAAAGTATTGAGAGCATCAGTGTAGTTAAGAAGATTATATACTTCTGCACTATAATATAGAGACACAGCCTTTCCATTTTAATTTCGAATGATCTAGTTAGCAAAAAAAACTAGTGAAAGGTTCACTTTTGGGCAATAAGGGTAAGAATTAGCACTGAAACAGTAATATTTATGGGAGACATAATATTTCTCATATGTAGAAAGAGGTTCAGAGCTCTTCATATAAGCCATTAAATAATACAACTAAAGACCTATATAATCTATATTGCAATTATTACCTTTAAGCAAGTCCCGGAAAATAAGACATCCTCTGAAAATAAGACCTAGTTGCAGGTTTCCTTGTGAGTGAAATATAAGATATCCTTCGAAAATAAGGCCCCCTCTAGGCTAAACATGAGAGTTTTGGTCCACTGATTCTGAAAGAAATGGAGTCACAAGAAATTCACCAGGAAATTCAGGAATTGGATTGTTATGATGATATTCCAGAAGATGTTGACATGATTGTAATTCAATAAATGAGTAAATACTTGATACTGTAGTATTCTCAGTTTGTCTGGTTTGTGTTGACAACTACTGTACTACTGTATGTTATACAGGTAATAAATTTCCTTTATTTTCATATAAAATAAATGTGTACCATATTCTTTTTCATGGAAAAATAAGACAACCACTGAAAATAAGACCTAGGGAATCTTTCCGAGCAAAAATTCATATGAGACAATGTCTTATTATCAGGGTACGAGGTATCTCAGTAGGGGCATGTCAGTTCCCCCAGAATGGAAAGTGATTTTCGGGAACTTGACACAGCTCTCAAGCAGATGGCAAAGCCCATAGACAGGGATGAGAGGGTCACAGGACACTCCGTTGTGATAAGCCCCATGATGGGTTTGGTGGGTCCTCCAAGATTCATGGAAGCCCATGGATGACCCAAAGAGGGCCCTGGTCTCCCCATGCTTGTGGACCTGGGCCCTGGGTGGGAGGCAACCTGAGAACAGAAGAGCATCTGCAGTTGTGGCTTTAAGATACCAAACAAAACTTAAAGAGGTGGGTCCATAGGCCCCTGTGAGTGAGGAGCAGGGCAGCCTGGCCAGTGATGCTCGCTCATTGGTAAAATGGATGAGGGGGCGAAGTTTCTGGAACAAGGTTGCAGGGACAGTCCTAGAGCTGAAGGTGGTCAAGTCAATGAGGGGGCGGGGTCAGGTGAACAACTGAAGGCAGTCATGTCAACAAAGAGGCAGGGCCAGGTGAAGAGCAGGCAATTGTGACCTAAGCAGGAGAAAGGCTGGTCACCAGGGAAACGAGGGGGCATGGTATGGGTGGAAGGACTGCTGCTGGTAGTCATGCCAGCTGCCAGGCAGCAGTGTCTTAAACAATAGGGTTGTGGTTTTGATTTGCTGACTCCAATATCAGCCAGAAGCAGCCAGGTCAAGAATAGATTGGAGCCAGAATAAACACCCTGAATTGGGCCAGTGGATAAGGCCATGGGCCCCTGTGAATGAGGATGGGGATCCCCAGCAGTACAAAAGCCCCATCTTCTTGTGGAATAGACTAGAGGCCAGCAAGAAGAGACCTTATCTTCAACGAAAGGCTGTCCCCATGAATGGGGCAGAAAGCCAGCCCTCAGGGCCCAGCGACCCATAAGTACCCTGTTTCCCCTAAAATAAGACATCCTCTGAAAATCAGACCTACTTACAGGTTTCCTTCTGAGTGAAATATAAGTCTTCCCTGAAAAAAAGACCTCCACCTAGGCTAAACATGAGAGTTTTGGTCCACTGATCCTGAAAAAAATGAAGTCACAAAAAATTCACCAGGAAATTGAGGAATTGGACTGTTATGATGATATTCCAGAATATGTTGAAATGATTGTCATTGAATAAATGCATATATTCTTGATACTGTAGAATTCTCAGTTTCTCTGGTTTGTGTTGACAACAGAGGTACTACCATATTGTATATGGGTAATATATTTCCTTTATGTTCATTTAACAAGAACTGTGTAACGTATTCTTCTTTATGGGAAAATAAGACAACCCCTGAAAGTAAGACTTATCGCATCATTGGGAGCAAAAATTAATATAAGACAATGTCTTATTTTTAGGGAAACAGGGTACCTTAGGAGGGGCTGGTCAGTGCTCCAGAGTGGAAAGTGATTTGCGGGGACTTGACACTGCTCTCTCCTAGATGTCAAAGCCCATAGATGTGGCCATGGGGGTCGAGGGACACTTTGTTGTGATGTGTCCTGTGGTGGGTGTGGTGGGTCCTACGAGTCTCATGGAGGCCCGTGGCTGACCAAAATCTGGCGCTGGTCTCCCCATGCTTTTGGACCTGGGCCCTGGGTGGAAGGCAACCTGTGAGCAGAAGGCCATCTGAAGTTGGGAATGCAGATGGCCTTCTACTAACAGGTACCAAACAGCACTTCCATAGTTATGTCCATAGGCTCCTGTGTGTGAGGTGCAGGGTAGCTTGGCCAGTGGTGCTCACTCATTGGTCCAATGCAGGAGGGTGCGGGATTTCTTGACAAGGGGGCAGGGCCAGGCCCAGAGCTGAATGTGGTCATGTTAATGAGGGGGGAGGGCCATGTGAACAGCTGAAGGCAGTCATATCAACAATGAGGCGGGGCAGGTGAAGAGGAGGCAATTATAACCTAAGCAGGAAAAAGGCTGGTCAACAGGGACATGAGGATGGGTGTGGGGGAAGGACTGTTGCTAGTAGTCAGACCAGCTATCAGGCAGGAGCGACCTGATCAAGGGGGATGGGCTTTTGTGGGACTGGCTCCATGACAAGCCAGAAGAGGCCAGGCCAAGAATGGATTGGGGCCAGAGTCAACACCCAGAAAATGGTCCAGTGGGATAAGGCCATGGGGCCCTGAGAATGAGGACGGGGGTACTCAGTGGCTCAAAAACTCTATATTCTTGTGGTCCAGACTGGAGGACAGCCAGAAGGTCCCATGTCCTCAATGAAGGGCTTTTCCCGTGAATGGTGCACGAAGCCTGCCCTCAGGCCCAACTGACTAGTAAGTACCCTGTTTCTCCTGAAATAAGACATCATTTGAAAATCAGACCTACTTACATGTTTTCTTCTGAGTGAAATATAAGGCATCACTGGAAAAAAAGGCCCTCGCCTCAGGCTAAACATAAGTGTTTTGGGCCACTGATTCTGAAAGAAATGGAGTCACAAGAAATTCATCAAGAAATTCAGGAATTGAATTGTTATGATGATGTTCAGGAAGATGTTGACATGATTGTCACTGAATAGATAAGTAAATTCTGGATACTGTAAGATTGTCAGTTTGTCTGGTTTGTGTTCACAGCTGATGTACTACCATATCGTATAAAGGTAATAAATTTCCTTTATGTTCATTTAACAAAAGCAGTGTACCGTATTTTTCTTCATGGAAAAATAAGACAACCTCTGAAAATAAGACTTAGCACATCTTTGGGATCAAAAATTCATATAACAGAATGTCTTATTTATGGGAGAACAGGTTACCTCAGGAGGGGTGGGTCAGTTCTCCCAGAGTGGAAAGTGATTTTCACAGACTTGACACAGCTCTCTTCCCGATGTCAAAGCCCATAGAGAGGGCCATGGGGGTCGCAGGACAATTCATTGTGATATGCCTTGTGGCAGGGGTGGTGGGTCCTCCGAGTCTCATGGAGGCCCATCGCTGACCAAAGGGGGTGCTGATCTCCCCATGCTTGTGGACCTGGGCTACACCTGTATTATTTACTTCAAGGAGCCTAGAACTGTAAATGTGTGTCATACAAGGCAGAATATCCTTGAAGTACATAAATAAGTACATTTAAACAGCTTTGGAAATCTTTAGACTTCACTGCAATATAGCATTGTACTCTATAACATAGTTTAGAGACAATGTTCCTTAGCTTTTCACATTCATAACAGTGTGTAGGAAGTTGTTTGTATATGTGGGCATGGCTTATACTTGAATGAGAAAGCCCAATATAGGAAACTACATGAAAACATGAGTAATTCAGAGAAAATGAGAGTAAATAGATGAGAACTCACATATAAATTGTAGAAAAGATTTCTCCAAGTCAGTTAGTGTAGAAAAGATATCTAAGTGCCAGGAAATCCTTAATTATAGTAAAGAGCACATTAAACAGTGTATGAAACCTATGTTATTTACATCAAGGAGCCTAGAACTGTAAATGTGTTTCTTACAAGGCAGAATATCCTTGAAATAGAGAAATAAGTACATTCACGCAACTTTGGAAAGCTTACACTTCACTGAAATGTAGCATTAAACTGAATAACATAGTTGAGAGACAATGTTCCCTAGCTTCTCAGGTTCATAACAGTGTGATAACCCGCATTGAAAATGTAGTACATACTTCTTCAAGTCAGTTGTTAGTGTAGAAAAGGTATCTAAGATACAGGAAAACCTTAATTACAGTAAAGAGCATATTAAATGAGTACAGTAATGAGCCTAGAACTGTAAATGTGTGTCATAGAAGGCAGAAATACTTGAAATAGAGAAATAAGCATATTTGAGCAGATTTAGAAAGCCTTACACTACACTGCAATGTAGCATTAAGCTCTATAACAGAATTGAAAGACAATATTCTCAAACCCTAACTGAAGCCCTAAATGTAACCCCAATCCTAAACCTAACCATAACTCTAACCCTAACCTTAGGTTCTCAGCTTCATAACTGTGTGTACCAAGTTGTTTGTATATGTGGGCAATTCTTATACTTGGACAAGAAGGCCTAATAGCGGGGACCGGTTTGGCTCAGTGGATGGAGTGTCGGCCTGTGGACTGAAAGGTCCCTGGTTCGATTCCGGTCATGGGCATGTATCTTTGTTGGGGGCACATCCTCAGTGTGGGGTGTGCACGAGGCAGCTGAACGATGATTCTCTGTCATCGATGTTTCTAACTCTCTGTCCCTCTCTCTTCCTCTTTGTGAAAAAAATCAATAAAATATATTTTTTTAAAAAGTCCTAATACAGGAAACTATAAGAAAACATGTCTAATTCAGAGAAAATAACAGTAAATAGTGTTATACCCAGACTTCGTGATTCCCAAGGACCACCAAGGAGCTGAGTTCGATGCAATAAACAAAAGAGCCTTTTCCATACTAGCATGGGCTCTGTCCCACTCACATCAGCATCATGCCAAAGAGAGAGCAAATTTCTCCCAGTCCAGGGGTTTTACTCTGTTCGGTGGTGATGTCACTGCCTCAGCTAACCCTGATTTGTTAGGTGAGGGCTAGGGTTCAATTACAGAATGGAGGATAACTCTGCCCTGCCCTCTCAAATAGATGAGAACTCATATAGAACATGTAGAAAACACTTCCCCAAGTCAGTTGTTAGACTTGAAAAGTTATGTTAAATCCAGGAAATCATTAATTAGAGTAAAAAGTACATTAAACAGACTATGGAACCTATATTATTTACATCAAGGAGCCTAGAACTGTAAATGTGTGTCATACAAGGCAGAATATCCTTGAAGTACATAAATAAGTACATTTAAACAGCTTTGGAAATCTTTAGACTTCACTGCAATGTAGCATTGTACTCTATAACATAGTTTAGAGACAATGTTCCTTAGCTTCTCACATTCATAACAGTGTGTATGCAGTTGTTTGTATATGTGGGCACAGCTTATACTTGAATGAGAAAGCCCAATATAGGAAACTACATGAAAACATGAGTAATTCAGAAAAAAATGAGAGTAAATAGATGAGAACTCACATATAAAATGTAGAAAAGACTTCTCCAAGTCAGTTAGTGTAGAAAAGATATCTAAGATACAGGAAATCCTTAATTACAATAAGGAGCACATTAAACAGTGTATGAAACCTATGTTATTTACATCAAGGAGCCTAGAACTGTAAATGTGTTTCTTACAAGGCAGAATATCCTTGAAATAGAGAAATAAGCACATTCATGCATCTTTGGAAAGCTTACACTTCAGTGAAATGTAGAATTAAACTGTATAACATCGTTGAGAGACAATGTTCCTCAGTTTCTCAGGTTCATAACAGTGTGATAACCTCTATTGAACATGTAGAACACACTTCTCCAAGTCAATTGTTAGTGTAGAAGAGGTATCTATATACAGGAAAACCTTGATTACAGTAAAGAGTGCATTAAACAGTGTTTGAGACTTGAACTGTAAATGTGTGTCAAACAAGGCAGAAATACTTGAAATAGAGAAATAAGCATATTTAAGCAGCTTTAGAAAGCCTTACATTTCACTGAAATGTAGCTTTAAATTCTATAACAGAGTTGAAAGAAAATATTTTGAAACCCTAAATCTAGCCCTACCCCTAACCCTAACTATAGCTCTAACACTAACTCTAGCTTCTTAACTTCATTACTGTTTGTACTAAGTTGTTTGTATATGTGAGTAATGCTTATATTTGGACAAGAAGGCCTAATATAGGAAACTACAAGAAAACATGCGTAATTCAAAAAAAAATGAAAGTAAATAGATGAGAACTCGCATAGAACATGTAGTATACACTTCCGAAATCATTTGTTTGTCTTGAAAATGTATCTAAGATCCAGGAAATTGTTAATTAGAGAAAAAGCACATTAAACAGTGTATGGAACCTACAATATTTACTTCAAGGAGCCTAGAATTGTAAATGTGTGTCATACAAGGCAGAATATTCTTAAAATAGATAAATAAGCACATTTAAACAGCTTTGGAAATCTTTAGACTTCACTGCAATGTAGCATTGAACTCTATAACATAGTTTAGAGACAATGTTCCTTAGCTTCTCAGATTCATAACAGTGTGTAGGCAATTGTTTGTATATGTGGGTAAGGCTTATACTTGAATGAGAAAGCCCAAAATAGGAAACTACATGAAAACATGAGTAATTCAGAGAAAAATGAGAGTAAATAAATGAGAATTCGCATATAAAATGTAGAAAAGACTTCTCCAAGTCAGTTAGTATAGAAAAGATATCTAAGATCCAGGAAATCCTTAACTACAGTAAAGAGCACATTAAACAGTGTACGAAATCTGCAAGGCAGAATATCCTTGAAATAGAGAAATAAGCACATTCACGCATCTTTGGAAAACTTGCACTTCACTGAAATGTAGCATTAAACTGTATAACATAGTTGAGAGACAATGTTCCCAAGCTTCTCAGGTTCATAACAGTGTGATAACCTGCATTGAACATGTAGAACACACTTCTCCAAGACAGCTGTTAGTCTAGAAAATGTATCTAAGATCCAGGAATTCTAAAAGCACTTTAAACAGTGTAAGAGACAAGAATTGTAAATGTGTGTCATAGAAGGCAGAAATACTCAAAAGAGAGAAATAATCATATTTAAGCAGCTTTAGAAAGCCTTACATTTAAGTGCAGTGTAGCTTTAAACTTAATAACAGAGTTGAAAGAAAATATTCCCAAACCCAAACCATAAACCCTAAATCTAGCCCTAACCATAACCCTAACTATAGCTCTAACACTAACTCTAGCTTCTTAGCTTCATAACTGTGTGTACCAAGTTGTTTGTATATATGGGTAATGCTTGTAATTGGAAAAAGGCCTAATATAGGAAACTACATGAAAACATGTATAATTCAAAAAAATGAGAGTAAATAGATGAGAACTTGCACAGAACATGCAATCTGTGGATCAAAACTCACATGTTTAGCCCTGGAGTGGGGGGGGGGGGCTTCTTTGGGGGATGCCTTATATTTCACTCAGAAGTAAAACTGAAAATAGGTCTGATTTTCAGAGGATGTCTTATTTTAGAAGAAACAGGGTACTTACAGGTCGCTGGGCCATGAGGACTGGCTTTCTGCCCCATTCACGGGGACAGACCTTCCTTGAGGACATGGGACCTTCTCACTGGCCTCCAATCTGGACCATGGTAAGATGGGGCTTTTGCACCACAGCGGACACCTATCATCATTCACAGGGCCCCATGGCCTTATTCGCTGGACCATTTTCCGGGTGTTGACTCTGGCCCCAATCAATTCTTGGTCTGGCCACTTCTGGCTAATTATGGAGCCAGCCCCCCTTGTTCAGATCGCTGCTTCCTGGCAGCTAGCCTGACTACCAGCAGCAGTCCTTCAAGCCAACCCCCGACCCCCGTGTCCCTTGCAACCAGCCTTTTTTCTGCTTAAGTCACAATTGCCTGCTCTTCACCTGTTCCCGCCCCCCAATTGATTTGACCACCTTAAGATCTAGGACTGGTGATGCCCCCTTGTCTAGAAACCCAGCACCGTCCAGCAATGGACCAATGAGTGAGCACCACTATCCAGGCTGCCCTGCACTTCACAAACAGGAGCCTATGTACCCAACTCTGGAAGTGCTGTTTGGTTCTTCCGAGCAGAAGGCCATCTGCATCCCCAACTGCAGATGGCCTTCTGCTCACAGGTTGTCTCCATCCCAGGGCCCACATTCACAAGTATGACGAGATCAGCACTCCTTTTTGGTCAGCCATGGGCCTCTATGAGACTCGGAGGACCCACCACCCCCACCACAGGACATATCATAAGGAAGTGTCCTGTGACCCACACGGCCCTGTATATGGGCTTTGATATCTGGGAGAGAGCAGTGTCAAGTCCCCCAAAATCACTTTCCACTCTGGGAGGACTAACCTGCCCCTCCTTGGGTACCCTGTTCCCCCAAAAATAAGACATTATGTTATATAAATTTTTGATCCCGAAGATCCCCTAAGTCTTATTGACAGGGGTTGTCTTATTTTTCAATGAAGAAGAATACGGTACACATATTTTGTTAAATGCACATAAAAATTTTTTGTTACCTGTATAAGAAACGGTAGTACCGCAGTTGACAACACGAACCAGACAAACTGAGAATCCTACAGTATAAAGAAATTACTCATTTATTCAAATACAATCATGTCAACATCTTCCTGAACATCATCATAACAATCCAAATCCTGAATTTCTTGATGAATTTCTTGTGACTCCATTTGTTTCAGAATCAGTGTACCAAAACTCTCCTGTTTAGCCCTAGGGTGGAGGAGGGGCCTTCAGAAGGAAACCTGTAAGTAGGTCTGATTTTCAGAGGATGTCTTATTTTAGAGGAAACAGGGTACTTACTGGTCGCTGGGCCATGAGGACCAGCTTTCTGCCCCATGCACAAAAAAAGACCTTCCTTGAGGACATGGGAACTTCTTGCTATCCTCCAGTCTGGACCACAGGAAGGTGGGGCTTTTGTACAACTGGGGACCCCCATCCTAATTCACAGGGCCACATGGCCTAATCCACTGGACCATTTTCCTGGTGTTGACTCTGGCCCCAATCCATTCTTGGCCTGGCCACTTTGGGCTGATCATGGAGCCAGCCCCCCAAAAGCCCAACCCCCTTGTTCAGGTCGCTGCTTCCCTTCAACCCACCCCCTCATTTCCCTGTCAACCAGCCTTTCTCTTGTTTAGGTCACAATTGCCTGCTCTTCACCTGGCCAGGACCCCTTGTTGACATGACTGCCTTCACCTGTTCACCTGGCCCCACCCCCAGATTGACTTCACCACCTTCAGCTCTGGGCCTGGCCCCGCCTCCTTGCCCAGAAACAGGGCACCCTCATGCATTGGACCAATGAGCAATTACCACTGGCCAGGCTGCCCTGCTCCTCACACACAGGAGCCTATGGACCCAACTCGGGAAGTGCTGTTTGGTATCTGCATCCCCAACTGCAGCTGGCCTTCTGCTCGCAGGTTACCTCCCACCCAGACCCAGGTCCACAAGCACAGGGAGATCAGCACCCCCTTTTGGTCAGCAATGGGCCTCCCTGAGACTCATAGATCCCACCATCCCCATGACAGGCATGTCACAAGGAAGTGTTCTGTGACCCCTACGGCCCTGTCTATGGGCTTTGACATCTGGGGGAGAGCTGTGTCAAGTCCCCGCAAATCACGTTCCACTCTGGGAGCACTGACCCGCCCCTTCTGGGGTACCCTGTTCCCCTGAAAATAAAACATTGTATTATATGAATTTTTGATCACAAAGATGCGCTAAGTCTTATTTTCAGGGGTTGTCTTTTTTTTCATGAAGAAGAATACTGTTCACATTTTTGGTTAAGTGAACATACAGGAAATGTTTTTTCCCGTATAAGATATGGTAGAAAATCAGTTGTCTACACCAACCAGATAAACTGAGGATCCTACAGTATCAAGAATTTAGTCATTTACTCAAGGACAATCATGACAACATCTTCCTGAACATCATCATAACAATGCAATTCCTGAATTTCTCGGTGAATTTCTTGTGACTCCATTTGTTTCAGAATCAGTGTACCAAAACTATCATGTTTAGCCCTAGGCTGCCCTCTTTTGGGGGGATGCCTTACATTTCATTCAGAAGGAAACCTAAAAGTAGGTCTGATTTTCTGAGGATGTCTTATTTTAGGGGAAACAGGGTACTTACTGGTTGCTGGGCCCTGAGGACCAGGAAAGACCTTGCTTGAGGTGATGGGACGTTCCTCATGACCTCCAGTATGGACCGCGGGAAGGTGGGGTTTTGTACCACTGGGGTTCCACATCCTCATTCACAGAGCCCCATGGCCTTACCCTATGGAACATATTCCGGGTGTTAACTACGGCCCCAATCTGTTCTTGGCCTGGCCGTTTCTGGCTGATCATGGAGACAGCCCTTCAAAGCCCATCCTCCTTGTCCAGATCACTGCTTCGCTTCATGACACTGCTTCATTTTCCTGGCAACTAGCCTTTCTCCTGCTTAGGTCACAATTGCCTGCTCTTCACATGGCCCGGTCCCCTTGTTGACATGACTGCCTTCAGCTGTTCACCTGGCCCCGCCTCCACATTAACTTGATCACATTCAGATCTGGGCCTGGCCACGCCTCCTAGTCCAGAAACAGGGCACCCTCCAGCGTTGAACCAATGAGCAATCACGACTGGCCAGGCTGCCCTGCTCCTCACACCCAGGAGCCTATGGACCCAACTCTGGAAGTGCTGTTTGGTACCTGTGAGCAGAAGGCCATCTGCATCAACAACTGCAGCTGGCCATCTGCTCAGAGTTTGCCTCCTACCCAGGGCCAGGGTCCACAAGCAGGGGGAGATCAGCACCCACATTTGGTCAGCCATGGGCCTCCAAGAGACTCGGAGGACCAACCACCCACCACAACCATCAAAGGGCATATCAAAAGGAAGTGTCCTGCAACCCCCACAGCACTGTCTAAGGGCTTTGACATCTGTGAGAGAGCTGTGTCAAGTCCCCGAAAATCATTTTCCACTTTGGGAGCACTGACCCGCCCCTCCTGGGGAACCCTGTTTCCCCAAAAATAAGACATTGTGTTATATGAATTTGTGATCCCAAAGATGTGCTAAATCTTATTTTCCGGGGTTGTCTTATTTTTTATGAAGAAGAATATGGTACACATTTTTTGTTAAATGAATGTAAAGTAAATTGTGTTACTTGTATAAGATACGGTAGTACCTCTGTTGTCAACACAAACCAGACAAACTGAGAATCCTACAGTATCAATAATTTACTCATTTATTCAATGACAATCATGTCAACATCTTCCTAAACATCATCATAACATTCCAATTCCTGAATTTCTTAGGATTCCATTTGTTTCAGAATCAGTGTACCAAAACTTTCATGTTTATTCCTGGGGTGGAGAGGGTTGTCCTTCTTTTGGGGGAATCCCTTAGATTTCACAAAGAAGGAAACCTGTAAGTAGATCTGATTTTCAGAGGATGTCTTATTTTAGGGAAATAGGGTACTTACTGGTCGCTGGGCCCTGAGGACCGGCATTCTGCCCCATTCATGGGGACAGACCTTCCTTGAGGACATGGGACCTTCCTGCTGGCCTCCAGTCTGGACCATGGGAAGGTGGGGCTTTTGTACCACCGGGGACCCCCATGCTCATTCACAGGCTCATGGCCTTATCCACTGGACCATTTTGTGGGTGTAGACCCTGGCACCAATCCTTTCCTGGCCTGGCCGATTCTGGCTGTTTCATGGATCCAGACCCCCCCTCCCCAAAAGCCCACCTCCCTTGTTCAGGTCCATGCTGCATGGCAGCTGGCCTGACTACCAGCAGCAGTCCTTCCCCCTACACCCCTGCCCCCTCATTTCCCTGGCGACCAGCCTTTCTCCTACTTAGGTTCAATTGCCTGCTCTTCACCTGGCCTCTCCCCCTTGTCCACATGACTGCCTTCAGCTGTTCACCTGGCACCGCCCCTTCATTGACTTGACTGCCTTCAGCTCTGGCCCTGGATCCACCCCCTTGTTCAGAAACAGGGCAACCTCCAGCTTTGGACCAATGAGCAATCACCACTGGCCAGGCTGCCCTGCTCCTCACACACAGGAGCCTATGGACCCAACTCGGGAAGTGCTGTTTGGAGAACTTCTTGTGACTCCATTTCTTTCAGAATCAGTGGACCAAAACTCCCATGTTTAGCCCGGCGGGTGAGGTCCTTTTTTTCCTGGGGATGCCTTATACTTTACTCAGAAGGAAACATGTAAGTAGGTCTGATTTTCAGCTGAGGTCTTATTTTAGGGGAAACAAGATTCTTACAGATTGCTGGGCCCTGAGGGCCAGCTTTCTGCCCGATTCACGAGGAAAACCCTTTCTTGAGGACCTGGGACCTTCTTGCTAACCTCCAATCTGGACCATGGGAAGATGAGGCTTTTAAAATAGCCAAGTGTTTAATATACTCTAAGTAAGGACATGCTGAGCCTGGACAGATTGCAGAAATGGAGCCGGCTGGGCTAAACCTGCCTTTTCTGTTGGGGGAATCCTGTTTGCTCCTGGATGAGAAATCACAGAACTTCCAACTCTCTGAGTTGAGGACAATGGTGAAGACAGCTTGGCTGAAAGGGTTCAGGTGCTCCCTTCCCTGGGTGTCAATGGCAGAGCTGGGTCTGCATATTGTCCTCCACATATCTTATTCCCTTTAGTGAGGATGGCTCCTCCACATGGCTCCATCATCTGTCTTGAGTGGTTTGAGCCTGAAGCTGAGCCCTAGGCCACATTAACTCTTTTAAGAGATAATGTATTGGGGTAACCAATCTTTGGGGACTTCAGCAGCTCCCAGGGAAGCAGCTTTATGCTGTCAGAGGATGTCCATACATCCTCTGACAGCATAAAGCCCAGCAAGTACTTTCCCTTCATCCAAGCCCTGGCTGTCCCACGGCGCCTAAGATGGTATAGCCCCTGGTGGCCTAATACCCTGCATTCTTCAGGGAAGGCAGCAGGGCTTGGACGGGGCTATCCTGATTATTTCCTTAGCATCTGTTTTTTTTTTTTTTTTCTAGCTCAGCATCGGGCCCTTTGACCCCTTCTATTTCCCCATGAGCTCATTACCTTTGTCTGTCAACTTCCTCTAGCCTGGAATGTTCCCTGCCACACCATGTGGCCAAAATGCTCATCTCAGTGCTGATTAGCTTGTCCTTCCATTGATTAGGCACAAGGGTATTGCTTGTTAGGTAGCTCTAGGCTCAAGACTGAGGACACATGAACTGAAACCAACACAAATAGAAAGGTTGGATGAGAAACATGGGGCTATGTGAAAGACTGATTTGTGAAATTGTGGGGATAAAGGATATTGCACAAAAAAAGGGTTTTGTGGAACTGAGAAGCTCCAGGTATTGGAACAGCAGCAGTCAAGGTGAAAGATGGGCTGGTTCCTTCTGGAAATTTCAGGGAGAGTATGATTACTGGATCCTCCAGTTGCTAGGCCACCAGCATTCCATAGCTGTAGGCACATGACTCAAATCTCTGCTCTGTGATCCCATCTCCTGCTCCTCTTCTGTCCTCAGGTCGGCCTCTTCATATCTAGTAATCCATTGCCTTTGCATTAGTCAGGGTACTCCAGAGCAGCTGGAGATTATGAATACTTGGCTGGTGTGATTTCAAAGACTGAGAACCACAATCTGCAAGCTGGGGGGCCCGGGAAAGCTGTTGGTCAAATTTGGCCTGAGTTTGAGGACCTGAGAACCACAGGAGCTGGTGGTGTAAGATGCAGTCTAAGGACAGAGGCCTATGAGATGAGTTGTGATGCCACATTCCTCAGTGATTCAGCAATAAAGGTGTGAGCACCTTCTTTTGTTTTAGGCAGGCTCTCAGTGCATTGATGCTGTTCAAATAAGGATCATAATCTCTTTTTAGGAATCCACCAATTCAAATGCTAACCTTCTCTGGAAGCTGATCAGAGACTCACCCAGAAATCATTTGTAAGATGGGCTGCTGTCCTGTCCTGTGGGCGATGTAGCCAAGGCATACAATTACCAATGAAAGTCCTCTCTCAAAGCCTTCAACCCATCTGCTAACTCCCTTTTTCCTTGCTAGGTAACATTTCAAGATCCCAGGGGTTACCACCTGGATATCTCTGGGCACTCATTGCTCATGCTCAGAACCAGCCTTCCAGTCTTACACAGGAGTGTGAGCACGAACACACACACATGTGCATGCGCGCGCACGTGTACACACACACAGACACACACACACACACACACACACACATACACACACACAGGAAAGGTTCTCTGATGGGCTGTTCTCAGGCTGTTTGGCACAGTAGCTCACTGAGGTGTCCCTGACACAGAGCTACCCCAAACAGACTTTTAAATGTCCTTAAAGATGATCCAGCTGTCCTTTTCTTTCTTTCTTTCTTTCTTTTTTTATATTTTATTGATTTTTTTACCCACCCACCCTCCCTCCCTCAAATCCCCTCCCTCCCCAGAGTTTTATGTACATTGGTTGTACTTATATGCATGTATACAAGTCCTTTGGTTGATCTATTATCTCCCCCAGATCTTCCTCCCCTCCCCACTGTAATTTGACAGTCTGCCTGTTGCTTTACTTTCTCTATCTCTGTCTCTTGGTTCATCAGTTTATAAAGAGCTTTATTGTCCACCAATGAGTGAAGTCATGTGGTATTTCTCTTTCATTGATTGGCTTATTTCACTCAGCATGATGTTCTCCAATTCCATCCAGGTTGCTGCAAATAATGAGAATTCCTTCTTTTTTATGGCAGCATAGTATTCCATTGTGTAGATGTACCAAAGTTTTTGGATCCAATCATCTGCTCACGGGCACCTACGCTGTTTCCAAATTCTGGCTATTATAGATTGTGCTGCTATGAACATAGGGGTGCAAATATCCTTTCTGATTGGTGTTTCTAGTTTCTTGGGGTATATTCCTAGAAGTGGGATTACTGGGTCAAATGGGAGTTCCATTTTCTGTTTTTTGAGGAAACTCCACACTGTTCTCCACAGTGGTTGCACCAGTCTGCATTTCCACCAGCAGTGCATGAGGGTTCCTTTTTCTCCACAACCTCACCAACACTTGTTGTTTGTTGATTTGTTGATGTTGGCCATTCTGACAGGTGTGAGATGGTACCGCATTGTTCTTTTGATTTGCACCTCTCGGACAATTAGTGACTTTGAGCATGTTTTCATGTGCCTTTTGGCCTTCCTTCTGTCTTCTTTTGAAAATATTCTATTTAGGTCCATTGCCCATTTTTTAATTGGATCATTCATCTTCCTTTTATTTATTTGTATAAGCTGTCTGTAGATGTTGGAGATTAAACCTTTATCAGTGGTATTATTTGCAAATATATTCTCCCACACTGTGGGCTTTCTTGTTGTTTTGTTGATGGTTTCTTTTGCTGTAAAAAAGCTTTTTATTTTGATGTAGTCCCATTTGTTTATTTTCTCTTTAGCTTCCATTGCCCTAGGGGCAGTATCAGTGAAGAAGTTCTTTTGGCATACATCTGAGATTTTGCTGCCTGTGGATGTTTCTAGTATTTTTATGGTTTCCCGTCTGATGTTTAAGTCCTGTATCCATTTTGAGTTTATTTTTGTGAATGGTGTAAGTTGGTGATCTAGTTTCATTCTTTTGCATGTGTCTGTCCAATTTTCCAAACACCATTTATTGAAGAGACTGTCTTAACTCCATTGTATATTTGTACCTCCTTTGTCAAATATTAATTGAGCATAGTGATTTGGGTTGATATCTGGGTTCTCGATTCGATTCCATTGATCTATATGTCTGTTTTTGTGCCAGTACCAGGCTGTTTTGAGAACAGTGGCTTTGTAATATAGTTTGAAGTCTGGTATTGAGATCCCTCCTACTTTACTCTTCTTTCTCAGGATTGCAGTGGCTATTCGGGTTCTTTTATTGTTCCAAATGAACTTTTGGAGAGTTCTTTCTAGGTCAGTGAAATTGGTATTTTAATGGGGAGTGCATTAAACTTATAGATTGCTTTAGGAAGTATGGACGTTTTGCTGATGTTGATTCTACCAATCCATGAACATGGTATGTTCTTCCATCTCCTTACATCTTCCTCTATCTCTTTTTTCAGTGTCACGTAGTTTTCCGTGTATAGGTCTTTTATCTCCTTAGTTAAATTTATTCCTAGGTATCTTAATTTTTTTGGTGCGATGGTAAATGGAATTGCTTTTTTAGCCTCTGTTTCTGTAGTTTCGCTGTTGGTGTATAGAAATGCCATGGATTTCTTGGCATTAATTTTGTATCCTGCTACGTTGCCAAATTCATTTATTAAGTCAATTAGTTTTTTTAATGGAGTCTTTTGGTTTTTTATGTACAATATCATGTCATCTGCAAATAAGGATAACTTTACTTTTTCTTTTCCAATTTGGATGCCTTTTATTTCCTCCTCTTGTCTAATTGCAATGGCTAGTACTTTCAGAACTATGTCAAACAGGAGTGGCGAGAGTGGGCATCCCTGTCTTGTTCCTGTTCTTAGAGGGAATGGTTTTAGTTTTTGCCCATTGAGTATAATGTTGGCTGTGGGTTTATCATATATAGCTTTTATTATGTTGAGGTATGATCCTTGTACTTTCACCTTGTTAAGAGTTTTTATCAGGAAGGGGTGTTGGATTTTATCAAATGCTTTTTATGTGTCAATTGATATGACTATATGATTTTTATCTTTCAATTTGTTTATGTGATATATCACGTTTATTGATTTGCGGGTATTGTACCATCCTTGCATTCCTGGAATAAATCCTACTTGGTCATGGTGTATGATCTTTGTGATGTTCTTCTGGAGTCGATTTGCTAGAATTTTGTTGAGGATTTGGCATCTATGTTCATGAGGGATATTGGCCTGTAATTCTCATTCATTGAGTTGTCTTTGTCTGGTTTTGGTATTAGGGTGATGCTGGCTTCATAGAAGGAGTTTGGAAGTATTCCTTCCTCTTGGATTTTTTGGAGTAATCTGAGGAGGATAGGTTTTAGTTCTTCCTTGAATGTTTGATAAAACTCTTCTGTGAAGCCATCTGGCCCTGGGCTTTTGTTTGCTGGAAGATTTTTGATGACTGTTTCAATTTCTTCCCACGTCACTGGTCTATTGAGATTTTTAGATTCTTCCTGATCGAGTTTTGGCAGTTTGTATTTTTCTAGGAATATGTCCATTTCCTCCAGGTTGTTCAATTTCTTGGAATAGAGTTGTTCGTAATATTTTGTAACAATCTGTTGTATTTCGGTTGGGTCTGTTGTTATTTCACCTCTTGCGTTTCTGATTTTATTTGGGTCCTCTCTCTTTGTTTCTTGGTTAGCCTGGCTAGAGGTCCATCTATCTTGTTTATCCTTTCAAAGAACCAGCTCTTGGTTTTGTTGATCTTATGTATTGTTTTTTTGGTCTCTATGTCATTTATCTGTGCTCTGATTTTTGTTATTTCCTTCCTTCTGCTTACACTGGGTTTTTCTTATTGCTCTTTTTCTAACTCTTTAAGTTGTAGAGTTAGATCATTTGTTAGCCTTTTTTCTAGTTTTTTGCAATAGGCTTGTAAGGATATGAACTTCCCTCTCAAAACTGCTTTTGCTGTGTACCATAGATTTTGGATTGTTGTGTTTTCATTGTCATTTGTTGCCAGGATGTTTTTAATTTCTTCCTTGATTTCTCTGGTAACCCAGTCCTTGTTTAGTCTCCATGTGTTTGATTTCTTTGGATTATTTTTATTGTAGTTAATTTCCAGTTTTATGCCATTATGATCTGAGAAATGCTAGATATGATTTTTATCTTCTTGAATTTGAAGAGACTTTGCCTATGTCCCAAAATGTGGTCTATCTTTGAGAATGTCCCAGAATGTATATTCTTTGGCTTTGGGGTGGAGTGTTCTGAAGATGTCAATTAATTCCATCTGGTCTAGTGAGTCATTTAGGATTGATATTTCTTTGCTGATTTTTTGTTTAGATGATTTGTCGAAGGGTGACAGTGGGGTATTAAAATCTCCTACTATGATTGTATTGCTATTAATCTCTCCCTTAATGTCCTCCAGCAGTTTTTTTATGTATTTGGTTGCTCCTATATTGGGTGCATATATATTTACTAGGGTTATTTCTTCTTGTTGGATTGTCCCCTTTAGTATTATGAAGTGGCCTTCATTATCTCTTGTTATGTCCTTCACTCTGAGATCTAATTTGTCAGATATAAGTATTGCTACCCCAGCTTTTTTTTCATTTCCATTTGCCTGGAAAACTTTTTTCCATCCCTTCACCCTCAGTCTGTGTGCATCTTTTTTTCTGAAGTTGGTTTCTTGCATACAGCAGATGTATGGGTCTTGTTTTATTATCCAATCTGACACCCTATGTCTTTTGATTAGAGCATTTAATCCATTTACATTTAAGGTTATTATTGATAGGTACTCATTTGACACCATTTTTATTCTATACCCGTGTTCCTTCTTCACTTCCTATTTCTTTATTTTTAAGTAGACCCTTTAGCATTTCTTGCATTGCTGGTTTGGTGGAGATAAATTCCTTCAGTCTTTTTTTGTCTGTGAAGCTCCTGATTTCCCCTTCAATTTTGATTGATAGCCTTGCTGAGTACAGTATTCTTGGATTCAGACCCTTCCTTTGTATGATTTTATATATTTCATCCCATTCCCTTCTGGCCTGATATGTTTCTGTTGAGAAATCAGTTTCTAGTCTGATGGGGGTTTCTTTGTATGTAACTTTCTGCCTCTCTCTGGCTGGTTTTAAGATTCTTACTTTGTCGCTGTTGTTTGCCACTTTAATTATAATGTGCCTTGGCATCTGTCTTCTGGGATTCATTTTGCTTGGGATCTGCGAGCATCTTGGATTTGTGTGGGTTTTTTCTTCTCTATCTCAGGAAAGTTTTCAGTCATTATTTCTTGAAATACTTGTTCCATGTCTACCTCATTTTCCTTTCCTTCAGGAACCCCTATTATTCGAATATTATTTTGTTTTGTATTGTCCCAAAGCTCCCGTAGGCTTTCCTCCTGCTTTTTAATCTTTTTTTCTAGAAGCTGCTCTAATTGGGTATTTTTTTCCATCTTGTCTTTTAGCTCACTGATGCGGTCCTCTGCTTCATCTAGTCTACTCTTGATGCTTTCTATTGAGTTCTTCATGGTAGCGATGTCATTTTTTTATTTCTTCTTGGTTCTTCTTCAATTCTTCATGGCTTTTCTTCCATTCCTCATGGTTCTTCCTCATTTCTTCTTGATTATTGTCAAATTTCTCTTCCATTCTTTTCAGCCAACCTATGATCATTATTCTGAACTCTTGCTCTGGTAGGCTGCTTGTCTCTGACTCGTTTACTTCCTTTTCTGGTGATGCCTGCTTTTCTTTTATGTGCGGGGAATTTTTTTGTCTTCCCATTGTATCTCTTTTTCAGGATTTTTGGTTATGTGGTATTCCTTCCCTTGCATTGATTTAAAGGTGCAAGATATAACACTACCAGGTACAACACAAGAGGCACTTAACAGGAATGTATTTACAATATTAATAACCTCTAATAAAGGTAACCACTAGAGAAAGGAAAATTAGGGGATAGGAGAGAAGGAAGGAAGGTAAAAATAAAATAAAGAAAAAAAATTAAAAAAAATAAAAATAAATAAAAATAATAAATAAATAAATAAATAAATAAATAAATAAATAAATAAATAAAAGTGGGATAAATAGATAGTCAAAGAAGAAAAGTAGAAAAGAAAAAAAAGAAGGAGAAAAAGAAAGAAAGAAAAAAAGGTGAAAAAAAGTAATAATAAATTGAAATTGGAAAACAGGGAAATATAGAAGAGAGAGAGAGAGAGAGAGAGAGAGAGAGAGAGAGAGAGAAGAAGAAGAAGAAGCAAACTAAAAGAGAAGTGAGAGACAAACTATATATATGTGGAAAAAATTGCCATAAAGCAACCACTGAGCCCAGTCAATGCCAGTAACAATACTTGGTGATTAGTACAAACTACAATATCTACTATTATTAAGTAAGGCTATGATATACAGAGGTAAAAGAAACAAACAAAAACAGAGTATTTTTTAAAAATTCAGAGCAACAATAATAACATAGGAATAAGCATAACAGTTTCACTAAAAAGCACAAAAATTCACAATAATCAACCTTCACACATACAATGAGAAAAGTATAGAAAGTAGAACAGTTTTTTTTTTTTAACTAGTTAATATGGTGCAGAGAATGGTATTTATACACTTGGATCAGGGGTTGGAACTTAGGTCTAGAAGTATAGTGAGAGCTTTAGCAGAGGGTATACAGAAAGAATAGAGGAAAAACTAAAGCCGGAAAGGGATAGGATAAACCTGAGACTAAAAGATAAAAGTTTAGTAAGAGAGTGATGTTTTAAAGTTCGAGTTGAGATAGGGTTGAATGGTTTTATAGTAGAGATTAAAATAGAATTAAGGTTACTCCCAATGTAAAATAAAGAAGAAATAAAATGGTACTGGAGAGGAGAAGAAGAAAGAAAGAAAAAAAATTGCAAATTAGCAGTAGTAATAGTGATGATAGGGATTAAAAAAAGTAATAATTGAAAAGGTAAAATCAAGTAAGGAAAAAAGAAAAAAAATCATTTCTTAAGTAAAAGATGTAAAAAATGAAAATTAAATAAAAGATGTAAAAAATGTCAATAAAATAAAGAATAGTAAAATTAACATAAAAACGTCCAGTAGTGATCAATCACTTCTTCTGGTATTGTATTTGGCATGCCTGATTCTCGGACCAGAGAGTCTTGCAGTTCCCAGCATTCCACTGCACTTCAGTTTTGTAAAGTAGTCCTCAATTTTAGGTAGACTATATCTTAGTTATTTATGTCCACTTATTTTTTATTAGTTAAAAGAAAAAGAAAAAGAAAAAAAAAAAGGAGGAAAAAAAAAAAGAAAAGGCAGTTTGTAATTCAGTCCTTAGGTGTCAGTGTTACTGGTTTGACCTCCCAGTCTTTAGGTTGCTCTGGGCTTCTTTCTCTGTGGCTCTAGCGGGCAGAGTGCCAGCTGGCTTGGATCCCTTGTTTCCGGGAAGGCAATTTCCCCCTGCAATTTCCCGGATATGCCCAACTGGGAGGTCCTTCCAGAGTATTCAGATGCAAGGGGGTGAGGGGGATCAGAGGTGTCCAGGTGTTCCGCCCTTGGCAGGACAGCCGCGGTTCCTAACAATCTGTCCGTGTCCCCCTGGCGTTTTAGAAAAAGACCTGCTTCTGGGGATGGTTACGCCAACCCCTGGACTGGGTTTCGCCAGACAAGTTTCTGGCTGCAGCCTTCTTTGGGCACCGCTCTGGCGCGGGCTGCCGCGGCGCTCTGGGGCGCACTGGGGGCGGGGCCGCGGTGCTCTGGGGCGCACTGGGGGCGGGGCCGCGGCGCTCCGGGGCTACAATAGAGGCCGGGGCTGCAGTGCTTCAGGGCCACACTGGGGGTGGGGCCTCGCGGTGCTCCAGGGCTACCGCTGCCTGTGCCGCCAGAACCCTCAGGCTATCCCCGCAAACTCTGACCTTCCCGTGGGTAGTTGTAGAGCTACCTTGAATCCGGGCGTTTGCTCCCTTTGGGGCGTCACCTGTGTTCTGGGCGTCACCGGTGTTCGATGGACTCCTCCGCAGTGGGTCCTCCAGGCCGGAGATGCTCGTCCTTTCCGGTATGGCGAGGCTGTCCGGGTAGCAGCCTTCCCGTCAAGCCCTGAGCTCTGGGAGAAGTCTGCAGCGCCGGCCGCCCGGTCAGAAAATCCCATCCAGCTGACCCTTCCTTACCCTCCTTGACAGATCCATTGCCCCTTAGCTGCTAACAAACACTCCCTGAGCGACTCAGATGCTGCTCCTGTGTGTCTTGGGACCAGAGTTAGAACAAGTCCTTCTGTTCGGTCGCCATCTTCCTGAAATTCTCCTGTCCTTTTCTTGAATACTCATAGAGACTCAAGAGTCTGTTCCCACTGCTTGAGTCTGCACACAAAGCAAAGGAAAGATCTGGAAATATCTATCAGTATAACCCTGCCTTGCTCACAGTCTCGCTTTTGCAGCCTTCATGAGTGCTTCCCATTAAAATATGCCTTACCATATACCAAAGAGGACAATATATTTCTACAATCAAAGCCATTTTAGGAAGTCCCTTATGAATTCCCAGACTCGTACCCATGTATTTTTTTTTTTAAGGGATTTCTTCCCTTCCATCATGGACAGAAAATGGCTTTCAGTGTGGAGCCTTGGTGATATGCAGTGGTACCTGTTGATGACTGAGAAAGCATGGGGCCCAGCCTCTAGTTAGCATTAAAGAAATGAAGAACAGGTGATCAGGGTGTGACTCCACCTGAGAGAGGAGAGGCCTCCCCCTGGTTCCTGGGAGGCACTGCTTCAGGAAGGAGGAAGGAGAAGTAAGAAGTCTTGACTGATGGCTGCACTCTGGGTTTTGGAAAATAGTGAAGGGAGAAGAGGGGTACACTGGACTCCAGAAGCACAAGCCCAAATTTGTTCAGAAGTTCTACACTACACTGCACATTCTTGCTGCCTGTGTGTGGATTAATCTCTTCATGGTGTTGTCTAGTCCTCTTAGGTGGAGGCAGTTAGGAGGAAGTTGGCTCACTAGACAAATCCCCATTATCTCTTTTGAGGAGCAGGACAGCAGAGCCAATTGGGAAACATTTCATCGAGATGGAAAGGGAACTGTGCCAAGCTTGGTACAAGGACAGTGGGTTGGGCCTTAGTCAACTCTACAGAGCACAGGTTTTGTCCCTCCAGAACTCCTCCAACTCAGTCCCCATGAAATACTGATTGAGTGTTGTGTCAAAGGAGACAGTGAGCCTAATGGAAGCTCTCATCTGTGCTCCTCTCTCTTCCTTCATCCCGCCAATTCTTCAAGGCTTCCCTCAGTTACCAGGGTTTCAGCAATAAGCTGCATAAGCAAGGCTCCAGAAAAGGACAATGCTGACTAGATTCCAGGGGAACCAAGTTTAATATCCGGTGATCTCTGTGGTACACTTGTTTTCCCAGTGAACACCAAACTGGAGTAGGTTCCTCATGTCCATGATGAAAGACGAGAGGAGTTCAGAGCGCACTCCAGCCACAGAGACATAAATGTCCCTGCTCACAGGGAAGCAGGAAGTGAGCAAGCAGGATCCTGTGAGCTCAGGGCAGGTTTGCTCTCATTTTCCCATGGGAGCTTGCAGCATTGTGCTAAGGTCCGCAGATGGGATATAAAACAGTGACATCCACCCCTTCTCATACTGGAGCCTAGAGATGGTCAAAGAGTCTGGGTGTTGAACCTGAAGCCAGAAGACCAGTGTGAGATCCCCAAAAGGTAAGAACTGACAGCATCCTTCAGGAGTTGAGAGGGAGTGCTCAGGTCTTATTGGTGTGAGTCCACCTCGTTATAATATCACACACACTGCCCCCACCCCCACTGTCACCACCTCTTCCAGAGTTTCTGTCCCAAAGCCCTGAATGGTGAGAGGTTGATTCAGGACAGACAGAGTTCATGAACTCAGGAATGAGAACAAGGCACAAACAGACTGGTAAGTCCAGGACCATGGCTCCTGGTGAGTCACAATAAAATAACTGGTCACCCAAGAACTCAAAGGATGATATCTCACCTGGGTGGTGAGGAGCACAGGAGCCAAGCCATGCTAGTGGCACTCCAAGTGCCTCCTGAGCCCAGAGCTGGGCAGGGAAGCCTATGCATGGGTGACTGTTCATAGCAGGCTGACCTGCATTGAGGGTGGGATGGGAAGATGGTTATGCCAATTCATTCACAGGCCTTCTCTGAGCATGGACTGTCTTCCCTGTCTCCTCTCATTTCAGACCGCTTAAGATGGGGTCTTCAATAGTGACCATTCTTCTTGGGATATGGCCAAGGGGTTGTGGCTGGTATGTATGTTTAAAAATAGATCTGTGATGGATTCCTCATGAAAACAGGACCGCTGAGCAGAGTTATTCAAGGGAGAAGTGCTGAGACCAGAAGTCCCCATAACTGTGAGCCAAGATTCCACAGTTTCAAAAAAGTCTAAACAAATGGTCATGAAAACTATGCATAAGTCACTCTCTCACCAATTGGTGCAATTGGCATCTCAGTTAAGGGCAGTTTGGGGCACCTGGAACCTTACCCACAGCTTCTACCCCACACCCTACACCCACTTTGGGTATTTGGCAGAGCCCACAGTCCTCTGCTCAGCACAAACTTAGTGAGCCCTGGACTGAAGATCTGGACACTGGAGCCCCAACAAAGGCTCCCTGCTGTGTCCCTTCTTGTGGCTGCAGCTACCACACAGGCAAACAGAGTTGCAGTGTCTCCCCTTGAACCAGTGCCTGTAGTGTCTCCTCTTGGACCAGTCCCATCAACACAGCCCCTCTCCACCCCTGGAAACAACTCACTCAGCCTTGTAGTACCTGTTGTGCTGAACATAGCAGATGTCAGGCCTCCCTGTCCAGTATGGTAGCCACCAGCAACATGTGATGAGTTATCCCTTGAAATGTATCTAGTGCACTTGAGAAGCTGAGTTTTTATTTTAATCTAACTTTCAATGTAACACATTTTTCGGGTATTGTTTGGAGCATCTTGGCTGTATGAGGAATTTTATTTTTTTAAATGTTGGGAAATGCAAATAAAGACCCAGCATTTCTGATTAAAAAGGATTAAAATTAGTACTCAGTACTTTATGAGATGGCCTTTGAGAGACATCAAAATAAGAAGACTTTTTGAAAAACATGAAAGTGAAATACTCATTAATATCTTTGTGTTGGCTAAGTTCTTCTAAGCTGGGCTAATAGCCAACCAGCAAAGAAAGATTAATAGGAAAACATCAGGGTTTACCACATGTGCAAGGAGGTTTCACAGAGATCTAATAAAAGCATAAACATTTCAAAGACACTGTGGCAGTATAAGATATTTAAAAATATTTTAAAACATTTTTATTGATTTCAGAGAGGAAGGAGAGGGAGAGAAGTAGCAACATCAATAAAAAGAGAGAATCCTTGACCTGCTGCACCATTCTGGGGAAGCAGCCTGAAATCTGGCATGTCCCCTGATGGGATATCCAATGGTGACCTCATGGCTTCATAGGGCAACCCTCAACCACTAAGACAGGACAGATGGACTGTATATGGCATATTTGAATAAAGAAGAAAGCGGGTAATGGGATATTACTTTCCTGAAGTGAGAATGGGAGATTTGCAGGTAGTCGAGGAAGAACAGAAGACGTGTCAGGAAAATTAAGAAACCATATGACACAGGTTATGTAGCTGACAGATATCTGCTTGAATCCTCATGTAGCATTTCATTGAGAATTAAAGGACCAAGACTCGACCACCCTTAAGCTGCTGTGGGGATATTGATTTTTCAGCTGTTAATTAAGAGGCAAAAGTCTCAGAGAGAACCTTTGGACATCCTCAGCTTCCTCCTGCCCAAAAGACTCAGAGAGGGAATGCTGCTTGAGGAAGGTAGTTGCCTTTGCCTTTTTTGAGTGAAACATCATACACAGGAGGGCTTCAGCAGGTGTCTATAGCTAGAATACCCTGCCATCCAATGTAGTATCAATCAGGTGTGGGGGGGAGCTTCCCAGACCCTGTTGGTCCCAGGAGGAATGGTTATACATTCCATAGTGGCTGCTGGGACCGGTGCTGGAGATGGTGGCAGTTCAGCTCACCCAGAACACCTCCTGAGCCCACAGCTGGACAGGGAAGAGGTGGTTTCTGTTAGGCTGGGCCCAGGACCTGGAGAAGAGTGGGAAGGCAGGGAGGGGTGACTCAGGTGAACCTGGAGGGGAGGGAGAGGAGTCAGTCCAGGTAGCCACATAAACTGTCCTTGGGAACTGTCTCTTGGGTCCTGAGTGAGGACAGAAACGGGAATAGAGCCCAGGCCTTGGGAGAGACCTTGCAGGGCTCTGCCTCCTGAGACTCTGACACTTGTACAGGACACCCACGACTGACTCTCTCAACCTCTCAGCCAGCTTCTCAGGTGAGGAGAGATCGCCATGCAAATTTGTTCCTGAGCTCTGAGGATTCTAAGTTCTTTTGTTCCAAGATGGGAGGCTTAGCAACCAGGAGAGCAACCAATGGACACTCAGTTCCAGGCAGGACTGGACCAGGACTGGTGGGGCAGCCTACATCCTGTCCTCTTCCCAAAAAGTTGCTTTGAGGCTGGTAACAGGGCCTGGAGCTGTAGGAGCCCCTCCTGTCAGTGAGTAGCTGGCCTTCAGGTGATTGTACCTCTCTACACACCAGACCTCTCCCCCAATAGTCATACACCTGGCAGGGCCACCAGACCTCTCCCTCAACAGTCACACACCTGGGATGGCCCTACCCTCTTCAAGTCCAGTCTCTCAGTGGCCTGAATCTGGGAGAAAGATGTCTACTTTTCCCTCTGGGCTTCTGGACACTACCCTAAAAGGATTTTCATTAGGTGTGGTACACCCAAATCTGAACTCACATCCTAGGGAATGCACACCAGCCACCCTGAGTGCTCCCAAAGACCTATCACATAGGCTAACTCTGCAATGGACTGGCCATCCAGAGGCCATTGCAAGTGCCTGTTACTAAATCAGGAGGCTATTGTACAGGAGGTGTCATGGAAGCACACGTCAGCCACAGATTCCTTCCTGATTAGCCCACCCTGCTCTTACTCCTGGTTTAATCTGTCTCCTCTCAGTGTCTTCACCAGAAAAAACAACTGACAGCATGAAACTTCAAAGTGTCTTGGCAGGAGTCTGGCTAGAAAATCACCTTCCAGTGATGCATCCTGTGCCCTCTCTGTCACTTATCATCTCCTTTGTACCCTGGTCTCTCTTATGTTCTCATATTGGCCAAGCGCTTTACTCTCCTAGCATTTGTGCAGTCTGTCTCCACACCAGAACAGGATCCTTCCAAGCCCTCCAATGGCCTCTCCTTGCTCAGGTCTCAGGCAGGAGAAGTCTGACTTTGTAAGTTTCCATACAAGCCCCTATGTTTCTTGCCAGAATCACCCATATTTTCTGGTGTATAAAACAACATTTGAAAAGAAAAAAGGTCAACTGAAAGTCGGGGGCAAAAGACCAAAATTACCAAAAATTTCCTGCAGATCTTGACAGCAAAGTATGTCTTTTCTTTGAAGTGGAGGGTAGTCTTACATAGTGAATATAGGCCAAAACCTATGTTTTAACTGTAAAATTAGTGGGTCGTCTTATACGCCGAAAATACGGTAGTTACAAAGAGACAATTGTAGACAATGGTATACTTTGCTTCCAGTGTGTGTTTGTGTGTGTGTTCATTCTATTCCATCCTAAACATTGTGAAGAGAGACTGTGTGTAGCTCTGAGCATGGCATTTGCAGCCACCATAGGGCAAATACATGCCAAAAGCATCTAGAAGAGAGGAGGGAGGGTAGGCTGAACCTCTAGTTCCCAGGTGAAGCAATTGAGGGTTTTGGTGTGGTTGTTGTTTTCTATCTGCTCTGCTCTTGGTGACAGTCCCAGAACCACTGGGGATGAGTGCAGTGGCCTCATTTGTACTCATCCATTCATCCAAACCTAAAACTCTGCTAGTCCATAGGCATGGGGAACTTCTGGAGGAATTACAGACAAAGGCAGCCTCACCACCCTGCCCGTTACTCTCAGACCCATGACCTCCACACACCCTATGGTAATGAGAGGCAGGACTACCTGCATGGCAGGGACACAGTGCCCAGTGCCACTATCCCTCCCAGGAAATGTCTCACAGTTTGAGGAGTCTGAGTATTCCCCAGGCCTGAGTGAGGAAGTGAAAGGGACACAATGTGTCTGAGGCTGCCTGTCACTACTTGATCCAAAATAAGCAGAGACAGAGTTCAATCACAGGTTAGTGTCTACCCTAACAATGCAGTCAGTGGTCACTCACCCTGACAATGCTACTCTGACCCCCTGGGGAGAAGATAGCTACCTTTAGCTGCCAGCTACAAGTGTAACAGGGAGAGGGGAGGGGAGGGCCTGCAGTTAGCCATCAGGAGTGCAAACTCTAAAACATGGTAGCTAATCTTCTATCACCCTAGCAACAGCTCAGCCCTTCCTGGGAAGAAGGAATGGTGGGTGAGCTTTCCTGAGAAAGACCTCAGTTGGACCTCCCACAACCCAGGGTCAAAGCATGCCCTGTCCTTTTCTGTTTCCAAAATGCAATCCCTTTCTGAGTAATGGGCCCATGGAGGCAGCTTATGTTTTTATACAGCCTGGTTGATCTTCCAGGGTCCTAGGGCCTCTTATTCATAGTCTGCTAGGTGAGTAATGATTAAACAACTGTGGCTCTATTCTTCTTACCTGCCCTTCCCCCCTGTCAGAAGCTCATTTCAAAAGACCCCAGGGAGATGCCTCAGGCCAGATTGAATGACAGGTATCAGCCCCCTAAAGGAGCAAACCCAGAAAAGAGCCCAGGTTCAGGTTAATCTGAGGGCAGCTGTGCCAGAGGCTGTGCACCAAGGGTGGCGAGTGAGAGATAAGCCCTAGGTCCAGCCCTGTTTCTCCCTCCCAGGTCTCCTCAGCTTTGCTGGCCTGCTCCCTCCTCAGGAGCCTCTCTTTCTGTTTTCAGGCCCAGTTACCACTCCACCCAAAGGCATTTGTTGGGGAGAAGAAGGCCAGGGGGAGGTGAGCAGAGGAAAGGGGGGGCCGGGGGCTCCCGACAGGGTTCTGGTAACCCAAACCCCAGGGGAAGATGAGGAGAGCAGCTGTGGAGAGAGAATTGCATGTGGCCAGCTCTCCTCTGCCCAGGGGGCTACCACAATGTCCCAGGGGCCAGACAGGAGGGACAGTGGACTAGCCGGGGGCAGGGAGCAGTTTTCTAGACACAGGGCTATGGTGGGGTGGGAGAGGGGTCCAAGTCTCGCTCAGGGACCCCGGGAGGTGAGTGGCAGCCCAAACCTCAGAGGGAAAGGGGCCGAGGGCTCCAGGGAAACACAGACATGGGCTGGCGCGTGGGAGGTAAGCTGGGGGCCTGGGCCTCCTGTTTCTCCCTCCCAGTGAGTCCACTCCACCCACCCTCAAACCGGAAGCACTGGGTCCCCTACACAGCCACCCACCAGTTCCGGTTACCTTTCTTGCAGGTGGTGTGTGGGCCCCAGCGCCCCCCTCGTGGGCCCCAGTCCCTCCAGACCCCGCTGGTGATCTTGGCATCTCATGAGGTTCCCTCCTAAGGACCCAGCGCAGCTCCAGGAAGCTTGCCAGGCGGCCAGGGCTTCTTTCCCTCCAGCCGCTGTGCTGTGCAGACCAGGTGGTGAGGAGCACGGCCTGTGGAAAGGTAAGTCCACACTCTGGTTCTTGCTTTCTCAAAGGGGTGAACTGGAGCTGGTCATGGTATTCCACAGCCCCTCCCCCGCGGGCATTTTCCCTCTGAAAATGAGGTCCCCGGGGTTGGAGTGAAGGCCTGAGGGCACAACCTGGCTCTTTCCCTGAGGCCAGGCCCTGCGGCGCAAACACGGCAGCGCTCACTGCAGAGATGGACAGGCAACAATCCACGGAGGTGATGCCCCTGCTTCTCTGTTTCTGCATCCATTTTTGTTCATCAGTCCCTGTTTATTATAACCCACAACTGAGTGAGATCATGTGCTAGTTATCTTTTTCTGACTGACTGACTTCGCTCAGCATAAAGCTCCTCAGCCCCATCCATGCTGTTGAAATGGTAAGATGCCCTTCCTTTTCATGGCAGCATAGTCCTCCAGTGTACAGATGCACCACAGGTTTTTAATGCGTTTGCTATGGTGAACTGTGCTGCTGTGAACATAGGGGGCATATATTTTGGTGCGACAGTCCCGATTTTTAACAATGTGTCCTGCGTCCCGAGCTGTTTTAAGAGTCCCAGAAAGATTCTTTCCCAAAATCGGGATTAAAAACAACAACAACAACAACAACAACAACAAAAAAAAACCGTCAGGGGACGCAGGACAAATTGTTAAAAATCACAACTGTCCCACCAAAAGCGGGATGTCTGGTCCCCTTAGCATTTATCCTTTCTGATTGGTGTTTCTAGGTTCTGGGGAATAAAAGTGGATTACTGGATCAGATGGGAGTTTCATTTTTATTCTTTTGACTAAAAGTACTGATTTCCACAGTGGCTGCACCAGTGTGCTTTCTCACCAACAATGCGCAAGGGTTCCTTTCTCTCTCCATCCTAGCCATTTGTTGATTTGCTGATGATAGCCATTCTGACTGGTGTGAGATGATACCAAATTGTCGTTTTGATTCGCATCTCTCAGATAATTAGTGATTTTGAGCGTGCTTTCAGATGTTTGTTGGCCTTCTGTCTTCTTTTGAAAAAACTCTAAAAGACTCATTACCCATTTTTATTGAATCATCTTTTATTAAGTTGTATAAATTCCTAGATGTTGAATATTAAACGTTTATCAGTGATAACATTTGCAAATATGATCTCCCATACATTGGGTTTTAGTGTTGTTTTGTTGATGGTTCCTTTTGCTGTGCAAAGCTTTTTATTTTGATGTTGTGTTTATTTTCTCTTTAGCTCCCATTGCCCTAGGAATAGTATAATAGAAGAAGTACTTTCGGTGTCTGTCTGAGATTTTGTTGCCTGTGGATTCCTCTAGTGTTTTATGGTTTCCTGTCTTATGTTTAAGTCCAGTATCTACTTTGAATTTATTTTTTGTATGGTGTAAGTTTGTGGTGTAGTTTCATTTTTTTTTTTTTTTTGCATGTAACTTTCCAATATACCCAACACCTTTTATTGAATAAACTGTTTTGGTTTTACTGTATGTGCATGCCTCCTTTGTCAAATATTAATTGAGCATAGTGGTTTGGGTCACTATCTGGATTCTCTATTCTATTCCGTTGGCCTATATGTCTGTTTTTGTCCCAGTACCAGGCTATTTAGAGAACAATGGCTTTGTAATATAGCTTGAAATCTGGTAGTGAGTTTCCACCTACTGTATACTTCTTTCTCAGGATTGCTGCAGCTATTCCTGGTATTTATTTATTTATTTATTTATTTATTTATTGATTTATTCATTTATTTTTAATTCCAGAGGAATTTTATTCCAAGACCTCTCTAGGTCTCTGAAATATGCGATTGGTATTTTAATGGGGAGAGCTTTGAATCTCTAAATTGCTTTTGGTAGTATGGGCATTTTAATGATGTTTTTTTTCTACCAATACATGAACATGGTATGTCCTTCCATCTGTTTATGTCTTCCTCTATCTCTTTTTTTTCAGTGTCCTGTAGTTTTCTGTGTATAATTCTTTTACCTATTTAGTTCAGTTTATTCCTAGGGATGTTAATTTTAGTGTGTGATGGAAATGGGATTGCTTTTTTTTAGTCTTTCTTTCTGTAAGTACACTATTTGTGTATAGAACTGCCTTTGATGTATTGGCATTAATTTTGAAATCTGCTACATTGTTGAATTCATTTATTAAGCCTATTAGCTTTTTGATGGAGTTGTCTTTTGTTTTTCTTTATGTACAATATCATGTTATCTGCAAATAGGGAGAGCTTTACTTCTTCTTTTCCAACTTCAGTGCCTTTTATTTCTTTTTCTTGTCTAATTGCTATGGCTAAAACTTCCAATACTATGTCAAACAGGAGTGGTGAGAATGGACATCCCTGTCTTGTTCCTGTTCTTAGGGGAAATGATTCTATTTTTTGTCCATTGAGTATGCTGTTAACTGTGGGTTTATCATGTACTAGAGGCCCCATGCACGAAATTTGTGCAAGGGGGATGGGAGTGTCCCTCCATCAGCCCAGCTTTCACCTTCTCCAATCTGGGACCCCTCGAGGGATGCCGGACTGTGGGATCGAGCCTAAATGGGCTGTCTGACATCCCTCTCACATTCCAGAAAACTACTGGCTTCCAACCACTCATCTGCCTACCTTCCTGATTGCCCCTAAGCACTTCTCCTGAAAGCTTGATCACCCCCTCACCACTCCTCTGCCAGGTTGATTGATGTGTAAATGGTTCCCTGCCAGCTTTTTGACCCCACCTCCCCTCCTCTGCCAGCCTGGTCACCCCTGACTGCCTTTTCTTGCAGGCTGATAGCCCCCAACAGTATTCCCTTTCAGGCCTGCACCCTCCCAAATGCCCTCTTCTGCTGACCATCTTGTGGTGCCCATCTTGTGTGTTGGAGTAGTGGTTAATCTGTATATCACTCTTTTATTAGGTAGGATAGAGGCCTAGTGCACAGATATGGGCCAGCTTGTTTGCCCTGAAGGATGTCCTGGATTAGGGTAGGGATTTTTTGGGGGTGTCAGGCAGCCGGGGTGAGGGGCCTGTGGTGGTTTGCAGACCGGCCACATCCCCTGGCGACCCAAATGGAGGTATTATTATCTTCTACCATTGTAACTTTGTAGCCTGGAGTGGAGCCAAGCTTTCTGGTTGCTTTGTGTTGACAGCTGTTTCTGTTGGGATTTATTTATCTTCTAAAATGGAAATTTGGTAGTCTGGTGCGAAGGCCAGGAGCAGCCAGGGTATGCAGAAAGTTTGGCTTCCTCCATTGTCGGGAAAAACCAAGCCTTCCTCCTGCTTTCTCTGTGGCTGTAGTTGTCTTGGTTCAATTTATTTGTATATTCGCTCCTGATTGCCCACTGGGTGTGGTTGATGGGCTTGTCTTTTGGGTATAGAGGAGTGTAGGTTAAGTTGCATTTTATTTTCTTATTAGATAGGATAGCTTTTATTATGTTGAGGTATGTTCCTTTTATTTCCATCTTTTTGAGAGATTTTATCAAGAAAGTGTGTTTAATTTTGTCAAATGCTTTTTCTGCATTGATATAACTATGTGATTTTTCTGTCTCAGTTTGTTTATGTGATGTGTCATGTTAATTGATTTGTGGATATTTTTCTGTCTTTGCATGCTGATATAAATCCTACTTGTCCTTGGTATATGCTCTTTCTGATGTACCACTGGATCTGATTTGCAAGAATTTGTTGAGAATTTTGGCATGTTTGTTTCTTCCTTTTAAACCTTTTGGATTAGTCTGAGGGGGATAGGTTTTAGTTCTTCCTTGAATATTTGGTATGTCTCCCCTGTTAAGCCATCTGGCCATATACTTTTGTTTGAAGGAAGCATTTGATGACTACTTCAATTTCTTCCATAGTTATTGGTCTACTGAGATGTTTACATTCTTCCTGATTGAATTTTGGAAAGTTGTATTTTTCTAGGAATATGTCCATTTCCTCCAAGTTGTCCAGTTTGTTGACTAGATTTGTTCATAGTATTTTTTTTTAAATTCTTGTATTTTGGTGGTGTTTGCTCTTTTTCCCCCCCTTTCATTCCTGATTTTGTTTATTTGGGTCCTCTCCCTTTGCTTCTTGGTGAGCCTCACTAGGGGTTCATTAATCTTGTTTATCCTTTCAAGAATAAGCTCTTGTTCTCTGTATTACTTATCTCTTCTCTGATCTTTATTATTTCCTTCCTTCTGCTTACACTGGGCTTTTTTATTGCTCTCTTTCTAACTTTTTGAGTTGTAGGTGTAGCTGATTTATTTCAAGGGTTTCTTGTTTTTTGCAGTAGGCTTGAGAGGTATGAACTTTCCTCTCAAGACTGCTTTCGCTGTATTCCATGGATTTGGATTTTGTGTTTTCATTGTTGTTTGTTCTCATGCTGTTTTCTTTTGTTTTTTTGTTTGTTTTTTAATTTCTTCTCTGATATCTCTGATAACCCATTCATTGCTTTATTACATGCTGTTTAGTCTCCATATGTTTGGTTTTTTGGTTGTTTATATTGTAGTTGATTTCTAGTTTTATGCCACTGAGATCAAAGAAGATGCTTGATATGCATTCCCTCTTCTTAAATTTTAATAGTCTTTGCCTGGGACCCAATATCTGGTCTGTCTTTGAAAATGATCCATGTGCACTTGATTAGAATGTATATTCTGTGGCTTTGGGGTGAAATGTTCTGAAAATGTCAATTAATTCCATCTGACCTAGTGAATCATTTAGGATTGATGTTTCTTTGATGTTTTTCTGTTTAAAGAATATGTTCCACGGTGATAGTGGGGTATTATAATCTCCTACTCTTATTGTATTGCTGTCAATCTCACCTTTGATATCCTCCAGGAGTTTTATATATATCTGAGAGCTTCTGTATTAGTTATGTATATGTTTACTAGAGTTATTTTTCCTTGTTGGATTGCTCCCTTTAGTATTATGAAATGGCCTTCCTCATGTCTTTTTATATCCTTCACTTTGATATCATATTTGTCAGATATAAGTATTGCTACCCCATTGTTTTTTTTGTTGTTTCTTTGTTTCTATTTTTTTTTTTTCCATTTTCATTCACCTGATAAAATTTTCTATTTTTTCACTTTCAGGCTGTGTGCATCTTTTTTTCTGAGGTGGGTTTCTTGGAGACAGCAAGTATATGAGTTATGTGTTCTTATCCAATCTGTTACCCTTTTTCTTTTGGTTGGTGCATTTAATCCATTTACATTTAGTTTATTATTGATAAGTATTTGTTTATCATCATTTTTATTCTTTATTCCTGTGTTCCTTCTTCACTTCTGGTATCTCTTCTTTTATTTCTTTTCTTTTTCCCTTTCATCTTTCCTCCTTTCTTTCTATTTTTTTTTTTCAACAGGGCCTTTAGCATTTCTTGCATTACTGGTTTGGTGGTAATCAACTCTTTTAATCCTTTTTTCTCTTTGAAGCTCCTGATTTCACCTCCAATTTTGATTGATAGCCTTGCTGGGTACAGTAAACTTGGATTCAGACCTTCCTTTGCATGAATTGTTTTTCTGTTGAGGAAGCAGTTGCTAGTCTGAAGGGGTTTTTTTTGTAGGTAACTTTCTGTGTCTGTACTGCTTTAAGATTTTCACTTTGTGGAAGATGTTAGCCAATTTAAATATAATGTGCCTTGGGGTTGTTTTTTTGGGGTTCATTTTGCTTTGGACTCTGTGAGCTTCTTGGATTTTTGTGGTTTTTTTCTTCCCTATATCAGGGAAATATTGTGTCATTTTTTTTCCTTCAAACTTGTTTTCAGTTCATTGCTGATTTCGCACTCCAATTAGAAACTCTATTTTGCATATTTTGTTTTCTTACTTGATGTAACAAAGGACTTTACTCCAGCTTTTAAATTTTTTTATGGCTCTCCTCCTGCTTTTTAATTTTTTTTTTCTAGAAGCTTCTCTACATAGATATTTTTCCTCCTCATCTTATAGCTCATTGATGTGGTCTTCTGCTTCTTTAAGTCTACTCTTGACGCTTTCTATTCTTTATAGCACCAATTTCATTTTTTCTTGGTTATTCTTCATTTACTCTTGGTTCTTACACATACTTTCAAATTTGTCTTCCATTCTTTTCAACCACCTTTTGACCATTTTTTTTTTTGAATTTTTCTCTGACAGGTTGCTCGCTTTAATTTTACTTCCTTTTCTGGGGATGCCTGTTTTTCTTTCACATGTGGGCTGTTTCTTTGGCTTCCCTGTATCTCACTTCTCCAAGTGTCTGTTTATGTAGTTCCTCTCTTCTGTATTGATTTAAAGGCACAAAATACAACACAACCAGTTAGAATGCGCACGGCATTCAATAGACATGTATTCATGAATTAATAACCCCAAATAAAGGTGGCCACGAGGGAAATGTGAATTGTAGAATAACTGAGAATAAAGAAGAAAAAAAAGAGCGCAAAAATGAAATTTAGAAAAAGAACAAAGAAAATAAAGATAATAATAAAGAAGAGGAGAACAAACTTCATATTAATATATGTAATAGAACAATCACTCATACCAACAAAAATCAGCAACAATTACCTGGAGCTGAATGCAAACTAGAAACAAAAACTAATATTTATAGGGCGAGGGAAAATAAAAAGGAAAAAAAAAAAGCACCACAAACATAAACAAAAAGGAATAAGCAAAACAATCTCACAAACAAGCATAAACATGATATAATAAACAATCAAGCAAACAACAACAAAGAGAGGAAAGTTACTGGGTAGTAAAGAAATAGAAGAGAGGTGTGTATGTACTTGCAGCAGAGGATTGGAATATAAGTAGTGTGAAATTTTAAGAGTGAAAAAAGTGAAAGGGAAAATCTAAGGCTGCAACAGGTATGAGAAAAAGGACAACAAAAGGGGAAAATGAGGAAGAGAGTATTGGCACAAAGGGAAAGTTCAAAGAGTAAAACAATGCTAATGGAAAGATGAAAATAGAATGTAGAATACTAATCTCAAATTAAATAGAGAAAATAAAATGACAGTTTAAAAAAAAGCATAAAAGTAGTAGTAATAATATTGATGGAAAATTTTAATAATTAAAAAGATAAAATCAAGTGAGGAAAAAAGAAAATAGTTTCTTATGTAACATATTTTTAAAAAATTAGAATGTGCAGTAGAAGGAAGATGGTGGAAGAATAGATGGGCGGTTTCTGAGCCCTCTCCTGAAGCAGAAAGAGAGAGCAACTGATGGTCTTGAGCTGTGAGTGTTTATTAGCAAGCTGGGAGACAGCGAACACCAGAAGAAACTGCTGGGGGGCTGCTGACAGAGGTACCCCTCACAGGGAAGCACCCACGTGGGCTGCGTCCCTGCCCGGAGCTACCTGCCGGCTTGGATAGGGAAACCTCGCCATCTTGAGAGGAAGATAGGATTGTGTCAGAGGCCTGAATATCAACAGCCGCAGCGACCAACAAGCAACTGTGACCCCCAGAACGGGGATCCCAGGCGGCGCGAACACCTGGCCCCACAGGAGTGCCACACTGTTCGGCGAAAAGGTCAGATTCCGCGGGGAGAGGGTGGAGAGCACTCGCGGCGAAAACAAAGCCTGCGCAAGCAGAGCGCGCGGAAGCTGGAGGACAAGGGCGGCGATTACAAGTAGAAGCCCCAGCTGTTGGGCGAGTGTCACCCGTGAAAGTGGACGGGGCTCCTAACAGGGGAGATATCTAAAGAGCAACACATTTGGATCTGGCACGGAGGGGTATCGGAGAGTTGCAGGACATTGCAGTTGCTCAGGCCTACTCCCTCCCCCGCTTTGTAGTTCCTGCTTCAGGGAGGACTGAAAAAAAAAGAAAAAAAAAAAAAAAAAAGCTGGAGAGGCTCTAGAGTCTGGGAAGTCAACCTAGAAACACTGCCCCCAGAGGCTAATTCACAAATTGACTCTAGTGTAATAAAAACAAAGCAAAACCTGCCTAAAAATCAGGACTGGATCATAACAATAGAGGAAGCGAATGACCTTCATTACTGCAAATTTTATTTAAATTTTTAAAATTTTATCACTTTTTTTAATTTTTTAATTTTTGTTTTTTATTTTTGTTTTCATTATTTGAAACGTTTACTCAAGAAACTATTTTTTTTTCTTTTTCCTCACTTGACTTTATCTTTATAATTACTACATTGTACTACTACAAGTTACCTTTTTCATCTTATTTTTTTTGTTTATTTTTATTATTTTTATTTCATTTGATTATATATATATTTTTTTTTTATTTCAGGATTACTGTTCCACAGGTTTTATCTATCTTTCCTTCTCCAACGCTTTATTCTATCTCAACCTATCCTTTATGCCTTCACCCTCTTTCCGATATTTTCCTTTGGTACCCCGTTTATCTTAACCCTTTCCTGCTCTAGATTTTCCCCATTCCTTCTGTCTACCCCCTCCTAAAATTTCACCCTACTTCTATATATCTAATCTCCAACTACTTGCTCCGAGCCCATTCACACCTCCCTTGCGGTTGTCCTAAAAACAAAACAAAACAAAAGTCTTTCTCTCTAACACTTTGAAGTTGTATGTTGAATGTTAACTATACTGAAGTTGTATGCTTTTGTTTATAAGATTGATTTGATATGCTTTTTGTTTGATTGTATGTTTTTGCTAGCTGGGTTCTAGTCACCCTTATTGGTGGTTATTAATATTTCAAACACATCCCGATTCAGTCCCCTGTGTGTTGTACCTGGTTGTGTTGTATTTGGTGCCTTTAAATCAAAGCAGGAGAGAGAGAACTACACAACCAGACATCCTAGATCATGGGGAGACCAAGACACAGCCCGCATATGAAAGAAAAGCAGGCCTCACCAGAAAAGGAAGTAAATGAGATAGAGGGAAGCAACCTACCAGAGCAAGAATTCAGAGTAATGATCATAAGATGGCTAAAAAGAATGGAAGACAAATTTGACAATATGAGTAAGAACCAAGAGGAAATGAAGAAGAACCAAGAAGAAATGAAAAATGACATCGCTACTGTAAAGAACTCAATAGAAAGCATCAAGAGTAGATTAGAAGAAGCAGAGGACCGCATCAGTGAGCTAGAAGACAAGATGGAAAAAAATTCCCAATTAGAACAGCTTCTGGAAAAAAAAATTAAAAAACAGGAGGAAAGTCTAAGGGAACTCTGGGACAATACAAAACAAAACAATATTAGAGTAATAGGGGTTCCAGAAGGAAAGGGAATTGGGGAAGACATGGAAAACGTATTTCAAGAAATAATGACAGAAAACTTTCCTGAGATAGAGAAGAAAAAACCCAAACAAATCCAAGATGCTCGCAGAGTCCCAAGCAAATTGAACCCCAGAAAATCAACCCCTAGACACATTATAATTAAGCTGGCAAACACCTACGACAAAAAAAGAATTTTAAAAGCAGCCAGAGACAGACAGAAAGTTACATATAAAGAAACCCCCATCAGACTAGCAACTGATTTCTCCACAGAAACTTATCAGGCCAGAAGGAAATGGGATGAAATATACAAAGTCATGCAAAGGAAGGGTCTGAATCCAAGAATACTGTAACCAGCAAGGCTATCAATCAAAATTGAAGGGGAAATCAGGAGCTTCACAGACAAAAACAGACTAAGGGAATTTATCTCCACCAAACCAGCAATGCAAGAAATGCTAACGGGTCTACTGTAAAATTAAAGAAATAGAAAGCAAAGAAGGAACACAGGGGTATAGAATAAAAATGGCGTCAAATAAGTATCTATCTTTTATAACTTTAAATGTAAATGGACTAAATGCTCCAATCAAAAGACATAGGGTAACGGATTGGATAAGAAAACAAGACCCATATATCTGTTGTCTACAAGAAACCAACCTCAGAAAAAAAGATGCACACAGACTGAGGGTGAAGGGATGGAAAAAGGTTTTCCAGGCAAATGGAAATGAAAAAAAAGCTGGGGTAGCAATACTTATATATGACAAGTTAGATCTCAGAGTGAAGGACATAACAAGAGATAATGAAGGCCACTTCATAATACTAAAGGGAGCAATCCAACAAGAAGAAATAACCCTGGTAAATATATATGCACCCAATATGGGAGCACCCCAATATATAAAAAAACTGCTGGAGGACATTAAGGGAGATATTAATAGCAATACAATCATAGTAGGAGATCTTAATACCCCACTGTCAACCTTTGACAAGTCATCTAAACAAAAAATCAGCAAAGAAATATCAATCCTAAATGACTCGCTAGACCAGATGGAATTAATCGACATCTTCAGAACATTCCACCCCAAAGCCACAGAATATACATTCTTCTCAAGCGCACATGGGACATTCTCAAAGATAGACCACATTTTGGGACATAGGCAAAGTCTCTTCAAATTCAAGAAGATAGAAATCATATCAAGCATCTTCTCAGATCATAGTGGCATAAAACTGGAAATTAACTACAACGAAAAAAATCCAAAGAAATCAAACACATGGAGATTAAACAGCATGCTATTAAACAAGGACTGGGTTACCAGAGAAATCAAGGAAGAAATTAAAAACATCCTGGAAACAAATGACAATGAAAACACAACTATCCAAAATCTATGGGACACAGCAAAAGCAGTTTTGAGAGGGAAGTTCATATCCCTCCAAGCCTATTGCAAAAAACTAGAATAAAGGGTAACAAATGATCTAACTCTACAACTCAAAGAGTTAGAAAAAGAGCAACAAGAAAAGCCCAGTGTAAGCAGAAGGAAGGAAATAACAAAAATCACAGCACAGATAAACGACATAGAGACCAAAGAAACAATACGTAAGATCAACAAAACCAAGAGCTGGTTCTTTGAAAGAATAAACAAGATAGATGGACCCCTAGCCAGGCTAACCAAGAAACAAAGAGACAGGACCCAAATAAACAAAATCAGAAACGAAAGAGGTGAAATAACAACAGATCCCGCCGAAATACAAATGATTGTTACAAAATACTACGAACAGCTCTATTCCAATAAACTGAACAACCTGGAGGAAATGGATATATTCCTAGAAAAATACAACCTTCCAAAACTCAATCAGGAAGAATCTAAAAATCTAAATAGACCAGTGACTTGGGAAGAAATTGAAACAGTCATCAAAAAACTTCCAGCAAACAAAAGCCCAGGGCCAGATGGCTTCACAGGAGAGTTTTACCAAACATTTAAGGAAGAACTAAAACCTATCCTCCTCAGATTATTCCAAAAAATCCAAGAGGAAGGAACACTTCCAAACTCCTTCTATGAAGCCAGCATCACCCTAATACCAAAACCAGATAAAGACAACTCAATGAAAGAGAATTACAGGCCAATATCCCTCATGAACATAGATGCCAAAATCCTCAACAAAATTCTAGCAAATCGGCTCCAGCAGAGCATCACAAAGATCATACACCATGACCAAGTAGGATTTATTCCAGGAATGCAAGGATGGTACAATATCCGCAAATCAATAAATGTGATACATCACATAAACAAGTTGAAAGATAAAAATCATATAGTCATATCAATTGATGCAGAAAAAGCATTTGATAAAATCCAACACCCTTTCCTGATAAAAACTCTGAACAAGGTGGGAGTACAAGGATCATACCTCAACATAATAAAAGCTGTATATGATAAACCCACAGCCAACATCATACTCAATGGGCAAAAACTAAAACCATTCCTTCTAAGAACAGGAACAAGACAGGGATGCCCACTTTCGCCACTCCTGTTTGACATAGTACTGGAAGTACTAGCCATTGCAATTAGACAAGAGGAGGAAATAAAAGGCATCCAAATTGGAAAAGAAGAAGTAAAGCTATCCTTATTTGCAGACGACATGATATTGTACATAAAAAACCCAAAAGACTCCATTAAAAAACTAATTGGCTTAATAAGTGAATTTGGCAATGTAGCAGGATACAAAATTAACGCCAAGAAATCTATGGCATTTCTATACACCAACAGCGAATTTATAGAAACAGAGACTAAAAAAGCAATTCCATTTACCATTGCACCAAAAAAATTAAGATACCTAGGAATAAATTTAACTAAGGAAGTAAAGGACCTATATGTGGAAAACTACACAACACTGAAAAAAGAGATAGAGGAAGATGTAAACAGATGGAAGAACAGACCATGTTCATGGATTGGTAGAATCAACATCATCAAAATGTCCATACTTCCTAAAGCAATCTATAGGTTCAATGCACTCCCCATTAAAATACCAACGGCATACTTCACTGACATAGAAAGAACTCTCCAAAAGTTCATTTGGAATAATAAAAGACCCCGAATAGCCACAGCAATCCTGAGAAAGAAGAGTAAAGTAGGAGGGATCTCAGTACCAGACTTCAAACTGTATTACAAAGCCACTGTTCTCAAAACAGTCTGGTACTGGCACAAATACAGACATATAGATCAATGGAATTGAATCGAGAACCCAGATATCAACCCAAGTCACTATGCTCAATTAATATTTGACAAAGGAGGCACAAATATACAATGGAGTCAAGACAGTCTCTTCAATAAATGGTGTTGGGAAAATTGGACAGATACATGCAAGAGAATGAAACTGGATCACCAACTTACACCATACACAAAAGTAAACTCAAAATGGATACAGAACTTAAACATCAGACGGGAAACCATAAAAATACTAGAAGCATCCACGGGCAGCAAAATCTCAGACATATGCCAAAAGAACTTCTTCACTGATACTGCCCCTAGGGCAATGGAAGCTAAAGAGAAAATAAACAAATGGGACTACATCAAAATAAAAAGCTTTCTTACAGCAAAAGAAACCATCAACAAAACAACAAGAAAGCCCACGATGTGGGAGAACATATTTGCAAATGTTACCACTGATAAAGGTTTAATCTCCAACATCTACAAACAGCTTATACAACTAAATAAAAGGAAGATGAATGATCCAATTAAAAAATGGGCAATGGACCTAAATAGAATATTTCCAAAAGAAGACAGAAGGAAGGCCAAAAGGCACATGAAAACATGCTCAAAGTCACTAATTATCCGAGAAATGCAAATCAAAACAACAATGCGGTACCATCTCACACCTGTCAGAATGGCCAACATCAATAGATCGACAAACGACATGTGTTGGCGAGGCTGTGGAGAAAAGGGAACTCTTGTGCACTGCTGGTGGGAATGCAGACTGGTGCAACCACTGTGGAGAACAGTGTGGAGTTTCCTCAAAAAACTGAAAATGGGAGCTCCCATTTGACCCAGTAATCCCACTCCTAGGAATATATCCCAAGAAACTAGAAACACCAATCAGAAAGGATATATGCACCCCTATCTATGTTCATAGCAGCACAATCTACAATAGCTAGAATTTGGAAACAGCCTAGGTGCCCATCAGCAGATGATTGGATCAAAAAACTTTGGTACATCTACACAATGGAATACTATGCTGACATAAAAAAGAAGGAATTCTCATCATTTGCAGCAACTTGGATGGAAATGGAGAACATCATGCTGAGTGAAATAAGCTAGTCATTGAAAGAAAAACACCACATGACCTCACTCATTTGTGGATAATAAAGAACATTATAAACTGATGAACCAAAAGATAGATATAGAGACAGTATATCAACAAGCAGACTGTCAAATTACAGCAGGGAGGGGAGGAAGATCTGGGGGAGATAATAGATCAACCGAAGGACTTTTATACATGCACATAAGTACAACCAATGGACATAAAACTCTGGGGAGGGAGGGGATGTGAGGGAGGGAGGGAGAGGGGGCAAAAAAAAAATAAAAAAAAAAATATATATATTAAAAAAAAAAAAAAAAAAGACTGAAGAAAGGACCTCTTTTCCACTATTTCGAATGCTTAATAGCTAATTTCATAACATCACATGTACCATTTTAAGAAAGTGATGATTTAGTGGGAAATTAATGCTTTGCATCTGTATACTGTAAATATAAATGACGATCTGTTTGAAATGTGTAACTTGGATATGCAAAAGATAATAACTCACAATGTTAATATTAAATATTCCTTCAAAAAAAATAAAAAAGAAAAGAAAAAAAATAAAAAATAAAAAATAAAAGAAAAAAAAATAAAAGAAAAAAAAATAATAATAAAAAAAAACTTCTTAGTGATCCAAAGCATCCCAGTCTAGCCTCTTCTGTTACTTCTGTGCACCTTCCTGTTTTGCTGTCCTAAGTATATTTTTTGCTGCAGCCAGTAAATCTTACTTTGCTATAAAAAAAAAAAAAAATTAGAATGTGCAGTCGTGAAGGCCATTCACTTTCTCTACCTTTCTGTTTGGCACACCTGTTTCCTAGTCAGGACAATATTGAAGTTCCATAAGTTCCACTGCTCCTAGGTGTTGTCATCCAGTCCTGAGTTTTAAACAGGCAGTGCATCTCTGTTTCTTGTGCTAATTTCTTTGTGTTTACACAGGAGTCTAATTGTAATTCAGCATCTGGATGGCAGTGTTTCTGGATTGACCTCAGGGTCTATAGGTTCTCTTTAGCTGGTGTGTAGAATTTGTTTTCCCTGTAGCACTTAATACTTGTTTGTGGGAATGGGTTGCCCAAGAGCTGGTTCTCTGATGGTTATTCCCAGGTTCCCGAGCTGGTTGCCCAAGAGCTGGTTCTCTGCTCTGATCCCCAGGTTCCAGAAAAACAGATTTCCCCTGCAGTTTCTTTGGGTGCCTCCAATTGGGTGAAGCTATGTAATGCCTTTAGTAATCAGAAGCAGTGATTTAAAGAGGGGGAAACAAAGAGCCAGAGTAAGGGTGCAAACTCCAAGGCTGTATGCAAGTCTGTGCAGTCCTTCTTTCCCCCTAGGGTCTAAGCAGCTGTCACACTTTCAAAATATTTAGGCTGTTCTTTTCTGTCCAGATGTAAATGGGTTGCTTTTCAGAGTTCCTGCTGGTAGCAGCTGTGAGGGCCCACTTCCACATTCAGGGATCATGCCAGCCCAAGGGCCACGGATTTTTCTAGGTGGAGACTTCCCTAGGTTCTCTAGCTCCCATGGTTCACGAGTTTCTCTCTCCTACCAGGATCATGAGCCTCATCTTATCCCAGGCGAAATCTGATCTTCTGTGAGGGAGTGTAGAGTTCCTTTCAATCTACATGCTTGCGCCATTTTGGGATCCATATTCTCAGGTTCACAGCTGTTAGGTGGGTGCCATAGTTGTAGATTCTCTGGGCTTTTCACTCTTTCCCATAATATCCACTTTCCCCTTCAAGATGGCATGGTCTCTGCATCCTAGCCAGTCACTCTGGGGGGGAACCCAGCAGCAGAGGGGTCTGTCTGTTCAGGGAAACCCTGTCCAGTAGTCCCCCACAGTCTCCTGAAGTATAACTGTCCCTCAACTCACCAACAATCAGTTTTGTGGGACCACACACTCTCTGTTTTCTCACTCACACACTATCTTTAGTCTGCAGTCCTGACAGCAGCCATCTTCTGTATCTCCTTCAGCATCTTGTAGTTTTATGAGTAGTATTCTTTTACCTCCTTAGTTAAGTTTATTCCTAGGTATCTTAATTTTATGATGCAATGGTAAATGGGCTTGTGTTTGAAATTTCTGTTCTGTAAACATGTGTATAAAAATGTCTAGATTTTATGGTGTTAATTTTGTACGCTGCTACATTTATTGTCTAATAATTATTGGTGTACTCTTCAGGGTTTTCTATGTATAGTATCAAGTCCTCTGCAAATAATGTTTTACTTAATTTTTTTAAAAAAATCATTTTGGGTGCCATGCCATTTATTTCTTTTTCTAATCTGATTAGTGTCAATCACTTCTAGTACTGTGTGGAACAGGAGTGGTGAAAGTAGCATCTTTGTTTTGTTCCTGTTCTCAAGGGAAATGATTTTAGATATTACCCACTGAGTATGAGGTTGTCCATAGGTTTGTCATATAGGATCCTTCTACTCCCACTTTGCTGAGCATGATTATCAGGAAAGAGTGTTGGGCTTGTCAAATAGCTTTTCTGCATGGATGATATCATTATGTGATTTTTGTCTCAGTTTGTTTATGTGAAGTGTCACATTTTTTGACTTGTGGTTATTGTACATGCCTTGCATCTGTAGAATAAATGCTACTTGCTCATGATTTATGATATATCTGATGTAATATTGGATCCGGATTGCTAGAATTTTGCTGTGGGTTTTAGCATCTATGTTCATCTGAGATATAGGTTTGTAATTATTTTTCTTTGTGGTGTCTTTATGTGCTTTTGGTATTAGAATAATGCTATAGTTATAGAAATATCTTAGAAGTATGTCTATCCCTTGCATTTTTTTTAATAGTTGAGACGTATTTATTTTAGTTGTTCTTTGGTATTTCATAAAGTTCCACTGTGAAACCATCTGGTCCAGGGCTTTTGTTTGCTGGACACTTTTTGATTATTATTTGAGTTTCATCAGTAGTTATGGGTCTTTTCATGTTCTTTTTTTCTCCCTGATTGAGTTTTGGAAGCTTGGATTTTCTAGGAATGTGTTCATTTGTCCAGGTTTATCCAGTTTGGTGGATGCATGTCTGCTCAAATGCTGGGTAAAGAGAGCTGAATGTGGGTAAGCCCATCCATGTGGACTTATCCCCAGTTCCTTAAAAGTTTCACAGATGCAGGGCCTGTTCTGGAACACAGGAAGGGCTTCTTCCAGCTCTTTGCTTCCTCTCTGGATACAGAAAAATATCTGGGAAGTTGTTTTCCCTTCTGCAGGTTATAGCATGTCATGTTATCCAAAAGAGCTCAGATGAATTGGGGATATCTCCTGATTTTTGTCATCAGTGAGTGTCTCAGCATCAGGCTCATGAGAGGTTGGCTGACACCCCATGGATGCATAACGAGGGGTCCCAGCCTTGGGAGCACATTTTACGGACTTCTCTCCCACTCAAAAACTAAAGCAAAAAAAAAAAAAAAAAAAAGGTCAGAAGGACAGATGCTTTGGGATCTCAGTAGGAATCATGTGCTCAAAGTCTGCTGTAGCCTGTACATAAGTGAGAGCCAAGATGAAGGCAGGTGGAAGAGGACCATAATGTGGTGAAAACACCCAGAGTCATGTATGGGTGCTGGGAGTTGGCAGGTCCTCTCTCATACTGGGCAGGAAGGACAGCCCTTGATGCAGATATGCTCTTGTCTCCAGTGCCCCGGTTCATGCCCTGGGAAAGCATGCTCTGTCTGGGAAGAGAAATGGTTCTTGCTCAAGAAAAATGCATTTTTCAGCTGAAACTGGTTTGGCCCAGTGGATAGAGTGTCAGCAGACTGAAAGGTCCCTAGTTCAATTCTGGTCAAGGGCATGTACCTTGGTTGCAGACACATCCCAAGTGGAGGGTGTGCAGGATGCAGCTGATCGATGATTCTCTCTCATTTATGTTTCTAACTCCTTATCCCTCTATCTTCCTCTCTGTAACAAGTCAGTAAAATATATTTAAAAAAAACACATTTTCAGCTTTGACTTTGATTTTAGGTCATTCTAAGTGATCCCTCATGCCTCCTTGAATCACTTGGACTCTGGGATCTCATAGAAGCTGCCTGAGCTTGGACTTCTGTAATTTTCCAGGTTCTTCCTGGTGCATGTAATGTCAGTGTTAAAGAGAAATACAGCCCCCATGTGGCACCACTCCTGCTAAAAATCCGGGATACAAATCTATTAATAAATTAACTTCCTGAACTCATTACAGTTTGAACCTCTTCAGAAATCTAATTATCCATTCTGGAAGTTTCTATTGAACAACACTATGGTAATCTGTCAACATGGTCCCTCTCTCTGGAATATGAGAGTTGCTTGGGCATCACATTATAGCGGGTAGAGAAGTTTCTGAATAAAAGTTTCTTTTTCTCTCTTTCTACATCCTTCTCTCTCCCCTTTCTCCTTTCTCCCCTCCCCCTTCTCTTTCTCCCCTGTGTCCCAATTTCTCTGTCTCAATCATTCTGTGCCTGTCTCTCTCAATTTGAAAAGATTCAATGTGTGATTCAGATCAGCATGGGATATCCCAAAATATGGCAGATCTTTAGTACATGTTGAAATCTTTTGAAGGGGAAGGTGTATCTGTACACTGTGCTTAATCCTGAGAGAGGACACTCTTCCCTCACAATCTGAGTATTTTAGGTCCAGGAGGAGCTTTTTGAAGCAAATTCTCGTGGGGTTGTTCCCTGGGGTTGAGCAAACATTAGTTATCCATACAAACTTTGGCAGTCATGTTTAGGCCAGGTCCCTTGAACTTGCCTGGGCCTAATCAGCTACCTGTGGAAGGTCAGGATGTGGAAGAGGAGACCTGAGCTAAAGAGAATGCCCTCTGGGAGCAGCTTCTTAATAAGGATACATAGTTTTTTGTTTTTTTATCCCATGAATATTTTTCTCTGGGCCTCAAAGTTCTAAAGAGCCCACAACTCTCACCCCTCAGTGCCTTTCATAACTGGATAAGTCATGTCCCAGAATTTGCTTCGGCAACTCTCATCTAGCTTCTGCACAGGCCACATTTTTACATTTAATTTTCTCAAGCCCTCCTTGGGGAGAAAGAAAGAGGGACAGTCTATTGTTTAGATGTCACTGGGTCTGAGGTGAAACCAGGCCTTGTTGGGCAGAGGCAGGGCAGGTAGGGCGAGCAGAGACTTTTGAGTTTCCAAAAGGCAGAGGACAATATAAGTCAGGGTAAGAAGAGGTCTGATTTCAAAGGGAAAGACACCAGGTGGAAGCATGTCTGCTCAAAGGCTGGGATAAGAGAGCTGAAGGCCCACATAGACAGGAAACCAGGAAAGGAATACTACTACCTCTCTGTTACCTCTCTGGATCCAGGAGAACAGTTGGGATGTTGCCTTTCCTTCTCTACACTGTAGCAAATCATGTTCTCCAAAAGAGCTCAGATGAATTGGGGAAATCCCTGATTTCTGTCTTCAGTGGGTGTCCCAGCATCAGGCTCATGAGAAATTTTCTGACATCTCAGGGATGCATAATGAGGGCTTCCAGCCTTGGGAGCACATTCTAAGGACTACCCTCTCAACTCAAAAACTAAACAAACAAAAAAAAAGGTCAGAAGGGCAAATGCTTTGGGATCTCAGTAGGAATCATGTGCTCAAAGGCTGCTGTGGCCTGTATATAAGTGAGAGCCATGATGAGGGCAGGAGGAAGGGGTCCAGGATGTGGTGAAAACATCCCCAGATCCATGTGTGGGTGCTGGGAGTTGGCAGGTCCTCTCCTATACTGGGCAGGAAGGACAGCCCTTGATGCAGATGTGCTCCTGCATCCAGTGCTCCAGCTCATGCCCCGGGAAAACAGGATCTGCATGGGAAGAGGAGAGGTTCTTGCTCTTGAAGAAGACAAGTTCAGCTCAGACTTTGTTTCCTGGTCATTCTAAGTGGTCCCTCCTGCCTCCTTATAACTTCTGGACACTGGGATCTCATAGAAGCTGCCTGAGCTTGGGCTCCTTCAATTTTCCAGGTTCTTTCTAGTGCATGCACTGTCAGTGTTAAAGAGAAATGCAGCCCCCTAGTTGGCACCATTCCTACTAAAAGCCCAGGAACAAGTCTAGATTAACTTCCTGAATTCATTACAATTTGAAACTCTTCAAGAAATTTAATCAAACATTCTGTAATTTCTGGTGAACACCACTGTGGTAATGTCACATGGTCTCTCTCCCTGGAATAAGAGAGATGTTTAGGCATCACATTGCAGGAGGTAAAGAAGACCATGCAGAAAAGTGGTCTCTCTATTTCTCTGTTTTTCTCTCTCTATCTCTCTCTAGTCTCAATTTCAAAAGATCCAATTTGTGACCAGTGCACCATGGGACATCTTATAATATTGCATAGATTTACCAAATATACCAAATATTAGTACACTTTCAAATCTTTGAAAGGGAAAGTGTATCTCTGCACTATGCTTAATCCTGAGAGAGGACACACTTCCCTCACAATCAGAATGAGAGTTTGAGGCCTAGAAGGAACTTTTTGAAGCCAAATAGCATGTGTTGTTCCCTGGGGTTGAGCAAACATAACTGCCAAAGAATCCATTCATTCTTTGGCAGTTAGGTTTAGGGCCAGAACCCTGGAACTTGCCTGGACCTAATGTGCTACCTGTGGAAGATCAGGGTGTGAAATAGGAGGCCTGAGCTAAAGAGAATGCCCTCTGTGAGCAGCTCCTTGATAGGGATACTTAGGGCTTTTGGTCCAGGTTTATTTTTCTATGTGCCTCCAAGATTCAAAAGAGCACACGATTCTAGCCTCTCAATATATTTTATAACTGGGTAAGTCATTTCCCAGGTTTCACTAAACGCCTCTCCTCTGGCCTCTGCATAGCCTATATTTTTACATTTAATTTTCTCAAGCCAGTTTGCTGAGCTCATCTGGTTCTTCTGGAGGAAATGGCCTTTTCCTCCACACAGGGGGTGGTGATTGAACCTCCTGCCTGTACTCCCATAAGCGTGGGTTTAAGGGATCCACCCATTTCCTTCTTAACCACCAGCCTTTTCAGTTCTCTAGTTCACCCAGTCAGAGCCTGTGAGTTTCCCAAGGGTGCACTTCGTTTTGGCTCATTTTCTTGGTCTCATTGCAAATTTGTACCCCTCCCTTCTGATCAATTACTGGATGTGATTTTGGCTCTTGCTCCTTACGGAAGGCTTGATCCTCAAAATCTGGAACAACAACTGTCCCTCTGTTTCTCTTTGAATAGGCATGAGTTTGCAGTTGAGGTAACATCACGTGTTAGGGACTGTTTGGTACTCAATGCTTTTGCATTGTAGTCCTTTTTTCTCTTGAGAGGATACCCTGTCTGCCTAATGGTGTATTACCAGGAATACTAGGGAATTTTTATGTGGTACCAACAACCCATCAAATCTACTTCCAGTTTGGTTTCATTTTATTTTCCTATTATGAAAGGACCTAGGATTCATTTGGAGGTGTGCAGAGTGCAAAACCCAATCAGGTAAACTGCCTGGAGAACCAGTACTAAGGTTCAGCTTTCAGTTGGAAGTTGCCATTTCAGCTAGGATGTCAACAGGAAGGTGTGGCCAGATGGGGTATAATGGTTTCTGAGGAGGCTGAGGGACCAGAGGCAAGAGCAGGAGAGACACTGCCCAGGTTTGAACAAACGGCTCTTGCATCATACCCAGACTGGTGAATCATAAACTTAAGGTGGTTCCCCATGTCCCACAGATAATTGTGGTTTATTTCCTCATAAATGAACTGAAGTTGCCTTTGCCAGTAGATGCAGGCTAGACTTAATCCAAAGGTTTTTATTTCTGTTTTGATGTGTACGATTCATAAAGCTTTTCAGGGCAAGTTTCCATGGTGTCTGAAAGTAGAGCATTCCCAAGGAACTTTCTGCAAATCAAAGTGGCAATATCCCTTTTGGATTTTTTGGAGGCCAGGCTATGTGTCTAACAACAGGTCTTAAGGGAGTTCTTTAATAAAAGCCAAGTGATGTTCAGAAAGGGAGGAAGGGAGAAAGAGAGAGAGGAACATCATCCATCAACTGGCTCCTGCCTCCTCTGTATTGCAGTTTGGAATGGAAACTGCAAATGAGCTTTGGGTGCAAGGGGGAATGCCCAACCAACTGAGCAACACTGAAGAGGGCTTGGAGGAGGCTTAGTTGTGGCATGTGAGCCCTCTGTTTTCATGAATAAAGTGGTCATTCTAATATTCATAGAAGGGACACACAATAGATGTACATCTCAAATTAATGGTCATTTTTCTCATCTCTAGCTCCCCCATTCTATGAAAACTTTTGTTCTACTTTTACTCTTTTAAAATATATCAGAAGACACAAGGTATGCATTGTGTGGCTGTTCTTTAATCTTTCCCATCCATTTAATTTGTTGTAGCTTAGCAAGAGATGTGATGGACCAGGGGCTGCTGCCTACTCCAGGGGCTTTCAGTCCTTCAGCAATAATAAGAAAGATTTCTCTGAAAACGGTGGAACCATCTCTCTGGTTTCCCAGTACTGATTGCACAGCATAATTACAGGTAGGCAGTGAGTAGATGTGGGAGGTGTGCAGTGGTCATCTCACCACTCCTTGGTGCCTGATGAGGTACAATATATATACTGCCACCAGCCTAGGATGAGTGGCCCCTAAGGAGAAGATAGGATTGGGGTATGTTGGGACATTCCAGTTGTTGCCAGAGCAGTGTCTTTGGCCCTCAGCTGGTTCCTCTGAAGGGAGAGGTAATGGGGTTGCTCATGCTTCGCCTGACATGGTGCCTTGCTCCTGACAATTTCCCAGAATCTCCTTCAAAGCCATTTCTTCAGGATAAACACTGAGGCTCCACTCAGACTGGACCTGGCATGCCAGAGCCTGCTGAGGGATGAAGCCTCGGCCATTGCTGCAGTGGAGTGGCTGCCTATGGAGCTCTTCCCATCTGTGTTCACAGCAGCCTTGGCTGGGAGGCACAGCAATGTCCTGAAGGTTCTGGTATAGGCTTGGCCCTTCCCCTGCCTCCCTCTGGGGGCCCTGTTGAACCATCAGCAGCCTTACCATGATATCTTGCAGGCTGTGCTCGATGGGCTAGATGCCCTGCTTTCCCAGGAGACTCTACCCCGGTGAGGGGGATTCAGTGGCCTTGTTAGGTCCTGGCGGTCTGAGCAGTTACAGCTGGGATATAGGATTGTATAGGGCCACCGAGAGAGCTCAGGGAGGCCTTGGAGCCACTGCTGGGGTCATTCTGGGAACAGGCTTCAGATATATAGGGCTGATGAAGATGAGAGGGTGACAGGAAGGACATGAAACCCCCTTCCTGGTGGCACTGAAAGGTACCAGAAATGGGGACCACAAAGGATCCCAGTAGTGCAAGGAGCATCTGATTTCTGGAGTAAGGAGTAAAAGTCCCATCAGGTGTCTGGCCCAGCTGTCAAGATTCCCGGACTCATGGCCATGGTCTTATTTCTTGATATCTTAATGTACCCCTATCTACCTCCTATTTTCTTCGCAGACAGTGGAAAATGCAGATGCTGAATTTACAAAAGGGAGCTCATCAGGAGTTCTAGATTGTGTGGGCCGGAACCAGAGCTTATGTGTGCTCACTGCTGGATCCTGAGGCCTCACAGCCGATGAGGAGGAGGGGGAAACTGGACAGCTTAAGAACGGGGCCAAAGCTACCCTTGGCCCCCATGGAGGAGTTAGTAGCCCTTTGCCTCAAGAGAAGTGTCCTTGATGAATCCCTCAGTTACCTTCTTAAGAAAGTCAGCCAGAGGAGAGGTTTGCTGCACCTTTGCTGTAAGAAGCTGAAGGTTTATACTGTGTCAAAGGAAAACATTAACATCCTGGGTATGGTGCAGCTTAACTCTATCCAGGATTTGAAGTTAAATTGTACCTGGAAGCTGTCCACTCTGAGGAAGTTCACTCCTTTCCTGGGCCAGATGGGCAATCTGCGTCGGTTCCTCCTCTCCCATGTCTTTACGTCTTCTCACACCACCTTGGAGCAGGAGGAGCATTGTGTTAGCCTGTTCACCGCTCAGTTCCGCAGGCTTTCCTGCCTCCAGGAGCTGTATTTGGATGATGTCTCCATCCTCAAAGGCCGATTGGACCAGATCCTCAGGTGAGGGATGGTGAGGTTTCTCTGCAGACCAGAGCAAGCCCCTTTTCATTTCATTCTACAGTGACAGGACCTCCTATGTGCCATTCATCAGCAGTGCTTTAGAGCCTGAGTCACTAGAGTGTCCACACAGTCAGTGTCTTGTTCACTCCTCTGTCCCCTTGCATGTTGTCAGTTAACTACTCCCCCATCCAACAGACAAACGTAGGATTTATGAACTAAAAAAGATGCTACTAAAGAGACTTCTTACTTGGAATGTAAGTAATGGGGGGTTTGGGTGAGGTGATGGGAGGTTCGGAATTCTAAGTGGTGTGTAAGGGAAGATTGTGCAATGGAATCTTAAGGATGACAGTGAGTAGAGGATAGCCCATCAGAAGTGAGGTTTCAGGGATTTAGGTCCACACTTACCGATTTGGTGATGGCAGCCTTTCAGTACAAACCTGCTTCTAATCACCTGTTTGCCAAGGCTTGCCAAAGGCTCCTGCTAAGGAATGCCTCATGAATGCAGGATTCTGGATGGAGGAATCATGAAAAGTAATAGGTATTTTGTAGAAGATGCAGCAATCTAAGTTCCTGCAGGATGGCAGCTCCAGCTGGATGATACCCAACCATGTACAGATTAGCCCTTTCTGCAACTATGCCAGTAGCCTTATGGGCTAAGAGATGAGGGTTACAAGAGTCCATGCTGTGGCTCGTAGGAAGCCAAAATGGATGACATGTTGGTTCCTGTCTCCAAAACTAAATTTCACTGGTTGCCTACTGCTTGAGCTCCTTTCTGAGATCCTCTCATCTCTACCTCCCATCATTCATGCTCACAACACCTGTGTGTCTGAGGTTGGGTGTATGGTGACAGATGAACAAATGAAGGGTGTGATGTTTCATGGAGCTGAATCCCTCGCAGAGCAGGTAGGAGATGGAGAAAGGATTCCACTCAAATTGCACTAACTGAATCACACTTTTCACTGTGCAAGGTCCTCGATGTGATCATCATCTGGAAGACCTGACACTAAGGTGACATGGGCCTCTTTGCCTTAAGGCCTGTCTCATGCTCACTTCCCTCTGTCTAACCATTCCACCACCCCCCTCACCTAACTGCTCTGTGTCTCCCCAGCTGCCTGAAGACCCCCTTGGAGACTCTGTCCATCACTAGCTGCATACTCTTAGAAAGTGACTTGAGACATCTCTCCCAGCATCTGAATGTCAGCCAGCTGAAAGTCCTGAATTTACGGAGGCTCAACTTGACCAACATCAGTTCTGGCCCCTCCAATTGCTGTTAGAGAGAGCCTCCTCCACCTTACAGGACTTGTACTTGGATGAGTGTGGGATCATGGACTCCCAGTTCATGGACCTCCTGCCTGCCCTGAGCCACTGCTCTCAGCTCATGACCCTAAGCTTCTGTGAAAACACCATCTCCATGACCATCCTGGAGGACCTGCTTCGCCCCACCATCAGACTGAGTGGGCTGAATTGTATACTGTATCCTGCCCCCCTGGAGAGTTACAGGAAAGGAGCAACAACATCATCGACCTGGGCCTACTTGCCCACTTGCATGCGGGGCTGTAGCATATGCTTCAGGAGTTGGGGCGCCCAGGCATGTTCTGGTTCTGTGCTTACCCCTGTCCTCTCTGTGGCTATAGAACCTTCTATAACCCAAACCCCATTCTGTGACCTTGTTACAGGCCTGTCTAGCTGGGTGCAATCTCATAGGCTTTACTCTGGGCCCTTGGACACTGATGCCCAGACTTAAGTGAATCTTAAAGGAATCCAGCAGCCATTTTCACACAACTACTCAGTGATGGGGGGAGATGCGTACTGGGGGAGATGTTTTCTTTGGGGAGATGGGTCCTAAGGAGTTAGAGATGTGCACCTGAATCTCTAGGGAGGTGGGATTCAGGCTTGGCAGGTAGAAGGAAGATTATCTTTGTTTAAATGGTTGTGAATAAATATCAGTAATAAAGGAAATTAAATGTGAACCATTTGAAGTCCCCTATGATATGTTAACCCAATTCTACCATCTGCTGGTCCAATAAGAGGGCATGAGCATCTGTGATGCACAAACACTAGTGTGGTGAGGTTGGTTCCAGCAGCTCCATCACCACTTATCCTTTCTGGTTTGGAGGTTATTCTGGGCCCCAGTACCTCTTCCCTTAGCTCTGTGACTGTTCAGTGGATCAGCCCACAGAAGGGGCATCCACATGGACTGGAACAAGTGGCCTCCCACTAGCACCACTGAACTACAACTTTTTAATGACCATGTTTTAAAACACTCCTCCCCACTGGGAGCGTCCATCACTGGCCTGTGGCCACTCCATGGTAGAGCTTCTCTGTGCACAAGTCAGGTCCCCAGTACTGGAAGGGATATCATCCTGCCAGCTAGTCAGAGGCCTGAACTTCCAAATCCAAACCTGTCATCCCCCTGGATCCAGCCCTTGCTTGAATTCCAATACTTGTGGCCAGTAAACAGAGTTACATTCCTTTCACCAAAATGCTAAGCTGGCATAAACCTTTGCTTAAAATCTGTGTCCCTTACTAATATGAAACCCTTTGTGGAGGCTAGGTCATAATGTGAGAAGGCTCTCTCCACATGATCTTCATTACTATCAGTCAAGGCTGTTTTAAATTAACTCTGAGCAGTGAGTTTTGTGTTTGATGTGTGGCCCACTCCAAGCCATTTCTGGGAGAGAAATTAAGTGGACACAGGTGAAGGTCACTCTGGCGAGTTGGGGGTTTGGAGGGCCACCCTGAGGGGCAATTCAACCAAGTGAAAGGAAGAAGTCATATTGTGTGGTTGGATTCCTATAGTCAAAGGACAGTCAGCTGCCCAGCAAGAAACAGGCATTCTGCTCACATGCCACTGCATTCTGGCCCTGGGCAGTCTCATTTGGCTCACTGAGCACTCAGCCATAGGAGCACGTGGGGAGAAGTCCACACACCTAGGCCCAGAGGCAGGCCTTCACGTGTTCCTCTCATCTTCCTTAATGTGCTATTTCTGTCTCTCACTCAGTGCCAGCCACTCATGTGCTTGATGCTCTCTGCTGGGTATCAGCAGCTTCACAGCTTGCCACACACAGAACCGGCCCTTCTTTCTTTTTATTGCCATTACTTTATTTTCTTCTTCCTTCCTCTCTTCTAGTTTGGGCCCATCATCTTGGAAACATATTTCTTAAGTACAGTTTTTAATAATTTCAGAGAGAAAGGGAGAGGGAGAGATGGATAGAAACCGCAATAAGGAGACACAATGATTAGTTGGCTGTTTCCTGTATTCTCCCTGGGATCAAGGCCTCAACTTGGGAGCCTGCTCCAACTGAGAATTGAACTATATCCTCTTGGATCATAGGTCTAGTGAGCCACAATATACTACCTCTATAGAGGAGAAATGTTGAGATATGTGTAACAGATGGTGAGTCTCCCAAACCCCATGAAAGAGGGTCAGAGAACAAGATTATCTCTTAATCAAACACTCTTTTTCTGCTTGCACCTTGTCATCCTATCCCTGCTTGACAGGGACTATGTCCATAATAGGAATCAGAACCTCTGGAATTTGAGGGAAAGTATAAAAATGGGCAGGTTTGTGGGGAAGAAGGGCATGGGCTAAACATCTCATGATCCGGATGTTGGTTCCTCACCACACATAGAGGCCATGCCCCATTACATTGTGGTGATATTCACCTGTGGGGCTAACTTATGTAAAGCACTTGTCAACATGTCCTGTTCTGGACTTGTCCACTGTTATTAGCATTAATAGTGATTATGAGCCACTTATAGTGATTATTAGCCAGGATAAGGAAGAAAAGTGAAAGTTAGTGACCCTGGCCAGCAGGGCTAAGCATTGTCCTGTGAATGACAAAGGTCATCTGTTTGATTCCTGGTCACGGCACATGTCCAGGTGGCAGGTCTGGTCCCCAGTCAACCATTAATATTTCTGGCTTACATGAATCCATGTTTCTCTGTCCGTTTCTCTCCATTCCTTTCTCTCTAAAAAATGAATTTAAAAACACACCAAAAAACAAGATGAAACAAATGAAAACTCATTGCTGCATGTTGTCTCTGAACGGGTCTCTTGAACTTGACACTTCATTTGTTCTGGAGACAACAACTGGTTAATCCAGCAAAATTATTTATTTTGATGAACTTTTCCATCAAAATGCAGAAAAAGACATAGTATCAGGGCAAAGAGGCTTAGCAAGTGCATGTTTATATAAAGACATCATCTGTGAAGATGGGCACACAAGGGCCCTGGGTAGGTGATGACTGCTGGTGCACAGGGATCCTGTACATGAAGGTTGTATGCATGGGGGTCTCCAGGCCATCGGAAAGCAAGCAGGGAGAGTAAGGCACAATAGTCGGTTGCTTACTATTGAATGTATCCCAGATTCCACCAATCTGCACTGTAGTCAGGAAGGTTGGATTTAGGACAGCTGGGTGACAAAGATGACAAAGGGAAAACTCAGAATAAAAAAGCCAAATCCTAGTCCACTTGGCTCGGGGTTCAGTTTTGACCTGTAAATCAGGAGTTCAGGGTTCAATGCCCAGGTTGTGGGCTCCAAGCCCAGTAAGTGTTTTTTAGGAGGTAGCCAACCCATGATTCTCTCTCACCATTGGTGGTTCTAACAATTTCATTCCTCTCTGAAAACAAATAAAAATAAATATATTTAAATGTATGTTAATAGCTTGGTTTGATTCTACAATATCCATTTAAGAAATAGAAGGAGGAGTCCTTTTCCTTGGTCAGAATTTTTATGATTTTTCTCCTTCTCCTTAATCTTCCTTTTTAGCCAATTCCCTATAGGATTTATATAATGTGATCTATTGTATGCTGGGAAGTTTTGCATTGTTTGCCTTCTTCTACTTCTCTGCACCAAATGTGCTATCAATTCAAACCTACATTGGTTAAAATTCAGCTGAGTAAATGTTACATCCAAGTGGTTTTATTAAGTGTTTCATCAGCATACAGGTGGCAATGTAAAGGGGCTTAGTGAGCCAAACCCAACAGGGCTTATTCCCTCACTACCCCCAATCTGACATATTGGACTTTAAAATCCTTAAAAAAACTGAGGCTCCAGCTTTCAAAATTTTCAAAGAACTTCACATACAGCATTCGAATAAAAGTACTTTTAAGAAATGGCACATTTTGTGTTAATTTTTAAAATTCACATTAGAAGTGTTATTGATAACTATACACTCAACAGGCAAATACGTGAGTTTTAAAAAATCTTACCAATGAGATGTTGTTCACATACAATGATAAATATAACGAGGCTTCAGGTAACTTGATGTTTAGGAGAGCACACCCTTTTTAGTACATTAAATGTAAAACAGTTGAAGAGAAGTGCATGAGTAATTCTACAGTAAAATACATGTCACTACTGAGGGGCACGTTTGTCCATGTCATTCAGAGGTATAGTCGGGAAAGATAACTGGTTCGGTTTAAGTGACAATCTCTGTTTCAATTTTATTATTCCCATTTCAGAAAGCTGCTGATGCCATTCAATAAGCAAAAGGATGCTTACATTAAGACTTCTTCAAACATTTATTTCATTCTGTATGTAATTTTTCTCCCTACTTTATTCCATTAAATGTTGAGGGCATACAAAATGCTATAGGAAGGAGGCAAACAATTGTTTTGCAGCCTTGTTGGAGATTCCTCAATCCTTTTATCCATTTAGGTTTTCCAAAGAAAATGTAATCTGTTTGCCTGCCTAACTGGAAAACAAGGCAGTATGCCATAAAGAAGTAGCACACTGCTTCATTCTGTATGCAGTTCTTTCAAACTCGGATATGCAGTATGGTCAAAGACAGATTGGGGAATTTAGGGCCAAGAATTCAATTCACCGTGCAAACACATTGCTTCTATGTGTTTTGAGAAAAATCAGACAAGAAATCCCATTTACTTGAAAACTTTATTCTGAATATTTTAACAATACAAATGTTCAATTTAAATATTTAAGTATATTGTAATTAACATAAATGCTTATGAAATAACCTTGAATAATTCAAACTTTGCACCCTATGCAGAAATATCATAGGATGTGAAGGCACCTGCAATTCTTGTTTCTTCCCCAATCCCACCATTAGCCTTTGGTCATTCTTAAATAACAGAAGACAATTTTTTTTAAAAAAATTAATCTTATCCATAACTTAGCATCTTTTTTATTTTCAGTGTTTACTTCCTTTGTCACAGGGGCTTCCCTCCTGACTCTCCCAGAGGAGCCCGATAAGTTGAGCTGCTGTACTGCATGAGTAGATGGTGAACTTATGATCTCTGCCAACACCAGGACCCCTTATAGAGATTACCCATATTCTGCTGCATTAATTGTCATGCTCCACATCTTTAACATCTCATTTGTGACTATATTTATCACCTCAATGACTGCTTCCTCCATAAGTCAGAAGAGACCTTTGTGCTGGAGGTGTTTCACCTGAGCCTCCTGACAAAGCAGTGACAAAATCCTATCTCTCACACACAGTATATCCAGAAACCATAGTTCTCACATAAATAGAATTAAGAGCTAAAGCCAATTTGAATCAGTGGATAGAGCATTGGCCTTCGGACTTAAGAGTTCCTGGTTCAATTCCAGTCAAGGGCACGTACCTTGGTTGAGGGCACATCCCAAATGAGGGGTGTTCAGGAGGCAGCTGATCAATGTTTCTAACTTTCTATCCATTCCTCTTCCTCTCTGTTAAAAAAATCAATAAAGTATAAAAAGTAAAATCCATCCTTAAGAGCCTCTAGTTCAACATTCAGAATAATCTCTATCAGGACTGCTGCCATAGCCATCACAATCACTACAGTAAAAAACACAAATTAATTGTGTCCATGATAACAGCTGTAGCAAATTATTGGATAAGAGAGGGAAAACCTTTTATTTTTTAACTTTTTATTTTTTTCTATTTTTAATTGATGAAAGTATCACAAGTATACATATCTTCCTATTGTTGCCCCCATCACACTTCCATGCATGCCCTCACCACCACCCCCAGGGTCTTCCATCCATTGGTTATGCTTATATGCATGCATACAAGTCCTTAGATTGATTTCTTACCTCACGCCCCCTCCCAAACATTCCTGCTGTAATTTGACAGAAAGAGGGGGACACTTTTAAAAACCCTTGTCTTCAATAGCAGTGCACATCTCTATCTAGAACCTGCAATGCCATGGTCACAGTGTGCCTCTCCCTAGATAGTGGGACATAATGCTTGCTGAATCACAAATCTGGATCATCTGTGCTGGAATAACTTAAGGAAATAAAGCAGAAGTACTTTGCAATCACCTTCTAAGACATGGAACATTTACTCACCCTGACTACAAAAATAGGAATGGAAATGGACAGAAGGCTTCAAGAGTCATTTCTCCAAAGAAGATGCACAAACAGTTAAGAAGCTCATGAAAAGATGATCAGCATAATGGGTCATTAGTGAAATGCCAACCCAAACCAAAATGAGATGCTACTTTATTCCTAAGTAGACTCCAATGTGTGAAAAGGAAAATATCAGGGTTTGTTGGGGATTTAGAAAAAAATGGAGTCCTGTGCACAAACAACAGAAAGGTGACAAGGTTCTAACTGCTGGGGAAAATGATAGAAATTCCTTCAACAAACATTTATCACAGAATTATAATATAACTCAGGATTTCCACTCTAAGTTATGCACCAAAATCACTGGAAACTTCTACTGAAATACCAGTTTGAGAATGCTCATAGCAGTCCTCTGGTGACAAAGACCCCAACAGATAAAGTGATAAATGAGCTGAGTGACTAGAGTTGAAATGGAATATTTAATCAGCCATAAATATGGCTGAGGACTTATTACTGCCAAGTGGATGACCCTTGGAAACATTTATGCTAACAGAAACAAGCCAGACACAAAATGCCCTCTCCTGTTTCATTCCCATTCTATGATCTGTGGGAAATAGGCACATCAATAGAGACAGAATACTGGTTGTTGTTTAATAGAAGCTGCTGGATTGGGGATGAGAATGACAGTGCAGAGCTTTTATTTAGGGGCAATAAAGATGTTTTGGACCTACACAGATGTGGTGGTGGCATAAGACTCTGAATAAACTGCATGCTACTTACTTGCTCAGTGGTAAATAGTATGATGATGGATGAATTTCACCTCAACAACAAACAGTATCTAGTATACATTAGGTGACCTTATGTTTTGTTGCCCATTACCTATAACGTGGACTGCAATCATCATCTCTAGAAGAGACATGGTAATTTCTCCTGGAAAGGATTGGCTGTTTTCACAGAGCACCTACATAATTTTGTCTACCATGTGACAGGGTCCTCAAAATGAAAACACTTAAGTAAGGATATGTCAATGGAGAGCAATGATTTAAGGAAATGTAAAAATTGAAAACTCCACTTAATATTCTCTTTCCATGACAATGTTTAAATTTACTCTAAGACTCCATTTGGGCTCATGGTTGTATGCACTGTAAAATGTTACTCTGTAATGTATTATTTTCTGACATCTTGTCATCTATGTACATCATCCTTAATTTCTTAAATTACTCTCAGTGGGACAAACCTGTCCACTTTTGAACAAAGTGCAAGCAATTTACAATACGCCCACATACATATTTATCAGTTCCTACCTATAGCTTGACTAGCATCTGTCAGCTTTTCCCCTTCTCTACTTTGCACTCTTTCTCTCATCAGTTGTCAATATTTGTGTAAAGCTTCTTTTTATAAAGTTTTTTTAAAATATATTTTATTGCTTTTTCACAGAGAGGAAGGGAGAGGGAAAGACAACCAGAAACGTTGATAAGAGAGAAACATTGACCAGCCACCTCCTGCACACTCCCCACTGGGGATGTGCCCTCAACCAATGTATATGCCCTTGATCCTAATCGAACCTGGGACCCTTCAGTCCACAGACCGACACTCTATCCAGTGAGCCAAACCAGTTTTGGCTGTGTAAAGCTTCTTAATCTTAATGTTATACTCACTGCTCCATGCTCTTTCCCTAAGAACTAATAATTCTTTTGCTATATAATTATTGAATTACTAGGATCTTTGTTAAAACACTTTCAATTGCTCCCAGAAGCTTGCAATGTTGAGCCATGTTATATCCATTTAATTTCAAAAGAAACTTTCTCACTTTCCTTAGAACTTTCAACTACATTTTGGACTGAGGAAAAGCCACATGCTCTTGTTGTGCTCTTGAATATGGTTGTGTGTATATACATATACATATACGTATACATATACATATACACATATCCTATTAAATTAAAGAGTAATATGCAAATTAACTGTAATAGATGCCCACAAGGCACACACAACAGCCAATTAGGAGCAAATATGCAAATAAAACCAACCAAGATATCTGAGGCCAGAGAGAGAAGGGAGGCTTGGGTTTTCCCAATGATGGAGGAATCCAAGCTTTCTGCCTTCCCTTGCAGCCCCAAGCCTTGACTTAAGTCTACAAAGTTTCCATGATAGAAGGTAAGTAAATCCCAACAGAAATGGCTGCAGCCATGGAGTGAGCAGAAGGTTTGGTTCTGCTACAAGCTATGAAGGTTCAATTGTAGAAGATAAATAAACCTCAGATACCAGGGCCTCTAATTGGGTCACTTGAGGGCATAGCTGGCCTGAAGACCACCAGAAGCCCCTCGTCCAGGCTGATCCATTCCCTAAGGGAACCCCCTCCCTGATCCAGGACACCCTTTAGAGCATTCCAGCTGGCCCCCACCCAAGCACCAGGCCTCTATCCTATCTAATAAAAGGATAACATGCAGATTGACCCTCACTCCAATACACAAGATGTCTGCTCCCATGTGATCAAAGATTCTTCTACCATGTGGACACAAGATGGCCACCACAGGATGGCCAGCAGGTGTGGACAGTTGGAAGAGATCAGGCCTACAAGGAAGGGCAGTTAGGGGAAAATAGTCTGGCAGGGAGTGATTAGTGAATGATCATCCTGGCAGGCAGAAACAGGTGGGGCAATCAGGAAGGTAAGCAAGTGAACTGTTGGGAGTCAGCAGTCCTGGATTGTGAGAGGGATGTCCCACTGTCCGGTGAGATGTGGCCTACACAGGTAGTCTGACATCCCTCAAAGGGTCCCAGATTGGAGAGGTTTTAGGCTCGGCTGAGAATCACGCCCCCCCCCCCCGTGCACAAATTTTGTGCACATGTCCTCTAGTCTACACTAATAAAAGAGAAAAATGCTAATTGATTTTACCTTGGCTACGCCCACATCCAATCAGAAGTGATATGAAAATTAAGCCAACAAAGATGGAGGGTAAATTTGCATATACAGGAGGGGCAGGATGCCCCTAATGCTGCCAGCTGGAATCAGGCCACCATCAGGTTCCAGCAGGCCAGGTGGACAATGCCTGACATCTTGTGATGAGCTCAGAAGCAGGCAGGTGAGAGTGGGCAGAGCATCTGACTCCACCCACGGGGTCCACGTACCATTGGGATAGGGGAGGCCTGGTGGGCAGCACCTGATGCCACCTGCTGGGTTGAGGTCATGATAGGTAACGGGGCAGTGGGGCAGGGCAACGCTGGACAACACCCACTGTGTCCATGCCAACAGAGTTGGGTAGGCCTGGTGGAGAGCACCTGACTCCACCTGTGGTGTCCAGGAAACCATCGGGGACCAGGAAGGCCAGGCAGGCAGCACCTGATTCTGCCTGCGGTTCCAGGCTGCGATTGGGACCTGGCAGGAAGAGCGGATTTCACCTAATGCCATCCGTGGAGTTCAGTCCACCATGGCATGCCGGCAGCGCCTGATGCAGCCTGTGGTGTCCATCCTGCCATCGGGGACCAGGCATGCTGGGTGTGCAGTGCTTGATGCAGCCTGCAGGGTCCAGGCAGCCTGGGGACCTTGGGTAGGCTAGGGTGACCTGGTATCACTGTCTGCCCTGGGCCGCCTGTGGATACCAGTAGAGCAGGCCAGGATTGAACATTTTAATGAAAATGGGATGCCTGTGCCTTGGCCTAGTGCTCTGATCTCTGGCCAGGAGAGGGCAGTGGGCAGGTAGCAGGCACCAGGGCTTGGAAGGGACTGAGGGCAAATTGCAAGCATGCTAACAGGAAGAGGTGCTGAACCATGATGATGCAGAGGGCTGGCTGATGGAGGCATGCAAAGGTTCAGATGAAGTGGCTCTCCCTGACGCTGAGCTTGAAAAGAACACCAAAAGAACACCAAAGACTAAATCGCTTTTCTGAAGAAGGTGCATGAAGAGATCACTGAGCTGCAGGTGCAGATCCAGTACGCTCAGATCTCCATGGAGATGGACATGTTCTCCAAGTCTGACCTCTTCGAGAACATGTGCTCAAGACATTGGGGCCCAGTAAGAGAATCTGGTTGCCAAGGACATGCAGAATGCAGAAAAATGGTACAAGAGCTGCTCACCATACTGACCGAGAGCTCTGCCAAGAACACCTCTGAGGTGTGCGTCCCAAGGAGGAGGTGTCTGAAAGCTGCCGCCTGCTCAAGGCCAAGACCCTGGAGATCAAAGCATGCCAGGGCATGAACTAAGCTCTGGGAACTCAGCTGCAAGAGCTGAAGGGTAAGCAGAACACTGATGTTCATGCTATGTAGGACACAATCAACAAATTAGAAAAAGAGTTGAGAACTACAAATAGTAAAATGGATTGATATTTAAGAGAATACCAGGACCTCCTCAATGTGGCTTTGGACATTGACATTGCAGCTTACAGGAAACTCTTGGAAGGCTAGGAGACCCAGCTCAGTTTCACCAGCATGGGAAGCACAGCCAGTGGCTACTCCCAGAGTTGCCAGGACTTTGGTCAATCTGCCTAAAGTGGTTTACAGACTAGCTTTTACTTAATGTCTGCTCACTCCTTCCCTTTGTAACACACCAGCCACATCCAGAAAGAACCTATTGAGGTGGAAGAGACCATTGAGGCTGCAAAAGCCGAAGGAGCTAAGGGTGAACACCGCCTCTGAAGGAGAAGCTGAAGAGAAGGAGAAGGAAGTGGCTGATAAAGAGGAAGGAGCGGAAGAGAGAGAATGTGCCAAGGAAGAATTTGAGGATGCAAAGGGGGTGAAGGTGAAGACAAAGATGCCCAAAAGATGAGGATGAGAAGAAAGATTAAAGTGCTGGGGAGGAGCAAGCAACCAAGAAAAGACTGATCCCCCTTCTCCTCAATTATTTGAGGAATAATCCTCCTGCAACCAGATCAACCCTGTCACCAACCAAGCAGTTGAGTTCCCCATACTATATGAATTAAGAAGTCCATATATGTAACATTCTGAGGAGACTCAGGTTGGACATTAAAGGTTGTGCTATGACTTTTCTCGCCATGCAGAGTATCTGTTTGCTTGCAGGGTGGCTTCCTGGCTTGCTGCCAGCCTGTGCATGGTCCATGCCTACGAGTTCAGGATCTATGACAATGTGAATAATCCAGATGTTTATAATAAATATCACATGAACACATAAATTCACTAATGTTAATGTTAAACTTCATGGAAAAAATATCCTTTGAGTCTTTGGTGGGTAGAAATTAAAAACCTCAAATCAAGTGCAATAAACAGTAAATAAAGTTACACTAAATGATGAAAAAATAATACATTATGGGCCAGGAAATGTTCAAAGAACTTGGGAGCCATTCCCAAATCAGAAAAGGAAGTCACAGGGTGTATATTATTGCTATGAATACAATATTTGCTACTACTTACAACATATACAATGTAATGTCCTATCACATGAAGTATGCATTCTCATAGAGTAATACTGGTACACATGTTATAGTTATGGCAGTATGTCATATCCTATCTATATTAATAAAAGTGTAATGTGCTAATTAGGCCATGAGACCTTCCAGAATTCCTTCTATACACACCCATGGTGGTGGGGCTGAGACACAGGTGGTTAGGGGTGATCAGGCCAGGAGGGAACGGCAACTGGTGGAGATCAAGCCAAGTGGGAGGGCAGCTGGGGACAATCAGGCTGGCGGGGTGGTAGTTGGGAGTGAGCAGGCCAGCAGAGGGACCAGTTGGGGGTGAGCAAGCCAGCAGAGGAGTTGAGATGGGGGCAATCAGGCCAACAGGCAGACTAGTTCGGGTTGATCAAGCAGGTAGGCAGGTGAGCGGTTAGGAGCCAGCAGTCCCTGATTGTGAGCGAGCTATCCAACTGCCAGTTTAGGCCAGATCCCACCGGGGTCTGAAATTGGAGAGGATGCAAGCCAGGCTGAGAGATACCTCCCTGCCCCACACCCATGCAAGAATTTTGTGCACTGGGCCCCTAGTATACATATATAAAAGGTTAAATGACCAACTGTATGTCCATGTGACCATCCAACCATAAGCCAGTAAATATGACGTGCACTACTAACATTTATAAATATATATATATATATATGCAATGTATATGTAATATATATGTGTGTGTGTATATATGTGTATATCTACATATGTATACATACACACACAAGTGCACACAAACACACATGGCTAATAGAGTAAGTGTCCCTTTGGGAAATGGCATTAAGTAGCAATGCCCAGCTTCCTTTTACTAGCGACTAACCTCCTTGCAGTTTCTTTAGCCCAGGAACATGACTTGCTTTATAGCCAGGGGGGAACATTTTACCCTAACCTAATGTCTGTGAAGCATTCTCCAGTGCTTCAACTCAATTGATCCTCACAGAAATCCTGGAATAGGTAGAAAGGAGTCCCGGTGGAATCCTCTTTTCTCTTCATTAGACAGAATACGGAGATTGGGAAAGCTTAGAAATGTGACTGAAAATAAGAAAGAAATGGTGGAACTAGAAAATAACTTCACGGTTGCTCACTGCACAGATAGAGTCAAACACTGCTGCTGTTAAATATTTTACCCTTTGTTCTACCCATTATATTTAATGTACCCTTTGTTACATTAATAAAGTGTTTTGTGTTAATATTTACTGCTGTGTTGCTGACTATTACCTGAAAGAGAAGTCAGGGTGCTTTACTGGGCTGGGACAAGTTCAGCTAAACCAGAGAGCAAGACTAATTAATCAAGTTTATTCTCTCCATATACATAAAGCTAAGTTGACTCGTGCATGTGCGATTCATAACATACAAAGCTCTCACTGCAGCCAATTGCATGCATGTGTTTCAATCTGTCACTGTCATTCATGAATTTTCTTGACGTTTTTATTATAAAGAGAAAATAGTGCTATTAAAACATTTCCTCTAATTAACTTCCTCTCTATGTCTACGAATCCTTGCACCAGGCCAGCAGTATTCTATATGGGCAAGATATCATTTTATTGGGCTAGGACATGCCAAATTAGTAGCACACACACATATATGTATATATAAAAGTACAAGCAGCACTTATGACTGGTCGCTATGATGTGCACTGACCACCAGGGGTCAGAAGCTCAATGCAGGAGCTGCCTCCTGATGGTCAATATGCTCCCACTGTGGGAGCATCACTCAGCCAGAAGCAGAGCTCAAGGCAGGAGAGGGCAGCTATGGTGGGAGAGGCACCTATGCGACAGTGCTATTGAGCAGGGGTAACAGGTGCAGTGGGATTAGGATGAGCAGGGATAGCGATGCCCATGGCTCCATCTCGGGCTCCTCCCTGGCTGCCTGCCATTTTGTGCACTGCCACATCACTCAGGAGATGCAAGACCTAAAGCAGCAGTCGGGTATCCCCCAAAGAGACCTGAATTGCAAGAGGGCACAGGCCAGGCTTGTGGATCCACTGGTGTTTGAATTTCAAGGGCTAGGCCTCTAGTACTTTTATAATATTATAAATTTATAATTTATTACCTCGTGTCTCTGGCAACCAACCTTTCTCCTGCTTAGGTCACAATTGCCTGTTCTTCACCTGGCAACGCCCCCTTGTTGACATGACTGCCTTCAGCTGTTCACCTGGCCATGCCCCATCATTGACTTGACTGCCTTCAGCTCTGAACCTGGCCCCGCCCTCTTGTCCAGAAACCCCACCTCCTTGTGCATTAGACAAATGAGCAAGCACCACTGGCCAGGCTGCCCTGCTCCTCACACTCAGGGGACTACCGACCCACCTCTGGCAGTGTTGTTCGGTACCTAAAAGACCCAACTGCAGATGGCCTTCTGCTCACAGGTTGCCTCCTAACCATGTGCCTCTCTCACCATATCTGTACCAACTCCCCCTCTTGGACAGCCAGGGGCCTCCATGAGACTCGGAGGACCTACCACCCCCACCATGGGGCATATCACAATGGAGTGTCCTGCGACCCCCACGGCCCTTTCTATGGGCTTTGACATCTGGGAGAAAGCTGTGTCAAGTCCCCAAAAATCACTTTCCACTCCGGGAGCAGTGACCCGTCCCTCTTGAGGTGCCCTGTTCCCCCCAAAATAAGACATTGTCTTATATGAATTATTGCTCCCAAAGATGTGCTACGTCTTATTTTCAGGGGTTGTCTTATTTTTCCATGAAGAAGAATATGGTACATATTTATTGTTAAGTGAAAATAAAGGAAAAGTATTACCTGTATATGGTACGATAGTACCATAGTTGTCAACACAAAGCAGACAAAATGAGAATCCTAAAGTATCAAGAATTTACTCATTTATTCAATGCAATCATGTCAACATCATCTGGATCATCATCATAACAATCCAATTCCTAAATTACCTGGTGAATTTCTTGTGACTCCATTTTTTTTAGAATTAGTGGACCGGAACTCTCATGTTTTGCCTGGTGTGGGAGGGGCCTTATTTTTGGGGGATACCTTATATTTCACTCAGAAGGAAACCTGTAAGTAGGTCTTATTTTCAGAGGATGTCTTATTTTCAGGGAAAGATGGTACTTACTGGTCACTGGGCCCTGAAGGCCGGCTTTCTGCCCTATTCATGGGGAAAACCCTTCCTTGAGTGCAAGGGACCTTCTTGCTGGCCACCAGTCTGGACTACGGGAAGATGGGACTTTTGTGCTTTTGGGGACCCTAATCCTCATTCACAGGGCCCCATGGCCTTATCCACTGGACCATTTCTAGGTGTTTACACTGGCCCCAATCCATTCTTGGCCTGGACGCTTCTGGCTGTTCATGTAGCCAGTACCCCAAAACCTCAGCTCCCTGCTGCCAACAGCAGGCATTCCCCACACACACCTCCATGTGTCCCTGGCTACCAGCCTTTCTCCTGTTTAGGTCACAATTTCCTGCTCTTCACCTCCCCCCCGCCACCTTGTTGATATGACTTCCTTCAGCTCTGAGCCTGACCCCACCCCCTTGTTCCAGATACCCCAACATCTCTTGCATTGGACCAATGAGCGAGCACCTAGCCAGGCTGCCCTGGTCCTCATACTCAGGGGCCTACGGACCCACCTCTGGAAGTGTTGTTCCGTACCTAAAAACCCCAACTGCAGATGGCCTTCTGCTTACTGGTTGCTTCTCACCCAGGCCCATGTCCATAAGCATGGGGAGACCAGCTCACCCTTTTTGAAAGTCATGGGCTTCCCAGAGAGCAGAGGACCCACCACCAGACACTGTGCACCAGCTACTGTATTACAGCCACTTTGCGGCAGCCATTGTACACCATTTCTGTGCGCCAGCATCTGTGCATCACTAGTGTGCATCAGCAATTGTGCACCTTCCACTGTGCGCCAGCCACTGTATTCCAGCCATTGTGCGCCAGCTACTGTTTTCCATCCATTGTGTGCCACCCTCTGTGCGCCAACCACGGGGCATATCACAATGCGGTGTCCTGCAACCCCATCGGCCTGGTCTATGGGCTTTGACATCTGGGAGAGAGTTGTGTCAAGTCCTCGAAAATCACTTTCCATGCTGGGAGCACTGACCCACCCCTCCTGAATTACTCTGTTCCCCTGAAAATAAGACATTGTCTTATATGAATTTTTGCTCCCTCTGATCGCCAGCCTCTGTGCACCAGCCACTCTATTGCAACCCCTGTGCACCAACGTCTGGATGTCACCTACTGTATAGCAACGACTGTGCACCAGCCATTGTGTGCCCCTTGTGTGCCAGCCTCTGGACTCCAGCCACTGTGCGCCAGCCATTTTTGGGCACCCAATATGCACTAGCCACTGTATTCAAGCCACTGTGCAACAGCCACTTTGCACCAGCTCTTGGACACCAGCCACAATTTTGCAGCCACTGTGTGCAAGCCTCTGGATGCCAGCTACTGTATTGCAGTCTCTGTACGTCAGCCACTGTGCACAAGCCACTTTGCTCCAGCAACTGTGCTCACGCCACTGTGGGCTGCTTCTGTGCACCAGTCACTGTGCACCAGCCACTGTATTAAAGCCACAAAGTGGCAGCCATTGTGCACCACTACTGTGCGCCAGCATCTGTGCATCACCAGTGTGCACCAGCAATTGTGCACCTGTCACTGTACGCCAACCACTGTATTCCAGCCATTATGCGCCAGCTACTGTATTCCATCCATTGTGTGCCACCCTCTGTGCGCCAGCCACTGTATAGCAGCCACTGTGCGCCAGCCACTGTGAGCCCACACTGTGGGCCAGCCTCTGGGCTCCAGCCACTGTGCTCCAGACTTTGTGCACCAGCCACTGTGTGCCAGCCACTGTGCGCCAACACTGGGCAAAAGGCACTTTGTGCCACCACTGTGCTCCAGCCACTGTATTCCAGCCACTGTGCACCAGCCACTGTATTGCAGCCATTGTGCGCCACCCATTGTGCGCCATTTCTGTGCACCAGCCACTGTGTGCCATGCACGATGCGCCAACCCTGTGGAGCAGACACTGTATGCCAGCCACAATGCCCCACCACTGTGTGGCAGCCACTTTGCACTAGCCACTGTGTTCAAGCCACTGTGCAGCAATACTATGCACCAGCCATTTTGCACCAGCCACTTTGGTCCAGCCACTATGCACCAGCCATTTTATTCCAGCCTCTGTGTGACAGCTCTGTGTGCCACCCACTGTATTGCAATCACTGTGCACCAGCCACAGCGCGCCACCCCAGTGCACTAGACTCTGTGCTCCAGGCACGGTGCGCCAGCAACTGTACTGCAGCCACTGTACACCAGCATCTGGACGCCAGCTGCAGTATTGTAACGACTGTGCGCCAGCCACTGTGTGCCACCATTGTGCGCCACTCCTGTGCACTAGCCTATGGGCTCCAGCCACAGTGCACCAGCAACTGGGCTCCAGCCACTGTGCGCCAGCAACTTTGTGCCACCCCCTGTGTGCTAACCATTGTGCGACAGCCACTGTACTGTAGCCACTGTGCGCTAGACACTCTGCGCTACTCCTGTGTGCCAGCCTTGTGCACCACCACTGTGCGCCACCACTGTGCACCAGCACTTTTTGCCACCACACTGTGCACCAGTAAATGTGCGCCAAACTCTTTGTGCTGGTCACTGTATTCCAACTACTGAGCGCTAGCCTCTGTGCACCAGCCACTTTATTTTAGCCACTGTGCGCCAGCCTCTGTATGCTAGCAACTGTATTGCAGCCACAGTGCACCAGCCACTGTGCGCTCCCAACTGTGAGCCAGCCTCTAGGCTCCAGCTACTGTATTATAGCCACTTTGCGCCAGCCTCTGTGTGCCAGCCACTGTACTGTAGCCACTCTGCACCAGCCACTGTGCGCCACTCCTGTGCGCCAGCCACTGTGTGCAAGTCACTTTGTGCCTCCCACTGTGCACCAGCCACTGTGCGACAATACTGTGTGCCAGTCATTGTGCGCCAGACACTGTGCACCAGACACTGTGGACTATCACTGTTCACCAGCCACTGTGCACCAGCCACTGTGCACCACCACAGTGCACCAGCGACTTTACGCCAGCCACTGTGCTCAAGAGATCTGTGCGCCACTCCTGTGCGCCATACTCTGTGAGCCACCGCTGTGCGCCAGCCACTTTGTGCCTGCTTTTGGATGCAAGCCACTGTTTTGCAGCCCATGTGCACCAGCCTCTGGATGCCAGCTACGTTAGTGCAGCCACTGTGCGCCAGCTTCTGGGCTCCAGCCACTGTGCACCAGCCTCTGTGCGTCAGCCATTGCATGCCAGCCACTTTGCTCAAGCCACTGTATTTTGGCCACTGTGCGCCAACCGCTGTGAACCAGCCACTTTGCGCCATCACTGTGTGCCAGCCTATGTGCACCAGCCGCTTAGCCCCAGACTCTGTGCACCAGCCATTGTGCACTAAAACTGCACCAGCCACTGTGCACAAGCCATTTTGCGCAAGCCATTGTGTGCCAGCCTTTGTGTTCTAGCCTCTGGGCCCCAGCCATTGTGCTCTAGCCACTGAGCTCCACCTGCTGTGTGCCAGCCACTTTGTGCCACCCACTGTATTGTAGCCACTGTGCTCTAGCCACTTTGTGCCAACCACTGTGTACCAGCCACTGCGCGACAATACTGTGTGTAAGCCATTGTGAGCCAGCCACTGTGTGCCACCACTGTGCACCAGCACTTTGCGCCACCACAATGAGCGCCAGTCAATGTGCGCCAGACTCTGAGCGCTGGTCACTGTATTCCAGCCACTTTGTGCTAGCCTCTGTGTGTCAGCAACTTTATTGCAGCCACTGTGCATCCCCACTGTGCATCAGCCACATTGCGCTACCAATGTGCGCCACCAAAGTGCGCCAGACATTGTGCGCCACCATTTTGCTCCAGCCACTGTGCACCCCCACTATGCGCCAGCCACTATGTGCCCGCACTGCACCAGCCTCTGGGCTCCATCCACTGTGCTTTAGCCATTTTGAACCAAGCCTATGTGCGCTAGCTGCTGTGCACTGGCCACCATGCGCCACCACAATGCCCCAGTCTCTGTGCTCTAGTCTCTGGGCTCCAGCAACTGTGCACCAACCACTTTTTGTCACCTACTGTGTGCCAGCCACTGTGCGCCAGCCACATTGCTCCATCCACTGTGAGCCAATACTGTGCGCCCGCCATTGTGTGCCAGCCACTGTACACCATCCACTGTATTCCAGCCACTGTGCACCAGCCTCTGTATTTTAGCCTTCTGTGCGCAGCCACTGTATTGCAGCCACTGTGCACCAGCCACTGTGCACCACTCCTGTGCACCAGCCTCTGTGCAACACCACTGTGCACCAGCCACAGTGTGCCAGAATATGCGCTCTGTGCACAGAGCCACTGTATTGCAGCCACTGTGCACCAGCCACTGTGCACCACTCCTGTGCACCAGACTCTGTGCAACACCACTGTGCACCAGCCACAGTGTGCCAGAATATGCGCTCTGTGCACTGTGCACCAGCCACTGTGCACCACCACTGTGCGCCAACCTCTGTGCACAAGTTACTTTGAGACAGCTACTTTGCTCAAAAGATCTGGGCACCACTCCTTTGCTCCAGACTCTATGCGCCACCACTTTGCGCCAGCTACTTTGCCCCCGCTCCTGGATGCAAGCCACTGTTTTGTAGCCAATGTGCACCAGCCTTTGGATGCCAACTACCTTAATGCAGCCACTGTGGGCCAGCCATTGTGCGCCAGACACTTTGTACCAGCCACTGTATTCCATCCACTGTGCACAAGCCACTGTATAGCAGCCACTGTATTGCAGCACTGCGCCAGCCACTGGGCACCCCCGATGTGCGTCAGCTTTTTTGTGCCAGCCACTGGATGCCAGCTAGTGTATTGCAACCACTGTGTGCCAGCCATGGTGTGCCTCCACTGTGCACCAGCCTTTCTGCGCCAGCCACTGTGTGCCAACACTGTGCTCCAGCCACTGTAAGTCAGCCACTGTGCGCCACACTGTGCGCCAGCCACTTTGCGCCAGCCACTGTGCTCAAGCCACAGTGTGACACTTCTGTGCACCAGCCTCTGTGTGCCAGCCTCTGTGTGCAAGCCACTTTGTGCAAGCCTCTCTGGGACAGCGACTGTATTCCAGCCACTGTGTGTCAGCCTCTGTATTCCAACCACTGTGCGCCAGCTTCTGTGTGTAGCCAGAGTATTGCAGCCACTGTGCGCCAGCCATTGTGCGAAACCACTGTGCGCCACCACTGTGTACCAGTGACTTTGTGCCAGCCACTGTACGCCAGCCACAGTGCTACAGGCACTATGTACCAGCCACTGAGCACCAGCTTCTGTGATCCAGTCACTGTGCAACAGTCACTGTGCGCAAACACTGAGCGCCAGCCACTTTACGCCAGCCATTGTGCTCAAGAGATCTGTGCACCACTCCTATGTGCCAGACTCTGTGTGCCACCATTGTGCGCCAGCCATTTTGCGCCCGCTCCTGGACATGAGCCACTGTTTTGCAGCCAATGTGCTCCAGCCTCTGGATGCCAGCTACGTTATTGCAGCTACTGTGCGCCAGCCTCTGGGCTCCAGCCACTGCACACAGCCACTTTGCGCAAGTCACTGTTTTAGCCACTTTGCACCAGCCACTGTATTCCAGCCTCTGTGCGCCAGCCTCTGTGCACCAGCCACTTTGCACCACCACTGTGCGCCAGCGTATGTGGGCCAGCTACCGTGCTCCAGATTCTGTGTGCCAAAACTGTGCGCCAGCCACTGTGCACCAGCCATTTTGCACTAGCCTCTGTGTTCCCGCCCCAATGCGCCAGCCAGTGGGCTCCAGCGAAACTTCCCCAGCCACTTTGTGCCACCAACTGTGCGACAGCCAATGTTTTCCAGCCACTGTGCACCATCCTCTGTGCACCAGCCATTGTATTGTAGCCACTGTGTACCAGCCACTGTACGCCAGTGCGTTACTCCTGTGCACAAGCCTGTGCGCGCCATCCACTGTACGCCAGCTACTGTGCACACCCACTGTGCTCAAGCCCCTTTGTGCCACCCACTGTGTGACAGCCACTCTATTCCAGCCTCTGTGTGCCATCCTCTATGCGCCTGCCACTGTGTGCCAGGCACTGTGCACCAGCCACTGTGCGTAAGCTACTGGGGTCCAGCTGCTGTGTGTCAGCCACTGGGCGCCAGCCACTGGGCTCCAGCCACTGTGTGCCAGCCACTTTGTGCCACTCAGTGTGACAGCCATTGTGTGACAGCCACTGTATTGCAGCCACTGTGCGCCATCCTCTGTGCACCAGCCACTGTGTTATAGCCACTGTGCACCAGCCACTGTGCACTCTCCTGTGCATCAGCCTTTGTGCACCGGCCACTGTGCACCAGCCATGGTGCGCCACCACTTTGCGCAAGTCACTTTGTGCCAGCCATTGTGCACCAGCTACTGTGTGCCAGCCACTGCTGGCCACCAGTGTGTGCCACCACTGTGCACCAGCAATTTGCACCACCACAGTGCTCCAGTCATTGTGTGCCGGCAACTGTATTCCAGCCACTGTACGCTAGACTCTGTGCACCAGCTACTTTATTGCAGCCACAGTGCACCCCCACTGTGCACCAGCCTCTGGGATCCAGCCACTTTCGCCATCGCTGTGCGCCAGTTTTCCAGCTACAGTGCGCCAGCATCTGTATTCCAGCCACTGTGCGCCAGCCTCTGTATGCTAGCAACTGTATTGCAGCCATGGTGTGCCAGCCACTCTGCGACCCTGTGTGCCAGCCTCTAGACTCCAGCCACTGTATTCCAGCCACTTTTGCCAGCCACTGTGTGCCGCCACTGTATTGTAGCTACTCTGCGCCAGCCATTTTGCGCCACTCACTGTGCTCCAGCCATTGTGCGCAAGCCACTGTGCTCCAGCCACTTTGCGCCACCACTGTGCACCAGAAACTGTGCACCACAACAGTGCACTAGCCACTCTGAGCCAGCCACAGTGTGCCACCACTGTATTCCAGCCACTGTGCCCCAGCCTCCGTGCGCCAGACACTGTATTGCAGCCACAGTACTCAAGCCTCTGTGCGTCACCCTCTGTGCTCCAACTACTGTGCGCCAGCCACTGTGCATAATCCATTGTGCTCCAGACTCTGAGCGCCAGCCACTGTGCGCCAACATTGTTCGCCAGCCTGTTCGCCAGCCACTGTGAATCAGCGAGTGTGCCAATACTGTTCGCCAGCCATTGTGTGCCAGCCACTGTGCACCATCCATTGTATTCCAGCCACTGTGCGCCAGCCATTGTGTGCCACTCCTGTGCACCAGCCTCTGTATGACACCACTGTGCCCCAGCCACTGTGCGTCAGCCACAGTGTGCCAGCACAGTAAGCCAGAATTTGTTCTCTGCACACTGTGCGCTAGCCACTGTGTGCCACCGCTGTGCACCAGCCACGTTAAACCAGCCTCTGTACACTAGCTTCTGGGCTCCAGCTTCTGTACACCACTACAGTTCTCCAGTCACTTGTGCCACTCACTGTGCTCCTGCCACTGTGAGACAATTGTGTGCCAGCCATGTGTGCCAGCCACTGGGTGCCACCACTGTGCGCCACCACAGTGCACCAGCCACTGTATTCTAGCCACTGTGCCCCAGCCTCTGTGCACCAGCCACTGTATTGCAGCCATAGTACGCCAGCCTCTGTGTGCTGCCATAGTACGTGAGCCACTGTAAGTCACCCTCTGTGCTTCAGCCACTGTGCGCCAGCCAGTGTGCGCAAGCCTGTTTGTTCCAGCTACTGTGCGAAAGAAACTGTGCGCCACACACTGTGTGCTAGCCATTGTGCACCAGTCACTGTGCGCCCCCACTGTGCACCAGCCTCCAGAATTTAGACACTGTACACCAGCTACATTGCACCACCACTGTGCACCAGCCACTGTGCCCCAGACACTGTATTCCAGCCACTAAGCGCCAACCTCTGTACACTAGCAACTGTATTACAGCCATGGTGCGCCAGCCACTGGGCGCCCCCAATTGTGCACCAGCCTTTAGGCTACAGCCACTGTATTCCAGCCACTTTGCGCCAGCCACTGTGCACAAGGCACTGTATTGTAGCCACTCTGTGCCAGCCACTGTGCGCCAGCCACTGTGCGCCAGCCACTGTGCGCCCCCATTGTGCACCAGCCTATGTGCTCCAGCACCTGTGGCTCACAGTGGCTGGCACACAGTGTGCAGAACACAAATACTGGAGCACTGTGGTGACACACCATGGCTGGCGCACAATGGCTGGATCACAGAGGCTACTACACAGTGGCTTGAATACAGTGGATCGCGCACAGTGACTGGTGAACAGTATTGTCACACAGTGGCTGGCACACAGGGGCTGACACTCAGAGGCTGGAGCACAATGGCTGGAGCCCAGAGGCTGGCACACAGTGAGAGCACACAGTGGCTGGCACATTTTGGGGGTGCACAGTGGCTGGTGCACAGTTGCTGGCACACAGTGGCTGGCGCACAGGAGCTGGAGCACATAGGCTGGCACATAATGGGTGCGCACAATGGGGTCCTGCACAGTGGCTGGTGTACAGAGGCTGGTGCACAGTGGTTGGAGCACAGAGGGTGACATACAGTGGCTCACGAACTATGGCGGCACACAGAGGCTCACGTACTGTGGCTGCAATACAGTAGCTGGGGCACAGTGGCTTAGTGGCTGGTGCACCGTGGTGGCGCACAGTGGCTGGCACAGAATGGCTGGTGCAGAGTGACTACAATACAGTGGCTGGCGCACAGAGGCTGGCACAAAGTGGCTGGAATACAGTGGCTGGAGCCTAGAGGTGAGCGCACAGTTAGCGTCGCAGTGGGTGATGCACCGTGGCTGCAATGCAGTTGCTAGCATACAGAAGCTGGTGCACATTAGCTGGAATACAGAGGCTGGCGCACAGTGGCTTTAGCAAAGTGGTGGCGCACAATGGCTGGCGCACATTGGCTGGTGCACAGTGGAAGCACATTGTGGCTGGAGAACAGTGTGTGGATCCCAGAGGCTTGCACACAGTGGTGGTGCACAGTGGCTGGGGCACAGGAATAGCGCCCAGTGGATGACACACAGAAGCTGCAATACAGTGGTTGGTGCACAGAGAATGGCTCACTGTAGCTGGTGCTCATAGGCTGGAGCCCAGTGGCTGGTGCACAGCGGCTGGTGCCCAGAGGCTAGCACACAGAGGCTGGCGTACAGTGTTGGCGCACAGAGGCTGGCGCATAGTGAAGCTAGAGCACAGAGGCTGCGAATATGCCCCAGCCACTGTGCGCCAGCCTCTGTGCTACAGGCACTGTGTGCCAGCCACTGAGCACCAGATTCTGTGCGTGAGCCACTGTGCACCAGTCACTTTGCACTAACATTGAGTGCCAGCCACTTTACGCCAGCCACTGTGCTCAAGAGATCTGTGCGCCACTCCTATGCACCAGACTCTGTACGCCAGCATTGTGTGCCAGCCACTTTGCACCCGATCCTTGGACATGAGCCACTGTTTTGCAGCCAATATGCGCCAGTCTCTGGATGCCAGCTACCTTATTGCAGCCACTGTGTGCCAGCCTATGTGCGCCACAACTGTGCGAAAGCCATTGTGTGCCAGCCACTTTGTCAAGCCACTGTTTTCCAAGCACTGTGCACCAGCCACTGTATTCCAGCCACTGTGTGCCAGCCTCTGTGTACCAGATAATTTGCGCCAGGCACTGTGCACCAGCCACGGGGCACCGGCCATCTTACGCCACCACTGTGTGCCAACCTCTGTGCACCATCCACTGGGCTCCTGCCAATGTGCACTAGCCACTTGTGCCACCCACTGTGCACCAGCCATTATGTGACAGCCACTGTATTCCAGCGACTGTGCACCATTCTCTGTGCACCAGCCACTGTATTGTAGCCGCTGTGTGCCAGCCTCTGTGCACCAGCCATTTTGTGCCACCACTGTTTGATAGCATCTGTGCGCTAACCTTTAGACTCCAGCTTCTATGTGCAAGCCACTGTGCGTTACTCCTGTGCCCCAGCTTGTGTGGGCCAGCCATTATGTGCCCCCACTGTGCACCAGCATTTCGGCTCCAGCCACTGTGCTCAAGCCTCTGTGCCCCAGCCACTGTGCGCCAGAGCCGCTGTGCGCCACCACTGCGTGCCAGCCACTTTGAGCCACCCACTGTGCACCAGATTCTCTGTTCCTAGCACTGTGCAAACCACTGTGCATCAGCCTCTGTGCACCAACCACTATGCACCAGCCTCTGAGCACCAGCCACTGTGCATCAGCTACTGTATTGCAGCCACTGTGCGCCAGCCTCTGGGATCCAGCCACTGTGAGCCAGCCTCTGCGCGCCAGCCACTGTGTGCAATCACTGTGCGCCAGCCACAGTGTGCTAGCCATTGCGCACTACTCCTGCGCACTAGCCACTGTGCAACAGCACTGTGCCCCAGCAACTGTGTGCCAGCCAGAGTGTGCCACTACAGTGCACCAGAATTTGTGCTCCAAGCACTGTGAGCCAGCCACTGTGTGACACCACTGTGCAACAACCACTTTGTGGCAGCCACTCTGCGCCAGCAACTTTGCACCAGCGACTTTGCACCAGCCACTGTGTGCCAGCCAATGTGCACCCCCACTGTGCACCAGCCTCCTGCATCCAGACACTGTGCACCAGCTACAGTACACCACCACTGTGCACCAGCCAATGTGCGCCAGCAACTGTATTCCAGCCACTGTGCCCCAGCCTTTGTATGCTAGCAACAGTATTACAGCCACGCTGCGCCAGCCACTGTGCACCCCCAACTGCGCCAGCCTCTAGGCTCCCGCCACTGTATTCCAGCCACTGTATGCCACCCACTGCGCACTCCCATTGTGTGCCAGCCTATGTGCTCCAGCACCAGTGCGCCAGCCACTGTACACCACACATTGTGCGCCAGCCACTGTGCGCCAGCCACTGTGCACCCCCACTATGCAACAGCCACTGTGTGGCTTCACTGTGCGCCAGCTTCTGGGCTCCATGCACTGAGCGCCTGTCTCTGTGCTCTGACCACTGTGCACCAACTACTGTACTCCAATACTGTGAGCCATCAACTGTGCAACAGCCACTTTGTACCAGACTCTGTATTCAAACCACTGTGCGCCAGCTTCTGGGTTCCAGCCACTGTGCGATAGCCTCTGTGCCCCAGCCACAGTGCGATAGCCTCTGGGATCCAGCCACTGTGCGCCAGCCACTGTGCACCAGCCATTGTGCGCCAATCCTGTGCACCAGCCTCTGTGTGCTACCACTGTGCTCCATCCACTGTGTGCCAGCCACAGTGCATCACCACAGTGCGCCACAGTATGTACTCTGGGCACAGTGCACCATCACTGTGCGCCACCACGGTGCACCAGCCACTTTGCTCCAGCCACTGTGCACCAGCCTCTGTGCACCAGACACTATGCACCCCCACTGTGCACCTGATTCTTGGATCCAGCCACTGTGCTCAAGCCTCTGTGCGCCAGCCACTTTTCGCCACCACAGTGCGCGAGCCACTGTGTGCCAGCCACTGTATTGGAGCCCCTGTGAAACAGCCTCTGGATGCCAGACACTGAATTGCAGCCACTGGGCACCAGACACGGCGGGCCCCACTGTGTGCTAGCCTCTGGGCCCCACCCGCTGTATGAAAGACTCTGGACTCCAGCCACTTTGCGCAAGCCACTGTTTTCCAGCCACTGTGCATCAGCCACTGTATTTCAGCCACTGTGTGCCAGCCACTGTGCACTAACCGCTTTGCGCAACCACTGTTCACCAGCCTATGTGCACCAGCATCTGTGCGCCAGCTTCTGTGCACCAGCTTCTGTGCACCAGCCACTGTGCACCACCACTGTGCGCCAGCCACGGTGCATCAGCAATTTTGGGCCACCACTGTGCGCCAGCTTCTGTGTGCTAGCCCCTGGGCTCCAGCTGCTGTGCGCAAGACACTGTGCACTATTCCTGTGCGCCAGCCTGTGTGAACCAGCCACTGTGGGCCACCAGTGTTTGCCAGCCGCTGTGAGCCAGCCACTGTGAACCAGCACTTTGCGCCACCACTATGCTCCAGCCACTGGGCACCAGTCATGGTGCGCCAGCCACTGTATTACAGCCCCTGTGTACCAGCTACTGTATTCCGGCCACTGTGCGCTGCCCTCTGTACACGAGCCACTGTATTGCAGCAACTGTGTGCCAGCCATTGTGCGCCACCACAGTGCATCAACCATTGTACCCCAGCCCTGTGTCGCCACAACAGTGTGCCAGACTCTGCTCCAGGAAATGTGTGAAGCCAGTGTGCACTACCATTGTGCACCAGAAACTTTGTGCCAGCCACTGTGTTCCACACACTGTGCGCCGCTCCTGTAAGCCAGTTACTGTGCTCCAGATGCTGCATGGCCACCACTGGGCACAAGCCACTGTGCGCCAGCCACTGTACACAACCACTGTGTGCCAGCCTATGTGAGATAGCCATCGTGCTCAAGAGATCTGTGTGCAACTCCTATGCACCAGACTTTATGCCCACCTCTGTGTGCCAGCAACGTTGCACCCGTTCTGGATATAAGTCAATATTTTGCATCCAATGTATACCAACATCTGGATGCTGGCAACCTTAATGCAGCACTGTGCGCCAGCCTCTGGGCTCCAGCCACTTTGCGGAAACCACTATGTTCCAGCCACTGTGCACCAGCCACTGTATTCCATCGACTGTGCACCAGCCGCTGTACGCCAGCCACTTTATTGCAGCCACAGTACACCAGCCTCTGTGTGCCGACATAGTTCATGAGCCACTGTGCCTCACTCTCTGTGCTCCAACCACTGTGCGCCAGCCTCTGTGTGTGCCAGCTTCTTTGCTCCAGCCACTGTGCGAAAGACACTGTGTGCCAGCCATTGTACACCACACACTGTGCGCCAGCCACTGTGCACCAGCCACTTTGCGCCAGCATTGTGCGCCCCCCTATTGCGTAAGCCTATGTGCTCCAGCACCTGTGCGCCAGCCACTGTGCGCCACACACTGTGCACTAGCAACTGTGCACCAGCCACTGTGTGCTCAAACTGTGTGCCAGCTTCTGGGCTCCAGCCACTGTGTGCCAGCCACTGTGCACCAGCCACTGTGCGCCACCTCTTTCCTTCAGGCACTGGGTGCCAACCACTGCACCACTCCTGTTCGCCATCCTGTGTGTGCCACCACTATGCCCCATCCACTGTGTGCAAGCCACAGTGCATCACCACAGTGCACCAGAGTATGTGCTCTGGGCACGATGTGCCATCACAGTGCACCATCACGGTGCACCAGCCACTTTGCGCCAGACACTGTATTCCAGACACTGCGACACTTCTGTGCGCCAGGTACTGTGCGCCACCACTGTGCGCCAGCCACTTTGCGGCCACCCCTGAATAGCAGCCACTGTTTTTCAGCCAGTGTATGCCAGCCTCTGGATGCCAGCTACTTTATTGCATCCACTGTGCGCCTGCCACTGTGCGCCCCCACTGTCCGCCAGCCTCGATACACCAGCCACTGTATTGCAGCCACTGTGTGCCAGCCATTGTGTGCCATTCCTGGAGCACCAGCCTCTGTGCACCACAACTATGCCCCCGCCACTGTGCGCCAGTCATGGTGCGCCACAACAGTGCACCAGATTTTGTGCTCCGCACACTGTGCACCAGCCACTCTGTGCCACCACTGTGCACCAGTCACTTTGCGCCAGCCACTGTGCGCCAACCTCAGTGCACCAGCCACTTTGCGCCAGCCACTGTGCGCCAGCCTCTTTGAGCCAGCCACTGCATTCCAGACACTGTGTGACACCTTTGTGCACCAGGTACTGTGCGCCACCACTGTGTGCCAGCCACTTTGTGGTGACTCCTGAATGTCAGCCACTGTTTTGCAGCCAGTGTGTGCCAGCCTCTGGATGCCAGCCACTGTGCGCCTGCCATTGCATGCCACTCCTGTGCACCAGTCTCTGTGCGCCACCACTATGCCCACCCCACTGTGCGCCAGCCACTGTGTGCTACCACTGTGCACCAGCCACTTTGCACCAGACACTATGTACCAGCCACAACTGTACATGAGCCACAGTTTTGTAGCTAATGCGCACAAGCCTCTGGATGCAAGCTTCTGTATGCCAGCCACTGTATTTCAGCCACTGTGCACCAGCAATTGTGTGCCACTCCTGTGCACCAGCCTCTGTGCGCCACCACTATGCCCCCGCCACTGTGTGCCAGCCACTGTGTGCCACCACTGTGCACCAGCCACTGTGCTCAAGCTACTGTGCGCCAGCCACTGCACTCCACATCTGTGAGCCAGCCTCTGTGCACTACCACTTTGCCCCAACCACTCTTCGCATCCTTGATTTGCCACCACAGTGCGCCAGACTCTGTACTCCAGGAACTGTGTGCCAGCCACTGTGCACTACCACTGTGCGCCAGCCATTTAGCACCACCCACTTTGCCCCACCTCTGTACGCAAGCCATTGTCTGCCAGCCATTGTGTACCATCACAGTTCGGCAGCCATTGTGCGCCAGCCACTGTGCGCAAGCCACTGTATTCCAGCCACTGTGCGCCAGCCTCTGTGTGTCAGCCACTGTATGGCCGCCACTGTGCACCAGCCACTATGCGCCCCCACTGTGCACCGGCCTCTCAGCTCCAGCCACTGTGCTCAAGCCTCTGTGCGCCATACACTGTTTGAAAGCCACTGTGCACAACCACTACGCACCAGCCACTTTGTGCCACCCACTGTGCCCCAGCCATTTTGCATCAGCCACTGTATTGCAGCTCCTGTGCAGCTGCTACTGTATTTCAGCCACTGTGCACTACCCTCTGTACAGGAGCCACTTTATTGCAGCAACTGTGTGCCAGCCATTGTGCATCATTCCTGTGCACCAGCCTCTGTGCGCCACCACTGTGCGCCAGCTATTGTGCCCCAGCCACTGTGCACCAGCCACTGTGTACCAATCCTGTGCGCCAGCATCTGTGCGCCACCACAGTGCGTCAACCACTGTGCCCCAGCCCTGTGTCACCACACAGTGCACCAGAATCTGCTACAGGAACTGAGTGAAGCCACCATTGTGCACCAGACACTTTGCTCCAGCCACTGTGCGCCACCTCTTTGCGCCAGCAACTATGCACAGCACAGTGTACCAGCCACTCTGAGCCAGCCTCTGTGAGCCACCACAGTGCAACAGCCACTGTATTCCAGCCACTGTGCCCCAGCCTCTGTGTGCCAGGCACAGTATTGCAGCCACAGTAAGCCAGCCTCTGTGTGCCGCCATAGTTCGCGAGCCACTGTGCGTCACCCTCTGTGCTCCAACCACTGTGTGCCAGCCACTGTGCATCAGAAAGTGTGTGCCAGCTTCTTTGCTCCAGCCACTGTGCGAAAGACACTGCACCAGCCACTGTACGACAGCCTCCGTGCGCCACCATTGTGCACCAGCCATTGTGCGCCAGCCACTTTGCGCAGGCCACTGTTTTCCAGAACAGTGCACCAGCCAATGTATTCCAGCCACTGTGCATCAGCTGCTGTGCACCAACCACTTTGCACCACCACTGAGCACCAGCACATGAGCGCCAACTGCTGTGCGCCAGCCTCTGTGCGCCCGCCATTGTGCGACAGCCACTGTATTCCAGCCACTATGCACTATCCTCTGTGCACCAGCCACTGTAATATAGCCACTGTGCGCCAGCCACTGTAATATAGCCACTGTGCGCCAGCCACTGTGCACTACTCCTGTGCGCCAGCCTGAGTGCGCCAGCCACTGTGCTCCAGCCCCTGTACGCCACCACTATGCTCAAGCCACTTTGTGCCAACCACTGTGCACCAGCCACTGTGTAACAATATTGTGTGCCAACCATTGTGTTCCAGCCACTGTGCGCCAACCAATGCGGGCCACCAGTGTGCGCCACCACCGTGCACCACCAATTTGCGCCACCACAGTGCGAAAGTCATTGTGTGCCAGACATTGTGCTCCAGCCACTGTATTCCAGAACTGTGCACTAACCTCTGTGCGCCAGCCAAATTATTGCAGCCACTGTGCACCCCCACTGTGCACCAGCTTCTGGGATCCAGACACTGTGCCCCAGCCAGCCACAGTGCGCCAGTCAATGTGCGACAATATTGTGTGCCAGCCATTTTGCGCCAGCCACTGCAGGCCACCACTGTGCGCCACTACCATGCACCAGCAATTTGCGCCACCACAGTCCTCCAGTGATTGTACACCAGCCTCTGTGTGCCATCCACTGTATTGCAGCCACTGTGCGCCAGCCACTGTGCCACTCCTGTGCACGAGCCTGTTTGTGCCACCACTGTGTCCCATCCACTTTGTGCCAGCCACAGTGCACTACCACAGTGCACCATACTATGTGCTCTGGCACGATGCACCATCACTGTGCACCACCACTGTGTGCCAGGCACTGAGCGCCGCATCTGTGCGCCAGCCTTTGTTCGCTACCACTTTTCTCCAACCACTCTTTGCATCCCCGATTTGCCACCACAGTGCACCAAACTTTGTGCTCCAGGAACTGTATGCCAGCCACTGTACACCACCACTGTGTACCAGCTATTTAGCACCATGCACTTTGCCCACCTCTGTGCACTAGCCATTGTGTACCAGCCATTGTTCACCACCACAGTTTGGCAGCCATTGTGCGCCAGCCACTGTGCGCAAGCCACTATATTCCAGCCAATGTGCGCCAGCCTCTGTGTGCCAGCTGCTGTATGGCCGCCACTGTGTGCCAGCCACTGTGTGCCCACACTGTGCACCAGCCTCTCAGCTCCAGCCACTGTGCTGTAGCCTCTGTGCACCATACACTGTTTGCTACCACTGTGCACCAGCCAGTTTTTGCTACCCACTGTGCGCCAGCCTCTGTGCGACAATACTGTTCGCCAGCCATTGTGCGGCAGCAACTGTGCGCCACCACTGTGCGCCAGTCATTTTGTGCCACGCACTGTGCGTCAGCCGCTGTGCGCCATCCATTGTGTGCTAGACACTGTATTACAGCCATTGTATTGTAGCCAATGTGAGCCAGCCACTATGTGCCGCTCCTGTGCACCAGCATCTGTAAGCCACCACTGTGCGCCAACCACTGTGCACTAGCTGTGGTTTGCCACAACAATGCACCAGACTTTGCCACTGTGCACTACTCCTGTTTGCCAGCCTGTGTGCCCCACCACTGTGTTCCAGCCAATGTGTACCACCACTGTGTGCCACCATTGTGAGCCCACAACTATGCGCCACCACTGCACCAGCCATTGTGCGCAAGCCACTATGCATCAGCCACTGTATTCCAGCCGCTGTGCACCAGCTACTATATTCTGGCCACTGTGCGCCAGCCTCTATGAGCCAGCAAATATGCGCCCCAACTGTGCGCCAGCATCTCAGCTCCAGCCACTGTGCTCAAGCCTCTGTGCACCACCACTGAGTGCCTGCCTCCAAGCGCCAGCCATTGTGCACTAGCTACTGTATTGTAGCCACTTGCGCCAGCCACAGTGCGCTCCCATTGTGCGCCAGCCTCTGGGCTCCAGCCTCTGTGCGCCAGCCACTGTGCACAATCACTATGCGCCAGCCACTGTGTGCTTGCCACTGTATTGCACCAGCCACTGTATTCCAAAAACATTGCGCTAGCCTCTGTACACCAGCCACTGAAGTGCAGCCACTGTGTGCCAGCCATTGTGCGCCACTCCTGTGCACTAGCCTCTGGGCACCACCACTGTGCACCAGTAACAATGCGCCAGCCACGGTGCGCCACCGTAGTGCGCTAGACTCTTTGATTCCGATGCTGTTCACAAGCCACTGTGCGCCACTGCTGCATCAGCAACTGTGCGCCAGCCACTGTGTGCCACCACTGTGCGCCAACCAATGTGCGCCATCCCCGATTTGCCACCACAGTGTGCCACTCTCCCTGCACCAGGCACTGTGTGCCAGACACTGGGTGCCACCACTGTGTGCCAGCCACTCTACGCCACCACAGTGCTCCAGCCATTGTGCGCCAGCCACTGTGTGCAAGTTACTGTGCGCCACCTCTGTGTGTTAGCCACTGTGTTCCACACACTATGTGCCGCTCCTGTGAGCCAGCCACTGTGCACCAGCCACTATGTGCGAGCCAGCCTCGATGCCCTGCCACTCAGCGCCAGTGTGTGCCAGTCACTGTGTGCCAGCTGCTGTATGGCCACCACTGTGCTCAAGCCACTGTGTGCCTCCACTGTGCACCAGCTTCTTGGCTCCACCCACTGTGCTCAAGCCTCTGTGCGCCAGCAATTGTGCGCAACCACAGTGCGCAAGCCACTGTGCGCCAGCCACTGTATTACAGCCCCTGTGAAACAGCCTCTGGATGCCAGCTACTGTAGTGCAGACACTGTGCGCCAGACACGGGGCGCCCCCACTGTGCGCCAGCCTCTGTGTGCCAGCCACTGTACACAAACACTGTGCGTCAGCCTATGTGCACCAGTCTCTTTGTGCCAGCCACTGTATTGCATCCCCTTGCTCAAGTCATTGTATTTCAGACACTGTGCTCTGCCTTCTGTACACCAGCCACTGTATTGCAGCCACAATGTGCCAGTCATTGTGAGCCACTGCTGTGCACCAGACTCTGTGCGCCACAACTGCACAACTGTGCACCCACTGTGCAGAAGCCATTGTGCGACAGCCACTGTATTCCATCCACAGTGCACCATCCTCTGTGCACCAGCCACAGTATTGTAGCCACTGTGCGCCAGGCACTTTGCACTACTCCTGTGCACCACCCTTTTTGCGCCAGCCACTGTGCGCCAGGCACTGTGCGCCACTCCTATGCACCAGCCTCTGTGCGACACCACGGTGCCCACGGTGCCAGCCACAATGTGCCACCACAGTGCGCCAGAATTTGTGCTCCGCGCCTGTGCGCCAGAAATTATGCGCCAGCATCTGTGCACCAGCGACTTTGAGCCAGCCAGTATGCGCCAGCAACTGTGTACCAGTCACTGTGCGCAAACACTGAGCGCCAGCCACTTTAGGCAGGCCAATGTGCTGAAGAGATCTGTATGCCACTCCTATGTGCCAGACTCTGTGTGCCACCAGTGCCCAGCCACTGTGCACCAGCCACAGTGTACCACCATAGTGTGCCAGAATTTGTGTTCTGCGCACTGTGCGCCAGCCATTATTTGCCACCCCCTTTAGGCAAGCCACTGTGAGCAAACACTATGCAACACGCTCCAGCCCCTGTGCTCTAGCCACTTTGTGCCATCCACTGTGAGGCAGCCATTGTGAGACAGCCACTGTATTCCATCCACAGTGCACCATCCTCTGTGCACCAGCCACTGTATTGTAGCCACTTTGCACCAGCCACTGTGCATTACTCCTGTGCACCACCCTGTGTGCGCCGGCCACTGTGCAGCAGGCAACGTGCACCACCACTGTGCACAAGCACTTTGTGCCAACCACTGTGCACCAGACACTGTGCAATAATACTGTGTGCCAGCCATGTTGCGAAACCCACTGTGCGTCAGCTTCGTTGTGGAGCCACTGTATTGCAGCCACTGTGTGTCAGCCGCTGTGCGCCACTCCTTTGCACCAGCCTCTGTGTGAGACCACTGTGCTGCAGCCAATGTGCACCAGCCACAGTGTGCCACCATAGTGCACCAGAATTTGTGCTCTGCCAGCCTCTGTGCTACAGACACTGTGTGCCACCTCTGTGCTATAGGCACTGTGTGCCACCATTGCACGCCAGTCATTGTACACCAGTCTCTGTGCTCCAGCCACTGTGCATCAGCCACTGTGCTCCAAATTTGTGCTCCGCCAGCCTCTGTGCTATAGGCATTGTGCGCCAGCCTCTGTGCTACAGGCACTGAGTGTCACCATTGTGTGCCAGTCACTGTGCACCAGTCTCTATGCTCCAGCAACTTTGCATGAGCTACTGTGTTCCAACCATGTGCTCCAGGCCCTGGTTGTCAGCCACTGAATCCTCATACTATGCGCCAGCCACTATGCACCAGCCATTGTGCACCATTACTCTGTGCCAGCCTCTGTGAGCGAGCCACTGTATTGTAGTCATTGTGCGCCAGCCACTATGTGCTACTTCTCTGCACCAGCAATTGTGTGCCACCACTGTGTGCCACCACTGTGCTCCAGCCACTGTGCTCAAGCCACTGTGTGACAGTCCTGTGCCACAGCCTCCGTGTGCCAGCCTCTGTGCGCCAACCTCTTTGCGCCAGCCACTGTTCGCAAACACTATGCAACAGCCACTGTACGCCAGCCACTGTACATCATAACTGTGTGCCACACTTGCACAAGACTCTGTGCTTCAGCCACTGTGCACCAGCTTCACTGCACCAGCCACAGTGCGAAGACACTGTGCGCCAGCCATTTTGCGCCACTACTGTGTGCCAGCCACTGTGCACCAGCCACTCTATTGCAGCCTTTGTGCACGAGCCTCTAGATGCAACCTACTGTATTGCAGCCCCTGTGCACCAGCCACAGTGGGCCACCACTGTATTCCAGCCACCGTGCGCCAGTCACTGTGCGCTACCCTGTGCACCAGCCTGGGTGCACCACCACTCTGCACCAGCCACTGTGAGCCAGCACTGTGAGCCTGCCAGTTTGTGTCACCCACTGTGCACCAGCAATTGTGCGACAATACTGTGTGCCAGCCACTGTGCACCACCCACTGTTCACCAGCCACTGTGTGCCACCACTGTGCACCAACCACTGTGTGCCGTCACTGTGCACCAGCCTCTGGGCTCCAGCCACTGTGCGACAGCCACTGATTGCAAACACAATGCACCAGCCACTGTATGCCAGCCACTGTGTGCCACCACTGTGTGCCAGCCACTCTGCGCCACCACTGTGCGTCCACCACTTTGCACCAGTCATTTTATGCCACCACTGTGTGCCAGTCTGTGTTCGCTAGCCTCTGGGCTCCAATCACTGTGTGCCAGCCACTGGGCTCCAGCCACTTTGCGCGAACCACTTTGTGCCACCCACTGTGTGCCAGCCATGGTGCACCAGCCACTGTATTCCAGCAACTGTGCGCCAGCCTCTGCTCGCTAGCCATTGTATTGTCACCACTGTACGCCAGCCACTGTGCACCATCACTGTGCGCCACACTTGCTCCAGCCTCTGGGCTTCAGCCACTGTGCACCAGCCTCACTGCACCAGCCACAGTGCGAAAACACTGTGTGCCAGCCATTTTGTGCCACTACTGTGTGCCAGTCACTGTGCACCAGCCACTCTATTGCAGCCTCTTTTCACGAGCCTCTAGATGCAACCTACTATATTGCAGCCCCTGTGCGCCAGCCACCTGACGCCCCCACTGTGCACCAGCCTCTGGGATCCAGAACTGTGTACCAGACACAGTGCGCCACCACGGTGCACCACCCCTGTGTTCCAGCCATTTTGTGCCACTACTGTATTCCAACCACTGTGCGCCAGCCTCTGTGTGCCAGCCACTGTATTATAGCCACCGTGACCAGCCACTGTGAGCCAGCACTATGAGCCCGCCAGTTTGTGCCACCCACTGTGCACCAGCAACTGTGCGACAATACTGTGTGCCAGCCACTGTGCACCACCCACTGTTCACCAGCCACTGTGTGCCACCACTGTGCCAGCCATGGTGTGCGATCATAGTGTACTGTGTTCCAGCCATTGTGCGCTAGCCTATGTGCACCAGCCTCTGTGCACCAGCCTCTGAGCTCAAGCCACTGTGCACAACCACTTTGCACCAATCATTTTGCGCCACTACTGTGCGCAAGCCTCTGTGCGTTGGCCTCTGCTCTCCAATCGCTGTGCACCAGTCACTGGGCTCCAGCCCCTGTGTGCTAGCCACTTTGTGCTACCCAGTGAGAGGCAGCCATTGTGAGATAGTTACTGTATTCCATTCACAGTTCTCCATCCTCTGTCTACCAGCCACTGTACTGTAGCCACTTTGTGCCAGCCACTGTGCATTACTCCTGTGCACCAGTCTATGTGCACCAGTCACTGTGCACCAGGCACTGTGCGCTACCACTGTGCGCAAGCCACTGTGCAACAATACTGTGTGCCAGCCATGGTGTGAAACCCACTGTGCACCAGCCACTGTGTGCTACTCCTATGCACCAGCCTGTGTGCGCCAGCATTTGTGCCTCAGGCACTGTGTGCCACCAATGTTCGCAAGCCACTTTGTGCCAACCACTGTGCGCCTGCCACTGCGGGCCAACAGTTTGCGCCACCATCGTGCACCATCAATTTGTGCCACCACAGTGCACCAGTCATTGTGTGCCAGATACTGTGAGACGGCCACTGTATTCCAGCCACTGTGCACTATGCTCTTTGCGCCAGCCACTTTATTGCAGCCCCTGTGCACCTCCATTGTGCACCAGCCTCTGGGATCAAGACATTGTGCATCAGCCTCTGAGCGCACCCCCAGTATATGCCAGACACTGTGTACCCTCACTGGTTGCCAGCCTCTGGGCTCCAGACACTGTGCTCCAGCACCTGAGCGCCACGCACTGTGTGCCAACACTGTGTGCCAGCCACTGTGTGCCAATACTGTGTGCCAGCCATTGTGCACAAGCCACTGTGCGCCAGCCTCCATGCACCAGACAATGTGCACAAACATTGAGCATCAGCCACCTTACGCAGGCCAATGTGCTCAAGAGATCTGTGCACCACACCTATGTGCCAGACTCTGTGCACCACCACTGTGCACCAGCCACTTTGCGCCCACTCCTGATGTGAGCCACTGTTTTGCAGTCAATGTGTGCCAGTCTCTGGGCTCCAGGCACTGTGTACCAGCCTCTGTGCGCCAGCCACTGTGCGCCACCACTATTTGCCAGCCATTGTGCGCCAGCCACTTTGGCAAGGCACTGTTTTCCATCCACTGTGCACCAGCCACAGTGTGCCAGCCACTGTGCGCCATCCGTTGTTCTCCAGACACTTTGTGCCACCACTGTGCACCAGCCCTTGTGAGCCAGCTGCTGTGCGCCTGCTTGTGTGCTCCAGCCACTGTGCGCCACCACTGTGCTCTAGCCACTGTGCTCCAGTAATTTTGCGCCACTACTGTGCTCCAGCTGCTGTGCGCCAGCCACTGGGCTCCAGCCACTTTGCACCAGCCACTTTGTGCCACCCACTGTGTGCCAGCCATGGTGCACCAGCCACTCTAATCCAGCAACTGTGCATCAACCTCTGCTCGCTAGCCACTGTATTGTTCCCACTGTGCACCAGCCACTGTGTGCTACACCTCTGCGCCAGCCTGTGTGTGCTAGCGACTTTGCGCCGGCCACTGTGCGCCACTACTGTGGGCAAGCGTATTTGTGCCACCCACTGTGCACCAGCCACTGTGTGACAATTCGTGTGCCAGCCAATGTGTGCCAGCCATTGCGCACCAGCCACTGTGCCCAGCTTCAGTGCGAAAGCACTGTATTGCAGCCAATGTGCACCAGCCACTGTACGACACGCCTGTGCACCAGCTTCTGTGCGACACCACTGTGCCCCAGCCCCTGTGCGCCAGCCATGGTGTGCCACCATAGTGCACTGTGTGCCAGCTATTGTGCGCCAGCCATTGTGCGCCAGACACTGTGCACCAGCCTCTGGGCTCCAGACATTGTGAGCCAGCCACTGTATGCCAGCCACTCTGCGCCACCACTGTGTGCCAGCCACTTTGCACCACCACTGTGAGACTATATGCACCAGCCTCTGTGCACCAGCCCTTGTGCGCCACCACTGTGCACCAGCCACTTTGCACCAGTCATTTTGCACCACCACTGTGTGCCAGTCTGTGTGTGCTAGCCTCTGGGCTCCAACCACTGTGCCGCAGCCACTGTGCGCCAGCCATGGTGTGCCACCATAGTGCACTGTGTGCCAGCCTATGTGCACCAGCCGCTGTGTGCCACCACTGTGCACCAGTCATTTTGCGCCACCACGGTGAGCCAGCCTCTGTGTATTGGCCTGTGCGCTCCAGCCGCTGTGTGCTAGTCACTGGGCTCCAGCCCTTGTGTGCTAGCCACTCTGTGCCACCCACTGAGTGGCAGCCATTGAGCGACAGCCACTGTATTCCATCCACAGTGCGCCATAGTCTGTGCACCAGCCACTGTACTGTAGCCACTTTGCGCCAGCCACTGTGCATTACTGCTGTAAACCAGCCTGTGTGCACCGGTCACTGTGCGCCAGGCACTGTGTGCCACCACTGTGCACAAGCCATTTTGTACCAACCACTGTACCCCAGCCTCTGAACACACCCCGAGTATGCACAGGCCACTTTGTACCCTCACTTGGCACCAGCCTCTGGGCTCCAGCCACTGTGCTCCATCATATGAACGCCACCCACTGAGTACCAACAAGGTGCGCCAGCCACTGTGCACTAATACTGTGCACTAATACTGTGCGCCAGCCATTGTGCAAGAGCCACTGTGTGCCAGCCTCCATGTGCCAGACACTGTGCGCAAACACTTTACGCAGGTCAATGTGCTCAAGAGATCTGTGCGCCACTCCTATGTGCCAGACTCTGCACAACCACTGTGCGCCAGCCACTTTGTGCCCACTCCTGGATGCGAGCCACTGTTTTGTAGCCAATGTGTGCCAGCCTCTGTGTGCCAGCCTCTGTGCACCACCACTGTGCACCAGCCATTGTGCGCCAGCCACTTTGACAAACTGCTGTTTTCCAGCCACTGTGCACAAGCCACAGTGTGTCAGCCACACACTTTGTTCCAGCCGCTGTTCACCAGAAACTTTGCGCCACCACTGTGCGCCATCCCTTGTGCACCAGCCACTGTGCGCTAGCCACATTGTGCCACCCACTGTGCGCAATCATTGTGCAACACCCACTGTATTCCATCCACAGTGCACCATCCTCTGTGCACCAGCCACTGTATTGTAGCCACTGTGGGCCAGACACTGGGCGCTACTCCTGTGCACCAGTCTGTGTGCGCCAGCCACTGTGTGCCAGGCACTGTGTGCCACTCCTGAGCACCAGTCCCTGTGCAACACCACTGTGCCCAGCCTCTGTGCGCCAGCCACAGTGTGCCACCATAATGAGCCAGAATTTGTGCTCCTCGCACTGTGCACCAGCTATTATGCGCCAGTCTCTGTGCACCAGAGACTTTGAGCCAGCCAGTATGATCCAGCAACTGTGCACCAGTCACTGTGCACAAACACTGAGTGCCAGCCACTTTACACAGGCCACTGTGCTCAAAAGATCTGTGTGCCACTCCTATGTGCCAGACTCTGTGTGCTACCACTGTGCGCCAGCCTCTTTGTGCCTGCTCCTGGACGCGAACCACTGTTTTGCAGCCAATGTGTGCCAGCTACTTTAATGCAGCCATTGTGCACCAGCCTCTGGGCAACAGCCACTGTGCTCCAGCCTCTGTGCGCCAGCCATTATGCGCCACCACTGTGTTCCATCACTGTGTACAAGCCACTTTGTGCAAACTACTGTACACCACTGTGCAACAATACTGTGTGCCAGCCATTGTGCACCACCCACTATGTGCCAGCTTCTGTGCTCAGCCACTGTATTGCAGCCACTGTGTGCCAGCCACTGTGCATCACTCCTGTGCGCCAGTCTCTGTACGACACCACTGTGCCCCAGCCACTGTGTGCCAGCCACGATTTGCCACCATAGTGCACCAGAATTTGTGCACTGCACACTGTGCGCCAGCCAATATGCGCCAGCGACTTGCGCCAGCCACTGTGCAATAACTACTGTGCGCCACTCCTGTGCACCTGCCTCTTGCAACATCACTGTTCCCCAGCCACTGTGCGCCAGCCGCTATGCACCAGGCACTTTACGCCACCACTGTGCCCGAGCTGCTGTGCGCCACCCTCTGTGCTCCAGCCACTGTGTGCCACCACTGTACACCAGCCACTGTGCACCAGCCATCTTGTGCCACCACTTTGCGCCAGCCTCTGTGCGCTAGACTCTGTGCTCCAGCCACTGTGCGCCAGCCACTGGGCTTTAGCAACTGTGCGCCAGCCACTGTGCACCAATACTGTGCATCAGCCATTGTGCACAAGCCAATATGCACCAGCCTCCGTGCGCCAGTCACTGTATGCAAACACTGAGCACTAGCCACTTTATGCAGGCCACTGTGCTCAAGAGATCTGTGCGCCACTCCTATGTGCCAGACTCTGTGCGCCACCACTGTGCGCCAACCTCTTTGCGCCCATTCCTGAACACGAACCACTGTTTTGCAGCCAATGTGTGCCAGCCTCTGGATGCCAGCTACTTTAATGCAGCCATTGTGCACCAGCCTCTGGGTGACAGCCACTGTGCACCAGCCTCTGTGCTCCAGCCACTATACACCACCATTGTGTACAAGCCGCTTTGTGCAAACTACTGTACACCACCACTGTGCAACAATACTGTGTGCCAGCCATTGTGCGCCACCCACTATGTGCCAGCTTCTGTGCGCAGCCACTGTATTGCAGCCACTGTGCACCACCCATTGTGCGCCACTCCTGTGCACCTGCCTCTTGCAACACCACTGTTCCCAGGCCACTGTGCGCCAGCTGCTGTGCACCAGGCACTTTACACCACCACTGTGCGCCAGCTGCTGTGCACACCCTCTGTGCTCCAGCCATTGTGCACAAGCCACTGTGCGCCAGCCTCCGTGCGCTAGACACTGTGCGCAAACACTGAGCACCAGCCACTTTACACAGGCCACTGTGCTCAAGAGATCTGTGTGCCACTTCTACGTGCCAGACTCTGTGCGCCACCACTGTGCTCCAACTTCTTTGCACCCACTCCTGAATGTGAATCACTGTTTTGCAGCCAATGTGCGCCAGCCTCTGGGCTCCAGCCACCGTGACCAGCTTCTATGCGACACCACTGTTCCCCAGCAACTGTGCACCAGCCATTTTGTGCCATCGCTGTGCGCCAGCCTCTGTGCGCTAGCCTCTGCGCTCCAGCCGCTGTGCACCAGCCACTGGGCTCTAGCAACTGTGCACCAGCCATTTTGTGCCATCACTGTGCGCCAGCCTCTGTGCGCTAGCCTCTGCGCTCCAGCCGCTGTGCACCAGCCACTGTGCTCTAGCAACTGTTCGCCAGCCACTTTGTGCCACCCACTGTGTGCCAGTCATTGTGTGACAGCCACTGTATTTCAGCCACTGTGTGATAGCCTCTGTACGCTAGCAACTATATAGCAGCCACTGTGCGCCAGCCACTGTGCGCTACTCCTGTGCACCAGCCTGTGTGCGCCACCACTGTGCGCAAGCCACTTTGTGCCAACCACTGTGCACCAGCCACTGCAGGCCACCAGTTTGTGCCACTGACGTGCACCATCAATTTGCGCCACCACAGTGCACCAGTCATTGTGCGCCAGATACTGTGCGATGGCCACTGTATTCCAGCAACTGTGCACTATGTTCTGTGTGCCAGCCACTTTATTGCAGCAACTGTGTGCCTCCAGTGTGCACCAGCCTCTGGGATCAAGACACTCTGGACCAGCCTCTGAGCGCACCCCCAGTATGCGCCAGCCACTGTGTACCCTCACTGTGCGCCAACACTGTGCGCCAGCCTCAGTGCGCCAGTCATTGTGTGCAAACACTGAGCACCAGCCACTTTACACAGGCCACTGTGCTCAAGAGTTCTGTGCGCCACTCCTATGTGCCAGACTCTGTGCGCCACCACTGTGCACCAACTTCTTTGCGGCCACTCCTGAATGCGAACCACTGTTTTGCAGCCAATGTGCACCAGCCTCTGGGCTCCAGCCACTGTGCACCAGCCTCTGTGTGCCAGCCACTGTGCACCACCACTGTACACAGCTATTGTGTACCAGTCACTTTGGCAAGCCACTGTTTTCCAGCCACTGTGCACCAGCCACAGTGTGCCAGCCACTGTGCACCAGCCGTTGTTCTCCAGACACTTTGTGCCACCACTGTGTGCCAGCCATTATGCGCCAGCCTCTGTGAACCAGCGACTTTGCACTAGCCAGTTTGCGCCAGCAACTGTGCACCAGTCACTGTGCGCATACACTGAGTGCAAGCCACTTTACACAGGCCACTGTGCTCAAGAGATCTGTGTGCCACTCCTATGTGCCAGACTCTCTGTGCGCCACCACTGTGCGCTAGCCTCTTTGTGCCCGCTCCTAGACACGAGCCATTGTTTTGCAGCCAATGTGCGCCAGCCTCTGGATGCCAGCTACCTTAATGCAGCCATTGTGCACCAGCCTCTGGACTCCAGCCACTGTGCACCAGCCTTCGTGCGCCAGCCACTATGCGCCACCACAGTGTACAATCCACTTTGTGCAAACTACTGTGCACCAGCCACTGTGCAATAATACTGTGTGCCAGCCATTGTGCACCACCCACTACGTGCCAGCTTCTGTTCACAGTCACTGTATTGCAGCCACTGTGCGCCAGCCACGGTGTGCCACTCCTGTGCACTAGCCTCTGTGCGACAACACTGTGCCCTAGCCACTGTGTGCCTCCATAGTGCGCCAGAATTTGTGCTTTGCCCACTGTGCGCCAGCCATTGTGTGCCAGCCTCTGTCTACCAGCGACTTTGTGCAAGCCACTATGCGCCAGCCACTGTGCACCAGTCACTGTGTGCTAACACTGAGCACCAGCCACTTTACGCAGGCCACTGTGCTCAAGAGATCTGTGTGCCACTCCTATGTGCAAGACTCTGTACACCACAACTGTGCTTCTTGGACGTGAGCCACTGTTTTGCAGCCAATGTCAGCCAACCTCTGGATTCCAGATACCTTAATGCAGCCACTGTGTCACTGTGCTCCAGCCTCTGTGCGCCAGCCACTGTGCACCACCACCGTGCGCCAGCCATTGTGCATCAGTCACTTTGCGCAAGCCACTGTTTTACAGCCACTGCGCACCAGCCACAGTGTGCCAGCCTCTGTGCACCAGGAGCTGTGCACCAGCCAATTTGCACCACCACTGTGTGCCAGCGTCTGTGCTCCAACCACTGTGCACCACCACTCTGCGCCAGCCACTATGCACCAGTCATTTTGTGCCACCAACTGTGCTCCAACCATTGTGAGACAGTCACTGTATTCAAGCCACTGTGTGCCAGCCTCTGTGCAACAGCGACTTTGCCCTGCTATTGTGTGCCAGCCACTGTGCACCAGCCAATGTATTACAGCCATTGTCTGCCGGCCGCTGTGTGCCATCCACTGTGCACCACCACAGTGCACCAGCCACTTTGTGCCACCCACTTTTTACCAACCACTGTGTGTCAATACTTTGTGCCAGCCATGGTTTGCCAGCCACTGTGTACCAGCCACTGTGGGCATACAGTATGCACAAGCCGCTGTCTGCCAGCCACTTTGCTCAACCACTGCGCACCAGCACTCTGTGCCACCACAGTGCAACGGTCAATGTGCTCCAGCCACAGTGCAACAGCCACTGTACTGCAGTCACTGTGCGCCATCCTCTGGATGGCACCTATGGTATTGCAGCCACTGCTCGCCAGCCACTGTGTGCTTCCACTGAGCGCCAAACTCTGGACGGCACCTACGGTATTGAAGCCACTGCTCGCCAGCCACTGTGTGCTTCCACTGTGCACCAGTCTCTGGGCTCCAGCAACTCTGCACCAGCCAAAGTGTGCAAACATTGTGCACCAGCCACTTTATGCAGTCCACTGTGCTCAAGAGATCTGTATGCCACTCCTATGTGCCAGACTCTGTGTATGCCACCACAGTGCGCAAGTCATTTTGTGCCCGCTCCGGGACGTGGCCACTGTTTTACAGCGATTGTGTGCCAGGCTCTGGGCTCCAGCCACTGTGCACCAGCCTCTGTGCGCCAGCCACTGTGTGCCACCACTGTACGCCAGCCATTGTGCGCCAGCCACTTTGGCAAGCCACTGTTTTCCAGCTACTGTGCACCAGCCACAGTGTGCCAGCCACTGTGCACCAGCCACTGTTCACCAGACACTTTGTGCCACCACTGTGCACCAGCCTATGTGCACCGGCCACTGTGCGCCTGCTTGTGTGCTCCAGCCACTGTGTGCCACAACTGTGCTCTAGCCACTGTGCTCCAGTCATTTTGCGCCACTACTGTGCGCCAGCTCTGTGTGCCAGCCTCTGTGCTCCAGCCACTGTGCGCCAGCTGCTGGGCTCCAGCCACTGTGCGCTAGCCACTTTGTGCCACCCACTGTGCAGCAGCCATTGTGCGACAGCCACTGTATTCCATCCACAGTGCACCATCCTCTGTGCACCAGGCATAGTGCGCCACTGTGCACCAGGCACAGTGCGCCACTCCTGTGCACCAGCCTCAGTGCGACATCACTGTGCCCAGCCACTGTGCATTGGCCACCGTGTGCCACCATAGTGCGCTAGAATTTGTGCTCCTCGCACTGTGCACCAGCCATTATGCGCCAGCCTCTGTGAACCAGTGACTTTGCGCCAGCCAGTATGCGCCAGCAACTGTGCACCAGTCACTGTGCGCAAACACTGAGTGCCAGCCACTTTACGCAGGCCATTGTGCTCAAGAGATCTGTGCGACGCTCCTATGTGCCAGACTCTGTGCACCACCACTGCGCGCCAGCCTCTTTGTGCCCGCTCTTAGACGTGAGCCACTGTTTTGCAGCCAATGTGCGCCAGCCTCTGGATGCCAGCTACCTTAATGCAGACACTGTGCACTAGCCTTTGGGCTCCAGCCACTGTGCACCAGCCTCTGTTCACCACCCACTATGCGCCAGCTTCTGTGTGCAGCCACTGTATTGCAGCCACTGTGCGCCAGCCACTTTGAGCCACTCCTGAGCACCAGCCTCTGTGCAACAACACTGTGCCCCAGTCACTGTGTGCCACCATAGTCCTCCAGAATTTGTGCTCCATGCATGGTGTGCCAGACATTATGCACCAGCCTCTGTGAACCAGCGACTTTGCGCCAGCCAGTATGCAGCAGCAACTGTGCACAAGTCACTATATGCAAACACTGAGCACCAGCCACTTTACGCAGGCCACTGTGCTCAAGAGATCTGTGCACCACTCCTATGTGCCAGACTCTGTGCGCCACCACTGTGCACCAGCCACTTTGCACCCTCTCCTGGATGCAAGCCACTGTTTTGCAGCCAATGTCCGCCAACCTCTGGATGCCAAATACCTTAATGCTGCCACTGTGCGCCAGACTCTGGGCTCCAGCCACTGGGCTCCAACCTCTGTGCGCCAGCCACTGTGCGTCAGCCATTGTGCGCCAGTCACTTTGCGCAAGCCACTGTGCGCCAGCCTATGTATGCCAGCCGCTGTGCGCAAGCCTCTATGCTCCAGCCACCGTGTGCCACCACTGTGCGCCAGCCACTGTGCACCAGTCATTTTGTGCCACTAACTGTGCACCACCCATTGTGCAACAGTCACTGTATTCCAGCCATTGTGTGCCAGCCTCTGTGCACCAGCGACTTTGCCCCTGCCACTGTGCAGCAGCCTCTGGGCTCCAGCCACTGTGCAACAGCCACTGTATCCAGCCACTGTCCACCAGCCACTGTGGGCCAGCCACTGTGCACCACCACAGTGCACCAGCATTTTGCGCCACCACAGTGCTCCAGTCATTGTGTGCCAGACACTGTGCGAAGGCCACTGTATTCCAGTCGCTGAGTGCCATCACGATGCGCCAGCCACTTTGTGCCACCCATTGTGCACCAGCCAATGTGCACCAGCTGCTTTGCGTCCCCACTATGCGCCAGCCTCTCATCTCTAGCCACTGCGCTCAAGCCTCTGTTCACCATACACTGTTCGCAAGCCCCTGTGCACAACCACTGTGCGCCACCCACTTTGTGCCACCCACTGTGCTCTAGATTCTGTGTGACAATACTATGCGCCAGTAACTGTGCACCACCACTGTGTGCCAGCCACTGTGTGCCACACACTGTGCCCCCGCCACTGTACGCCAACCACTGTGCACCAGCCCTGGTACGCCACCACATTTAGTCAGACTCTCGGCTCCAGCCACTTTGTGCCAGCCTTTTTGCACCACTGTATTGTAGTCACTGGGTGCCAGCCACTGTGCACTACTCCTGTGTGCCAGACTCTATGTGCCAGCCGCTGTGAACAAACACTGTGCACCACCCTCTGTGAGCCAGCCATTGTGCACCAGCCACTGTATTGCAGCCCCTGTGCACCAGCTACTGTATTCCGGCCACTGTGCGCTACCCTCTGTACACAAGCCACTTTAATGCAACAACTGTGTGCCAGCCATTGTGCATCACTCCTGTGTGCCAGCCTCCGTGCGCCACCACTGTGAGCCAGCTCTTGTGCACCAGCCAGTGTGCACGACCCCTGAGTGCCAGCCACTGTGTGTCAGCCACTGTGCACGACTCCTGTGTGCCAGCATCTGTGCGCCACCACAGTGCGCCAACCACTGTGACCTAGCCCTGTGTCACACAACAGTGCGCCAGACTCTGTGCCAGCCACTGTGCGCCACCACAGTGCACCAGCCATTGTGTACAAGCCACTATGTGCCAGCAATTGTATTCCAGCTGCTGTGCGCCAGCTTCTGTATTCTAGCCACTGTGAGCCAGCCTCTGTGCGCCAGCCACTGTGCGCCCCCACTGTGCACCAGCCACTGTTTTCCAGCAACTGTGCACCAGCCGCTGTATTTCAGCCACTGAGTTCCAGCCACTGAACACCAGCCGCTTTGCACCACCACTGTTCACCAGCCTATGTGCACCAGCATCTGTGCGCCACCAAAGTGAACCAGCACTTTGTGCCACCACTGTGCGCCAGCCACTGCACACCAGCAATTTTGGGCCACCATTCTGCACCAGCCTCTGTGCGCTATCCTCTTGGCTCCAGTTGCTGTGCCAGCCACTTTGTACAACCCACTGTTCACCAGCCTATGTGCACCAGCATCTGTGCGCCAGCTTCTGTGCACCAGCCACTGTGCACCACCACTGTGCTCCAGCCACTTTGTGCAACTCATTGTGCTCCAGCTACTGTGCACCAGCCACTATGCTCCAGCCACTGTGCGCCACCATTGTACAACAGCAACTGTGTTCGACCACATTGCGCCAGCCTCTGTGTGCCGCCATCGTACACGAGCCACTGTGCGTCACCCTCTGTGCTCCAACCACTCTGCACCAGCTCTGTGCACCAGCAACTGTGCACCATTGTGCACAAGCCTCTGGGATCCAGACACTGTGCACCAGCTACAGTGCCCTACCACTGTGCACCAGCCAATGTGTGCCAGCCACTGTATTCTAGCCACTGTGCACCAGCCTCTGTATGCTAGCAATTGTATTGCATCCACGGTTCGCTGCCCACTCTGCAACGCTAACTGTGTGCCAGCCTCTTGGCTCCAGCCACTGTATTGCAGCCACTGTGTGCCAGCCATTGTGTGCCACTCCTGTGCACCAGCCTCTGTGCGCCACCACTATACCCCCGCCACTGTGCGCCAGTCATGGTGTGCGACATAGTGTGCCAGATTTTGTGCTCCACGCACTGTGCAACAGCCACTTTGCACCAGCCACTGTGATACAGCCACTTTGCGACAGCCACTGTACGCCAGCCTCAGTGCACCAGTGACTTTGCGCCAGCCACTGTTCAAAAGCCATTGTGCACTACCACTATGCACCAGCCACTTTGTGCCACACACTGTGTGCCAGCCATTGTGTGCCAGCCACTGTATTACAGCCCCTGTGTACCAGCTACTGTATTCCGGCCACTGTGCGCTGCCCTCTGTACACGAGCCACTGTATTGCAGCAACTGTGTGCCAGCCATTGTGCGCCACCACAGTGCGTCAACCATTGTACCCCAGCCCTGTGTCGCCACAACAGTGTGCCAGACTCTGCTCCAGGAAATGTGTGAAGCCAGTGTGCACTACCATTGTGCACCAGAAACTTTGTGCCAGCCACTGTGCACCATGTATGTACCAGCCACTGTATTCTATCCACTGTGCGCTAGACACTGTATTGCAGCCACAGTACGCCAGCCTCTGTGTGCCACCATAGTTCGCGAGCCACTGTGCCTCACCCTCTGTGCTCCAACCTCTTTGCGCCAGCCTCTGTACGCCACACACTCTGCGCCAGCCACTGTGCACCAACCACTGTGTGCCCCCATTGTGTGCCCCCCTTGTGTGTAAGCCTATGTGCACCAGCCACTGTGCGCCACACACTGTGCGCTAGCAACTATGTAGCAGCCACTGTGCTCAAACTGTGTGCAAGCCTCTGGGCTCCAGCCACTGTGTGCCAGCCACTGTGAGTCACCTCTTTCCTCCAGGCACTGAGTGAAAGCCACTGCTCCACTCCTGTTTGCCAGCTTGTTTATGCCACCACTGTGCCCCATCCACTGTGTGCAAGCCACAGTGCATCACCACAGTGCGCCAGAGTATGTGCTCTGGGCATGGTGCGCCAACACAGTGCACCGCCACAATGCACCAGCCACTTTGCTCCAACCACTGTGCGCCAGCCTCTATGCGCCCACCACTGCATACCAGAAATTGCAAAACTTCTGTGCGCCAGGTACTGTGCACCACCACTGTGCGCCAGCCACTTTGTGGCTGCTCCTGAATGCCAGCCACTGTTCATCAGCCAGTGTACGCCAGCCTCTGGATGCCAGCTACTTTATTGCAGTCACTGTGCACCTGCCACTGTGCGTCCCCACTGTGCACCAGCCTCTGTATGCCAGCCACTGTATTGCAGCCACTGTGTGCCAGCCATTGTGTGCCACTCCTGGAGCACCAGCCTCTGTGCGCCATGACTATGCCCCCGCCACTGTATGCCAGTCATGGTGCGCCACAACAATGCGCCAGATTTTGTGCTCTGTGCACTGTGCACCAGCCACTTTGCGCCACCACTGTGCGCCAGCTTCAGTGCACCAGTCACTTTGTGCCAACCACTGTGCACCAGCCTCTGTGTGCCAGCCACTGCATCCCAGACACTGTGCGACACCTTTGTGCGTCAAGTACTGTGTGCCGCCACTGTGCGCCAGCCACTTTGCGGTGGCTCCTGAATGTCAGTCACTGTTTTGCAGCCAGTGTACGCCAGCCTCTGGACGCCGACTACTGTATTGCAGCCACTTTGCGCCAGCCAATATGCACCCCCACTGTGCACCAGCCTTTGTACGCCAGTCACTGTATTGCAGCCACTGTGCGCCAGCCACTGTGTACCAGCCTCTGCGCGCCACATCTGTGAGCCAGCCTCTGTGCACTACCACTTTGCCCCAACAACTCTTCGCATCCCTGATTTGCCACCACAGTGCTCCAGACTCCGTACTCCAGGAACTGTGTGCCAGCCACTGTTCGCTACCACTGTGCACCAGCTGTTTAGCACCACCCACTTTGCCCCACCTCTGTGTGCAAGCCATTGTCTTCCAGCCATTGCGCACCACCACAGTTCGGCAGCCACTGTGCGCTCCCACTGTGCGCCATCTTCTTGGCTCCAGCCACTGTGCTCAAGCCTCTGTGCGCCAGCAACTGTATTACAGGCCCTGTGAAACAGCCTCTGGATGCCAGCTACTGTAGTGCAGACACTGCGCCAGACACGGGGCGCCCCCACTGTGCGCCAGTCATTGTTCGCCAATCCTGTGCACCAGCCTCTGTGCGCCATCATTGTGCGCCAGCAACTGTGCGCCACCACAGTGCGCCAGCCATTCTGAACCAGCCAATGTGCGCCAGCCACTGTGCCAACCACTGTGTGCCAGCTACTGTGCTCCTCCTCTTTCCTGCAGGCACTGGGTGCCAGCCACTGCGCCACTCCTGTGCGAAAGCCTGTGTGCCACCACTGTGCTCCATCCACTTTGTGCCAGCCACAATGCATCACCACAGTGCGCCAGAGTATGTGCTCTTGGCACGGTGCGCCATCACTGTGCGCCACTACGATGCACCAGCCACTTTGCTCCAGCCACTATGCGCCAGCCTCTGCGTCAGACATTGCATTCCAGACACTGTGACACCTCTGTGCACCAGCCACTATGAGCCCCCACTGTGCACCTAATTCTTGGATCCAGCCACTGTGCTCAAGCCTCTGTGTGCCAGCCACTGTGCGCCATGATAGTGCGCAAGCCACTGTGCACCAGCCACTGTATTGCAGCCCCTGTGAAACAACCTCTGGATGCCAGCTACTGTATTACAGCCACTGGGCACCAGACACGGCGGGCCCCACTGTGTGCCAGCCTCTGGGCTCCACCCACTGTGCAACAGACTCTGAGCTCCAGCCACTTTGCGCAAGGCACTGTTTTCCAGCCACTGTGCACCAGCCACTGTATTTCAGCCACTGTGTGCCAGCCACTGTGCACCAGCCGCTTTGTGCCACCACTGTTCACCAGCCTATGTGCACCAGCAACTGTGCATCAGATTCTGTGCACCAGCCACTGTGCACCACCACTGTGAACCAGCACTTTGTGCCACCACTGTGCGCCAGCCACTGTACACCATCATTTTGTGCCACCCACTGTGCTCCAGCCACTGTGCGACAATACTGTGAGCCAGCCATGGTGCGCCAGCCCCACTGTACACCAGCCATTTTGTGCACCACTCTTGTGCGGAAGCAACTGTATTTAACCACTGTGGGCCACCCACTGTGCGAAAATACTATGTGCCAGACACTGCGCCAGCCTCTGTGCTCCAGCCACTGTGCACCAGGCTCTGTGCGCCAGCCACAGGGCGAAAAGCATTGTGCATCAGCTACTTACGCTAGCCACTGTATTGTAACCACTGTGAGCCAGCCACTGAGAGACGATACTCTGTGCCAGACATTTTGCCCAATCCACTCGGAGCAAGCCACTGTGGGCCAACAATATGCGCCAGGCGCTGTGCGCCAGCCACTGTGCACCACCACTGTGCACAAGCACTTTGCGCCACCACAGTGCGCCAGTGATTGTGTGCCAGACACTTTGCGCCAGCCACTGTATTCCAGCCACTGTGCACTAGCCTGTGTGTGCCAGTCACTTTATTGTAGCCACTGTGTGCAAGCCACTATGCACCAACACTGTGCACCAGCCACTTTGTGCCACCCACTGTGCACCAGCCACTGTGAGACAATACTGCATGCCAGTCATTGTGTGCCAGCCACAGTGCACCAGACACTGAGCACCAACCCTTAGGGCCAGCCACTTTGCACCACCACTGTGCACCAGGCTTTGTGTGCCACCATTTTGCGTCACGAATATGCGCCAGCCACGGTGAGCCAGCCACTGTGCACCAGCCACCCACTCTATTGCAGCCACTGTGCACCAGGCTCTAGACGCAACCTACTGTATTGCAGCCAGCCACTGTAGGCCACCAGTATGTGCCAGGAACTGTCCGCCAGCCACTGTGCGCCACAACTGTGCAGCAGCACTTTGCATTGGCCACTGTGCCAAGTAATTGTGTGTCACTCCTTTGCTCCAGCTTCTGTGCGCCAGCCACAGTATTGTAACCACTGTGTTCCAGACACTGTGCGCAAAAATTGTGCAATAGCCACTGTACGCCAGCCACTGTGCGCCACCACTGAGCGCCAACCACTTTTCAGCACCACTGTGCACCAGCCTTTGTGCACCAGCCACTGTGCACCTGCCACTCTATTGCAACCCCTGTGCACCAGCATCTGGACGCAACCTACTGTATTGCACCCACTGTGCGCCAGCCCTGGTTCACCACCACAGTGCGCCAGACTCCATGCACCAGCTGTGTGTGCCAGCCACTGTGCAGCACCACTGTGAGCGAGCCAGTTTGCGCCAGCCATTATAGACCGGACACTGTGCGCCACCAGAGTGCAGCAGCCATTGTATTCCAGCCACTTTTCGCCAGCCTCTGTGTGCCAGCCACTGTATTGTAGCCACTGTGCACCAGCCACTGTGCAACAGTCTTTATTCAAAGCCACTTTGTGCCACCCACTGTTCGCCTGCAAGTTTTTGACAGTACTGTGTGACAGCCATTGTGTTTCAGCAACTGTGTGATAGCCACTGTATTCCAGCCACTGTGTGCCAGCAAATGTGCGCCACCACTATGCGCCAACCTGTGTGCACCACCATTGTGTGCTAAGCACTGTGCACCAGCCCTGGTTCACCACCACAGTGCGCCAGACTCTCTGCTCCAGGCACTGTATGCCAGACACTGAGGGCCAGCAACTGTTCACCAACCACTGTATTTCAGCAAATGTGCACCAGCCTCTGCCCCAGCCACTTTGTGCCACCCACTGTGCGCCAGCCACTGTTTGACAGTACTGTGTGCCAGCCATTGTGCACCAGCCATTTTGTGCCAGCCACTGGATTCCAGCCACTTTGTGCCAGCCACTGTATTGTACCATTATATGCCAGCCACTGTGCGCCTGCAACTGTACTCCACCACAGCGCCAGATGTTGTGTGCCAGCCACTGTGCGCCAGCCACTGTATTGTAGCCACTGTACGCCAGACACTGTGAGCCAGCCTTTGGGCTCCAGCCCATGTGCTCTAGTCATTGTGCACCAGCCACTATGTGCCAGCCACCATGCGCCACCACTGGGCACAGCCACATTGTGCAAGCCACTGTGCATCAGCCACTGTATTCCATAAACTGTTTGTCAGCTCTGTGCACCTGGTACTGTGCGCCAACACTGTGCCAGCCACTGTATTGTAGCCACTGTGCACCAGCCACTGTACACCAGTCTTTATTCAAAGCCACTTTGTGCCACCCACTGTTCGCCAGCCAGTTTTTGACAGTACTGTGTTACAGCCATTTTGTTTCAGCAACTGTGTGCTAGCCACTGTATACCAGACACTGTGTGCCAGCAAATGTGCACCACCACTATGCGCCAACCTGTGTGCACCACCACAGTGCGCTAAGCACTGTGCACCAGCCCTGGTTCGCCACCACAGTGCGCCACAGACTCTGCTCCAGGCACTGTATGCCAGCCACTGTGGGCCAGCCACTGTGCGCCTGCCACTGTGCTCCACAACAGCACCAGCCGTTGTGTGCCAGCCACTGTGCGCCAGCCACTGTATTCCAGCCACTGTGCACCAGCCACTATGCGCCAGCCACCATTCGCCACCACTGGGCACCAGCCACTTTGAGCTAACCACTGTTTGTCAGCCACTGTATTCCATACACTGTGTGTCAGCTCTGTGCACCAGGTACTGTGCGCCAACACTGTGCCAGCCACTGTATTGTATCCACTGTGCGCCAGCCTCTATGCACTGCCACTGTATTGTAGCCACTGTGCACCACCCATTGTGTGCCACTCCTGTGCACCAGCCTCTGTGTGCCACCACTGTGCCTTAGCCACTGTGTGCCAGCCACAGTATGCCTCCACAGTGCACCAACGTTTGTGCTCCATGCAATGTGCGCCAGCCACTGTGTGCCACCACTGTGCACCAGCCACTTTGCGCCAGACACTGTGCACCAGCCCCTGTGGGACAGCCACTGTGTTACGGACACTTTGTGACACCTCTATGCACCAGGTACTGTGTGCCACCACTGTGCTCCAGCCACTTTGCGCTGGCTCCAGGAGGTGAGCCACTGTTTTGCAGACAATGTGTGCCAGCCTCTGAATGCCAGCTATTGTATTGCAGACAATGCGCCAGCCACTTTGCACCCCCACTGTGCGCCAGCCTCTCGGCTCCAGCCACTATGCTCCAGTTTCTGTTTGTGAGTGGGGGCACACTTTGGGGGCACACAGTGGCTGGCACATAAAGGGGGTACAGTGACTGGCACCAGGTACCGTGCGCCAGCCACTCTGTGCCACCACTGTGCTCCAGCCATTTTGTGCCACCCATTGTGATCCAGCCTCTGTGCGACAATACTGTGAGCCAGCCATTGTGCGCCAGCCACTGTGCACCAGCCATTTTATGCCACCACTGTGCGCCAGCCACTTTGTGCCACCCACTCTGCGCCAGCCACTGTGTGACAATGCTGTGTGCAAGGCTTGCTGCACAAGCCACTGTACTCCAGCCACTGTATTCCAGCCACTTTGCGCCAGCCTCTATGCGACAGCCACTGTATTGCAACCATTGTGCCCCAGCTACTGTGGGCTCCAACTATGTGCCAGCCTCTGGTCTCCAGCCACTGTGATCCAGCCTCTGTGCGCCAGCCACTGTTCGCCACCACTGTGCTCCAGCCATTTTGTGCCACCCACTATGCTCTAGCCACTGTGCGACAATACTGTGAGCCAACCATTGTGCGCCAGCCATTGTGTGCCAACCACTTTGCGCCAGCCCCTATGCTCATGCCACTGTGCGCCACTCCTGTGTGTCAGGCTTTGTGTGCCAGCCACTGTATTGTAACCACTCTGGGCCAGCCACTGTGCAAAAATACTCTGTGCCTGCAACTGTGCACCAGCCTCTGGGATTCAGACACTGTGCACCAGCCATAGTGCGCCAAAACTGTGCCCCACACTTTTCAACAGCCTCTGAACTCCAGCCACTGTATTCCAGGCTATGTGCGCCAGCTACAGGGTGAAAAGCATTGTGCACCAGCCATTGTACACCAGCCACTGTATTGTAACCACTGTGACCCCGCCACTGTGGGACGATACTCTGTGCCAGCCATTTTGCACAAGGCACTCAGCAGTAGCCACTGTGGGCCACAAGTATGCACCAGGTGCTGTGCCACAGCCACTGTGCACAAGCACTTTGTGCCACCACAGTGCGCTAGTGATTGTGCGCCAGCCACTATATTCCAGACACTGTGCTCTAGCCTCTGTGCACCAGTCACTTTATTGTAGCCACTGTGCGCCAGCCACTGTGCAGCAGCCAATGTGTGCCACCACAGTGCAACAGCCATTGATTCCCAGCCACTGTGCTCAAACCACTGTCTTCCAGTTACTGGTCGCCAGCCACTGTATTCCAGCAACTTTGTCACAGCCTCTGTGCGCCAGCCACTGTGCTCAAGCCACTGTGTCCCAATCCTCTGTGTGCCTACATTGTGCGCTAGTCACTGTGCTCCAGCCTCTGTGCTCCAGCTACTGTGCATCAGCCTCTGTGCTCTAACCATGTTCTACAGCTACAGAACGCCAGCCACTGTACGCTCCTACTCTGCACCACCACTGTGCGCCAGCCTCTTGGCTCCGGCCACTGTGCGCCAGCCACTGGGCTCCAGCCACTGTGCGCCAGCCACTCTGTGCCACTCACTGTGTGCCAGACATTGTATGCCACCGACTGTATTCCTGCCACTGTGTGCCACAACTGTGCGCCAGCCTCTGGGATCCAGACACTGTGCACCAGCCTCTATTCGCCAGCCCCAGTGTGAAAACACTGTGCACTAGCCACTGTGCGGCAGCCACTGTACGCCACCACTGAGCACCAGCCACTTTACGCCAGCCACTGTGCTCAAGCCAATGTGCACCAATCCTGTGTGCCAGCCACTGTACTCAAGCCACTGTGCACCAATCCTGTGCGGCAGTCACAGTGCAACAGCCAATGTGCGCCACCACAGTGCACCATCCATTGAGTCCCAGCCACTGTGCGCCAGCCACTGTCTTCCAGTTACTGTGCGCCAGCCACTTTATTTCAGCAACTGAGTCCCAGTCTCTGTGTGCCAGCCACTGTATTGCAGCCACAGAACACCAGCCACTGTGTACCACTCTGCGCTCCAGCCTCTGTGTGCCACCATTGTGCGCTGGTCACTGTGCGCCCGTCTCTGTGCTCCAGCCACTGTGCGTCAGCCTCTGTGCTCCAACCATGTGCTCCAGGACCTGGTAGTCAACCACTCTATGCTTGTACTAAGCGCCAACCACTATGCACCAGCCATTGTGCACCATTACTGTGTGCCAGCCTCTGTGCGTGAGCCACTGTATTGTAGTCATTGTGCGCCAGCCACTGTGTGCTAATCCTGTGCGCCAGCATATGTATGCCACCACTGTGCGCCACCATGTGCACCAGCCACAGTGGTCAAGCTACTGTGCTCCATTCCTGTGCCCCAGCCTCTGTGTGCCAGTCTCTGTGAGCCAGCCTCTTTACGCCAGCCACTGTGCACAAAAACTATGCAACAGCCACTGTATGCCAGCCACTGTCGCCATCATTGTGCACCACACTTGCGCAAGCCTCTGGGCTTCAGCCACTGTGCATCATCCTCAGTGCACCAGCCACAGTGAGAAAACACTGTGCGCCAGCCATTTTGCGCCACTACAGTGTGCCAGCCACTCTCCACCAGCCACTCTATTGCAGCCTTTTTGAATGAGCCTCTAGATACAACCTACTGTATTGCAGCCCCTGTGCACCCCCACTGTCCACCAGCTTCTGGAATCCAGCCACATTGCACCACCATTGTGTGCCACCGCTGTGTGCCAGCCATTTTGCACCACTAATGTATGCCAGCCATTGTGCACCAGCCCCTGTGTGCCAGCCACTGTATTGTAGCCACTGTGCACCAGCCACTGTGTGCTACTTCTGTGCGCCAGCCTGGGTGCGCCACCACTCCGCACCAGCCACTGAGAGCCAGCACTGTGAGCCCGCCTGTTTGTGCCATCCACTGTGCACCAGCAACTGTGTGACAATACTGTTTTCCAGCCACTGTGCACCAGCCACTGTTTGCCAGCCACTGTGGACCAACGGTTTGCACTAGCCCCTGTCTGCCAGCCACCGTGTGCCTCCACTATGCACCAGCACTTTGCAACCTTACTGTGTGACTATATGCGCCAGCCACTGTGCGTCAGCCCCTGTGCGCCACCACTGTGCACCAGCCTCTGCTCACTAGCCACTGTATTGTAACCACTGTGCGCCAGCCACTGTGCACTGGCCACTGTGTGACAATTCTGTGTTCCAGCCATTGTGCGCCAGCCAGTACGCGCCAGCCACTGTGGGCCACAGGTGTGTGCCACCACTGAGTGCCTGCCTCTGTGCCCAGCCACTGTGCACAAACACTATGCACCAGCCACTGCTCGCCAGCCACTGTGCGCCAGGCACTGTGTTATAGCCACTGTGCGCCAGCCTCTAAGCACCAGCCACTGTGCGCTAGCCACTGTATTGCAGCCACTGTGATTCACCACTGTGCACCAGCCACTGCATTGCAGCCACAGTGAGCTACCTCTGGATGCCAGCTCTGTATTGCAGCCACTGTACACCAGCCAAAGTGTGCCCCCACTGTGCGCAAGCCTCTGGGCTCCACCACTGTGCGCCAGCCATTGTACGCCAGCCAATGTGCACCAGCCACTGCATTCCAGACACTCTATGACAGCCATTGTGTTCCAGCAACTGTGCGCCAGACTCTATGTAGGAGCCACTTTGTGCCACCACTGTACGCCAGCCACTTGTGACAATACTGTGCGCCAGTCATTGTGTGCCAGCCACTGTATTCTAGCCATTTTGTGCCAGCCTTTGTGCCCAAGCACTGCATTGCAGCCACTGTGTGCCAGCCACTGTGCGTCAGCCTTTATGCGAAGTCACTTTGTGTCACCCACTGTGCGCCAGACACTGTGTGACCATATTGTACACCAGCTATTGTGCTTCAGCCACTGTGCACTAGCCATTATATTCCAGCCACTGTGCAAGAGCCACTGTGTGCCCCCATTGTGCGCCAGCCTGTGTTTTACCACGAATGTGCGCCAACCACTCTGTGCTAGCCTCTGTGGACCAGCCACTGTGCACCAACATTATGCACCAGCCACTGCTCATCAGCCACTGTGCGTCAGCAGTTTGCTACAGCCACTTGCACAAACCACTGTGCGCCACCACTGTGTGCCAGCCACTGTGTACCACCACTGTGTGTCAGCCAGTTTGAGCCAGCCACTGTTCACCACCACTGTGCACCAGAAACTGGGTGCCAGCCTTTGTGTGCCAGCAAATGTATTGAAGCAACTGTTATCCAGCCTCAATGCATAAGCCACTTTGTGCCACCCACTGTGCACCAGCCACTGTGTGACAAAACTGTGCGCCAGCCATTGTGCGCCAGCTGCTGTGCGCCAGTCACTGTTTTGTAGCCACAGTTTGCTAGCCACTGTGTGACAATACTGTGCACCAGCCATGGTGTGAAACCCACTGTGCGCCAGCCACTGTGTGACAAAACTATGCGCCAGCCATGGTGTGAAACCCACTGTGCGCCAGCATCTGTGCGCAACCACTGTATTGCAGCCACTGTGCGCCAGCCACTGTGCACCACTCCTTTGCACCAACATCTGTGTGACACCACTGTGCCCCAGCCACTGTGCGCCAGCCACAGTGTGCCAACATAGTGTGCCAGAATTTGTGCTCCGTGCACTGTGTTCCAGCCATTGTGTGCCAGCCTCTGTGCACCAGAGACTTTGAGCCAGCCACTATACGTCAGCCACTGTGCGTCACCGCTGTGCGCCAGCCATTGTGCACCAGCCACTTTGCGCAAGCCTGTTTTAAACCACTGTGCACCAGCCACAGTGTGCCAGCCACTGTGTGCTTCTCCTGTGCATCAGCCTGTGAGCGCCGGCCACTGTGTGCCAGTGATTTGTGCCACTACTGTGAACCAGCTTTGTGCTCTAGCTTCTGTGCCTCAAGCGATAGGCGCCAGCCACTGGGCTCCAGCCCCTGTGCGCTAGCCACTTTGTGCCACCCACTGTGCGGCAGCCATTGTGCGACAGCCACTGTATTCCATCCACAGTGCACCATCCTCAGTGCCCCAGCTATTTGCACCAGTAACGTATGCCAGCTATTGTGTGCCAGCCACAGTATTCCAGCCATTGTGCGCCAGCCTCTGTGTGCCAGCCACTGTATTGTAGCTACTGTGCGCCAGCCATTGTGCGCCACCACTGTGCGCCTGCTTGTGTGCTCCAGCCACTGTGCATCACCACTGTGCTCTAGCCACTGTGCTCCAGTTATTTTGCGCCCCTACTGTGCGCCAGCTCTGTGCGCTAGCCTCTGTGCTCCAGCCGCTGTGCGCCAGCCGCTGGGCTCCAGCCGCTGTGCGCCAGCCTATGTGTGCCAGCCACTGTATTGTAGCTACTGTGCACCAGCCACTGTGCACTACTCCTTTACGCCAGTCTGGGAGCACCACCACTCTGCACCAGTCACTGTGAGCCAGCACTGTGCACCCACCAGTTTGTGCCATCCACTGTGCACCAGCAATTGTGCGACAATACTGTGTGTCAGCCACTGTGGACCAACAGTTTGCGCCAGCCACTGTCTGCCTGCCACGGTGCACCACCACTGTGCACCAGCACTTTGCGACTTCACTGTGCACCAATCAATGTGCACCAAACACTGTGAACCACCCACTGTATGCTGGCCACGGTGCACTAGCCTCTGTGCGCAAGCCACTTTGCTCCAGCACTGAATTACAGCCACTATGCAGCAGCCACTGTGTACCCTAACTTTGGGCCAGCCTCTGGGATCCAGCCACTGTGCGCCAGCCATTGTGAACAAACAGTGCACCAGCCACTGTATGCCAGCCACTGTGTGCCTGCTTGTGTTCTCCAGCCACTGTGCGCCACCACTGTGCTCTAGCCACTGTGCTCCAGTTATTTTGCGCCCCTACTGTGCGCCAGCTCTGTGCACTAGCCTCTGTGCTCCAGCCGATGTGTGCCAGCCGCTGGGCTCCAGCCACTGTGCGCTAGCCACATTGTGCCACCCACTGTGCGGCAGCCATTGTGTGACAGCCACTGTATTCCATCCACAGTGCACCATCCTCTGTGCACCAGCCATTATATTGTAGCCACTGTGCGCCAGGCACTGTGCGCCACTCCTGTGCACCAGCCTCTGTGCGACACCACAGTGCCCAGACACTGTGCGCTGGCCACAGTGTGCCACCATAGTGCGCCAGAATTTGTGCTCCGTGCACTGTGTGCCAGCCATTATGCGCCAGCCTTTATGCACCAGCGATTTTGCGCCAGCCACTATGTGACAGCCACTGTTCACTAGTCACTGTGCGAAAACACTGAGCGCCAGCCACTTTACGGAGGCCAGTGTATGCAAGCACTCTGCAACAGCCACTGTATGCCAGCTGCTGTGTGCCATCACTGTGCGCCCCCTTTGTGCTAGCCTCTGGGCTTCAGCCACTGTGCACCAGCTTCAATGTGCCAGCCACAGTGCGAAAACACTGTACGCCAGCCATTTTGCGCCATTATTGTGTGCCAGCCACTTTTCACCAGTCACTCTATTGCAGCCTCTGTGCACATGCCTCTAGATGCAACCTACTGTATTGCAGCCCCTGTGAACCAGCTACTGTGGGCCCCCACTGTGCACCAGCTTTTGGGATCCAGATACTGTGCACCAGCCACATTGCGCCACCACTGTGCGCCACCCCTGTGCGCCAGCCACTTTGCACCACTAATGTATGCCAGCCATTGTGTGCCAGCCACAGTATTCCAGCCACTGTCTGCCAGCCTCTGTGTGGCAGCCACTGTATTGTAGCCACTGTGTGCCAGCCACTGTGTGCTACTCCTGTGCACCAGCCTGGGTGTGCCACCACTCTGCACCAGCCACTGTAAGCCAGCAATGTGTGCCAGCCACTTTCTGCCACCCACTTTGCACCAGCAACTGTGGGACAATACTGTGTGCCAGCCACTGTGCGCCAGCCGCTGTCTGCCAGCCACTGTGTGCCACCACTGTGCACCAGCACTTTGCGACCCCTCTGTACACCCATCAACGTTCTCCAGATATTGTGCACTGGCCATTGTATTCCATTCATAGTGCACTAGCTTCTGTGAGCCAGCCACTTTACACCAGCACTGTATTGCAGCCACTGTGCACCAGCCACTGTGTGCCCTCACTGTGCACCAGCCTCTGGGCTCCAGCCACTGTGCACCAGCCACTGTGCACGAACACAGTGCACCAGCCACTGTATGCCAGCCACTTTGCGCCACCACTGTGCGCCAGCCACTTTGCACCAGCCATTTTCCTCCACCACTGTACACCAATCTTCTTGGCAGCTTATGTGCAACACCACTGCGCCAGCCACTGTGCACCAGCCACTTTGCTCCACCACTGTGCGCCAATCTATGTGCGCCACCTCTCTGCACCAGCCACTGTGCACCAGCCACTTTGCGCCACCACTGTGTGCCAGCCACTTTGCACCTACCATTTTGCTCCACCACTGTGCATCAATCTTCTTGGCAGCTTATGTACGACACCACTGCGCCAGCCACTGTGCACCAGCCACTTTGCTCCACCACTGTGCGCCAATCTATGTGCGTCAGCCTCTGTGTGCCAATCTATGTGCGCCACCTCTATGCACCAGCCACTGTGCACCAGCCATTTTGGGCCACCACTGTGCTCCAGTCTGTGTGCACTAGCCTTTGGGCTCCAGCCATTGTGTGCTAGCCACTGGGCTCCAGCCACTGACCACCAGGCACTTCGTGCCACATACTGTGCGCCAGCCATGGTGCGCCAGCCACTGTATTCCAGCAACTGTGCTCAGCCTCTGCGCGCCAGCCACTGTATTGTAACCACTGCGTGCCAGCCACTGTGCGCTACACATGTGCGCCAGCCTGTGTGCACCAGCCACTGTGCGCCGGCCACTGTGCACCACCACTGTGGGCCAGTGTATTTTTTCCCACCCACTGTGCACCAGCCACTGTGTGACAATACTGTGTTTCAGCCACTTTGTGCCACCCACTGTGCGTCAGCCATAGTGCGCCAGCCACTATATTCCAGCAATTGTGCACCAGAAACTATTTGTAACAACTGTGTGCCACCACTGTGGGCCAGCATATTTGTGTCACCCACTGTGCACCAGCCACTGTGAGACAATACTGTTTACCAGCCATTATGCTCCAGCCACCGTGTACCAGCCATGGTGGGCCACCAGTGTGCGCCACTACTGTGTGCCAGACACTGTGCGTCACTCACTGTGCATCAGTTTCTGTGCACCAGTCACTGTATTGTAGCTACTGTGCGCTAGTCACTGTGTGCCCTCTCTTTGCGCCAGCCTCTGGGAACCAGACAATGTGCACTAGCCACAGTGCGACATTTCTGTGTGCCAGCCACTGTGCCCCAGCCCTTGTGTGCCACTCCTGTGTTCCAGCCACTTTGCGTTAGCCACTGTGCGTCAGCCTCTGTGTGCCAGTCACTATATTTTAGCCATTGTATGCCAGCCACTGTGCGATACTTCTGTGTGCTATCCTGTTTGTGCCACCACTGTGCGCCAGCCACTGTGCGCAAGCACTGTGCGCCAGCCAATTTGTGCCACCCCCTGTGCACCAGCCACTGTGCGACAATACTCTGTGCCAGCCATTGTGCACCAGCCACTTTGTGCCACCAGTGTGGGCCAACAGTGTCCGCCAGCCACTGTCTGCCAGCCGCTGTGCGCCACCAATTTTCACCAGCACTGTGCGCCACCACAGTGTGCTGGTCAATGTGCACTAGACACTGTGCACCTGCAACTGTATTCCAGCCATTGTGCGCTACCCTCTATGCGCCAGCCACTTTGCGCCAGCCACTGTATTCCAGCCACTGGGCGCCATCTTCTGGACGCAACGTATGGTATTGCAGCCACTGTATGCCAGCCACTTTGTGCCCTCACTGTGCGCCAGCCTCTGGGCTCCAGTCACTGTGCGCCTGCCACTGTGAGCAAACACTGTGCACCAGACACTGTATGCCAGCCACTGTGTGCCACCACTGAGTGGAAGCCACTTTACGCCAGCCACTGTGCTCAAGCCACTGTGCGCAACTCCTGTGCACCAGCCTTAGTGCTCCACCACTGTGCCCCAGCCACTGTGCGCCAGTCATTGTGCGCCACCACAGTGCGCCAGAGTTTATGCTCCAAGCCAGCCACTTTGCACCACCCACTGTGCACCAGCCTCTGTGCTCCAGGCACTGTGTGCCAGACACCCCTGTGCGCCATGTACTGTGCGCCACCACTATGTGCCGGCCACTCCTGGACACAAACCACAGTTTTGAAGCCAATGTGCGCAAGTCTCTAGATGCAAGCTACTATATTGCAGCCACTGTGTGCCAGCCACTATGCGCCAACCATTTTGTGCCACTCCTGTGCGCCAGCCTCTGTGTGATAGCCTCTGGGCTCTGGCCGCTATGCGCCAGCCACTGACCTCCAGCCATTGTGCGCCAGCCACTTTGGCCACCCACTGTGCACCATCCATTGTATGCCACCCACTGTATTCCAGCCACTGTGTGCCAGTCTCTGTGAGCCAGCCACTGTCTTGTAACCGCTGTGCGCTTGCCACTGTGCGCTACACCTGTGCGCCAGCCTGTGTGCTCCAGCCACTGTGTTCGAGCCACAGTGCACCAGCCACTGTGCATCAGCCACTGTGCGCCACCCACTTTGCTGCTGCTCCTGGACACCAACCATTGTTTTGCAGCCAGTGTGCGCCAGCCTCTGGATGCTAGCTACTGTATTGAAACAACTGCGTGCCAGCCCCTGTATGACAATACTGTGCGCCAGCCACTGTATTGCAGCCATTGTGTCCCACCACTGTGCACCAGCACTGCATTGCAGTCACTGTGAGCTACCTCTGGATGCCAGTTCTGTATTGCAGCCAATGTACAACAGCCAAAGTGTGCCCCCAATTTGCACACGCCTCTGGGCTCCACCACTGTGCACCAGCCAAAGTACGCCAGCCATTGTGCGCCAGCCACTGCATTCCAGACACTGTATGACAGCCACTGTGTCCCAGCAACTGTGCGCCAGACTCTATGTGGCACCCACTTTGTGCCACCCACTGTACGCCAGCCACTGTGTGACAATACTGTGTGCCAGTCATTGTGCAACAGCCACTGTATTCTAGCCATTTTGAGCCAGCCTTTGTGCCCAAGCCACTGCATTGTAGCCATTGTGCGCCAGCCACTGTGCATCAGCCTTTATCCAAAGTCACTTTGAGTCACCCATTGTGCGCCAGACACTGTGTGACAATACTGTACGCCAGCCATTGTGCTTCAGCCACTGTGCACTAGCCACTATATTCCAGCCACTGTGCATGAGCCACTGTGTGCCCCCATTGTGCGCCAGCCTGTGTTTTATCATTACTGTGCGCCAACCACTGTGTGCCAGCAGCGTGCTCCAGCCACTTTGCACAAACCACTGTGCGCCAGCCTTTGTGCGCCAGCAAATGTATTGAAGCAACTGTTATCCAGCCTCTATGCACAAGCCACTTTGTGCCAAACACTGTGCTCCAGCCATTGTGTGCCAGCTGCTGTGCGCCAGCCACTGTATTGTAGCCACTGTTCGCCAGCTACTGTGTGACAATACTGTGCACCAGCCATGGTGTGAAACCCACTGTGTGCCAGCCTGTGTGCGCCGGCCACTATGCGCCAGTCATTTTGTGCCACCACTGTGAGCCAGCTCTGTGTGCTAGCCTTTGTGCCCCAAGCACTGTGCGCCAGGCACTTGGCTGCAGCCCCTGTGCGCTAGCCACTTTGTGCCACCCACTGTGTGGCAGCCATGTGCAACAGCCACTGTATTCGATCTACAGTGTGCCATCCTCTGTGCACCAGCCACTGTACTGCAGCCACTGTGCGTCAGCCGCTGTGCGACACTCCTGTGCACCAGCCTCTATGCAGCACCACTGTGCCCCAGCCAGTGTGCACCAGCCACACTGTGCCACCATAGTGCACCAGAATTTGTGCTCCGCACACTGTGCGCCAGCCATTGTGCACCAGCAACTTTGGGCTGCCACAGTGCGCCAGCCTCTGTGCTACAGGCATTGTGTGCCACCATTGTGCGCCAGTCACTGTGCACCAGCCACTGTGCGTCAGCCTCTGTGCTCCAACAATGTGCTCCAGGCCCTGGTTGTCAGCCACTGTATCCTCATACTATGCGCCAGCCACTATGCACCAGCCATTGTGCACCATTACTGTGTGCCAGCCTCTGTGAGCGAGCCACTGTATTGTAGTCATTGTGCGCCAGCCATTGTGTGCTACTTCTGTGCGCCAGCATCTGTGTGCCACCACTGTGTGCCACTACTGTGCTCCAGCCACTGTGCTCCAACACGGCGCCAGCCATTGAGTGCCAGCCACTTTGCGCCAGCCACTGTGCTCAAGCCACTGTGCGCCAGTCCTGTGCCACAGCCTCTGTGTGCCAACCTCCTTGCGCCAGCCACTGTGCGCAAACACTATGCAACAGCCACTGTACGCCAGCCACTGTGCGCCATCACTGTGCGCCACACTTGCGCCAACCTCTGGACTTCAGCCACTGTGCACCAGCCTCAGTGTGCCAGCCACAGTGCAAAAACAGTGTGTGCCAGTTATTTTGTGACACTACTGTGTGCCAGCCACTCTGCACCAGCCACTCTATTGCAGCCTCTGTGCACAAGCCTCTAGATGCAACCTACTGTATTGCAGCCCATGTGTGTCAGCCACTGTGCGCCCCCCTGTGCACCAGCCTCTGGGATCCAGACACTGTGCACAAGCCACAGTGCGCCGCTACTGTGCGGCACCCCTTTGCACCAGCCATTTTGTGCCACTATTGTATTCCAGTCACTATGCGCCAGCCTCTGTGTGCCAAGCACTGCATTGTAGCCACTGTGCACCAGTCACTGTGCACTAATCCTGTGCACCAGCCTGGGTGCACCAGCCACTGTGAGCCAGCACTGTGAGCCCGCCAGTTTGTGCCACCACTGTGCACCAGCACTTTGCGATCCCACTGTACACCAGTCAAGTGTGCCAGACACTGTGCACCGGCCACTGTATTCCAGCCACAATATGCTAGCCTCTGCGCCAGACACTGGATTAGAGCCACTGTGAACCAGCCACTGTATTGCAGCCACTGTGCACCAGCCACTGTATGCCCTCACTATGAGCCAGCCTCTGGGCTCCAGCCACTGTGCGCCAGCCACTGTTCGCAAACACAATGCACCAGCCACTGTATGCCAGCCACTCTGCGCCACCACTGTGTGCCAACCACTTTGCGCCACCACTGTGTGACTATATGTTCCAGCCCCTGTGCACCACCACTGTGCGCCAGCCACTGTGCACCAGTCATTTTGTGCAACCAACTGTGCTCCACCCATTATGCAATAGTCACTGTATTACAGCCACTGTGCACCAGCCTCTGTGCACCAGCGACTTTGCGCCTGCCACTGTGCGCCAGCCTCTGGCCTCCAGCCACTGTGCACCAGCCACTGTATCCAGCCACTGTCCGCCAGCCGCTGTGCCCAGCCCCTGTTCACCACCACAGTGCACCAGCATTTTGCGCCACGAGAGTGTCCAGTCATTGTGCGCCAGACACTGTGCGAAGGCCACTGTATGCCAGTCGCTGTGTGCCACCACGATGCGCCAGCCACTTTGTGCCACCCACTGTGTGCCAGCCTCTGTGCACTAACTTTTGGGCTCCAGCCACTGTGCACTAGCCACTTCATGCTACTCACTTGAGCCAGCCATTGTGTGACAGCCACTGGGTACCTGCCACTGTATTGTAGCCACTGTGTGCCAGCCACTGTGCATCACCACTGTGTGCCAGCCACTGTGCACCAGCCTCTGGGCTCTAGCAACTGTGCGCCAGCCAAAGTACGCCAGCCAAAGTGCGCAAACACTGTGCACCAGCCACTGTACGCCAGCCTCTGTGTGCCAGTCACTGTGCACAAACACTGAGCGCCAACTACTTTACGCCAGCCACTGTGTTCAAGCCACTGTGCGCCACTCCTGTCCACCAGCCTATGTGCACCACCACTGCGCCAGCCTCTGGGAACAAGCCACTGTGTACCACCACTGTGTGCCAGCCTGTGTGCCCTAGCGGCTAGGCTCCGGCCGCTGTGCGCCAGCCACTGTGCACCAGCCACTTTGTGCCACCCACTGCGCCAGCCATTGTGCGCCAGCTACTGTATTCCAGCCACTGTGTGCCAGCCTCTGCATGCCAGCCACTGTATTGTAACCACTGTGCGCTAGCCACTGTGAACTATCCATTGTACACCACCACTGTGCACCAGTGTATTTGTGCCAGCCACAGTGCACCAGCCACTAAGCGACAATACTGTGCGCCAGACATTGTGCGCCAGCCACCATGCACCAGCCATGGCGGGCCACCAGTGTGCGCCAGCCACTGTGCGCCAGTCACTGTGCGACACCACTGTGTACCAGCACTTTGTGCCACCACAGTGCGCCAGTCATTGTGTGGCAGACATTGTGTGACGGCAACTGTATTTTCACCACTGTGTGCTACACCTGTGCGCCATTCACTGTGCACCACCACTGTGCGCCAGTGTATTTCTGCCATGCACTGTGCACCAGCCACTGTGAGATAATATTGTGTGCCAGCCATTGTGCGCCAGACACTGTGCGCCAACCAATGTATTCCAGCCACTGTGCACCAGCCACTGTATTCCAGCCACTGTGCGCCAGCCACTGTATTCCAGCCACTGTGCACCAGCCACTGTATTGCAGCCACTGTGCACCAGCCATTGTGCGTTACTCCTGTGCCAGCCTATTTGCGCCACCACTATGTGCCAGCCATTGTCCGCCAGCCAGTGTGCGACAATCCTATGTGCCAGCCATTGTGCGCCATCCACTATGCCCAAGCCACTGTGCCCCAGCACTTTGTGCCACCACAGTGCGTCAGTCACTGTGCGCCAGACACTGTGTCAGACACTGTATTCCAGCCACTGTGCGCTAGCCTCTGTGTGCCAACCACTTTATTGCAGCCACTGTGCGCCAGCCACTGTGCGACAGCCTCTTTTCTCCAGCTACTGTATTGGAGCCACTGTGTGCCATCCACTGTGTGCTACCCCTGTGCACCAGCCTGTGTGCCCCACCACTGTGCGCAAGCCACTGTGCGCAAGCACTGTGCTCCAGTCACTTTGTGCCACCCACTGTGCACCCACCACTGTGAGGCAATACTGTGTGCCAGCTATTGCACACCAGCCACTGTGTGGCAGCGAATGCAGGCCACCAGTGTACGCCAGCCGCTTTGCGCAAGCCACTGTATTCTAGCTGTTGTGCGCCAGCCACTGTATTTCAGCCAGTGTGCTCCAGACACTGTGTGAAGGCCAGTGTCCTCCAGCCACTGTGCGCCACCACTGTGTGCCACCACTGTGCACCAGCGTATTTGTACCAACTACTGTGCACCAGCCACTGTGCGACAATACTATGCGCCAGCCACTGTGGGCAACCAGTATTCCCAAGCCGCTGTACGCCAGTCACTGTGCAACACCACTGTGTACCAGCACTTTGAGCCACTACAGTGCGCCACCACTGTATGCCACCACTGTGCACCAGCGTATTTGTACCAACTTCTGTGCACCAGCCACTGTGCGACAATACTGTGCACCAGCCACTGTGGGCAACCAGTATGCACAAGCCGCTGTACGCCAGTCACTGTGCGACACCACTGTGTACCAGCACTTTGAGCCACTACAGCGCACCACCACTGTGCACCAGCCACTGTGCACCAGCCATTTTGTGCCACCACTGTGCGCAAGCCTCTTTGTGCCACCACAGTGCACCAGTCATTGTGCGCCGGACACTGTCAGCTGGCCAGTGTATTCCAGCCACTGTGCGCTAGCCTCTGTGTTCCAGCCACTTTATTGCAGCCACTGTGCACCACCCTCTGTATTGCAGCCACTGTGCGCCAGCCACTATGTGCCCCCAAAGTGTGCCTGCATCTGGGCTCAAGCCACTGTGCTGCAGCCTCTGTGCTCAATCCACTTTGTACCAGCGACTGTATGCCACCACTGTGCACAAGCCACTTTGTGCCACCAACTGTGCACCAGCCAATGTGCGACAATACCACTTACTGTATTGCAGCCACTGTGCGCCAGCCACTGTGTGCCCCTAAAGTGTGCCTGCCTCTGGGCTCAAGCCACTGTGCTGCAGCCTCTGTGCTCAATCCACTTTGTACCAGCGACTGTATGGCACCACTGTGCACAAGCCACTTTGTGCCACCAACTGTGCACCAGCCAATGTACGAAAATACTTTGTGCCAGCCATTGTGCGCCAGCTAGTGTGCACCAGAAACTGTGGACAACCAGTGTGCGCCCAAACTGTGTGGCAGCCTCTAGGATCCAGACACTGTGCACCAGCCACAGTGCACCACCACTGTGCGCCAACCCAGTGCACCAGCCATTTTGCGCCACTACTATATGACAGCCACTGTGCGCCAGCCACTGTGCGCCAGCCTCTGTGTGCCAACCACTGTATTGTAGCCACTGTGCACCAGTCACTGTGCGCCACTCCTTTGCACCTGCCTCTGGGCGACACCACTGTTCCTCAGCCACTGTGCACCAGCCACTGTGCACCAGCCTCTGTGCTCCAGCCACTGTACGCCAGCCACTGTGTGCCAGCCATTTTGTGCCAGCCATTTTGTGCCAGCCTCTTTGTGCTACCCTCTGTGCTCCAGCCGCTGTGCGCCAGCCACTGGGCTCTAGCAACTGTGCACCAGCCACTTTTGTGCCACCCACTGTGAGCCAGCCATTGTGTGCCAGCCACTGTATTTCAGCCACTGTGCGACAGCCTCTGTACGCTAGCAACTATATTGCAGCCACTGTGCGCCTGCCACTGTGCGCTATTCCTGTGCACCAGCCTGTGTGCACTGGCCGCTGTACGCCAGAAACTGTGCGCCACCACTGTGCGCAAGCCACTTTGTGCCAACCACTGTGCGCCAGCCACTGCAGGCCGCCAGTTTGTTCCACCACCGTGCACCATCAATTTGCACCAACACAGTGCACCAGTCATTGTTGCCAGATACTGTGCGACGGCCACTGTATTCCAGCCACTGTGTACTATGCTCTATTCGCCAGCCACTTTATCGCAGCTACTGTACGCCTCCAGTGTGCACCAGCCTCTGGGATCAAGACACTGTGCACCAGCCTCTGAGCGCACCCCCAGTATGCGCAAGTACTGTGTACCCTCACTGGGCGCCAGCCTCTGGGATCCAGCCAATGTGTTCCAGCATCTGAGCGCCACCCACTGTGCACCAACACTATGCACCAGCCACTGTGCGCCAATACTGTGTGTCAGCCATTGTGCATGTGCCACTGTGCACCAGCTGCTGTATGCCAGCCTCTGTGCTCCAGGCACTGTGTGCCACCACTGTACGCCAGCTACTGTGCACCAGCCACTGTGTGCCACCACTGTGAGCCAGCCTCTGGGCGCTAGCCTCTGCGCTCCAGCCGCTGTGCACCAGCTACTGGGTTCTAGCAACTGTGCACCAGCCACTTTGTGCCACCCACTGTGAGCCAGCCATGGTGCGACAGCCACTGTATTTCAGCCACTGTGCGACAGCCTCTGTATGCTAGCAACTTTATTGCAGCCTCTGTGCACCAGCCACTGTGTGCTACTCCTGTGCACCAGCCTGTGTGCACAGGCCGCTGTGCGGCACCACTGTGCGCAAGCCACTTTGTGCCAACCACTGTGCGCCAGCCACTGCAGGCCACCGGTTGCACCACCACTGTGCACCATCAATTTGCGCCACCACAGTGCGCCACACATCGTGTGCCAGATATTGTGTGACGGCCACTGTATTCCAGCCACTGTGCACTATGCTCTGTGCACCAGCCACTTTATTGCAGCCACTGTGCGCCTCCGGTGTGCACCAGCCTCTGGGATCAAGACACTGTGCACCAGCCTTTTAGCGCACCCCCAGTATGCGCCAGCCACTGTGCACCCTCACTGGGTGCCAGCCTCTGGGCTCCAGCCACTGTGCTCCAATATCTGAGCGCCACCCACTGCGTAAACACTGAGCGCCAGCCACTTTATGCAGGCCAATGTGCTCAAGAGATCTGTGCACCATTCCTGTGCAGGCTCTGGGAGCCTCCACTGTGCGCCAGCCACTTTGTGCCCACTCCTGGACGTGAGCCACTGTTTTGCAGCCACTGTGCGCCAGTCTCTGGGCTTCAGCCACTGTGCCACACCCTGTGTGCACCAGCTACTGTGTGCCACCACTGTGCGCCAGCCACTGTTCACCAGACACTTTGTGCCATCACTGTGAGCCAGCCTATGTGCGCCAACCACTGTGCGCCTGCTTGTGTACTCCAGCCACTCTGTGCCACCACTGTGTTCTAGCCACTGTGCTCCAGTCATTTTGCGCCACTACTGTGTGCCAGCTCTGTGTGCTAGCCTCTGTGCTCCAGCTGCTGTGCACCAGCTGCTGGACTCCAGCCGCTGTGCGCTAGCCACATTGTGCCTCCCACTGTGTGGCAGCCATTGTGCGACAGCCATTGTATTCCATCCACAGTGCGCCATCTTCTGTGCACCAGCCACTGTATTGTAGCCACTGTGCAACAGGCACAGTGCGCTACTCCTGTGCACCAGCCTGTGTGTGCTGGCCACTGTGTGGCAGGCACTGTGTGCCACTCCTGCGCACCAGCCTCTGTATGACACCATGTGCCCAGCCACTGTGCGCCGGCCACAGTGTGCCACCATAGTGCACCAGAATTTGTGCTCCGCGCACTGTGCGCCAGCCATTATGCGCCAGCCACTGTTCACTAGTCACTGTGCGCAAAGACTGAGCGCCAGCCACTTTACGAAGGCCACTGTGCGCAAACTCTATGCAACAGCCACCGTATGCCAGCCACTGTGTGCCATCACTATGCGCCACACTTGCGCCAGCCTCTGGGCTTCAGCTGCTGTGCACCAGCCTCAGTGCACCAGCCACAGTGCGAAAACACTGTGTGCCAGCCATTTTGCGCCACTATTGTGTGCCAGCTACTGTGTAACAGCCACTCTATTGCAGCCTCTGTGCAGGAGCCTCTAGATGCAACCTACTGTATTGCAGCCTCTATGCACCAGCCACTGTGCGCCCCCTCTGTCCACCAGCTTCTGGGATCCAAATAATGTGCACCAGCCACATTGCGCCACGATTGTGAACCACCCCTGTGCACCAGCCATTTTGCACCACTAAGGTATGCCAGCCACTGTGCGCCAGCCACAGTATTCCAGCCACTGTGCGCCAGCCACTGTGCACTACTCCTGTGCACCAGCCTGGGTGTGCCACCACTCTGCACCAGCCACTGTGAGCCAGCAATGTGTGCCAGCCACTTTCTGCCACCCACTGTGCACCAGCAACTGTGCGACAATACTGTGTGCCAGCCACTGTGCGCCAGCCACTGTTTGCCAGCCACTGTGGGCCAACAGTGTGTGCCAGCCGCTGCCTGCCAGCCACTGTGCACCACCACTGTGCACCAGCATTTTGCGACCTCACTGTACACCGGTCAACGTGCACCAGACACTGTGCACTGGCCACTGTATTCCAGCCATGGTGCATTAGCCTCTGTGCGCCAGCCACTTTGCGCCAGCACTGTATTACAGCTACTGTGCACCAGTCACTGTATTGCAGCTACTGTGCAGCCACTGTGTGCCCTCACTGTGCGCCAATCTCTGGGATCCAGCCACTGTGCACCAACTATTGTGCGCAAACCCTGAGTGCCAGCCACTTTACGAAGGCCACTGTGCTCAAGATATCTGTGCGCCAATCCTATGTGCTAGACTCTCTGTGCGCCACCGCTGTGGTGCCAACCTCTTTGTGCCCACTCCTAGACAGATTTGCAGCCAATGTGCGCCAGCCTCTGGGTGCCAGCTATTTTAATGCAGCCACTGTGCACCAGCCTCTGGGCTCCAGCCACTGTGCACCAGCCTCTGTTCGCCACCCACTATGCGCCCGCTTCTGTGTGCAGCCACTGTATTGCAGCCACTGTGCGCCAGCCAGTTTGCGCCACTCCTGTGCACCAGCCTCTGTGCCATAATACTGTACCCCAGCCACTCTGTGCCAACATAGTGCGCCAGAATTTGTGCTCCGTGCACTGTGCACCAGCCATTATGTGCCAGCCTCTGTGCACCAGCGACTTTGCGATAGTCACTATGCGCCAGCCACTGTGCACCAGTCACTGTGCTCACAGAGTGCCAGCCACTTTCGCAGGCCATTGTGCGCAAGAGATCTGTGCGCCACTCCTATGTGCCAGACTCTGTGTGCGAAACCACTATGCGCGAGCCACTTTGCACCCTCTCCTGGACACGAGCCACTGTTTTGCAGCCAATGTCCGCCAACCTCTGGATGCCAGATACCTTAATGCAGCCACGGTGCGCCAGCCTCTGGGCTCCAGCCACTGTGCTCCAGTCTCTGTGCGCCAGCCATTGTGCGCCAGTCACTTTGCGCAAGCCACTGTTTTCCAGCCACTGTGCGCCAGCCATTGTACACCAGTCACTTCGCGCAAGACACTGTGCACCAGCCTATGTGCGCCAGCCACTGTGCGCCACCACTCTGCACCAGCCACTGTGCACCAGTCATTTTGTGCCACCAACTGTGTGCCACCAATTGTGCAACAGTCACTGTATTACAGCCACTGTGTGCCAGCCTCTGTGCACCAGTGACTTTGCGCCTGCTACTGTGCGCCAGCCTCGGGGCTCCAGCCACTGTGCACCAGCCACTGTATCCAGCCACTGTCCACCGGCCACTCTGCGTCAGTCCCTGTGCACCACCACAGTGCACCAGCATTTTGCACCACAAGAGTGCTCCAGTCATTGTGCGCCAGGCACTGTGCGAAGGCCACTGTATACCAGTCGCTGTGTGCACCACGAAACGCCAGACACTTTGTGCCACCCACTGTGTGCCAGCCAATGTGCACCAGCAGCTTTACGCCACCACTGTGCGCCAGCCTCTATGCGCTAGCCTTTGGGTTCCAGCCAATGTGCGCTAGCCACTTCGTGCCACCCACTTGATCCAGCCATTGTGCGACAGCCTCTGTGCACCAGCCACTGTCTTGTAGCCACTGTGTGCCAGCCACTGTGCACCACCACTGTGTGCTAGCCTCTGTGTGCCAACCACTGGGCAACAGACACTTTATTGCAGCCCTTTTGCACCAGCCTCTAGATGCAACCTGGTGTATTGAAGCACCTGTGCGCTTGCCAATGTGCGCCCCCCACTGTGTTCCACTCTCTGGGATCCATACACTGTGCACTAGCCACAGTTCGCCACCTCTGTGCCCCAACCACTGTGCGACAATACTGTGTGCCAGCCATGGTTTGCCAGCCACTGTGCAGCAGCCACTGTGGGCCAACAGTATGCGCAAGCCTCTGTCTGCCAGCCGCTGTGCGCATCCACTGTGCACCAGCACTCTGCGCCACTACAGTGAGCCGGTCAATGTGCTCCAGCCACTGTGCAACAGCCACTGTATTGCAGCCATTGTGTGCCATCCTCTGGACGGCACCTACGGTATTGCAGCCACTGCTCGCCAGCCACTGTGTGCTTCCCCTGTGCGCCAGCCTCTGGGCTCCAGCAACTGTTCGCCAGCCAAAGTGCGCAAACACTCTGCACCAGCCACTGTACGCCAGCCTCTGTGTGCCAGTCACTGTGAGCAAACACTGAGTGCCAGCTACTTTATGCCAGCCACTGTGCTCAAGCCACTGTGTGCCACTCCTGTGCACCAGCCACTTTGTGCCACCCACTGTGCCAGCCATTGTGTGCCAGCTACTGTATTCCAGCCACTGTGTGCCAGCCTCTGCGCGCAAGCCACTGTATTGTAACCACTGTGCACCAGCCACTGTGCACTATCCACGGTACGCCACCACTGTGCACCAGTGTATTTGTGCCACCCACTGTCCACCAGCCACAGTGCGACAATACAGTGCGCCAGCCACTGTGGGCCACCAATTTATGCCAGCCGCTATGTGCCAGTCACTGTGTGACACCAGCACTTTGTGCCACCACAGTGCGCAAGTCATTGTGTGGCAAACATTGTGTGACGGCCACTGTATTTTAACCACTGTGCACCAGCCACTGTGCGCCATTCACTGTGTGCCACCATTGTGTGCCAGTGTATTTCTGCCACGCACTGTGCACCAGCCACTGTGCGACAATATTGTATGCCAGCCATTGGGCACCAGCCACTGTGCGCCAACCAATGTATTCCAGCTACTGTGCACCAGCCACTGTATTCGAGCCACTGTACGCTAGCCTCTGTGTGACAGCCACATTGCGCATGATACTATATTCCAGCCACTGTGCACCAGCCACTGTATTGCAGCCACTGTGCACCAGCCATTGTGCGCTACTCCTGCGCCAGCCTGTTTGCGCCACCACTATGTGCCAGCCATTGTCCGCCAGCCAGTGTGCGACAATCCTATGTGCCAGCCATTGTGCGCCATCCACTATGCCCAAGCCACTGTGCCCCAGCACTTTGTGCCACCACAGTGCGTCAGTCACTGTGCGCCAGACACTGTGTCAGACACTGTATTCCAGCCACTGTGCGCTAGCCTCTGTGTGCCAACCACTTTATTGCAGCCACTGTGCGCCAGCCACTGTGCGACAGCCTCTTTTCTCCAGCTACTGTATTGGAGCCACTGTGTGCCATCCACTGTGTGCTACCCCTGTGCACCAGCCTGTGTGCCCCACCACTGTGCGCAAGCCACTGTGCGCAAGCACTGTGCTCCAGTCACTTTGTGCCACCCACTGTGCACCCACCACTGTGAGACAATACTGTGTGCCAGCTATTGCACTCCAACCACTGTGTGCCAGCCAATGCAGGGCACCAGTGTACGCCAGCTGCTGTGCACAAGCCACTGTATTCCTGCCACTGTGCGCCAGCCACTGTATTCCAGCCAGTGTGCTCCAGACACTGTGTGCCAGCCGGCGTGCGCCAGCCACTGTGCGCCATCCACTGTATGCCACCACTGTGCACCAGCGTATTTGTACCAACTACTGTGCACCAGCCACTGTGCGACACCAGCACTTTGAGCCACCACAGTGCGCCATCACTGTATGCCACCACTGTGCACCAGCGTATTTGTACCAACTTCTGTGCGCCAGCCACTGTGGACAACCAGTATGTGCAAGCCGCTATGCGCCAGTCACTATGCAACACCACTGTGTACCAGCAATTTGAGCCACCACAGTGCGCCACCACTGTGCACCAGCCACTGCACACCAGCCATTTTGCGCCACCACTGTGCAACAGCCACTATGCACCAGCCATTTTGCACCACCACTGTGCGCAAGCCTCTCTGTGCCAACACAGTGCACCAGTCATTGTGCGCTGGACACTGTGAGCAGGCCAGTGTATTCCAGACACTGTGCGCTAGCCTCTGTGTTCCAGCCACTTTATTGCAGCCATTGTGCACCATCCTCTGGATGCCACGTACTGCATTGCAGCCACTGTGCGCCAACCACTGTATGCCCCCAATATGTGCCTGTCTCTGGGCTCAAGCCACTGTGCTCCAGCCTCTGTGCGCAAGCCACTTTGCACCAGCAACTGTACACCACCACTGTGCACAAGCCATTTTGTGCCACCAACTGTGCACCAGCCACTGTGTGACAATACTTTGTGCCAGCCATTGTGTGCCAGCCAGTTTGCACCAGAAACTGTGGGCATCTAGTGTGCACCCACACTGTGTGCCAGCCATTTTGTGCCACCCACTATGCACCAGCCACTGTGTGCCACAACTGAGCGCCAGCCACTGTGCACCACCACTGTGCGCCAGCCTGTGTGCACTAGCCTCTGGGCTCCGGTTGCTGTTTGCCAGCCACTGTTTTCCAGCCACTTTGTGCCACACACTGTGCCAGCCATTGTACGCCAGCAACTGTATTCCAGCCACTGTGTGCCAGCAGCTGCGTGCCAGCCACTGTACTGTAACCACTGCTTTGTCTCTGCCTCTGACTGTGGTTCTGCATCCCCCACCAGCTCCATTGCCTCCTGGGTGCCCTCCCTCTCCCCCTCCTGGACAAATTGCTCCCCTGCAATTAATTGCTCCTCCATGCACCCCTGATCCTGGCAATAGGACCTTTCTAGGATGCCAGCCCCCTGTTCCTCCAGCCTCAGCTTTTCACTCACCACCTCCTCCTACCTCCCCAACTGCAGATCTGTGAAAACTTCCTTCCCTGGCCACATGCCCTGCCCTGGCAACCACCTGCAGAAGGCCCTCCTGCCACAGGAATAACTGCACCTGTGCCTGCAACACCTCCCCTCTGTCTTCCCCTTGATCTTCACTCTGGGTTCCCTGCTGCACCTCACCCTCCTCGCCCTGCACAAAAGGTTCTGCAGCCACACATTCCTCCTCCCTCCCCCACTCAACATCTAGCCAAACCTTTTCACCTGCCTCCAACCTCAGCTCCAGGGTCACAGAGTCTAGCACCTGCATGTTATTCTCCTGCTCCTGCCCCAAGGCTGCCCTGCGAACCTCCTCTGCCTTTATGTCCTGTTATCACCACCTTCCTGCTCAGAGGTGAAGCTAAAAGCCTCCAGGGCCATCCCGCTTGCCCTGACCTAAGTGGTGCAAAGGCCCTAGGGTGCGTTATCTGGCCCCAGTAGCCCTTCAGCTGAAGGCCCCCTAGGGGAACTAAGAGGAATCCCCACGGCACTTCGGAACCTCTCCGTCTCCCAACACAGCCTTCCTCTGGGTGCTCCCTGCCCCTGATACCAGTCCAGTGAAGGAGCAGGCGTGTGCAGAGCCTGCTGAGTCGTCAGGACACTTCCTCACCGTGCATGTATCTGGGCTCTGGCAATGCCGAGTGGGCTCAAACTATGCTCATGTGCAGGCGCTGGCGATGTGAGCACGTGGTACAGAAGGCCCCTGTCCAGGTCCTGCCTGCTGTCTCTGGGGAGCTCCTGAAAAGTCTCCTCCAATCACAGAGGATAGTGGGCGTCACCCTGAACAGTGCCGCCCCTCACTCACAGTCTGGGAGTATGAGCCTGGTCCCTGGAACCGGAAGCCCACCTACTGTCCTTGCCTATGCCTCTGAGGCTTCCTGGGCATCCCTTAGACCTGTGCACCTCCTCCTGTCCAATCACAACTCTCCAGGGCAGAACTCGCTTGCTGAGTGCCATCCAGGGCCTTTTCCCTATGCCACCCTCTCTCTTCCTCACCTGTCCCCTGCTAAAGGAAACGGAGGCATGGGCCTTGAGCAGTTATATATTCACATGGCCCAGCTTGTGGGCATATAGTTGTTCATAGTATTTTCTTAAAATCATTTTTATTTATGTGGTGCCAGTGGTTACTTCTCTACTTTCCTTTCTGAGGGCCCTCTTACTTTGTGTCTTGATCAGTCTGGCTAATTATTTATTGATGTTTATCCTTTCAAATAATTAGTTCTTGCTGTCATTGATTTTTTTTGTATTTATTTTTCAGTCTCTATGTTACTCATTTCTGCTCTAATCTTTACTATTTTCTTCCTTTTACCTATTCTGGGTTTTTCTTGTTATTCTCTTTCCGATTCTTAAATTTATTGGGTGAATATTTTATTTGCAGATATTTCTTATTCTGTGAGTGTGTGTGTGTGTGTGTGTGTGTGTGTGTGTATGTGTGTGGTTTTTGGTGTTTTTGGATTTATTTTATTTATTTATTTATTTATTTATTTATTTATTTATTTATTAGATATGCCTGTAGTGCTATGAACTTCCTTCTCAGGATTGCTTTTGCTGTTTCACAGAAATATTGTGTTGTTGCTTGTTCATTTTCATTTCTTTCCAGGACGATTTTGATTTTTCTTTGATCTTATTGGTAAACAATTCATTGTTTAATAGCATGCTATGTAGACTCCAGGTGCTTAAATGTTTCTGTGTGATTTTACTTTAGTTAATTTCTCATTTCATTTCACTGTGATCTAACAAGATGCTTGAAATGATTTCAATCTTCTTGAACTTGTAGGAACTTGTTATAGGACCTAACATGGTCTATCTTTGGATATGATTCAGACGCACTTGAGAAAAATCCATATTCTGCTCTATTGGGGTGAAATGTTCTATCATGTCAATTAAATCCATCTGATACAGTATATCCTTTAGAGTGTCTTTTTCCTTGATTATTTTTCATATGGAAGACCTATATAGTCAAGTCAGAGGTGAGTTAAAGTCCCCTACTGTGACTGTCCTGTTGTTGATCTCTCTGTCAAAGTGCCTGGGGGGCATGAAATTTTTTGGTATATGAAGTCTGTGCACATTAACAGGGAATTAATTAGAGGAAATATTTAAATATTGCTATTTGCCTTTCTCAATAGTAGAAATGTCAGAAATGAAAAAACTGGTAAGATCTATATAAATACAATATATAAACTTAATAAATAAACAACACAACATGATATAATAACAACAAAACATGTATAAAAACTACAAAAACATGATGTAAAAACAACACTGATACAATGAGTAATAAATTGATTAATCTCTTTTTAACATCTCCCTGTGTTCCACATTAAGAAAGAAAACACATTCAAATGGCTTGACTAATGTCCCTTGGGATAAAGTATTTACAATTTTGACTTTAACATTGCACTCTCTTCAAACTTGAGACAAGGCAACATGTGTGAAAATAAATTCAGTTAGGAATATTCCTAATCTGTCTAGAGCTTGTCCTTGTGATTTATTAATAACCATGGCATACGCTGGCATCATGGGAAACTGTCTTCAAATTAACTTAAATAGGAGGCCAGTGACAGATGGGGAGAAATCGATTCTTGGAATCAGAATAAACACTCCTTCTGCAGATTCTATTAATAATTCAGCTTGGATAATGTTCAGTCACAATCTTTTGATAATAAATCTAGGGCTATTCAAAGAACCCACTTACTATTAAGATTTCTCTGTAGCATTATGTTTGTACCCACCTTCATTTTTATTTATGACATTCTTTAAGAAGCAATACTATTGGGAAATTTGCTGGGAAAATTTTCCTTTTTAGCATCATCTGTTGAGTCAGAATATGTGTGAAAATTTCATCAAGTATATCCAAAATTTCTTCATTTAATTTTTGAACATGCTCATTTTCTGTACAAAGAGTTGCATATTTAGATATATATTTTAATGATATATATAGATACAATATTCCCAAAGTTAGCTTCAATAATTTCAAAGATGAGTTTAATAATATCCATTCCTAAATGAAAACTGCTATCCAGTTTCTCATTTCTAACTTTTATTAAACTTTTACTCATTATAATCAGAATCCTCTGATCTCATATTTGTTTTAAGATACAACTTTCTTAAACATCCCCAAACACTACAATACTTTAAAACTGTTTGTACTATAGCGGATTGTATTGCATTGCAGCACAATACTGAGAAATTGTTGAAAATATCCTTGAAGAAGGAGAAGTTTCCTACCAAATGCAACATTCAAATTCATAATTTTCTTAGTAATCCATCTATAGCATTTATAGCATGGCTGAGTGTCATGGAGCATTCATATAAGAAGTTGGGCCTTTTTAATCGTTTTAGCAAATTCAATCTTTATATCAAGTCTAGAAATTAAAGTTTCATTTAACAGAATGGGTAATTTATATTGGGAATGAAAGGTTCTTCCACCAAGATGTAAATTTGCAGAAATTCCTGGAAGCAGTGTGGGTAAAACAGGACCACCATGGCCTCTAATATAATGTAGTAAAACTTTATAGAGATATTTTTTTCCACTATCACCCGGGCCATCCTAGAGAAAGCCGTTGGGGTGTACCATTTGATCTTAGATGGCTGAAGTTATAGTCTGAACTGCTTCCAACTATTCATTATTCAGAGAGTTAGTTGCCCTAGGATTAATCACACGTATTTGTATTCCTTAATAAAGGATCATCTGGAAATTTGAAATGTGAACATTTCATTCCATGCAATGTGAATGCCTCTTGAATTTTGTTAAGGGCATGCATTTCACAGTTCACAAAGGCACCTTCTCTTTGGTGTAATTTCCAACAAAAATCTTCAATAACATGAGATTTATTCTCAGCCATATTTTGTCTGCATCTGAAGGACATCCAAACACAGAGATATATGTGAAAACCTGTCGTAGTTGTTTGGGCATATTAAGGATGATGGCGTTGTCAATAGTATGTTTCCAGATAGTGTCCTCGATTAATATTTCTCCATGTTTAGCAACTTCACGAAATGCGTTAAAAATTACACCTTCTACGGTTCGCGTATCAGCAAAACTTATTGCACCTTTGATATGCAGAAAAAAAAGTCTAGGTAATATTGATCTGCTCCTCTGGCTCCTCAAGTCTGTGGGCACTCAGGCCAGCCCAACTCTTGGGCCTACTCCAGGGAGTGGAGGACACAGAAGGAGCAGAAAAGTGGCCTCTGGACAGTGGAGGGTGTTTGCTTGGGAAAGGTCACTTTTGACAGAGCATTGGGCCTGTGGCCTACATTGTCCTCTGGTTCAGCTGGTGAGAAAGCAGTGGTCAGGATTGGAGACAGGAAGATTTGCCCCCTGCTTCTCTGTTTCTGGATCCATTTTTGTTCATCAGTTCATGTTATTTATTATAATCCACAAATGAGTAAGATCATGTGCTAGTTATCTTTCTCTGACTGACTGACTTCGCTCAGCATAAAGCTTCTCAGCCCCATCCGTGCTGTTGAAATGGTAAAGGCCCTTCTTTTTTATGGCAGCATAGTTCTCCCGTGTACAGATGCACCACAGGTTTTTAATGCGGTCATCTGCTGATGGGCAGTTTGACTGTTTCCAAATCTTTGCTATGGTGAATTGTGCTGCTCTGAATATAGGGGTGCATATATCCTTTCTGATTGGTGTCTCTAGTTTTTCAAGATATATTTCCACAAGTGCTTATTACTGGATCAAATGGAAGTTCCATTCTTAATTTTTTGAGGACTCTATACTGTTCTCACTGTAGCTGCATTAGTCTGCATTCCCACCAGCAGTGAAGAAGGGTTCCTTTTTCTTACCATCCTTATCAGCACCTGACCTTTTTTGATATGTTGTTAATTACCATTCTGACATGTGTGAGATGGTACCACAGTGTCATTTTTATATTTGCATCTTTCAGATGATTAGTGACTTTGAGCATGTTTTTATATGACTGTTGACCTACCTATGACTTATGTCAAAAAGTATCTATTTAAATGTTGCCCATTTTTTGATTGGGTTGTTTATCTTCCTTTTGTTAAGTTGTACGAGTTCTCTATAAATATTGGAGATTAAACCCATGTTAGAGATAACATTCTCAAATATCCTCTCCCATGTGGTAGGCTTCTTGATGTTTTGGTAAAGGTTTCTTTTGCTGAGCAGAAAATTTTTATTTTGATTTAGATCCATTTTTTTTCTCTTTAGTTCCCTTTGCCCTAGGAGCTGGATCAATGAAGATAATGTTTTGGCATATGTCTGAGATTACTCTGCCTGTAGATTCCTCTAATACTTTCATGGTTTCCTATCTTATGGGTAAGTCCTGTATTCATTTTATTTTATTTTTTTGTATATGGTGTAAATTGGTAGCCTAGTTTCATTTATTTTCATTTTTTTTGCATGCATGTATCTGACCAAATTTCCCAGCACCATTTTGTGAAGTGACTTTGTTGACTCAATTTTATGTTCTTCCTGAGAGCCATTGCTCTCAGCTCATGACCCTAAGCTTCTTTGAAAACAACGTCTCCATGACCATCCTGGAGGACCTGCTTCGCCACACCATCTGGCTGAGCTAGTTGAATTGTGTGCTGTATGCTGCCCCCCTGGAGAGTTACAAGGAAAGGAGCAACATCATTGACCTGGGCTGATTTGCCCAGGTGCATGCCATGCTGAAGTATATGCTGCAGGAGTTGGGGCCCTGGCATGGTCTGGTTCTGTGTTTACCCCTGACCTCACTGTGGCTATAGAATCTTCTATAACCCAAACACCATTCTGTGACCCTGTTACATGTCTGTCTACCTGGGTGCACATCTCATAGGCTTTACTCCGGGCCGTTGGACACTGAAGCCCAGACATAAGTGACTCTTAAAGGAACTCAGCAGCCAGTTTCAGACAACTACTCAGTGGTGTAGGGGATGCAGACTGGGGGCAGATGTTTTCTTAGGGGAGATGGGTCCTAAATACCCTTTTTCCCGAAAATAAGACAGTGTCTTAAAAGAATTTTTGCTCCCAAAGATGCGCTAGATCCTATTTTTGGAGGATGTCTTATTTTCTGGAAAACACGATAGATGGGGCATGTCATAAATAATTGACCTTTCTGCACCTACCTTTTATCTGGTTAATTATTTTTAAATTGTGCAACAAGACTGATTTTGGGAACAATATATCCTGATTTAATTTAAAGTAGTTAATGAGAGTTTCTTTTATTGAGTCTTTAAGGTACTAGTGAAGGAAATAATCTTATTCTTCCTTGATCTTAAAGTCCAGTCAATGTAAGTGTGTCCTATATCCTTAAAAGTTGTGGGTACTTGTTGTACAAGTATCTCTCAAAGTCACTCCATTATGGCCTCTTTTTGGGTGCTTATTTTCTTTGGTTCTATTATATTTTAAGACATTTCTAATACATCCTACCATTATTTTAGCCTTATTCTTTTGGATTTACTAAGAATCACCCTTCCCTAGGACCAGGAAATATATGAAGATTTCTATGTCAATAACTGAGTTTGTGTTTTTGCTACAATTTTTAAATCTTATATTTAAGTTAATTTGTGTATATACTCATTATATGATACTAGAGGCCTGATGCACAAAATTCGTACTTGGGGTGGGTGAGTGTCCCTCCGCCCATCCTGTACCCTCTTCAATCTTGGACTTCTCAATGGGATGGGGCCTAAATGGGCAGTCAGACATTCCACTCACAATCCTGGACTGTTTGATCCCAACTGCTGACTTGCCTGCCTGCCTTCCTAATTGCCCCATATCCCTTTATGCCTGCCAGCCTAATCAGCGCCTAACTGCTCCCAATCCAGACTGATTGATGTCTAACTGCTCCCATGACAGCCAATTTGCCCCCAAATTCCCTCCTCTGCCAACCTGGTCACCCCTAACTGCCCCCCCCCCCCGCAGGTTGATCAACTGCCCTCCCTTGCAGGCCTGGTTCCTCTCAACTGCCCTTTCTTGCAGGCCTGGTTCCTCCCCTGCTGGACATCTTGTGGCCATCCTGTGTCCACATGGGGCAGGATCTTTGACCATATGGGGTAGCCATCTTTTTTGTTGGAGTGATCGTCACTCTGCATATTACTCTTATCAGATAGGATAGAGGCCTGTTGCATAGGTGGGGGCTAGCTGGTTAGTGTCCCAAATCAGTTGGGCGATTCCCTTGGGGGGTGGGGTGGCCTCAGAGAGGGGCCTGTGGTGGTTTACAGGCCATCCATGCACCCTAGTGACCCAAGTGGATACCCTGTTATCTGGAATTTATTTACCTTCTACAATGGAAATTCTGTAGCCTGGATTGAGAGCCTAGGCCAGTCAGGGCTACAGAAGCTTGGCTTTCTCCATTGCCTGGGAAACCTAAGCCTCTCTCCTGGTCTCTGTGATGGAAACAATCTTGATTGGAGTTAATTTGCACACTTGCTCTGATTGGCTGGTGGGCACGGCTGGTGAACATGGGTTGTGGGTGTAGCAGAGTGATGGTTAATTTGCGTATTACTCTTTTATTAGGTAGGATATTATTAAGTTGTTCATCTTTCAATGACTTCCAGTACATAACTCTCCTTTATTTGGAGAGCTTATTTTATGGTTCATTAAAGGAGGTCAGTACATACTGACCCTTTTAATTTATTTATTTTTACTTTTTTATTTTTATTTTTAGGGTTTGATGACAGCTAACAGTTGGATTTGTCTCATGATTTTTCTTGAGTTCAGAAGTCCACTTATTTGATTTATGAAGAAGAGTTGGTGTTGTTTCCATAGTTTCTGAGCATAAGAAAATATAGTTTGTGTAGACATTATTACTAAATTTCTACTTTAAAATATTTAGTACCTACACTCTGTGTTACATAATGATTCTGAATAAAACAAAAAAAATCCCTATTTATTGGGCACTTATTTTCTATCAGCGGCTTAGTGCATGGATGCACTAATTTGTGTAAGGATGCAGTCTGGCGGGCCCAGTCCCAGTGGAGCTCATTGGGGCCAGGCTTGTCAGGAGGAGAAAACTGCAGGAGGGAGCTGGCAAGCCCCACTCCTTATTGGTGTGTCTGTGTGCCTGCACATGGGGATCAGAGGCAGGGCTTGCTGTGGTAAGGTGCTTTGCTCTGATCAGAGTGGTGGAGACTGACTGGGGTTGGGGCCAGCCATGGGAAAGGGCTGTGGACAGTAAGCCAGTGAGCCCTGTCCACAAATGGGGTTAGGGAGCTTATAAAGGATAGTGGCTGGGAGAGAGCCAAGGTAGTTGCCTAACCAGTCCTGCCCCTGATCAGAGTGGGGGAACCAATCAGGGGCAAAGCTCACCTGGTCTGGCCAGGAAGAGGGATCACAGCCTGCTCTGCCCCTGATCAAGGTGAGGGAGCCAATCTGGGGTGGGAGTGGTTGGAAGAAGGTCCTGCTTTTTATTGTGATGGCATGAGATGATGGGTGAGGAAATTCAGGGAGAGGGGATAGATAGCCAGATGATCCCAGCCCGAGCCAGCTAGTGTGCTGGTCCCAGTGGGCCTATAGCGATTGGTTGTTATGGTGTTCCACTCACTGACTTTTAAAATATATATAGATAGATGACAAAAATAAATATGCAAGCAAAAGAAAGTCAGTACAATAATGCATAAAAAGATTAGAGATAATTGTTTTTGGAGGTTATGCGAGCAGGGGATATTGTTTTTATTCATAAAATTAAGGGGGTCAAGGGATGTTTGCTGAATCTCAAACACTGGGAAGGTGGCAGTGGTGCATATTCTGTGGAAAATAGTTTGGACTTATGTGATTCCAAAATAGTTTGGACTTAAGTGATTCCTTAAGGTGGGAACTGTGTCATGTGGTTGTTTAGTTCGTGTCAAGGCCCATCATTGCCAGAAATCTTGGTGGAATACATAACTCAGATTTGTTTACAAAGCTAGTACCTAACATCCAAAGAGGTTTCTGTGGAGCAAATACAATGGCTGTTTATGTTTACACAAGTTATGTTGATTTGGCCAAAAGATTAACCATCATGAAGTTTTGGGGAAATTGAGGAATTTTGGTATGTATGTTAATCAAAGTACTATATTAAAAGGTATATTTCACCCTCACAGGTTTGGCTCAGTGGATAGAGCATCAGCATGCGAACTCAAGGGTCCCATGTTTTATTCAGGTCAAGAGCATGTATCTTGGTTGAGAAAACATCCCCAGTGAGGGGTGTGCAGGAAGCAACTGATCCATGTTTCTTCTCATTAATCTTCCTAATTATTCCTCTGCCTTCCTCTATGTATAAATACATACGTACGTACATACATACATAAATTTAAAGGTATATTTCTAGGAACTCATTTTTTAATTCTTTATTGTTTCAAGCATTACATGTAGTATTACATAGATACTATTTTTACCCCATGGTGCTCTTCCCAGCCACTCCCACCATCATCACATGCCTTCACCTCCCTAGCAGTCTATTGATTATGATTATGTGATATTTATCGCTCAGTTTATTTTTATCTCTCAATGTGTCACATGTATTGATTTGGGGATGTTATACTATCCTTGCATTCCCAAATAAATCCACTTGGTCATGGTATATGATCTTTCTAATGGAATTCTGGTTCCAATTTGCCAGAATTTTGTTGAGGACTTCAGCATCTATGATCATCAGAGATATAGTGGCTTGTAGTGTCTAATTCTCTTTCTTTGTAGTGTCTTTATCTACTTTTTTATTATAGGAATGCTGGCTTCGTAGAAAGAGTTTGGAAGTTTTCCTTCTTCTTGAATTTTTTGGAATAATTTGAGTAAGATATATATTAAACTTCCTTTGAATGTTGGATAATCCGCCCTCCACCCCCATGTGAAGCTGTCTGGCCCAGGACTTTTATTTTCAGGAAGCTTTTCAATGACATCTTCATTTACCTTATATTTATAAGCCTATTCAGATTATTTTTTTTATTCTTTCTGGTTGAGTTTGAGAAAGTTGTGCTTTCTAGGAATATATCCATTTGTTCTAGGTTGATGAATTTGTTGGAATAGAGCTGTACATAGTATCTTTTAATACCTTTTAAAAAAATATTTCTGTGGAGTCTGTTGTTGTTTAGCTGCTTTCATTTTTAATTTTGTTTATTTGGGTCTTCTCTCTTTGCCTCATGGTGAGTCTGATTACTAGTTTATCAATTTATTAATCCTTTAAAACAACCAGCTCTTGGTTATATTGATATTTTGAGGTGAGTTTTTCTTTTTTCTTCTTGTCTCCATACCATTTATTCATGATGTGATATTTGCTATTCCTCCCTTTGTTCACTCTAGGCTTTCTTTTTGCTCACTTTTTAATTCTTTAAGGGTAAAATTAGATAACTTACTACCAGTTCTTTATAGCGTGTTTTTTTGTGTATGTGTTTGTTTTGTTTTTGTTTTTGTTTTCAGAGGTGGGCCCGTAATGCTATGAACTTCCCTCTCAGAACTGTTTTCAGTGTAACACTTTGCTTTTGAATTGTTGGGCTTTCATTGTAATATTTTTCCAGGATGTTTTTTAATTTCTTTGATGTATTTGATAACACATACATTGTTTAATAGCATACTATTGAGCATGCAAGTATTTGAATTTTGTTATTTTTATTGTAGTTTATATCTAATTCATAAATGGGATAGGGAGTGTCCCTTAGCCATGCCTGCACCCTCTCAATTCTGGGACCAATCAAGGGATGTTAAACTGCCCAGTGGGATTGGGTCTAAATGGACAATAAGACATCCCTGTCACAATCCAGGACTGCTGGCTCATAACTGCTCACCTGCCTGCCTTCCTGATTTCCCCTAACCGCTCTGCCTGCCGGCCTGATCAGCCCCTAACCATTCCCATGCCAGTCTGATTGATGTCTAACTGCTCCCTTGCCAGCCTGTTTGCCCCAACTTCCGTCCTCTCTGGCCTGGCCATCCCTAACTGCCCTCCCCTGCAGGATTGATTGCCTCTAACTGCCCTCCCTTGAAGGCCTGGTTCCTTCCAACTGCCCTCCCCTGCTGGCCAACTTGTACTGGCCATCTTGCGTCTACATGGGGCAAGATCTTTGACCACGTGGTGGCAGCTATCTTGATATTGTGTGTTGGAGTGATGGTCAATCTGCATATTACTCTTTTATTAGATAGGATAGAGGCCTGGTGCATGGGTGGGGGCCAGCTCTTTTGCCCTGAAGGGTGTTGCAGATCAGGGTGGGGGTTCCTTATGATGGGGATGGCCTGGGAGACGGGCCTGAGGTGGTTTGCCGGTCAGCCATGCTCCCTGACCACCCAAGCAGAGGCCCTGGTATCTGGAATTTACTTACCTTCTACAATTGAAACTCTGTAGACTGTAGCGGAGCCAAGCTCCCTGCTCACTCCAGCTGCTACCATTTCTGTTTGGTTTGATGTATCTTCTATAAAAGTTGCCTTGAGTGGAGGCTCAGGCTGGCCAGAGCAGGTGGAAAGCTTTGATTCCTCCGATGGGAGGAACAACCCTAGACTGCGCTTTCCAGCTCCCTGACAGCCAACATTTTTCTTGGGATTTATCTTCTATAATTGAAACTTTGTATCCTTGAGAGGAGGCCTATGGAGGCGAAAGCTTGGCTTCCATTAACAGAGAAACCCAAGCCTCTCAACCACCCTCTGTGGCTGCAGCCATCTTGGTTGTGGTTAATTTGCATGCTTGCTCTGATTGGCTGGTGGGCGTGGCTTGAGCAGAGTGATGGTTAATTACTCTTTTATTAGATTGGATTATGCCATTGTGATCTGAGAAGTTGCTTGGCATGACTTTCATCTTGCTGAATTTGAAGAGACATTGCTTATGTCTTAAGTGGTTTGTCTTTGAAAATGTTCCATGTATACTTAAGTAAAAATGTATATTCTGTATCTTTGGGGTGAAATGTTCTGAAAATATCAATTAAGTCTATCAGATCCACTGAGTTATTTAGAATTGCTCTCTCTTTGCTGATTTTGTTTTTGTTTCTTCTTTTTTGTTTGTTTGCTTTGTTTTGTCTTTTGCATAGGGGATTTAACCAGTGATATCAATGGAGTATTAAAGTTCCCTACTATGATTTTATTGCTGTCTAACTCTCCCTTGATATATTTCAGAATGCAGTTGGTGCTCCTGAATTGGGTGCATATATGTTTACCAGAGTTATATTTTCTTGTAATCTTGATCCCTTTAGTAATAAAAAGGGGCCCTTATATCTTTATATGGACTTCATTCTGACGTTTATTTTGTCAGATATAAGCTTTTTTTAATTTTCCTTTTCCTAAAAAAAAAAAAATGTTTTTCCATCTTTCCACTTTCAATCTGTATGAGTCCCTTGTACTGAGATGGTCTCTTGTAGATAGCATATATGCATGTCAGTCATCATTTATTGTCATGTCAGCCACTCTATGTCCCTTTAATGGAGCATTTAGTCCATATACATTTAAGATAATTATTTACTAGAGGCCTGGTGCATGTAATTTGTGCATGGGGGTTTGTCCCTCAAATCAGCCTGCACCCTCTCCAATCTGGAACTCCTCAAGGGAGATCTGACTGCCCTCTCATAATTCAGGACTGCTAGCTTCCAACAGCTCTCCTGCCTGCCTGCCTGCCTAATTAACCCTAACCATTTCTTCCTGCCAGCCTGATCACCCCTAACACTTCCCTGCCAGGCTAATTGCCCCTAAATGCCCTCCTCTGCTGGCCCAGACTGCTCTCCTTGCTGGCTGGTTTTCCCTAATAGCCCTCCCCATAGCAAAAATGGGACCTGGTCTCCCCCAACTGTCCTTCCCTGCAGACCCAACCCCCCCTAACTGCCTTCCTCTACCAGCTCAGTCACACATAACTGCCCTCCCCTGGTAGCCTGATCACCCATCACTGTCTTGCCATGCAGGCCATCATGTGGTGGCCATCTTGTGTCCACATGGGGGCAGTCATCTTTGACCACATGGGGGCAGCCATCTTCTGTGTGGGAGTCATGGTCAATTTGTATATTATCCTTTATTGGATAGGATAGGTACCTGTTTTAGCCATTAAGTTCTTATGCCTGTGTTCCTTCTTACTCTTCTATTTCTTCTTTTAATGATAGTTTCTACCATTTCTTGAATTACTGTCGTTTAAGTGATAAACTCCCTTAGCCTTTTTGTTTGTTTGTTCATTTTTCTGTGAAGTTCATGAAGTCCATTCAGTTTTAAATGAAAACTTTGCTGGATAAAAATGTTTTTGTATTCAGTTCCTTCCTATGCGCCACATTGGATACTTCTTCCCATTCACTTCTAGTCTGATGTGTTTCTGTTGAAAAATCATTTGATAATCTAATGGGAGATCATTTGTAGTCTCTCTCTTACAGCCTTAATATTCTGTTTGTGTTGTTAACATTTGCCATTGTAATTACAATGTGTGTTCATCTTGTTTGAGACTCTCTGTGCTTGTGTGAATTTTTTTTTTAATCCCCAGATTAGGAAAGTTTTCTGCCATTGTTTCTTCTAATAGGTTTACTAATCCTTGTTCCTCTTCTTGTCATTCTGACAATTCTATTATACACAAGTTACTGCCTTTCATGTTTTCAAAAAGCTCTCTTCCTGGTTTCTAATTCTTTTCTCCATTTGCTAATCAGGTTGTGTTGTTCATGGTGTGTTTCTCTGCCTAACAAATTTTGTCCTCTGTTTCTTCAGTGTACTGTTGAAAACTTCTATGGTGTTTTGTTTTTTTAATTTTTATTGTAGCTGTTACCATATTTGGATTTCTCATTGACTCTTACTTAAGTTCTTATGCCTTAAGTTCTTATGCCTGATTCTTCATTCATCCTGTATGATTTTTATTCTTAATTTCTTTTCTGACATATTGTAAAATTCTGTTTCCTTTAATTCGTTTTCTGGCCATTCCTACTTGTCTTTTATTTAGGGGTTGTTTCTTTGTATCCCCATTTTTGCTATCACTGGAGAGCCCAGGTGCCAAGTTTGAGGGGCCTGTGGCCATGGAAGTGGGTTAGTGGGACAGTCATACTCTAGAACACACAGGAGGCAGCAATGAATGGGAGACTGGAATTCTGGTGCCTAAGGGTCTTCAGCTGAAGTACCAGGCATTTTGCTGGAATGGCTCTAGAGTTCTGGGTGATTTCTGAGGCCAATCTGGGTATTGTTGACACTGGGCTCCTTGTCCCAGAAGCTCTCCCCTCGAGAAGGCTTATTTTCTTAAGAACACATTAAACTTAAAACACCATAGTAATGTAAAAATACTAAGGGAATGTAAGGATCCAATTAGAAAATAGAATAGATAAACAGATCAGTATTATGTAAATACAGAGTTGCAGTCATTCTGAGAATTTTCATTCCTGTCATTTGAACTGAGGAAATAGTAAAAGTAAGAGAGACTTGGAATAAAATGCCTAATCATTTTGAATGAATGAATTATTTGTTTTAAAATAAAACAGCTTAAATAAACTGGATGCATTGAAAAAAATAAAATAGAAGTTGGCAATACATATTTGAAGTAACATACAATTCTAAAAAGTAATCTACATTGCCCAGTCAGTATTGCACAATGGTTGAGCATTGAGTCATGAACCAGCATGTTCCCTTTTCCATTGCCAGTGAGAACATATGCCAGGGGAAGTGGCTGGATTGCCCGCATGGAACATTACAAGAAGCATCTGATCAGAATATTTCTTTATCACCTATGTTTTTATATCTTATCCCTCTCCCTGCCTTTCTCTCCTGAAAACCAATAAAAAGCCTATTATAAAACAAGAAAGAAATGTATGTGTTTTCTCCTGAAATATGAGATATTTTAGTCCTTATTAATATAGGTCTTTGGAGGTCTTCTGTTAACCAACATACAAGGTTCTGTGTTGAATGCCTTAATGAAAGGTTGTTAGTAAGGAAATATTTTGTAAACTTACCATGAAGAAGGACTCAATCATTTTTAAGGAAATGCTTTATTTGGGAGAAGAACTTGAGGTTGATCTTGATTTTAGTTGTAGTGATTAGTAGGGTTCAAATAATTGTCCATTTGTTCAGTTTAAATGTTATGTACTATTGAATTATTTGTGTATTCATTTTTGTTTGTTCATGGAAAAACAATTAAAGTAAACTATGCCAAGAAATCATCTTTTCAAAGTGGGAGTGGACTTCCATCAAGACGCAAAGGTGATGTAAGAAGTCTGAGAGGTGGAGGAGGAGGAAGTAGAGAAGCGAAAAAACATCCCTCAGGCAAAAAACACTTAGGTAATGTTTTAAAATATAGGAATGGAAGGAGACTCAGTCAGTTGAAATATAATGCAATATGTAAATAAAGTATGATAGAGTTATATACTTAAAGATAATGTGATCATACTACGCAATGTAATTCCCATCCTATATAATAAAAGCTTGATATCCTAAGTATCTGGTCATCCAGTCAGCAATTCAAACAATCAAAACCTAATCTCCTAAGGTTGCTCAACCACTGACTATATCATGTACTGACCACAAAGGGGTAGATAGTTGACCCATTGACCAATCGCTATGATGTCCACTGACCACTAATGGGAAATTCTTCAACTGGTAGGTTAGCTTACTCTAGGGGTCTGGCTGATTGGGACTGAGCAAGATAGGCCAGATATACCCTGCAGTTCCTCACTGGCTGGCCAACCTCACATGTCCCCTCCCCACCAGACCTGACCGTGCATCGGTGGGGTCCCTAGGCCCGGCTTGTGCCCCTATCAATCTGGACCACTTCAGGGATGTTGCAAAGCCAGTTTCAGCACTATCCAGCAGACCAAGATTAAGAACCCTCTCTGATACACAATATGTGCACCAGGCCTTGAGTAAATTCAATAAGAAACAAAAGTGGAGAAACTGTTAGTACACAATTATATATATGTATGTATGTATGTATGTATGTATGTATGTATGTATGTATGTGTGTATGTGTATTAAATTATTATTTGTGTGAAAACAGTAACATTGAATGAAGAAATACCCCTCAAATTTCTCATCTTTCTTTCAAGCCAAAATATATTAGTGTTCTTTAGACTGAGTGTGGGTGCAGATGATCAATAGTATTTGTAATTACTAAAGAGTTTTAGAACTTATAAAATGAATGTGATAATGATCTTTAAGATCTAGAACTTTAACCTCTAGCTAAATTCAGTGTATTTTAACATTATTACTGTTTGCTTCTATTCACTTCAACAGTACCCTGAAGAACTCAGTTTTATGGTTTTTATGTTAGAATGTTACACTTTGGGAACAAGAACTTTATATAAGTTTAAAGTGGAGTTTCATACACAATGATTACTAAAAATGTATTCTGAAAGTACACTTCTTTAGTCTTAATAAAGGTCATTATCTTCTATTAATTATCTGACAAAATAAAACTCAGTTTAACTTCATAAACTTTAAGGAAAAATATTTATTATATAGAATTGGAATTGAGGTACTTGTGTTCACTATAGAAATGTGCATCCCTGTGCCACGTAAATATAATAATCTCTATTATTATTTCAATGTGATGATCTTGTACCTATGTTTGCTGTAGAGAACATTCTCTTTGGAACTGACATAAGAGAAATGTCTAAGGTATTTAAAAGATTCACACAGGTGTCTCTGACTCAGGAAAAGGCTTTAGCCACTTCTTCACCACCACTTCACCAATTATATTTCTCTTTCTTGTTTCATAGGAGGAAAATGAATCATGAATGATGATGTTTTCTCAGGGATGTTTCATTCATGTTACTGACTATTAAAAGAAGGCATATTCATTTCAGTACCTATTTAGCAGAAAAAAACTCAGTTTCATGTTAACCAGTTTTCCAAATTCAAAGATTTAGTGTCCATTTGTGATAATTAGGTGTGTGACATTTCAGGAGAAATGCCCTAAGGTGTTATCGCAGCGTTTGTCAGAGATTAAGGTGAGTTTTCCCGTTATTTCCACTAGGGTGATACTGAGAAGTGTTTGTTAGTTTGTATTTTGCCATATATGAGGATGTTCATATTCTTCCTTCCTAGGATAATACTGCCAACATGGAACATAAGCATGTTTTCTATTTAGAAATGGAAACAGTGATTTTTAATTATTCATTATTCAACAAGTGTTCCTTAAATACTCTTAAAATAGAGCATAGTATTTTGGTCAAAGGTTCATTTTATAAGTGAACTCTAAGAATTCTATGGTAACTTTGGTTTAGATGATACAGTTTTCTCATGCCTCATGTTTTGAATTTTAATTATGACATTACATATGTAAAAGTTTTTATTGACATGACACTTATGTGAAGATGGGTTGAGACTTTTTCTTGTATCTTTAAGAACTAGTTTTGCATTTACTTTATCTGAATTTTCTACACCCCAAACCATTTTCTTTGTCACATGTATGAAATCCTGCTTGAGGATTTTTTTGAAGGCTTTTCAAACTGATTTTTCCAGTAGTTCTCTCCACTGTACTGAAAACATGTAAAGACTCATTTTTTTTTTTTTTTTTCATTTTGGGCTAACGGGCATACCCATGACTCTCATACTGTTTAGTAAATATACACAATAACCAACTTTACCATTTAACAAATGTTGACCATACTCAAATAGGATGATGTTATTTAAAAACAGATAAGGGCAGAAATACACTTAATCTTCACAGAAGTGGCTCCAGGGGATCCCTCCCCATAAAAGGGGTCCATCTTCAAGCATTTGGGATCCTCTCCTACAAGATGTGTCCATTCTGTTAGAAGGGGAAACAATATAGGGATGCAAAGTCAAGGTGACACAGTCTCTTATGGATTATCATAATAAATATTTTAACAGGAATGCTGCACTTTAATTACAGGAACCAAATGAAAAAAGAATGGTAGATGGGCATCTGTACTGAACACTACCTTATAGTATGATTGTCAGGAAATAATTCCTCAGCTTTTAATTACTGAAGCAAGAAGTAGTTAAACCAGAATTAGGAATGCATTCCTTTTAATCCATATTTCTGCTATATTATATTTATTTTTTAATTTTTCAAAACAAACTGATTTAAGTATAATAATGTTACATGCAATAAACATTGATATTTTAAGAAACACTATCCTATACAATAAAACCAAATTAACCATCACTCCACAATACCCACAGGCCACACCCACAAACCACTCAACACAAGTATGCAAATTAACCCAGCCAAGATGGCTGCACCCACAGAGAAAGTAGGAGGGAGGCTTGAGTTTCCCAGGAGATAGAGGAAACCAAGCTTTTTGCATACCCTGGCTATCCCCGGCCTCCACTTAAGGCTACAAAGTTTCAATTATAGAAGGTAAATAAATCCTCTGCCACCACAGAGCCAACAGAAGGCTTGGCTCCATTCCAGGCTACAACGTTTCCATTGTGCGAGATAAATTCCAGATATCAGGAGCTCCACTTGAATCACCAGGAGGCTTGGCTGGGCTGCAAAATACCACAGGTCACCCCATGCCCCAAGGGAACCTCCACCCTGATCCAGGACACCGTTCAGGGCAAACCAGCCAGCCCTCACCTTTGCACCAGGCCTCTAACCTATCTAATAAAAGTAATATGCAAATTGACCATCACTCCAACATAGAAGATGGCTGCCCCTGTGTGGTCAAAGATCCTGCCCCCATTTGGACACAAGGAGGCCACCACAAGGTGGCCAGCAGGGGAGGGCTGTTGGAAGGAACCAGGCCTGCAAGAAAAGGTAGTTGGAGGCAATCAATCCTGCAGAGGAGGGCAGTTAGGGGTGACTAGGAGGCAGAGCAGGAAAGTTGGGGGGAAACAGGCTGGCAGGGGAGCAGTTAGACAGCAATCAGGCTGGCATTCGTGTGGTTAAGGGATGATCAGGCTGGCAGAAGCAGTTAGGGGCAATCAGGAAGGCAGGCAGGCAGTTGAGCAGTTATGAGCTATTAGTCCTGGATTGTGAGAGGGATGTCTGACTGCCCATTTAGGCCCAATCCAAATGGTGGGGTTGGGCCTAAATGGGCAGTCAAACATCCTTCCATGGGTCCTAGAATGGAGATGGTCAAGACTGGGCTGAGGAACACCCATAACCCTCCTCCCATGCACAAATTTTGTGCACTGGGACTCTAGTTGTAAATGAAATAATGATTCATGCAATAAAAATTAAATACGTGGAGAAAATACTTTAAATATTACCAAAAATGTACTAGCATAGCATAATATCACAAAGTTTAGGAAATATAAAAATTCTGCAATTATAGGATTGCTTCTATTATATTCTAAAAATATTTTTCTCTATTTATCAGTTTATGTTATATATTATATCTACTAATGAGTGAGATCAGGTGATATTTGTCATTCTCCGCTTGGCTTATTTTGTTTAGCATAATGCTCTCCAAATCCATCCATGCTGTTATAAATGGTAAGAATTCCTTCTTTGTTACAGCAGTGTAGTATTATATTGTGTAGATGCATCACACTTTTTTTATCCACTCAGATGCTGATGGGCACTTAGGCTGTTTTCAAAATTAGCTATGGTGAATTGTGGTGCAATAAATAGATTTGCATATATCTTTCCTGACTGGTGTTTCTGATTTTTTAGGAATATCTTTCTAGTAATGGTAGAACTGGATAAAATGGTAGCTAAATTTTTAATTTTTTGAGGAAACTTCATACTGTTTTCCACAGTACCTGCACCAATCTACATTCCCACCAGCAGTGCCTAAGGGTGCATTTCTTAACATTCTTGTTATATTTTGTTGATAACATCTATTCTGACAGTTGTAAGATGGTACCTCAGATTCATTTTGATTTGCAACTTTCAAACTGTAGTTACTTTGAATAATATATATAAATTTTCAAAGTTTGCATATATAACCCTAACATGCAAATAGACTGAGTGGCAGAACAACTGTTCTCTGTGATGTTGTTCACCAGGGAGAGTGTGCAGACTCTTTGACTGTCATTGGTGGCAGATGGCAGAGGGAAGAGCATGTTGGGTTTCAGTCACAGAGGTATAATATGTTGTGAGCAGCAGCAGCAAGAATAGGACTTCAGGCAGACAGGGGATCAGATGCTGTGGACGGAGAGGCCAAGTGGGGGCACAGAGGATGGACCCAAACCTGCACCTGTACCACCAAATCCCACAGTTCCTTTCATGCACTGGGAACCTAGTTTTTATATATAAAACTCTAATATGAAAATTGACCAAACAGCAGTACATCTGGTCTCTATGATGCACACTTACCATCCTGGAAAAGATCCTCAATTCAGAACCTGCCCCCTGGTATTCAATGCACTCCCAGAAGCCAGACTCACAGCTGGCAAATGCAGCTGAGGTGAAGGAAGCCTCTATGGCAGTGCGAATGATTCCTCAGGGGATGTCTGACTGCTGCGTTAGTCCTGATCCCAGAAGGTGAGAGGGCATGGGGTGGGCTAAGGTACTCTCAGTTGGAACCCTCCCCCATCAGTGCATGAATGTAGGAGAAAACCAAGATGACGGTGTGAGCAACTAATCTGCCTCACACAAGAATTTCAAAACTAAATGACAAAACGTCTACCACCCAAAAACCATGAGAAAGCTGGCTGAAAGAGAAAGGAGCACAGTGCTAAAAAGCTGACAAGCCTGGGTATGGAGGCACGCAAATCAGGCTGGTGACAGGTGACTGGATGCTCAGCGTTTTTTTAACCAGAAAGGAAACAAGCTCCTGATCACTTTTAAATCCAGTTTCTGGGATTACTCGGGGAACCCAGAGGCCTAAGGAGAGAATCTGGTCAGTCAGCAATCGGGTTCGAAAGTGAGGGTGACTTTTTTGTAGAGGTGCATGCAGCAATTGTTGTTTACTGCACTGGAGTGCAGAGACTTTAAAAAGCTGAAAGGCAGAGAATGCTGATGGCAGCCATTGCTGTTTGTCACACCCCAGCCTAGTGACATCCTGAAATTCCGCCCTGCCCTGAGGTCCCTCCCCACCCTGAGGCCCCACCCCGCACATTCTACAAACCCGCTCAGGCTCCACACAGCTGCTTTGGCATAAACAGAGAAAATGCTGAGAAAAGGAAGGAGATCTCAAACAAAAGAAATGTAGGAGTAAAAAAGACTGAATATGGGCAAGTAGAAGACAACATTTTTTAGGATGTCTGAAGATGAAGAAAAAGTGAAATAATGCCGTCTTGAACCAGTTATCCAGAAACTCATTAAAATAGTAATCCTCTCAGACCTGGAGAGGTTAAAAAGCAACAGATATCGAGAATATCAGAGATGCAGAATCTGGGACAAGTTGCACAAAGACAGTTCAGCAACTTCGCTCCAATATCTGAGAAATGGAGAAGCTTTGAAAGTCTGGAAAGATGACCTAATATTTCTGAGGAGAATGATAGATCCTGTAAAAGGAGCAGTGGCAGCGGCAGCAGCAGCAATGGCAGCAGGGACAGCGGCAGCAGAATTTCTACAACTCGGCCAGGAATCTGTAGGAGAACTTGAGAAACAATTTAATGATGAAGAAACTTTATTACAGCCTTCTTTGACCAGATCTATGACTGTTAATGGTAATGTACTAGTCTTATTCTTGATCAAAGTGATGAGGTTAATTCACCTATTTGTATAGATATTGCAGGTAATACCAGATATACTGGTTAATAATTCAGATTTTTTGCAATAGATGGAGTTATGTATGCTATTTTGTTGTATTGACTAGTATTAAAAAAAAAGGCAAAATTTGAGAAACATGTATAGAGGGAATGAAAAAAATTGAGACACAGCCAGAGGATGAGGGGGAAAAAAGAACAGATAAAGTTTATTTTCCAGCTCTCTTTTAAGTACGTGTGCTAACCGATTGTGCCACTGGAGCTCCTTGATCCTCAAACTTCTCAATTGATGAAATATCATATTGCCCTAAGATCTCTAATCACTTGTACACTTGGAGAAAGTAAAAAATTAAATCTCTGCAACCAATTGAAATTTGATTAAGACAATCATTCCCTTTATCAAATACTTAAGTTAGATTTGAAATAGTTTTAGAATTTCACCAAGCGCCTGAGATTTTCATCAAATATGAGGGTTTCTTCTAAGTTGATTCAAATCCAGGAACATTATTTTAAAAATTGAGAGTTATGGAGGTCAAGATTATTAAAAAAAAAAAAAAAAAGCACTAATTTACGTAAAGCCTTACTAGTGGAATTGGATTTGTTCCACTCTATGTCTAGTCTTCTTTTAGGTATAGAATTTTTTTCTGTCATTCTGCATGTTTTTATCTAGTGTTCAATTAGCTTTTTCTTATTTTTGCTTTAAATACTCAATATAGTAGTGACTGCCTATATAGAAAAAAAATTTTGTTTTTATTTGCATAAAGTGAGGGGCCTTAAAATACTTTTTCCTTTAAAAATTCAATCTGATTCTAAATAAATTGGTTGGAAACCTAAAAAAATATATGTAGGCAGGGCGGAGCTTAAAGATGGCATCCGAACAGACGGACTTGTTCCGACCCTGGTCCCAGGACAGAAAAAAGCAGCGTCTGAGTCACTCAGGGAATGTTTTTTGCCAACTAAGGGGCAGCTGAACTCTCAAAGAATGTAAGGAAGGGTCCGCTGAACAGGATTTCCTGACCAAGCGGCAAGCACTGCCCTGGCGGCACTCCTGGAGCTGCGGACTTAGAGGGAAGGCTGCACCATCTTACCACGAAAGTTGGAGCTTCTCTGAGTCCTGGAAAACCCACAGCGGAGGAGTCCATCGAGCAGCTGTGACGCCCCAACCAGCGCAAACACATGGATTCAAGGGAGTTCTTCAATCATCCTCGGAAAGTGTTGTATTTTGTACCATTAAATCAAGGCAGAAGGAACACCACATAACCATACATCCCAAAAAGAGAGACAATGGGGAGACAGAGAAATAGCCCGCACAGGAAAGAAAGCCAGGCATCACCAGAAAAGGAAGTAAACAAGTCAGAGGCATGCAGCTTACCAGAGCAAGAATTCAGAGTAATGATCATAGCATGGCTAAAAAGAATGGAAGAGAAATTCGACAATAATCAAGAAGAAATGAGGAAGAATCATGAGGAATTGAAGAACCAAGAGGAATTGAAGAAGAACCAAGAAGAAATGAAAAATGACATCGCTACCATGAAGAACTCAATAGAAAGCATCAAGAGTAGACTAGATGAAGCAGAGGACCACATCAGTGACCTAGAAGACAAGCTGGAAAAAAATACCCAATTAGAGCAGCTTCTAGAAAAAAAGATTAAAAAGCAGGACGAGAGCCTACGGGAGCTTTGGGACAATACAAAACAAAATAATATTCGAATAAATGGGATTCCAGAAAAAAAGGAAACTGAGGTAGACATGGAAAAAGTATTTCAGGAAATAATGACAAAAAAATTTCCTGAGATAGAGAAGAAAAAAACCCACACAAATCCCAGATGCTCGCAGAGTCCCAAGCAAAATGAACCCCAGAAGACAGATCCCCAGGCATATTATATTTAATTTGGCAAACAACAACGACAAAGTAAGAATCTTAAAAGCATCCAGAGAGAGACAGAAAGTTACATACAAAGGAATCCCCATCAGACTAGCAACTGATTTCTCAACAGAAACATATCAGCCCAGAAGGGAATGGGATGAAATATACAAAGTCATGCAAAGAAAGGGTCTTAATCTAAGAATACTCTACCCAGCAAGGCTATCAATCAAAATTGAAGGGGAAATCAGGAGCTACACAGACAAAAAAAGACTGATGGAATTTAACTCCACCAAACCAGCAATGCAAGAAATGCTAAAGGGTCTACTGTAAAAATAAAGAAATAAGAAGTGAAGAAGGAACACGGGTATAGAATAAAAATGGAGTCAAATGAGTACCTATCAATAATGACCTTAAATGTAAATGGATTAACCGCTCCAATCAAAAGACATAGGGTGTCAGATTGGATAAGAAAACAAGACCCATACATCTGTTGTCTACAAGAAACCCACCTCAGAAAAAAGATGCACACAGACTGAGGGTGAAGGGATGGAAAAAAGTTTTCCAGGCAAATGGAAATGAAAAAAAACCTGGGGTAGCAATACTTATATCTGACAAATTAGATCTCAGAGTGAAGGACATAACAAGAGATAATGAAGGCCACTTCATAATACTAAAGGGAACAATCCAACAAGAAGAAATAACCCTGATAATTATATATGCACCCAATACAGGAGCACCCAAATACATTAAAAAAAAAAAAAAAAAAACTGCTGGAGGACTTTAAGGGAGAGATTAATAGCAATAAAATCATAGTAGGAGATTTTAATACCCACTGTCACCCTTCAACAAATCATCTAAACAAAAAATCAGCAAAGAAATATCAATCCTAAATGACTCACTAGACCATATGGAATTATAATAATTGACATCTTCAGAACATTCCACCCCAAAACCACAGAATATACATTCTTCTCAAGTGTACATGGGACATTCTCAAAGATACACCACATTTTGGGACATAGGCCAAGTCTATTAAAATTCAAGAAGATAGAAATCATATCAAGCATCTTCTCAGATCATATTGGCATAAAACTGAAAATTATCTACAATAAAAATAATCCAAAGAAATCAAAACATGGAGACTAAACAGCATGCTATTAAACAAGGCCTGGATTACCAGAGAAATCAAGGAAGAAATTAAAAATATCCTGGAAACAAATGACAATGAAAACACAACAATCCAAAATCTATGGGACACAGCAAAAGCAGTTTTGAGAGGGAAGTTCATATCCTTACAAGCCAATTGCAAAAAACTAGAAAAAAAAAATGATAACAAATGATCTAACTCTACAACTCAAAGAGTTAGAAAAAGAGCAACAAGAAAAGCCCAGTGTAAGCAGAAGGAAGGAAATAACAAAAATCAGAGCACAGATAAATGACATAGAGAACAAAGAAACAATACATAAGATCAACAAAACCAAGAGCTGGTTCTTTGAAAGGATAAACAAGATAGATGGACCACTAGCCAGGCTAACCAAGAAACAAAGAGAGAGGACCCAAATAAACAAAATCAGAAATGAAAGAGGTGAAATAACAACAGACCCCACCGAAATACAATGGATTGTCACAAAATACTATGAACAACTCTATTCCAACAAACTGAACAACCTGGAGGAAATGGACATATTCCTAGAAAAATACAAACCTCCAAAACTCAATCAGGAAGAATCTAAAAATCTCAATAGACCAGTAATGTGGGAAGAAATTGAAACAGTCATCAAAAAGTTTCCAGCAAACAAAAGCCCAGGGCCAGATGGCTTCACAGGAGAGTTTTACCAAACATTCAAGGAAGAACTAAAACCTATCCTCCTCAGACTATTCCAAAAATCCAAGAGGAAGGAACACTTCCAAACTCCTTCTATGAAGCCAGCATCACCCTAATACCAAAACCAGATAAAGACAACTCAATGAAAGAGAATTACAGGCCAATATCCCTCATGAACATAGTTGTCAAAATCCTCAACAAAATTCTAGCAAATCGACTCAAGAACAACATCACAATGATCATACACCATGACAAAGTAGGATTTATTCCAGGAATGGAAGGATGGTACAATATCCGCAAATCAATAAATCTGATACATCATATAAACAAATTGAAAGATAAAAATCATAGTCATATCAATTGATGCAGAAAAAGCATTTGATAAAATCCAACACCCTTTCCTGATAAAAACTCTCAACAAGGTGGGAGTACAAGGATCATACCTCAACATAATAAAAGCTATATATGATAAACCCACACCCATCATCATACACAATGGGCAAAAACTAAAACCATTCCTTCTAACAACAGAAACAAGACAAGGTTGCCCACTCACCACTCCTGTTTGAGATAGTACTAGAAGTACTAGCCATTGCAATTATACAAGATGAGGAAATAAAAGGCATCCAAATTGGAAAAGAAGAAGTAAAGTTATCCTTATTTGCAGATGACATGATATTGTACATAAAAAAACCAAAAGACTCCATTAAAAAAACTAATTGACTTAAATGAATTTGGCAATGTAGCAGGATACAAAATTAATGCCAAGAGATCCATAGCATTTCTATACACCAGCAGTGAAACTACAGATACAGAGACTAAAAAAGCAATTCTATTTACCATCGCACCAAAAAAATTAAGATAACTATGAATAAATTTAACTAAGGAAGTAAAGGACCTATATGTGGAAAACTACATGACACGAAAAAAGAGATAGAGGAAGATGTAAGGAGATGGAAGAACATACCATGTTCATGGATTGGTAGAATCAATATCATCAAAATGTTCATACTTCCTAAAGCAATCTATATGTTCAATGCACTCCCCATTAAAATACCAATGACATATTTCACTGACCTAGAAAGACCTCTCCAAAAGTTCATTTGAAACAACAAAAGACCCCAAATAGCCACAGCAATCCTGACAAAGAAGAGTAAAGTAGGAGAGATTTCAATACTAGACTTCAAACTGTATTACAAAGCCACTGTCCTCAAATCAGCCTGGTACTGGCTTAAGATTAGACATATAGATCAATGGAATCAAATCGAGAACCCAGGTGTCAACCCAAATCACTATGCTCAAGTAATATTTGACAAAGGAGGAACAAATATACAATGGAGTCAAGACAGTTTCTTCAATAAATGGTATTGGGAAAATTGGACAGACACATGCAAAAGAATGAAACTAGATCACCAACTTACACCATTCAAAAAAATAAACTCAAAATGGATACAGGACTTAAACATCAAACGGGAAACCATAAAAATACTAGAAGCATCTACAGATGCAAAATCTCAGATGTATGCCAAAAGAACTTCTTCACTGATATTGCCCCTAGGGCAATGGAAGCTAAAGAGAAAATATGGGACTACATCAAAATAAAAAGCCTTTTTACAGCAAAAGAAACCATCAACAAAACAATAAGAAAGCCCACGGTGTAGGAGAACATATTTGCAAATTATACCACTGATAAAGGTTTAATCTCCAACATTTACATACAACTTACTCAACTAAATAAAAAGAAGATGCATGATCCAATTAAAAAATGGGCAATGGACCTAAATATATTTTCAATAGAAGACAGAAGGAAGGCCAAAGGCACTTGGAAACGTGCTCAAAGTCACTAATTGTCTGAGAGATGCAAATCAAAACAACAATGAGGTACCATCTCACACCTGTCAGAATGGCCAACATCAACAAATCAACAAATAAGTGTTGCAGAGAAAAAGGAACCGTCGTGCACTGCTGGTGGGAATGCAGACTGGTGCAACCACTGTGGAGAACAGTGTGAAGTTTCCTCAAAAAACTGAAAATGGCCAAAACCGGTTTGGCTCAATGGATAGAGTGTCGGCTTGGGGACTGAAGGGACCCGGGTTTGATTCCAGTCAAGGGCATGTAACTTGGTTGCGGGCATATCTCCAGTAGGGGATGTGCAAGAGGCAGCTGATAGATGACTCTCTCTCATCGATGTTTCTAACTCTCTCTCTTCTATCCTCTCTGTACAAAATAAATAAAATATATTTTAAAAAATCTGAAAATGGAACTCCCATTTGACCCTGTAATCCCACTTCTAAGAATATATCCCAAGAAACTAGAAACACCAATCAGAAATGATATATGCACCCTTGTGTTCATAGCAGTACAATCTACAATAGCCAGAATTTGGAAACAGCCTACGTGCCCATCAGCAGATGATTGGATCCAAAAACTATGGTACATCTACACAATGGAATACTATGCTGCCATAAAAAAGAAGGAATTCTCATCATTTGCAGCAACGTGGATGGAATTAGAGAACATCATGCTGAATGAAATAAGCCAATGAAAGAGAAACAGCACATGACCTCACTTATTTATGGATAATAAAGAACATTATAAACTGATGAACCAAAAGACAAATATAGAGACAGTAAAGCAACAAGCAGACTGTCAAATTACAGTGGGGAGGGGAGGAAGATCTGGGGGAGATAATAGATCAACCGAAGGACTTGAATATATGTATATAAGTACAATCAATGGACATAAAAATCTGGGGAGGGAGGGTATATAGGGAAGGGAGGAAAGGGGGCAAAAAAATCAATAAAATATATTTTAAAAAATGAATGTAATGCCTTTAGTGTTTTTATATATTTCTTTGTCTTCTCTAGGTTGGAAAAGTGTCTATGTAAGTCCTTTGCCCATATTTTTTTAATTGGATTGTTTATCTCTGTTAAGTTATATGAGTTCCCTGTAAATTTTGAATATTCAACTCTTATCAGAGAGAACATTGGCAAATAGGGTCTCTCATGCAGTGAGCTTTCTTGTTTTGTTGATGTATACTTTTGCTGAGGAGAAGCTTTTTATTTTGACCTAATCCCAAATTAATTTCTCATTTTTTATTGCCTTATGAGTTGTATCAGTAAAAATATTGCTAAGAAATATGTCTGACATCTCCCTTCTTATGGAATCTTCTAAGATTTTTATAGTTTCCCATCTTCAATTAAATCCTTTATCCACTTTGAGTTTATTTTTGCATATAGCATAACTTGCTGTCCAATTTTTTTTTTCTTCTTCTGCAGGTATCGTCCCATTTTCCCAATACCATTTATTGAAAATACTATCTTGCTCTTTCTTCCTTTGTCAAATATTAATTGAATAAAACAGCTTGGCTAGATTTCTGGATTCTCTATTATGTTCTGTTGGTCTATGTGTGTGTTTTAGTGCCAAGGACAGGCAATTTTGAGAACCAGTGGCTTTATAATTTAGTTCAGATTCTGATATTGTGATATATCCAACTTTGTACTTCTTTCTCAGGATTAATGTGGCTATCAGAGTCTTTTATAATTCTATATGAATTTTTGGAGACTTTGTTCTAGACCTGTTAAATATTCTATTGTTATATTAATGGGAGTGCATGTCAATCCATCAACACAGGGTTTTCATTTATTTGTTTATGTCTACCTCTCTCTCTCTTCTTTCAATGTCCTCTCAATTTATAAGTACACTTCTTTTACTTCCTTCCTAAAGTTTATTCCTAGATATCTTTATTTTTATAATGGTAAATGATTTTTTTGTGTGTTCAGTTTCTCTTTCTGTGAGTTCATTCTTGGTATATTAAAAAGCCTTATGTATTTGGCTATTATTTTTGTATGTGCCATATTGTCAAATTCATTTGTTACACAAGTAGTTGTTTTTTTTTTTAATGAAATAATTGGGGTTTTCTAGGTACAATATAATGCCATTTGCATATAATGACAGTTTTACTTCTTTTTTCCCAGTTGTAATTCCTTTATTTCTTTTTATCTGCTCATGATAACTAGCATTTTAGTACTATATTGAACAGTAATTGTGAAAATTGGCATCCCTATCTTGTTCCTATTCTTGGGGAAAATGTTTTTAGCTTTTGGCCATTAAGTATGATGTTGCTGTAGGTTTGTCAGATATGGCATTTATCATGATGAGATATACTCCCTCTATTACCACTTGGCTGAAAGTGTTTGTCAAAGTTGGATGTTGGATTTTATCCAATGCTTTTTCTGTATCTATCAATAAGATAATGTTTTTTATCTTTCAATTTGTTTATGTGATGCATCACATTTATTGATTTCCAAATATTGTACCAGCCTTGCATCACAATTTTATCATGGCATATAATCCTCTAAATACGTTTATGGTGAGAATTGCTAATAATTTGTTGAGTATTTTAGCACCTATGTTCATTAGGGATATCTTACCTAATAATAGAGAAACATGTAAGTTGAATGTTCTTCCACTACACCCACAGCCAATCAGAGTGAGTATGCAAATTAACCCAACAAAGATGTCAGTTAATTTGCATACATACCTGGGTTCCAGGTCACTCCTAGCCAGCCAGTGGAGTGAGTAGGGCAAAGCCTTAAGCCTGGGGCTGAGTCATTAGGCTTGGGAAAAGGCTGAGCCTGGGATTGGGGGGAAGGGGAAAAATATCAATGGAAACATATCCTTTATTTTTCTTTGTATCCAGAGAGGATACAAAGAAAAATAAAAAAGTGTCATATCCTATGAAGGGCACACCTTGAAAATGCCTAAAGAAATTGTCATTTTTTTATGGTGAAGTGCCGGGAGTCTGGGTTGATGAAAATACCATGGTGGCTGCGGTGATGGTCAGTGGCTGCAGCAGTGGGGTGATGGGGCTGGTGCCTCCCTCTGATCAGCCAGTCACCTGCTGCAAAGGGAGGCCAGACTGCAGCTTAGGTCTACTCCCAATGGGAAGCAGGTCTAAGTCATTAGTAGAGCATCCCCTGAGGACTGCCAGTATGTGACAGGGGGCAGGCTGGGCTGAGGGACCCCTCTCCAGTGCCCAAATTCTGTGGTCTGGGCCCCTAGTTAGACTATAATTCCCTTTTTAGTAATCTCATTTTAGTAGTTTTGGAATTAGGATAATGCTGTCCTTATAAATAGAGTTCAAAAGTGTTCCTTCCTCTTGGATTTTCTGAAATAGATGAGTTATTGATGGTAGTTTTTTAATGTTTGATAGACCTCACCAGTGAAGCCACCTATACTTGGGCTTTTGTTTGGAGAGAGTGTTTAATTACTACTTCTATGTCATTAGCCTATTTCATTAGTTTTTATTAATCTATTCAGTTTTCTTTTTCCTTAATTATTCAGTTTTTGGAGTTTGTATTATTCTTTGTTTTTCATTTTTGAAATTAAGATATTATATGCATACTCTATCTTTGCTATGCCCCCAACCCACTTACATGCCTTCGCACCCACCCCAGTGTTTTTCATCCATTGGTTATGCGTATATGCATGTACATAAGTCCTCTGGTTTATCTCTTATCTCCCCCACCTCATCCTAACTTTCCCACTGTAATATGACAGTCTGTTTGATGCTTTACTGCCTCTGTATTTACCTTTTTGTTCATAATTTTATAATATTCTTTATTATCCACAAATGAGTGAGATCATGTGGTATTTTTCTTTAATTGACTGGCTTAGTTCACTTAGCATAATACTCTCCACTTCCATCCAGGTTGCTGTAAATGGCAAGAATTCCTTCTTTTTATGGCAAATAGTATTCCATTGTATATATGCATCATAGTTTTTAGATAGTCATCTGCTGATGGGCACACATGCTGTTTCCAAAAATTAGCTATTGTGAATTGTGCTGCTATGAACATAGTGGTGCATACATCCTTTCTGGTTGGTGTTTCTAGTTTCTTTGGATATATTCGTAGAAGTGGGATTACTAGGTCAAATGGGAGTTCCATTTTCAGTTTTTCGAGGAAACTCCATACTGTTCTCCACAGTAGCTATACCAGTCTGCATTCCCACCAGCAGGGCACAAGGGTTCCTTTTTCTCTGCGACCTTGCCAACACTTGTCATATGTTGATTTGTTGGTAATACCCATTCTGAAAGGTAATGCATTGTACTTTGGGTTTGCATCTCTCAGATAATTAGTGACTTTGAGCATATTTTCATGTATCTCTTAGCCTTCAATCTGTCTTCTTTTGAAAAGATTCTATTTTGGTCCATTGCTCAGTTTTTATTGGATCATTTACCTTCCTTATATTAATTTTCATCCATTGGTTATGTTTATATTGGATCATTTTTCTTCCTTATTTAAGTTGTCTGTAGATGTTGGAGATTAAACATTTATCAGTGATAACATTTGCAAATATTTTCTCCCTGTGTGGGCTTTCTGGTTGTTTTGTAGATGGTTTCTTTTGCTGTGAAAAACCTTTTTTATTTTGATATAGTCCCATTTATTTATTTTCCATTGATCTAGTAGAAGTATCAGTAAAAAAGTTTGTTCGGCGTATGTGAGATTTTGCTGTCTGTGCATACCTCTAGTATTTTTATGGTTTTCCATTTTATGTTTAAGTCCTGTATCTATTTTGTGTTTATTTTTGTCTATGTTGTAAGTTGTTGGTCTAGTTTCATTTTTTTTTGCATGTAACAATCCAATTTTCCCAATACCATTTGTTGAAGAAACTGTCTTGACTCCATTGTATGTTCATGCCTCCTTTGTCAAATATTGAGCATAGTGGTTTGTGTAATTATCTGGATTCTCTATTTTATTCCATTGGTCTATATGTCTGTTCTCCTGCCAGTACCCATCTGTTTTGAGAATAATGACTTTGTAATACAGTTTGAAATCTGGTATTGAAATCCCTCTGTTATTCTTCTTTCTCAGGATTGCTATGGCTATTTAGGTTTGTTTTTTATTTATAATTTGGAGAATTCTTTCAATTTCTGTGAAATATGCTGCAAGTATTTTAATGGGAGTACACTGAATCTATAGATTGTTTTGGGTAGTATGGACATTTTAATGATGTTGATTCTACCAATCCATGAATACAGTATGTTCTTCCATCTGTTTATATCTTTTTCTATTTCTTTTTTTCAGTGTTGTGTCATTTTTGTGTATAGGTCTTTTACCCCCTTAGTTAAGTTTATTCATAAGTATGTTAACTTTTTTGGCGTGATGGTAAATAAGAGTACTATTTTAGTCTCTTTTTCTGTAAGTTCACTATTGATGTATATAAATGCCATTGATTTCTTGGCATTAATTTTGTATCTTGCTACATTACCAAATTCATCTATTAGTTATTTTTTTATGTACAATATCATATCATCTGCAAATAAGGATAACTTTACTTCTTCTTTTCCAATTTGGATGCCTTTTAATTTCTTCTTCTTGTCTAACTGGAATGCCTATTACTTCTGGTACTATATCGAACAGGAATGGTGAGAGTGGGAATATCTTTCTTGTTCCTGTTCTTAGAGGAAATGTTTTAGTTTTTGACAATTGTATGATGTTAGCTGTGGGTTTATCATATATTGCTTTTATTATGTTGAGGTATAATCCTTCTATTCACACCTTGTTTTGAGTTTTTATCAAGAAACGATGTTGGATTTTGTCAAATGCTTTTTCTGAATCAATTGATATGCTATGTGATTTTTACTTCTCAATTTGTTTATGTGATGTATCACATTTATTGATATTGTCCTATCCTTCAATTCCTGAGATAAATCATACTTGGTCATGATGTATGATCTTTCTGATGTTCTGCTGGATCCAGTTTGGTAGAATTTTGTTGAGGATTTTGACATCTATATTCATTGATGTTGTCTTTATCTGGTTTAGGTATTAAGCAGCTGTCACACTTCAAAAAATTTCATACTGTCCTAAAGTCAAATAAAAATGGGTTGCTTTTTAGAGATCCCTCTGTTAGCAGCTCTGAGGACACCCTTATATATTCATTGGTCATGCCAGCTCTAATAGCCACAGGTTTTTCTTGGCAGAGACTCCTCCTGATCCTTCAGTGTTTCTCCAGCTCCTTCAGTGTTTGTGTTCCACTGAACTGCAGAGATCAGAGTCCTCACTTTATCCCAGTCAAAATCTGACATTTTGGTGGTGGATCTATGAATCTATGTGTTTGCACAAACTGGGGACTGGTATTCTGGGGTTCGCAGCTGTTCAGTAGTTGCCACAGTTGTAGATTTGCAGGCTTCTGATAACATCCACTTGCCCCTTCAAGATGGCATGTTCTCCGTGGCCAAGTGGGTTGTTCCAGGAGGGAATCCAACATCAGCAGGGGTTTCTTGGTCAGGGGAATCCCATCTAGCAGCCTCCCACCTTCTCCTAGAGTATAGCTGTACCTTAACTATGTATCAAACACTCCCTGTGCAATCTTCAGCTGTTCTTTCTTTCTGCTCCAGAACAAGGATCAATACATGTCTGTCTATTCTACCACCACTTTTTGTCCTTTGGGAGTTTGTAGTTTTCAAGGAACTTGTCTATTTCTTCCATATTTTCCAGATTATTGGCATATAGTTTTTCATATTTTTTTGCAATACTTTGTATTTCTGTGGTACCAGTGGTTAATCCTCCACATTTATATCTAATAATATTTATTTGGGTCCTCTCTCTTGTTTCTTGATAGTGTGACTGATTGATGGTTTATTGGTTTTGTTAATCTTTTCAAAGAACCATCTCTCCCTTACATATATACATATATGTATGGTATCTATGTTATTTATTTCTTCTCTAATCTTTATTATTTCATTCCCCTACTTAAACTGGGATTTTATTTTTTAAAAAATTTATTTTATTTATTTTTTACAGAAAGGAAGAGAGAGAGCTAGAGAGCTAGAAACATCGATGAGAGAGAATCATTGATCAGCTGCCTCTTGCACACCCCCTACTGGGGATGTGCCTGCAACCAAGGTACATGCCCTTGACTGGAATCTAACCCGGGCCCTTTTAGTCCACAAGCCGACACTGACCCAAACCAGTTTTGGCTAAACTTGGATTTTCTTGTTTTCTCTTTCTAGTTCTTTAAGTTGTATTGTTAAATTCTATATTACTGATTTTTCTTCTTTCCTTCCTTTTTTTCTTCCTTCCTCCCTCCCTCCCTCCCTCCCTCCCTCCCTCCCTCCCTCCCTCCCTCCCTCCCTCCCTCCCTTCCTTCCTTCCTTCCTTCCTTCCTTCCTTCCTTCCTTTCTTCCCTTTTTCCTTCTTTATTTTTTTAGATATGCCTGTAGTGCAATGAACTTCCCTCTCATGACTGCTTTTGCTGTGTCCCAGATATTTTGGGTTGTTTCCAGGAAGATTTTATTTGTTTATTGATCTCATTGGTAACCCATTCATTGTTTATGAACATGTTATTTATCCTACATGTATTGGTATGTTTTTTTTTTTTTAATTTTAGTTGATTCTCATTTCATACCACTGTGATCTGAGAGATGCTTGATATGATTTCAGTTCTTGAACTTGGAGAAACATGTTGTGTCCTAACATGTGTTTTCTCTTTGTGAATTATTATAGGAGTTTGGGAAGAACGTATATTCTACTGAATTGGAGTGAATCCTGCTTAATAAAAGAGTAATATGTGAGTTAGTCATCAATCCACTACACCTACAAGCCATGCCCATCTGCCAATCAGGAGTGATTATCCAAATTAACTCAACCAAGATGGCTGCGGCCACTTAGCCAGCAAGAAGCTTGGGTTTCCTTGGCAACAGATGAAACCAAGCTTTCTGTACACCCTGGCCAGCCTAGGCTTTCACTCAAGGCTACAAAGTTTCAATTATAGAAGATAAATAAATCTCTGATACCAGGGACTCTACTTGGGTCACCAGGAGCAATGGCCAGGCTTCACACCACTACAGGCCCCTGGCAGAGTCCACCCTATGCAAGAAGGTAACACCCATCCTGATCAAAGACACCCTTCAGGACAAACAAGCCAGCCCCCACCCATGCAGCAGCCTCTATCCTATCTAATAAAAGAGTAACATGCAAATTGACCATCTCTCCAACATAAAAGATAGCTGTCCCCATGTGGTCTAAGATCCATATGGTCAAAAGATGGCTGCTGCAAGATGGCCAGCAGTTGAGGTGAGTTGGCGGAACCAGTCCTGCAGGGGAGGCCAGTTAGGGGCGACCAGGTCTGCATCAGAGAGTAGATAGTTGCAAACAGAATTGCAGGGGAGCAGTTAGGCATCAATTATTCTATCAGGGCAGTGGTTAGGGTGTGATCACGCTAGCAATCAGAAATGAGGACAGGCAAGCATTTGGGAGCCAGCATTCCGTGATTGTGAGAGAGATGTCTGATTGCCAAGTTAGGCTCTATCCTACCAGGCCTCTAGTTGTTCTATAAATGACAATTAAATCCACCAGATCCAGTGTGTCCTTTAGAGTCTATGTTTTCTCATTATGTTTTTGTCTGGAGGATTTATCTAGTGAAGCCAGATAGTTGTTAAAATCCTGTACTATGACTGTGTTGTCCTTGATCTCTGTGTTAAAGTCCTCTAAAAATCCCATCCACCCATCCCACCATGCCTGCTGTCCTACTGGTTCCTGCCACTCCCACCTCCATGGCCATGTGCACCATCCTTGTGAACTTTTCCTTGACCTGCCCTGCATGCACTGCCAGTGCTTTCCCTCCAGCAGCCACAGCTGCCTTGCTTTCCACTTTTCCTCCCTCTTCCTTCTATGCTGTCTTCAATCTTCATTCCTCCCTCTGCATATGGAAATTAACCACCATATTTGTTGGGTTAATTTGCATACACCGATTGATGGGTGTGGCTTGTGTAGGGGAGTGATAGTTAATTTGCATATTACTCAATTATTAGGTTAAACACAGGCACACGTATACATGCACACACACACACACACACACACACACAAATACACACACTCTAGAGGCCTGGTGCATGGAATTCATGCACGGGGCATGTCCCTCAGCCCATCCTGCACCCTCTATAATCTGGAACACCTCAAGGGATTGGGCCTAAACAGGCAGTTGGACATCCCTCACACATTCCTCCACTTCTGGTTTTCAATTGCTTACCTGCCTACCTTCATGATTGCCCCTAACTGTGTATGCCTACCAGGCTAATCACCCCCTTACCACTCCCCTGCAACTAATCGTAACTTCTCTCCTGCCAGCCTGAATGACCCTAACTGTCCTCCCCTGCAGGCCTGGCCCCTCCCAACATCCCTCCCCTGCTGGCCATCCTGTGGTGGCCATCTTGTGTCCACATGGGAGTAGTATCCTTGACCACAAAGGAGCAAATTGTATGTATAAGTGATGTTCTATTTGCGTATTACACTTTTATTATTATAGATAGGCTGGACGCCTGGTGCATGGGTGGAGGCTAGCTAGTTTGCCCAGAAGGGGGTCTGGATCAGGGTGGGGCCTGGGAGAGGTGTCTGTGGTAGTTTGTAGGCTAGCCATGGCCCTGGGCCAAGTGGATGCCCTGGTATCTGGGATTTATTTATCTTTGAAAATTGGAACTTTGTAGCCTTGAGCAGAGACCTGGCCAGGTGTTCAGGAAGCTTGGCTTCCTCCATTGACAAGCCTCCTGCTTGCTCTTTGACTGCAGCCATCTTGGGTGGATTAATTTGTATACATGTTCCTGATTGGCTGGTGAGCATGGTTTCAGTTGTATGTGAGGTAAGGCCAATTTTCATATTCTCTTTTATTAGATAGGATATTTAGTACTCCTATATTTGTTGCATTCATTTTTACCAGGGTTATATCCTTTTTTGGGGGTCAATACATTTGTATTATGTAGTGACCTTTGTTGTCTCCTGTGATGGCCTAATTTTAAGGTCTATTTTGTCAGATATGTTTACTTCTACTCCATCTTTTCTTTTCTTTTCTTTTCTATCCCTTCATTCTCATTCTGTGAGTGTCTTTTGTTTTGAGGTGGGTCGCTTATAGACAGCTCAGAGTTAGCTCATATTTTTGTATCCATTCTGCTACCCTACGCCTTTTGATTGGGACATGTATTCCATTTACATCAAGGGTTATTATTGATTGGTACTTATTTATTATTTTTTTTAAATAAATATTTATTGTTCAGATTATTACAGTTGTTCCTCCTCCCCTGCCCCATAGCTCCCCTTTGACCAGTCCCTACCACACCCTCACTCTTACTCCCTCTTCACACTATCCTCATGCATAGGTGTATGATTTTGCTCCAGTGTCTTCCTGCCTTCCAACAGCCTTTCCCCGCAAGGATGTCAGTCCACTCCCTTTCTATTCCTCTGTTTCTATGATCATTTTATTCTGTTCACCAGATTTTTATTCATTTGAGTTTTAGATTCACTTCTTGATAGATATGAATTGTTGTTCATAACTTTTTATCTTTGTTCTTCTTTTTCCTCTTCTTAAAGAATATCTTTCAGCATTTCATATAATACTGATTTGGTGGTGATGAACTCCTTTAGCTTCTTCCTATCTGTGAGGTTCTTTATTTGACTTTCAATTCTGAATAATAGATTTTCTGGGTAATCTTGGTTGTAAGTTCTTGATATTTATCAATTTGAATATTTCTTGCCATTCCCATATGGCCTGCATAATTTCTATTGAGAAATCAGCTGACAGTCCTTTGGGTACTCCTTTGTAGGTAACTAACTGTTTTCCTCTTGCTGTTTTTAATATTCTCTCTTTGTCTTTTGTTTTTGGCATCTTAATTATGTTGTGTTTTGGTGTGGTCCTTTTTGGATTCATTTCTGGTTTTGCTTCTTTGTGCTTCCTGGATTTGTATGTCTATTTCTTTCACCAGTTGGGGGAAGTTTTCTGTCTATATTTATTCACATAAGTTTTCAATATCTTGCTCTCAACTTTTTCTGGCACCCCCATAATTCTGATTTTGGTTCGCTTGAAGTTGCCCCAGAGGTTTTTTACATTATCTTCAACTTTCTGGATTCTCTTCTCTTCTTTCTTCTGCAGAGTAGTGTCTTCTGATTCTTTATGTTCCAAATCTTTGACTTGATTCTTGCTGTCTTCCATTTTGTTTTTAGGACTTTGTATAATATTTTTTTTAATTTTATTTTAGACAATGTATTCTTTATTTCTAGTTAATTCCTTATTGTTTCTAGTTGAACCCTTTTCATATCCTCCTAGGTCTTGTTTATTTTATCAGCCTTTTGTAGGAAATTCTTGAAAAATCTTATAAGTGTGGTTTTGAATTCTAAATCCAGTCACTTTTTAATCTTTCATTTCTATTGTTTGTGATTTGTTTCCTTGTCTTGGAATTTTCACAGCTTCCCTGAGTTGGTAGGGTGGCTTTGTGTGTTAAGGTGTCAGTGGGTCATCTCCAAGATACCTGAGATGGACACACTTGGTGCCCCCTTTTGTGGACTGTGTTGCAGCCTTGTTGTATTTAAGTTTTGATTTTTCTTGGTATCACTGTGAGGAACTGACCTCCAGGTTAATTGGCTGTGAGGATCAGCTGTGTCAATGCCAGGAGACAGCCTTATTTGAATAAACTTGGCAAATTGCAAAAGTCTCTGTGCTCAGCTTGGATGGGGGGGTGGAGTTTAACGGAGGAGCCTACATCCTTGGCTTCTGGTTAGCCCCGCCCTATGAGGTTCCTGAGTCTCAGTGTTCCTCAGTGTCCTTCAGTACTCACTGCAAACACTTCTGAGAGAAACATGCCCTTGTGTTTTGCTCGCTACCAAAGAGTTCAGGCTCTTCCCCAATGAGCCCATACCCCTACCTTACCAAATAGTTCAGTTCAGTTGGAAATGTGGTTGGAAGTGGGATTCAGAACAGTCTGGAGCTTTTTGTCTCCTTCCCAGTAGGCAATCCAGAGGCATAGTCAACCATCTGTTCTCTGCGCGCAAAGTGCGTGCCTCTGGGACTTCTTTCACTGCTCCCCTGAATTTCTGCCTTACAACCCAGATTCTATCCATTTGAGCGTGGGTCCCCAGGGTCTGGCCTAGAACTGGGGTTCAGTGCAGTTGGAACTGGAATTCAGCACAGTCCTGACCTTTTGTCTTCTTTCCATTAGGGTAATCCAGCAGGACAGTTAACCATCCATTCTCTGATTGTAATGTGTGTGCCTCTGTGACTGCCTTTCGCTGCTCCCCTGTGTTTCCACCTTACAGCTCAAACTCCCTCCTTTTGTGTCTTGGTCCCTAGGGTCTCCCCCAGAACTAGGGTTCAGTGCTGTCAGAACTGGGGTTCAGCACAATCCAGAGCTTTTATCTCCTTCCTGCTAGGACACACCAGCCAGGCACTCAGCCACACTCCCTCTCTGGCTTTGTCCTGTCCTCTCCCCACACGCACTGTGTCTCCATACCTTATGCTATTACAGCTCCTCTGATTTTCCTTCCGGTTTTCTCTTTTCTTCTAGTTGTAGAAATTCCAGTCAGTCGACTTTCCTGTAGTTCTGGGTTATGTCCATTTTGTATTTTCGTTGTATTTTTTTGAAATTGTGTGAGGCTACAGTTAGGTGTTTACCTATGTCGCCATCTTGGTTTCTCCCAGAAGCTCCTTATATTATTTATTTCAATCAATGTATGCTTAATTTCTACTTGGTCCATTTTCATAGCCTTGAGGTCTCACTAAATTTATTTGCAGTTTCTAGGAAATTCTTGAAAAATCTTATAACTGGTTTTGAATACTACATCCAGTAATTTGCTTTCCTTCAATTCTTTTATTGTGACCTGTTTATCTCTGCATTTTGGCTACTTCCCAGGGTTGATCGAGTGGCTTTGTGTACTAGGTGTTCTATACTGCCCAGTAGCTCATCCCCCTTTCCTCCCCCCCTCTCAGTTACCTGAGGTGGACATTTTTGGTGCGCCCCTTTGTGGGCTGTGTGCACAGCCTTGTAGTTAAATTTTGATTGTTGTTGGTACCACTGGGAGAAATTGATCTACAGGCCAAATGGCTGTGAGGATCAGCCGAGTCTACAATGGGAGTCTACAATGGGAGTCTAACACATGCTGGAGATCCCCTTATGAGTCAAGACTTATTGCCTTAGTGGGACTTTGTTTCTCACTGAGTCTTCGCAATGAGTGTGTCCTTTATGGATCTGAGAAGTTGTATTCTGGATGGTCCCTTTTTGACCACCAGGTACACTTGCTCTTGGATCCCCATGGAGGTGCTAATTTAGCCTCTACCTAAGGCCACCCATCAGGAGCTATGGAGAAATCTACAGATCACTCTTCTCTGTATTTTGGAGGTGCCCAGATGAGGCCAGTAGGAAGCAATGCAGTCTGCTGTGATGCCTTGGGTCAACTTTTGGATGTTCTGAGTTTTTCAGATTCAGCCACAATTTGTTAGGTAATTTTGGATTTCAAAGGACCAGGCCATTCTTATGCAAAAATCTTTGGTAGGGGCCGGGTCACAGAGTAGAGCCAACAGCCATGGCTTCAAGTCAGCTTTGCCCTAAGAGGCGACTGGATCTCAGTGTCCCACAGTAATTGCTGCAAGCACCTCTGAGAGAAAGCTGCCTTTGAGTTCTGTCTGATGGCAGACAGTCCAATTTCTCCCTGTATGAGTCTGGGTCCATATAGTCTTGCCCAGAACTGGAGTTCAGAGGAGTCAGGAGCCTGTGTCTCCCTTCTACTTGAAAATGACAACCTCATCCTCAGTTGTCAGCCCTCTTGACAAGCATGTCTCCTGCTTAGGAATTATACCCCTAAAGTTCTCAGTAGCAAAACTCCACAATTGAGATATTTCTCTGGGACTTTAGTTTCTGTCTGTGGGTGTCTGTCCAGACCTTGAGTACCTCCCCCCTTCTTACCAGTGTTTACATGGTCTCCATTTTCAGTCCTTAGTATCTCTCCTGTGAGTTTTTCATTGATTATTCCGGAAGATTTTCTGTGTGTTAGTTGTTATATCAGTTTGTTCCTGGGGCCATATCCCTGCAGCATCCACTTCCTCTGCCACCAGTTTTAATCCTCTTCAAATCTTTCTTAATTTTAAAGCTTTTGCTATATTTTTGCCCAATAGGCTTCTTTTTCACTTGGTTTCAGGATGGAGTTTTGCATGAAAGCCCTAATGTCTTGTGAGTGCATATTCGAATCAATAGCACCATCAGGAAATATGTTTTGAGGCATGATCAATAAGTATATAATAACAGAAACTTGCTATGCATTTTATTGTTTCTTTCTGTGTTTGTATCATGTTGGAGCCAAACTAAGGCTCTTGTTTCAAGTATAGTGTGGAAAGATGTGCTCTTGATTTCAACACATGTTCTTCCGCATAATTGTTGAGGAAGTATCAAGACCAATTAACTACATCTTATTCAATAGTATATAAATATATTGTCAACAGGCTGAAAAGTAATCAGTGTGGATTCAGATGGTGTCTATATGTAGAGGGCAAATGGGAAGACACGTGGACATTCTTTAGATTGTTATTGACTGAGCCCGGGATATTAGCAGAATCATGTCAGTTGCACTCCCACCCTGGGAGTGCAAAGATGTTCTTAGTTCCTGACTTGTGTTTGTCCAGGAGGAAGGAGTGAGTGGGACCTGGGCCCTCCCTGGCTCCTTGTTTTCCTGTGAAACCCCTTTGTTGATTGGACTATAAATAGATGTGCTGCATGGCTTAGGAGGTGGTTGTCAGTCTGCCTCTCCAGAAAAAGAGTTCGGCGGCCCTCCCAGCTCCCAGCTTAAAATCTATCTCTATGTCTTTTCTCTTTATTTCTAATATTTCTCAATCCCTGGCCACCTCCACTTAAAACCAGTTCGATCATCTCTCTTCCCATGCAGAATGCAGAAAAGGGAGATCCCTCCAGATCAAGCCCCCACATTCTGGCACCCAATTTGGGGCATGGGCTGAAAGAGGCAACAAGCGGTAAGAGGCAAGGGATTGCTCCCAAGAATTGTGCATGCCACAGATTTAAACAACTGTAGGGTAGAGGGAGTGTATTGCTATGAAATTGAATTACCTGGGTGTAAAACATGGGTAATCCTTCTAAATGCTTTAAAACTACGCTCATGGCTCAAAGAGATTCTGTTAAGCTTAGTCAGATTCTTGATTTCTTTCTTAAAATTTGTTGATGAAACTGGGAAAAGGTTAGAAAGTAGTTGCATGACCAATACTCAGCAGAAAATCCTGAGAAAATTCCTATTCTTACTTTAATTTTTGATTCAACACAGGAGAGTTTAAGAATATTTAAGTGGGTGCAGCCACGACCTTACAGCCTGGTGTGAAAAAGGTCTGAATCTTTAAGAATACCATCTGCACCTCCTTCACCTCCACGTGTAAGCTATTTGTAACCAAGTTAAAAAAGATTAAAGGAATTTCTTAGCAACTGCCAGTAATTCTGTATCTTAAAGTCTTTTTATTTCCTTAAAAATAAAAATAAATAAAAAGGGAAAAAGTAACAAAATAAAAAAAAAAAACAAGATAAAAAACCATTCTCCAAAAAAGCCACTTTAAGAGGCCTCATATTCGCCATCTTTTTTTTTTTTTCCAGCTAATGACTTAGAGCTCTTATGAATTTATAAATGCATCGGGGATTTCTGTGCACATGTAAAGGGGAAAAGCCAGTTTAAAACCAGTGTGTATAGTTTTTGAGCTGAGCTTGACTCTTTGCTGTGTACAGACTGTTTTTAGCCTTATAAGTTGAAGAGATGAATACAGGCTATTTTCCCAAGACATTTAAAATTTTGAAATTTCTATCCTCACACGCCAGGGAGGGTGCCAAGGCCTGGCTGTATAGAGGATGGTACACCCTGCAGCACCCTGCATGGGTTGTCCTTGGGAAAGGGAAAAGGTCAAAACTCTGTCAACAAGCCAAAGGCTTCCTGGTACACAGCCAACCACATGGGCCAATCAGAACTTTCTAGGCCAGAGGAAAACTTCACCCCAGCAAAGTTCCTTTTCTTGTTGAGCTACAAGAAACATGAGACGACAAGCACTTGTACACAACTTGCCTTTCCTTTAATTTGAAGACTGGACTGCCTTTCTCCATTACAGTTTCTCACTCAGCTTTTGAAAAAGATTTTGGAGTGTGAGGAATGAGCAGAGAATCTGATGGCGGTGTTGGGTGCTGGGTGCTAGCAAGGACTGCACCTGGTGTCTGCACTCTGCCTTGATCCCAGTTCAGTAGAACTCATGAGATGGGCACCATTCCATTCCTCCTGTTTTGAAAGCAGGGCTGCAAATGCACCAGTTGCTGACTGGGGCCTCTTTGTACAAATATTGCCTGGGCCACCGACCTGAAGAGCTTCCCTGTGTTGCCCAGGAGGAGAGACAGTTTCTCACTGGCACTCTTAAAGGAGCCAGCCAGGCTTAATCTTGTGCATGCCTTCCCAGCCTCAGAGGAGACAGGGATGTCTGTGATGCATTAGGAAGGCACCGTTGGAACAAGGTCACCCACAAATACCCAGATTTCATTGGTCACCTGCATGGGTGCCTGTGGGTGAAGGGGACCTTTTTTTATTTAGTAAGGTGCTCTTTGGGAAGAGGTCTTTTTTAAAAACTGAATTTTGCTATATCTGACAGATACCCCAAGAGGAGAAGTGAAGAGAGAGGGAGAGAGACAGGGAGGAGAGAAGGAAAGCCAGTGCAAATGAATGAAGTAAGGTGTGGGTTGTATGGCAATGATCTGCAGGCCAGAGAAAGAGGCCTTTCCTTGGTCTTTGTTCTCCTCAGCCTTGGATCTGCAAGAATGGAGGGTACAGTCCCCTACACCCATAGGTCTTCCCGTTGGCTCCAGCGTGGACCTCAGAGACCTTACAGGCTGCTTTGCCCTCTCTTGCCCAGATTCATGGCCCAGTTATTATTACATATTTTTGTTTCTTACCCCAGGCCATGCTTAATGCTGAGAGAGGGGGGGGAGGGGGGGGAGGAGAGTTACAGGGAGGAAAAAAGGGAGGAGGGTTGGGAGGGAAAGAGAGATTCCTTTCCTCCCCTAATCACCCTGACCAAGAATCCAACATAACCTCTGGTGTTTGGGACAACGCTGTTGCTGTCCATTTTGCCAGGGTAAATGTGGACCTGGGTATAAATGACAGAGAAAGCAAATTCGCCATGTGCAACCTCTGGCTGGTGCATCAATGGGAAGAGCAGGTGGTGAAGGCCAGAAAAAGGCCACATGATAATTAAGAAGGGAGACTCGGGGGGACTTTGCAGGGAGGGCAGTGGCAGGCAGTGGTGCTGGGGAAGGAAGGGGCGGAGCAGAGTGGGGTCCAGGGCAGTGTAGCTCACTGTTAGGAGTACATGAGGGAAGAGCTGATTGTGCATGGCCAGAACGACGAGGTGGCACCCAACCCGTTGCAGGGGAGAAGCACACCTTGAACCAGGACTTTGCCTCAAGGACCCGGATAAGGGCAACAGAGACAGGCAGAGAGATCCAGGCACCGCCACCTGCTTTCTGGCAGCTGTCCAGCTCAGGGCCAGTGCGCCCTGGGGTTGGGAGGGGAGAAAGGGTGGTGGACTGTGGTGTTGGGGCAGGGTGTCCTGCTGGTCAGGAGACTGCGGGTCTTGCCAGCCTTTTGGATCAGGAGTTTCCTGGAAAAGGCCTTCCACTGAACACAGGGGCTTGTGCGAACAGGTGCAGGGAAGGAATGTGGGAGGGACCACGCAGGCCAGGGCAGAAGTAGGTGGCGAGTTGACCTCCATGTTGAGCGTGACGGTATGCAGAAACCGAGGAGGCCTTAGGAGGCAAGGGCGCAGGTGCTGCTGAGGAGGAGCAGAGACTGGGCGTGGACCAACTCACCTGGGTGGTGGAAGTGCAGGATTGGCTACAAAATGAGTGCGGCAGAGGAGGCAGAGTCCCAGGTGGAATCACAGGCGAAGCCTGAAGAGCAGCAGAGGGCAGAGCCAGAGCCGGGTGGAACAAGTGCCCGACACACACTGGAGGCGCTGAAGGCCCTTCAAGTCCAGCTGAGCATGAGAGTGCCCGAGCCAGCAGGGCCTACATGCAGGTGAGGAGCAAGACCTCTCAGTGTAGAAAGCCCATTCTTGAGCGCAGAAGGGCCATCATCCAGTGCGTCCCATACTTCTGGGCCCAAGCTGTATCCTTGCCCAAGGCCTTCTGGCTTCCTTGCGGACAAAGACACAAAGACCATAGGGAGTAAGTGGAGGAGGAGCCAGGAGGTGGTGAAGAGGAGGAGAGCAGAGGAATGAGCTCCCCACTTCTAACTCCCATCCCCCTCTCACCCAGTGCCCCATCCCCCCTTTCAGTGGCACAGCACTGGCCAAAGCGAGGGCAGGCTTCTGCAGCTTTCCAACTTTGCTGCTGCAGGTCAGGAAGGGTGGGCACGAGATGCCACATCACAATCACATAGTGGAAGGGCACCTTCTCCGGGGCATTGGGAAGATCCTTGGAGATAGTTTTTTGCCTTTCTTCTTTTTTCACCAAAAAGCTCAGTGTGGCCACCCAGCTGGTAGTAGTAGCCAAGTTTAAGCTGCATGATTCCAGTGTCCTCTCTCAGACACATCTGATGCCCATATGAACTTGGGGCAGGCTTCCTCCCTCCTTCCTCAGTCACACACATACAGCAGAGGACACACACTCACATCCACACCCACACTAGTACCCACTTACCCCCTTTTATTGCAGCTCGTGTGTTTGGCTTGGCTCCTTTGCAACTCAGAATGCAGCCTTTGTGACCCACAGGAATCTCTACAGATGTGTGCTGTCACTGTTTCTGGAGACCACACACTCCTTCCCCAGCGATCCCAAGGGACAATGTAGGAATCTCTTTCATGTCCCATGTGGAAAGGGTTCCAATTCAGGGATTAGTTTCTGGAGAAGGGCAGCACACAAATGAAAAGAGACTTGCAGAAACTCGATTTGGCGATATGGGGGGGCCAAGCAGCAGTCCATCTCTCCTGGGAGAACTACCCCCTGCTCAGGGGCTGCCATCCCTTTTATGGAGGCTTTGGGGAATACATCTTAGGTAAGATAAACAGACATTTACATTTAACCCTTAGGCAGGAAATAACAAACTTTCATGGGAGAAACCAGGCAGAGGCTGCTTCAACTAACAATGTCTCAAGGAAAGTCTGAGTGGGTAGAGCCATTAAGGTTGTTGACCAGCCTCCCTGGCTTCCTGTCAACATCTCTCTTTTAGTGAAACTGATTGGTTTCCAGCATGATAAGGCCAGGGTACCTGCAGACATCTTCACAGGCACATGGAAGACTGTGTGTGTCATCTTCACAGGCACACGGAGGACTGTGTGTGTGTGTGTGTGTGTGTGTGTGTGTGTGTGTGTTGGGGGGGGTGTTAGAGGGACCTAGGAAACATGTCTTGGAATGGACCCTCCCATTCTCAGAGCAGGAGCTCAGGCATATGAACCTGAACCCAAAAGGTACCATTGTTGTGAGCGTCTTGTGTGTGAAGGAAGGTAGGTGATGAGGAGGTAGGAACAGAGGCACTGTATGCTGTCCCTGGCTGACTTGCCTTTGCCCCCAGGCATTTAGGTGCCCTTTTCACCTCCTCCTGGAGCTCCTTGACCTGAAAGCAGATCCAGAACCACCCATAGATATCAGCCATCATCTGTGACCAAGATGAAGACCTGCTGGACTACTTGATCAATGTGGAGGTCCGAGTGGGAGGCAGAGTGGGTGGCCCTGCAGGTGAGTGACAGTTCCTGGGATGGGCCTTTGGGAGAACAGACAAATTCTGGATGTTGACTGGGGGGTGGATGAGGAGGAGCAGGTAAGTGGGGTAGGGGGAAGGGAGCGAAGATGTTAGGGGGGAGGGGCAGCGTGGGGGCTGCCCATGAGAATGAGAATGGCCCATGAGAACCCAGCCTTTCAACATTCTTCCTGCAGGGTACAGGGCCTCTGGTTCCACTCCAATCCTCTGGCAGGGGGATTATGAAGGAGGAGCCCCCAGCTGCCTGCAAGACACAAGCAGCTTCCTCTTCTTCAACTTGTTGTCTGAACCTACATGGTCACTTTTCAGCCTGTTGAAAAAGACATTCTGTTGATTAAGATTAGTTACTTAGTCTATGTATTTCCTCAGCAAGTATACAATATGTGTAAGCAAGCAATAAATCTTTAATTATTTATGTGCTCATTTGAATGTTCCTCCAACCAATAATAATGCTTTGTCTTTATAAAGGTTTCTTGTGTTTTAATTGAATGTCCTAATAAGTTTTGGGGAAGGCACAGTTTTATCAAGGTTTCCTCAAAAGAATATGTGCAGATATCCTTCCACACTGAAAACAAGAGCCTTAGTTTGGTTCCATCATGACCCAAACACCGAAAGGAACAGTAAGAGACATAGTAAGTTTCCATTATTATATGCCTATTGATCATGCCTCAAAACACATTTTCTAAATGAAATGAACAAAAGTGCCCCTGGATAGTGATATGTATTTTACTATAGAATTACTCATGCACTTCCCCTTCAAATATTTGACATTTAATACACTACAAAGGGTGTGCTCTTTTAAACATTAAGTTACCTGAAGCCTTGTTATATTTATCAGTGTATGTAAACAAACATCTCATTGGTAAGGTTTTTTTAAAACTCATGTCTTTGCCTGTTGAGTGTATAGTTATCAACTACACTTCCAATGTGAATTTTAAAAATTACCACAAAATGTGTGATTTCTTAAAAGTATTTTTATTACAATGGTGTATGTGAAGTTCGTTGAAAAATTTGAAAGCTTGAGCTCAGTTTTTTTAAGGACTTTAAAATCCAGCATGTCAGATTGGGGGCAGTGAGGGAATAAACCCTGTTGGGTTTGGCTCAGTAAGCCCCTTTTCATTGCCACCTGGTATGCTGCTGGCCTGATGAAACACTTAACAAAGCCACTTGGATGTAACATTTACTCAGGTGAATTTTACCAATGTAGGTTTGAATTGATAGAACATTTGGTGCAGAGAAATACAAGAAGGCAAACAATGCAAAACTTCCCAGTATAGGACACATTATATACAGTTCTCTCAGCAAGTGGACTAGAAATGAAGATTAAAAAGAAGGAACAGCATAAAAGTTTGATTATGACAAAAGGCTCCTTGTATTTCTTATTGTTTGCAGGCTGATGCTCTATCCACTGAGCCAAACCAGTTAGGGCATGTGTTTCTTAAATGAATAATATGGGTATCAAATCATAAGTGTGTGTGTGTGTGCATGTAACCTAAGCATGAACCCTATCCTCCTGGTTTACAGGTCAAAACACAACCCCTGCGCCAAGCAGGCCATGCTTTGGGCTCTTTTTTATTCAGAGTTTTCCCTTTGACATCTGTCTCTCCCAGCTGCCCTAAATTCAACCTGCCTGACTGCAGTGCAGATTGGTGGAATCTGGGATACATTCAATAGTAAGCAACTGACTATTGTGCCTTACTCTCCCTGCTTGCTTTCCGATGACCTGGAGACCCCCGTCCATACAGCCTTCATGTACAGGATCCCTGTGCACCAGCAGTCACAACCTACCCAGCGCCCTTGTGTGCCCATCTTCACAGATGATGTCTCTATATAAACATGCACTTGCTAGGCCTCATTGCCCTGATACCATGCCTTTTTGAATATTTTGTTGGAAAAGCACAGATTCTAATAAAGAAGTTTACTGGATTTCTCAGTTGTGTTCTTCAAAACAAGTAAAATGTTAAGTGCCAGACACCCTAGGGAGAGACAACAGGGAGAAATGAATTTTCTTTTATTTTGTCTAAATATGGTGTGTTTTTAAATTGATTTTTAGAGAGATTTGAACGGAGACAGAGAAGCATGCAATCATGTGAACCAGAAATATTAATGGTTGCCTGGGGACCTGATCTGCTATCTAGACATGTGCCCTGACCAGGAATCAAAAAGGTTTTCTTTGTCATTCACAGGACAATAGCCAGAAGATTGCTTCAGACAGGACTGCAGACTGCAAGATAGTGTGTGAGTGAGAAAACAAAGGGAGAATGTGTGGTCCCATGGAAGTGTTTGTTGGTGACTTGAATGACAGTTATACTTCAGGAGACTGTGGGGGACTACCGGACAAGGCTTCCCTGAACACACAGACCCCTCTGCTGCTAGGTTCCCGCCCAGAGTGACTAGCTAAGATGCAGAGACCATGCCATCTTGAAGGGGAAAGTGGATATTATGGGAAAGAGTGAAAAGCCCGGGGAAACTACAACTATGGCACCAACCTAACAGCTGTGAACCTGAGAATATGGACCCCCAAATGGAGCAAGCATGCGGATTCAGAGGAACTTTACACTCCCTCACAGAAGGTCAGATTTCACCTGGGATAAGATGAGGTTCATGGTCCTGACAGAAGACAGAAACTCATGCACAGTGGCAGCTGGAAAACCTGGGGAAGTCTGTGCCTACAAAAATTCATAGCCTTTGGAGCTGGCAAGATCCATGAATGTGGAAGGGGGTCCTCACAGCTGCTACCAGAAGGAACTCTAAAAAGCAACCCATTTACATCTGGACACAAAAGGACAGCCTAAATATTTTGAAAGTGTGACAAGGGGGGAAAAAGACTGCACAGACATGCATACAGCCCTAGAGTTTGCACACTTACTCTGGCTCTTTCCCCCCCCACCTTTAAATCCTTGCTTTGGATTACTAAACACATTACATAGGTTCACCCAATTGGAAGCACCAAAAGAGACTGCAGGGGAAATCTGTGTTTTTTTTTTGGAACCTGCGGATCAAAGCAGGGAATAACCAGCTCGTGGGCAACCCATTCCCACAAACAAGTATTAAGTGCCACAGGGAAAACAAATTCTAAACACCAGCTAAAGAGAACCTATAGACCCTGAGGTCAATCCAGAAACACTGCCACCGAGAGGTTGAATTACAATTAGCCTCCTGTGTAAACCCAAACAAAGCAATACAAGAAATAGAGATGTACTGCCTGTATAAAACTCAGAACTGGATGACAACATCGAGGAGCAGTGGAACTCAGGGAACCTCAATACTGTCCTGACTAGGATGCAGGTGAGCCAAACAGAAAGGTAGAGGAAGTGAATGACCTTCACTACTGCACATTTTTATTTTTATTTTTTTCTTCTTTTACTTAAGATACCATGTTTTTCTTTTCTCCTCACTTGATTTTAACTTTTTAATTATTACATTTTTATTTTATATCAGTATTATTGCTACTACTATTTTACCTTGCTTTTAAAGTGTCATTTTATTTTCTCTTTATTTTACTTTAGGATTAGTGTTCTACATACTATTTTCATCTTTATCATCATTTTATGCTATCTCAACTTTATCTTTCTGCCAGCACTCTCTCCCTCACTTTTCCACTTTCATTGTCCTGTTTCTCTTACCCTATTCCTGCTTTATATTTTCTCTTCCACTTCTTTTTACCCCAGTTAAAATTTCACCCAACTTACATTCCAATTTCCTGCTCCAAGTCAATATACACCTCTCTCTTATCTTTCTTCACTATTCACTAATTTTTCTCTCTTAGTTGTTGTTTGCTTGATTGTGGATTATATTGATATTTATGCTTGTTTGTGAGATTGTTTTGCTTATTCCATTTGTTTTTTTTTTTTGGGGGGGTTCTTTAGATCTTGTTTTCTCTTGCCTCACTTACTGTTAGTCTTTGTAGATTACATTCACCCCCAAGTACCTGTTGCTGGCTTTTGTTGGGATTAATGGCTGTTCTATTCAAGTTTTCTCCCCATATGTATAATCTGTTCCCCTCTTCTTTCTTATTCTCCTTGTTTTCTCAGTTACTTTTTATCCTTTTTTCAATTTCATTTTTGCTTCTGTCCCTTTTCTTCTTTCTCTTTTATCCTCTAATTTGCCTTTCCCTTGTGGTCAACTTTTTTGGGTTTATTAATATCATGATTTTTAATGAACATTTTGTTCAGTGCCATGTACATTATACATAGTTGTGTTGTATTTTGTGCCTTTCAATCAATGGAGAGAGAGAGAGAACACATAACCAGACACTCAGAGAAGTGAAAACATGGGGGGCCAAAGAAACAGCCCACATGTCAAGGAAAAGCAGGCTCATCAGAAAAGGAAGTACACAATGGAGGCAAGCAACCTGTCAGAGAAAGAATTCAGAGAAATGGTCATAAAGTGGCTGAAAAGAATGGAAGACAGATTTGATAATATGTGTAACAACCAAGAGGAAATGAAGAAGAAATGAAAAATGACATCACTGCTGTAAAGAACTTGATAGTTTTTAAAGCATCAAGAGTAGATTAGAAGAAGCAGAGGACTGCATCAGTGAGCAAGAAGAAAATGTAGAAAAAATACCCAAGTAGAGAAACTTATAAAAAAAAAATTAAAAGCAGGCAGAGAGCCTAAGGGAACTTTGGGACAGCAAGACACAAATCAACAGCCACATAATAAAAGTTACAGAAAAAGAGGAAATTCAGCAAGGAACAGAAAACCTGTCTGCAGAAATAATCACAGAAAACTTGTTTCATATAGGGTAGAAAATCCACATACAATCCAAGAATCTCACAGATTCTGAAGCAAAATGAACCCCAAATAACAGCACCAAGGCACAATATAATTAAATTGGCTAACACTAATGACAAAGTAAGAATCTTAAAATTGGCCAGAGAGAAACAGAAAATTACTTACAGAGGATCCCCAACAGAACAGTAACTGATTTCTCAACAGAAATATCGCAGGGCAGAAGGGAATGGAATGACATACACAAAGATGCAAAGCAAAGGTCATATTGAAAAATACTGATTCCAGCTAGGCTATCAATCAAAATTGAAGGTGACATCAGGAGCTTCACAGACAAAACAGGACTAAGGGAATTTATTTCCACCAAACAAGTAATATGAGATTGCTATAGGGTCTACTGAAGAAAAGAAGAGTAAAGAAAAGAATAGAAAAGAAAAAAGGGGAAGAGGAAAGGGAAGGGGAAGAGAAGAAAGAGAAAGATAAGAGAGAAGAGAAGGGAAGAGAAAAAAAGAAGAAATGAGAAGAGTGAGAAGAGAAGAAAAGAAAACAAAAGAGAATAGAGGAGAAGAGAAGAGATCTGAAGTGAAGAAGGAACACAGGAATAAAGAATAAAAATAATTGAATCTGGATTGACTCAGTGGATACAGTGTCGGCCTACAGACTGAAAAGTCCCAGGTTTGATATCAATCAAGGGTATGTACCTTGGTTGCCGGCACATCCCCAGTAGGGGTTGTGCTAAACGCAGCTGATTGATGATTTGTTCTCATTGATGTTTCTAACTCTATTTCTCTCTCTTCTTCTCTGTAAAAAAATCAATAATTTTAAAATGGAATAAAAGTGGTGACAAACAAGTATTTACCAATAGTAACTTTAAATGTCAATGCATTAAATGCCCCAATCAAAAGGCATAGAGTAACAGATTGGATAAGAAAGCATGACTCATATAACTGAAGTCTAAAAAAAACCCACCACAGAAAATATAAGCACACAGACTGAGGGTGAAGGGATATTAAAAGCTTTTTCAGGTGAATGGAAATAAAAAAAAGCTAGGGTAGGAATACTTATATCTGACAAATTAGATCTCAAAATGAAGGACATAAAAATAGAAAAGGAAGGCCACTTCATAATTCTACTGGGAGCAAACAAACAAGAAGAAATAACTCTAGTAAACAAATATGCAATCAATACAGAAGCAGCCAGATACATAGAAAGACTCCTGGAGTATATCAAGGGAGAGATTTACAGCAATACAACATAGTAGGAGAATTGAATACCCCCTATCACCATTGGACAAATTCTTTAAACAAAAAAATCAGCAAAGAAACACAAATCCAAATTACTCACTAGACCAGATGGAATTAATTTTCATCTTCAGAACATTTTGCCCCAAAGCCACAAAATATACCTTCTTCTCAAGTACACATGGGTCATTTTGAAAGATAGACCAGATATTGGGTCGCAGGCAAAGACTATTCAAATTCAAGAAAATATAAGTCATGTCAAGCATCTCCTCAGATCACAGTGGCATAAAGCTGAATCAACTACAATAAAAACAATAAAAAATCAAAAAACATGGAGACTTAACAGCATGCAATTAAACAATGATGGATTATCAGAGAGATCAAAAAAGAAATTAAAAAAAATCATGAAAACAAATGACAATAAAAACTCAAATATCCCAAATTTAAGTGACATAACTAAAGCAGTCTTGAGAGGGAAGTTCATAGCTCTATAAGTTCACTACAAAAAAACAAGAAACAATGGTAATAATGTAACCCTAGAACTCAAAGAGAAAAAGAGCAATAAGAAAAACCCAGTGTAATCTGAAGAAAATAATAAAGATCAGAGCAGACTCATATATCTGCAGTTTATAAGAAACCCACCTCAGAAAAAAAGAAGCACACAGGTTTCACATCACATAAATTGAGAGATAAAAATCATATAATTTTATCAATTGATTCAGAAAAAAGCATTTGACAAAATTCAACACCCTTTTTGGATAAACTCTCTCAACAAGATGGGAAAAAAGGATCATACCTCAACATAATAAAAGCTATATAGTATAAACCCACAGCTAACATCATACCCAATGGGCAAACCTTAAACCATTTTTCCTAAGAACAGGAACAAGCCCACTCTCACCACTCCTGTTTGACAGTACTGGAAGTATTAACCACTGCAATTAAACAACAAGAAGAGATAAAAAGCATCCAAATTGGAAAAGAAGTAAAGCATGTCTATTTTCAGATGACATGATATTGTACATTAAATTCCTAAAAGACTCCATCAAAAATGACTTAATAAATGAATCAGGCAATGTCGAAGGATACAAAATTAATGCCAAGAAATATATGGCATTTCTATTGACCAATAGCAAACTTACAGAAAGACTAAAAAAGCAATCTCATTTACCATCGCAACAACAACAACAAAATTAAGATACCTAGGCATAAACTTACCTAAGGAGGTAAAAGGCTAATAAGCTGAAACTACAGGACACGGGAAAAAAAGAGATACAGAAAGCTGTAAACAGATGGAAGATCATACCATGTTCATGGATTGATAGTTTCCTGCTCTTTACATGGGATTTTCTCACATTGTACTAAGTTTCCCTACTACTCAAAGCAATCTATAGATTGCACTCCCCATTAAAATACTAAATGCATTTGTGACAGCCTAAAAAGAACTCTCCCCAAATTTATCTGGAATAATAATAAAAAAATATCCTGAGTAGCCACAACAATCCTGAGAAAAAAGAATAAAGTAGGAGGAATCTCAATATCAAATTTCAAACTGTATTATAAAGTCATTGTTCTCAAAACAGCCTGGTACTGGCATTTATTGATCAATGGAATAGAATAGAGAATTGAGATATTGGCCCAAACCACTATGCTCAATTAATATTTGACAAAAGTGGCATGAACATACAATGGTATGTTCAAATTTATTTAAGACAGTCTCTTCAATAAATGGTGTTGGAAAAATTAGACAGATACATCCAAAAAATGAAACTGGATCCTCAACTTAGACCATACACAAAAATAAACTCATAATTGATACAGGACTTAAACCTAAGACAGGAAACTATAAAAATACTAGAGAAATCCATAGGCAACAAAATCTCAGACATATGCCAAAAGTACATCTTCATTTATACTACTTGTAGGCAATGAAAGCTAAAGAGAAAATGAACAAGTGGGACTATACCAAAATAAAAAGCTTTTGCACAGCAAAAGAAACCATCAACAAAACAAAAATAAAGCACACTGGATGGGAGAACATATTTGCAAATGTTATCACTGATAAAGTTATAATCTCCAACTTCTGCAGACAACTTATACAACTTAATAAAAGGAAGATAAATGATCCAAAAAATGGGCAAGGGACCTAAATAGAATCTTCTTGAAAGATGATAGAAGCAGGCCAAGAGACACATGAAAACATGCTCAAAGTCACTATTCAAGATGCAAATAAAAAGTACAATGCAGTGCATCTAACACTTGTCAGAATGGCTATCATCAACAAATTAACAAAATACAAATGTTGGCAAGGATTCAGAGAAAAAGAAACCCTTGTGCACTGCTGGTGGAATGCAGCCACTGTGGAGAACTGTATGGAGTTTCCTCAAAAAACTAAAAATGGAATTCTCATTTGAACAGTAATCCCACTCCTAGGAATATATCTTAAGAAACTACAAACATCAATCAGAAAAGTTATATGCACCCCTGTGTTCATAGAAGCACAATTTACAATAGCTAAGACATGGAAAGAGCTAAGAATTACAATAGCTAAGATTTGGAAAGAGGTGCCCATCAGCAGATGACTGGGTCAGAAAACTTTGGTACATCTACACAATGGAATAGTATGTGGGCCAAAAAAAGAAGGAATTCTTACCATTAGCAGCAACCTAGATAGTACTGGAAAATGTTATGCTAAATGAAATAAGCCAGTCAATGAAAGAAAAATACTGCATGATCCCACTCATTTGTGGATAATAAAAACCATTATAAACTAATGAACAAAAAGATAGATACAGAGGCAGTAAAACATCAAATAGACTGTCAAATTACAGTGGGAAGGTTAGGGACAGTTGGGGGAGATAAGAGATCAACCACTTATATGCATGAATATAAGCATTACCAATGGATGCAAAACACTGGGGGGTGAGGACATGTAAGGGAGTGACTTGGGAGGGGCAATATTAAGATATGTACACATATAATACCTTAATTAAAAAATGAAAAAAATTACATCATTTCTCAATGTGAGCAAAGAGGGAAGAAAGAAGTTGGTACAATGTGAGAAAATCCCATGTAAAAAGCAGAAAGCACAGTCTACGTCAATCTAAGATATCACTGAGAAATTACTAAAGGTTGTGATAAACTGTTGGAAATACAAGGAAAAGAAGTGTAAAGCTTCTCAATGTGAGGAAATGTTGAAGAAAGGTTTTTATACAATAATTGAAAATCCCTTCAAATAAAGCAGGAAGCACACTACAGCACAGAGTTAACCTGTTAACCGGGGAGTTCCCTTTTTAATTACGCAAGGTACAACGGGCGCATACTCTTTCACTAGGACGTGTCAGTACGTCACGTCCAGTGGACATAATTTTATATTATTATTTTTTTATTTATACTTAATTAAAACAAATGAAATATATATTTTTGTTTATTTATATATAAAGCACAAAGGAAAATACAAAATTACAAAGAAATAGAAAAGAATACCAACAAAAAAATGGAAACATCGAATTAAAAAATTAAAAATTTTACAAACAATTATAAAGATTACAAAAAATATATATTTTTATTTCTATACAAAATAAAAATATAAAAAGTTAACAATTACAGAACAATAAAAAAGCACACAAATAAAATAGAAATATTGAGTTTAAAAATTGAAATATAGATGTAAAAATTCAAAACTCAACTTTGATGTGATATATATTAAAACAATTGTTGATACAAAGTGCTGCCTTACAATACCTGACACCAGTATGTAGATTCTTTCCTAACACCTTTTTTGTAGCAAACTTGGCATTTCCGGGATTTAGTTTTTCCTGTATCGCTTTTCATTTATTCTGGAAAATGCCTTTCAACTAAGCGTGATGGTTTGGATCTAGAGCTGCTTGTTGATGTCTTTGGGTGGGTTTTTACTATGTTGTTATCTACAATTTCTCTACACACTATCAAAAACTGTAATTGACCCAAATGACCTTTATCTTTTTGTATATAATATATGCATTGAAGCAGCACATATCAATTAATCGTAATTTTACCCTATTATGGGCAGCCGTGTAGGCCATCATAACTCTATCTCCCAAATCTATGCCACTCCTATTCTTGTTATAATCCAGGTCATTCATTTTTTCTTGCTTTCTTCCTCTCTTTTCAATCATTGTCTTTTTGTCATTATGAATAGTACTGAGCATCAATATGTCTTTATTATCCTTCCATTTTAAAACCATAAGTTTGTCTTTGATTCTTACATATGTTCATTTTTCTGTATTTTTTTTTGTTTTTATTTCACTGGGGATTCCGACTCTGATTGTCCTCATTGTTCCACCAATGTCTGTATTGTTTTGACACAAGAGTTCAGCCAAATCAATTGATGTATAAAAATTATCTAAATAAATCCTATACCCTTTATTCAGTAAGTCATGTGTTAACTCCCAAACAATTCTTGTTGATTGTTTTTCTTGTGGGTAGTTCAAACCATAATTTGTATCCTTGCCTGTGTATAAAATTATATTTTGTACATATCCAGATTGGCTTTCACTCAAAATAAACAACTTCATTCCAAATCTAGCTTTTGTTGTAGATTTATATTGTTTCCAAGATAAATTCCCTTTCCATAATATGAGATTCATCTATGCATATTTCTCATTCACATACATAAAAACTTTTAACTTTTCTGACAAATTATTGATGATTGAATCAATTTATATGTTTTTTATTATACAAATGTTGGAGAATATAAAAAATATAAGTAAATATTATATAATACGAAAATAGGTAGGTAAGTGTAAGTACGTACTCTCACTGCTCACCCAGAACACGTCACCACTCTCAATAGCGAAATTATACTGATTCCCTCCTTGTCTTAAATTCATGTTGAGACATGTATGGATGACTAATACCTTTGTTGTTTGGAAATATACATCCCACCCATTTCAGGGCACAAAATATATTTCAAGGATGTTCTACCCATACCCGATATTGTTTATGCTTGATGTATTTATAAGTCCCACTCGGTTAACAGGTTTTAAAAACCACCAGTAATTCTTTGGAAAGCAGCAGTAACTGATCCCAACTGGTTAGAAAACAGGTAAAACTCACCTCTATGTGAGTGAAGAATGTAGAAAGAAGTTAAAAAAATGTGGGAATATCCATGAAATAGAGCAGTTAGCATACTATAACTCTATTAAAACCCACTCTGTATTAACTGAAATCCAAATGATTTAGTAATTGATACTAAATTGGTGGAAAACAAGTCTACATCATCTTTCACTGTGATGAAAAAGGGAAGATAAGTTTCTGTACAGGAAAGACAGCTCTAATCATAAATAGAGCCAGTGAAGCCCAAGGATTTCACTGAAAATCAGCACTGATGTAACAAAATAGAGAAGACAAGGGAAAGTCATTTAGTAATGTGAGGAAAGAGTTTAGAAATGAATTTGTACAATGCAGTTGAATCAATAAGAGAGAGCAATATGCACAATATAGTACAATTTCAGAAACCTATGATAATTCATTGAAAAGCAGAAGTAAATGACAATATAGTTAAAAAAAAAACAAGTGAAAATGACTTTGGAATTTTAGGAAAGAATGTAGAATGGTGTTTGAGCACTAGGAGATATGTGCTAAAGTGCAATATGTAAATTAGAGCACATTTTTTGTTGAAATATATTTTATTGATTTTTTTACAGAGAGCAAGAGAAAGGGATAGGGAGTTAGAAACATTGATCAGAGAGAATAATTGATCAACTGCCTCTTGTATACCTCCTACTGGGGATGTGCCTGCTACCAAGGTACATAACCTTGACCAGAATTGAACCTGGGACCTCCCAATCCATAGGCCTATATTTTATCCACTGAGCCAAACTGATTTAGGCTAGAGTATACTTCTGAAAGCATTTGAAATCAGTGAACGCAGCTGTAAACTCTAAAATACAGATGGGAAACAGGTAGAAATCACGTAAGAACATGAGGAAAGACTGTACAAAATGATTGACAATGTGGGTATTTAAGTGATAAAGAGCATAAGCACACCATAGCACAGTGTTACAAACCTTTAGTAACTGAATGAAAAACACCAGTAACTTATACAAAATGATTAAGACAAGTATTGCTCTGTGAGGATAGAAAGTAGAAAGGTATTTGTAAAATGAATTGATGCTCTGTTTCCCCAAAAATAAGTCAGTGTCTTATATTAATTTTTGCTCCCAAAGATGCGCTAGGTCTTATTATATTTTCAAGGGATGTCTTATTTTTCCACAAAAAATAGAATATGGTACACATTTACTGTTAAGTGAAAATAAAGGAAATGTATTACCTGTATAAGGTACGGTAGTACAGTAGTTGTCAACACAAACCAGACAAACTGTGAATCCTAAAATATCAAGAATTCACCAATTTATTCAATGACAATCATGTCATCATCTTCTGGAACATCATCCTAACAATCCAATTCCTGAATTTCTTGTGACTCCATTTGTTTCAGAATCAGTGGACCAAATATCTCATGTTTAGCCTAGGGGGGCCTTATTTTCAGGTGGATGTCTTATATTTCACCCAGAAGGAAACCTGTAAGTAGGTCTTATTTTCAGAGGATGTCTTATTTTTGGGAAAGATGGTATACATAAAAAAAGAGCAGAAGCAACATGAAGCAGTGTTAGAAACATCTGGGTACCCACTGAAAAGCAACAGTCAACTATAGAGAAGGATTCGAAAAGAAGAATAAATCACTTCCGCTGAGAGCACATAGGGAAGAAAGAAGTTGGTACAATTGGGGAAAATTCCAGGTAAGAAGCAAAAGTACAATATACCCCAATCTAAGAAACACTGGAAAATTATAAAGAAGCAGCAGTAAACTATAGGAAATGTTTGGAAAAGAAGTGTAAATCATTTCTCAATGTGAGAAAATGGTGAAGAAAGGAGTTTTTAAAATGTGTGACAATCCCTTAAGTAGAGCAGGAAGCCCACTATACATAGCACAGTGTTAAAAACCTGAGCGATTCACTGAAAAGGAGTAGTAACTTATGCAAATGGTTTCAAAACAAGTAACACATCTGTCTGTGAGGGAAAAATATTAAAAGGTGTTTGTGAAATGTGGTGATGTACATGAAATAGAGCAGTAAGGATTATCAAACGGTGCTAGAAAACCACTGTGGATTCACTTAAACTCCAGTAAGTGATACAAAATTGTTGGAAATACATGAACATCATTTCACACTCTGAGCAAAGAGTGAAAAAAAAAGATTTTTGTACAATGCGAACAAATCATTTAAAGACAGCTGTAATCACACTGGAACACAATGTTTGAATCACTAAGAATTCAATGAAAATCAGCAGTGATGTGCATCAAATAGAGAAAAGACAGCTGAAAGTCACTGTGAATGAGAGGAAAGAGTCCAGAAAGTGTAATATAAAAGTAGGTGAAATAATGGAAAAGAGGAATATGCACAATACAGCACAGTAATAGAAACGTAAAAGAATTCAATCAAAAGCAGCAGTAAATGAAAAATAGTTAGAAAACAAGTGAAAATCTCTTTTGAAAATGAGAAAAGACTCTAGAACAGTTTTGGAGCATAGGGAGAAATCAGTGCTGAAATGCAATTATACACATTAGAGCACACTATAAAAGTGTTTTGGAATCAGTGAACAACTGCTGTAATCTCTATAAGAAATCACCCAGAATTACCAAAAGCTGCAGTAAACTGTAGGAAATACTTTGAAAACAAGTTTACATTCTTGAACCAATGGTTAAAAAACAAAACTAAATGCTCTATGTGATGAAAAAGCATATAAAGGAGTTTGGAAAATGTGGGATGTCCCAGCGATGGAACAGAAAGCATACTATAACTGTGATAGAAACCACTCTGTATTGACAGAAACACAGCAGTAAACAATACAAAATCTTTGGACAACAAATGTACACCTTCCTCACTATTACAAAAGCATGAAGAAAGGTATTTATACAATGTGGGAGAGTCAAGTAAAAGCTGTAACCACACTAGATCACAATGTTAGAAGCCCTAGGTGTTCTCTAAAAATCAGCAGTGACATATACCTAATAGAGAGAAGACAAGTAAATTCACTTAGAAATGTGAGGAAAGAGTCTAAAGGGTGTTTGTACAAGGTGATTGAATAAAACACACACACACACACACACACACACACAGACACACACACACACCAAAAAAAAAAAAAAAACTAGCAGTGTGTGTACCATGACACAGAGTTGGAAATCAATGAGAAATCACTGAAAAGCAGCAGTTATTTATACAAGCTTATTGGACAACAAATAAAAATCATATCACTGTATGTGAAAAGAAAATGGAAATGTGTTTGTACAGTTTGATGATATCCAGGAAAGAGAGCAGAAATCAGAGTTAGAAACCTCGAAGTACTCATGGAAAAGCAACAGTAAACTATGCAAAGCTTTGGAAAACAAGTGTAAATCCTTTCTCAATATGAGCACAGAGGGAAGAAAGAAGTTGGTACAGTTAGTGTGAGAAAATCCAGTGTAAAGAGCAGAAGGCACACTGTACTGCAGTCTAAAAATCCACTGAGAATAATACAAAGCAGCAGTAAACTGTAGGAAATAGTTGGAAAAGAATTTTAACTCATCAATTTAACTCAGGAAATGGTGAATAAAGATTTTGGACAAGGTGTGGAAATATTTAAATACAGCAGGAAGCATAATATAACACAGTCACAAAAACTGTAGAAAAATAAATTATCTACACTTCTAAGTGAGGAAAGAATGTAGAAAAATGTTAGTAAAATATACAGATATCCATGAAATAAAGTAGTGTGCAAACTGTATATCTAAAGAAACCACTCTGTGTTCACTAAGATGCAGCAATAACTTACACAAAATAGTTGGGGAAAAGGTGTACATCATTTCTCACTGTGAGGAAAGAGTAAGAATGGATTTTTACAATGAGGGAAAACCCTCTGTAAAGAGCAGAAAGCACCCTTTACACCAGACTAAAAAATCACTGAGAGCTGAGACCGTTTTAACTCAATGGATAGAGCATCGGCTTGGGGACTGAAGGGTCCTGGGTTCAATTCCTTTCAAGGGCATGTACCTTGGTTGTGGGCATATCCCCAGTAAGGGGTGTGCAAGAGGCAGCTGATCGATGTCTCTCACTCATCGATGTTTCTAGATTTCTATCCCTCTCTCTTTCTCTCTGTAAAAAATAAAAAATCAATAATATATATATATATATATATATATATATATATATATATATATATATATATATGTATATATATATCACTGAGAATCATGCAAAGCACCAAATTGTAAATATTTATCAGTGCAATGAAATGGTGAAGAAAGCTATTTGGGCAATAAATAGAATTCAGAAATAAGTCTCCCAAGAGCTTCCTTTTTCAAATATCCCGAGATATGATTCACTTGAATAACACAAGTCCAGTTTAAAACTTATATGTCCTGTCAGTCTGTTAATGAGACCTACTTCATTGACAGATTTCATGGGGGGGGTGAGAACATGGTATTTGCCTAGGAACCATTTACCAGCCATTGCACAGCTGCCACGAGAATGGGTAAGACTTGGTCCAAGGCCAGTCCTAAATGTTCCATGGGACCAAGAGGCTCCTTTCAAATCCCTGGGATGCCGACCAGGGTTGTGCAATGCAGAGGAGTAACTTCCACCCCAGTTCTAAGAACATTGTGCAAATCATAGCAGGCATAGCGGGGGCATTTCCTAAAGAATGCTTCAACTTATTTTTTAAACATATTTTATTTTATTTTTTTACAGAGAGGAAGGGAGAGAGAGAGAGCTAGAAATGTCGATGAGAGAAAAACATCAACCAGCCGCCTTCTTGCACACCCCCTACTGGGAATGTGCCCACAATCAAAATACATGCCCTTGACCAGAATCCAACCTGGAACCTTTCAGTCTGAAGGTCGATGCTCTATCCACTGAGCCTAACTGCTTTCGACATGCTACTACCTCTTTACACTTATTCTATCAGAGAGAACAGGGAAAAATCCCTTGCCCACACCCAAAGGATCCATTGAATATTCCAGGGTCCGCAGGCAATGCCCTTGGAACACATGTTTAAATAGCTGTTACACTAAAACCAAGGGGGAAATTTTGTCAGACACTCTGTTCTCAGAGACTTAAGTACTGTTTAAGAAGAAAACCATTTCATGTCAGTCCTGTAGCTCTCACATTGAAGTGAGTCCATCTCAATTTAAACCTACTAAAGACCTCCCCTAGTTAATGGTTGAGTTTTAACTGAGTCCCTTGAAATTTCCGTGGAGCTCTAAGCACAGGAAAAGAGGGTGTGAGTCAGCTGTATGTTATGTCTCCATATTCTTGACTGCATGTTTTAGAGGCACTTTATCTAGTGAATATTAGCTAAAGTAGACATCAGTCTGTGAGAGAACTGAAGTTGTTGTCTCTTCTGACAGGCCTATAAACATGATTTTGGAATGTAATGAGATGAGGATGTTAGTAGGGGAGGAGGGGGGCTTATAACTTACCCAGGGAGTGAGTTGGACCACCCATGAAGCAGATAAATAGGATATAACTATTGGTCGTGGTTCTGTGCGCAGTTACTTAGATTTGTAGAAACTAGACCTATGCTGACCGGGAATCTAATTAAGCTTTAAGGGATTGGGAGCAATTTAAAAAAATGGAAAAATTGGTTCCTTTTCTTTAGCAAATCAAAAATTTTTTTAGGAAAATAGCAAAGGTGTGGAAGGGGGAGTGCTTAAAATTGAGCCTTAAGGAGAAGAGTGAATGGGTAAGACTTATGGAAGAAAATTGTATGCTTATTTTTAAAAATATACAACTTTAATTCAGAGAGGAGTGGAGAGGGAGAGAGACAGATAGAAACACCAATGATGAAAGAAAATAATTGGTAGATTGCCTTCTGCATGCCCCCAATGGGCATTGAGCCAACAACCTGGGTATGTGCCCTTGACCAGAATTGAACCCAGGAACTTTCAGTCTGCAGGCCGACACTCATATATTGAAAAGAACCTGCTAGAGCTGTAAAATTATTTTTAAGCTTTCAAAATTCTAAGAAGCCTTTGATAAGAACAACAAAAAGTTGTTAACTTTAAAGGCATAATATGGTTTTGGAAATGCAAGGTAATTTCCAATTTTTAGAGACTAGTTTTGAAGTGTATCAGGGTGAAGAATTGTGATGTCTGGGGTTTGCCCCAGATACTTCTGAGAATGAGAAATCGATAACAAGAAGGGAAGAAAGAGGAAAAATAAAAATGGCAGAATCATAATTGCTGTGTCTGGTAATGAAAGGGGAATTCCTTCCACTATTCTGCTTTTGCACCTGAGTGCAAATTTCATGTACAGGTGGAGAGGTGTTAGTGCCATGAAATAGGTTAGGTTTTTGCTTCTAGTGGGAGGTTGAGGGGAAGCTGTGAGAATCCCAGCAATTCCCATTTTCACACAGCAGGTGCATAACATCAGTTACAATAATAATAGAAAACATGTAAATTGAGCATACCTCCTTGAAGCCCACAGCAATCAGGGAAGAGTATGCAAATTAACCTGACAAAGATGTTGAGCCTGTGGGCAGCAGGCATATGCACAGCCACCAAGGAGAGCAGGTCATGATGTTCACTGCAACTTTGGTGGGATGTGGTGTGCATTCCACTTCCACAGAGCTCTGGGCCTACACACACAGGCCCCGAACAGCCAAGGGCGGGTTAAGATGCCAAGCTTCCTATGTCAAGGAGACTTCACTGGATCGCCTGGTCCTGTCAGCTCTGCCTGGAGGTGGCTGGCTTTGATAGTCTTTTGGTTTGTGCATCCCAAGGATCAGAAGAGGAAACCAAGAACATGAGAGCACAAGGGATTCTGGGATTCATAGTTTGATGGCAGACACATTGTGGGATCTCCAAAACACTAGAGCAAAGTGAGCCTAGAACAAGTTACTGTTGTGATTAGGGGAATCCAGAAAAAGGAAAGGTGAGAGACCTAAGTCGAGTCACAGTCGTGAGGTAATGTTAAAGGAAAGATACCCTTCCACTTTTGGGAAATCTCCACCAATAGAAAAACAAACAAACAAACAAACAAACAAAAAACACAAACCTCTATTTAACTGTGAGAAACAAATCAAACAGGTTTGTGGGTCTCAGCCAATTCCCTTATATGATTTCAAAGACAGAAACTCCAGGATTGGAGAGGGTGCAGGTTGAACTGAAGGGCCCACCCCTGTGCAGAAATCTTTCTGCAACAAAACCCTCCTTTACCCAATAACAATAATGATGGCTGGACAGTGGTTGGTTTTGGGAAAAAAATTTAATGAAGTTCATTAACCAATCAATGAGCCCAATTTGGACATACAGCAAATGCCCACTTTCTGCTCAAGATGGCTTTGTGAGCCCTTGGAACTATTTCCAAGAGCATTACTGATAATACTGCACGCCTATAAGCTCCCCTTTGTGGATTTGCAAAGCTATGCAACTCGGAATTTCACACTTCTGAGGCCTCTGGTACACTTGGCTGTCGGGGGAGAAGCTGGTAAGACAGGGTAAACAGCCCACTCAGCAGTATCAGGATGGCAGCCAGAACTGCCACGGGGACTGTGCTTCCAATCTCCTGCCGGTGGGGCCTGAAGGGCATGTAGAAGGATGGTGGGAAGTGTATGCCATCTTCATTCATCACAGCATGATAGTTCCAGATCACAACAATGAAGATAAATACCCCAGCTATGATGCTCAGGGCTCCGGAAGCTAAGAAGAGATTGCAGGTGTTTTCCTTCTGAAGATGAGCCACACACACTCTCTGCAGACCCATGATGGTGAGCACTTTCCCCAAGAGAGCCAGGAGGTTGGCAGCCAGCAGCAGGTGCTGAGTGATGCGGATATTGAGGGGCAGATAGCTGTCACTGTAGGTGTAGCGGTGACACGCTATGGCTCTGCTCTGGAGGTTGTTGGACTGGTAAGTGCAGACCTTCCACATCCCTACACAGGCCAGCCCTGGGGAGGGGGCGGAGGTGCTCTCCATGTACCAAATGCGCCACTCGGCCAGGCCCATGCAAGTCATGGAGAAGATCCATCCTATGGTGGTGACAATGAATCCTGCTATTTGGCAGTTGGCACTGTGGATCAGCGAGGCCTTGGCCATGTATCCCAGGGAGCTGTAAACCAATATAGAGCATTAGTGTGGGACAAACCATCCTGGAACTGGCCCCTGGGAATCAGCGGGGCTATATTGGCTAGGGAAATTCCCAATTCCAGAATGGAGACACTTGAACCCCATGCTCTGCTGGGGAAGGGTCCTTGGGGAATTTTTACTGAAAGCCTTCAAATATGCAGACTTTCACCTTGCAGTATTCCTAAGTGGTTAGAGTGTCTTCCCAACAAGCCAAAATGGCTAGTTCGATCCCTGGTCAGTGCACATACAATAAGCAACCAATGAATGCATCAGTCACTGGAATACCAAGTCAATGTTCCTCCCTCCCTTCTTTCTTCCTCTCCTCTCTCTCTTTCCCCTTCCTGTCTCAAAAATCAACCAAAATATGTTCAAACTTTCAAACAGGAAGTTCCATTTATGGGTATTTGTGGAAAGAACGAACTAAGATTAGGAACAGATATTTTATGATAGATATGGTCATCAAAGTAGAGCTGTGTAACATTGAACAATGGTAAACCATGTCAAACCCAAAAGTAAGGTTTGGTGAAGTAATATATGCTACAACCATACAATGGAGTACCATACCAAATTTACAAGTGCAGCCAAGTTGCACCTGGTGTGATGTTGGTGTCTGGCCTATTTCACCTCACATAATGGTGTCAAGGTTCATCTGTATTGTAGCTCCTGGGAGCAGATCATTCCTTTAAATGGCAGAGCCATCTTCCATTGCATGGATGCTCCACAGTTTGTTTATCCCTTCATCAGTTTGGGAACAGTTAGATCCATTTGAAGTTTTGTCTCTTACAAATTCCATTGCTGTGAACATTTGTGTCTAAATCTCTACATGGGTGTATGTTCTCATTTCTGGAGTGTAGATAGGTAGGAGAGAGACCTGTGCATGGGTCATGCTGTCACTGTATGTGTGTTTAACTTTGAACAAAGTAATAAGTTGCCTCCCCTAGTGGCTGCTTCTTTGCAGAGAATGTAGGAACTACCTTTTGGGAGCTTTTTTTTTTTTTTTATATTCATGTTGGAATTTCTCCACACCTTCTCCAACATTTAGCAGTTTTTCATTACACAATGGAATAGTAGACACCTATCAAATAGAAGGATCTCTTACCCTTTGAAACGGCAAGGAGGGACCTGGAAAGTATCGTGCTAAGCAAAAGAAGTTAGTCAGAGAAAGACAAGGATCCCATGATCTCACTCTAATGTGGAATCTAATGAATTAATCAAACTAAGGAATGGAGTGAATCCAGAGACATGGAAGTATGGAACAGGGGGCAGTGTCTTGGAAGAAAGACAAAGGAAAGTGGGTGGGTGGGTAACAATTAACACAGGACCTTGTATGCATATGCAGAATTCATGAGCACAGACAATAGGGTGCTGGAAGCCCTCGGTTTTGGACAGGATGTACTGGAGTGGGTGGATGGTTGCAAAGGGGAACTCATGTAATCTTTCAACAATAAAGATATGAAACAATTGATGAACAAAATAAATCCAGAGACATGGAGGCATTGGAGAGAAATCCAAATCTCTGAGGAAAATTGTGTGTATGTGTGTGTTTGTCTGTGTGTGTGTGTGTTTGTGTGTGTGTGCGTGTAGTGGAGAGGGGGGGATGTGATGAGATTAATCATAGATTGTATATGCATAATCCCTGGATATAGGCAATAGTTCAGTGAATGCCTGGGGTTGGAGCAGGGTGGAGGGTGTTAATGGAACAGGGAAAGAGGACATCTGCAATTCTTTGAACCTTGAGGAGAAATTAAAAAATAAAATAAAAAATAAAATGTAATGTGACCAAAGGGAAGATGTCCACAATATACCATGGTAAGTGGCATGTTACAAACTTCTACAGACAGTGGGATCAGAGGGCCAATGAGCTTGAAAGTTATTAATGTTGTGCAGAATAACATTCATATAGAAAAATGGACCAAATCTAAGTGTACAGCTCAATGACCTGTCAATGACCAGCTCAATGACTTGGAAGTATGGAACAGAGGGCAGAGTCTTGAAAGAAAGACAAAGGAAATTGGGTGGGTGGGTGTCAAGGGTAATAGACCTGTCGCCACTGCTCAGCTTAGAAGAGATAATATCCCTGGTTTCTTGCTTGTTTTGGTTTCCCACCTCAGCAGGAATCCCCAAACATGGTGATTCCCTTGTGCCTCATTTTGAAGACAGGTTTTGTGGCCAGGGCATCCCTTTGTAAATGGCTTCCTATGCTCCCTGACCTCAGGCTATGACTTCAAAGAAAAAGGCAGAGCGGGAGAGAGAGAGAGAGGGAGAAAGAGAGAGAGAGATGCATCAATGAAGAGAGAGAATTATGGATCCAATGCCTTCTGAACATCCCCTTTGAGAATCAAGCCCCCAAAACAGGCATGTGCCCTGACTGGGAATTGAACTATGACCCTCTGGTTCATAGGCCTATGCTCAGCCATGGAAGGCAAACTGACCAAGCTGATTTTTTAAAATACTCTGGCTGTTCGAAAATTTCAGTTATTTGAAATGAGCATAATTTTTTGAAATAAAACTATAAATAAAAAACACCAAAAGAAAAAAAAAAAACTTAGGAAACAATGGAGTATTAATTTTAGTATACAAATATGTTGCAAAATTTTGTGTCATAAATTTGTTTCCTGTAGTACCAAGCAGACTTTAGAGAATAGAACTCAGTATCATGGGAAAAGGTCATAGTGGGTTGCATTTAAAATGAAAATAAGATCCCTGGTTGGTGTGGCTTTGCTCACTGGACATTGCCCTGTGCACCAAAAAGTTGCTGGTTTGATTTTTCAGCCAAAGCACATATTTGAGTGCCAGTATGGTCCCTTTTAGGGGGCATGCAGGAAGCAGCTGACAGATGTTTCTATTCTCTATTTTCCTTATTCTCTCTCTAAAAATCATTTAAAATTCATAATACAAAATTAAAAATAAACAAAATGAGGACAAAAAAGTATAAGTATGTAGCAGGATCTTATTTTTGCCCATTCTGAAATACACTGGGAAGATAAAATGAGATAGCATCTGCTGAGATTACCAGGCATATTTCAAGTTGAAAACACATGGTAGCCTTTACAAGCAATACAAGAATGGAAATGAACAAAGGGTGAACAGGAGTGGACATGGAAGCCAGTACCTGGAGAACTTTGGTGTTCGGGCTTTATTCTGAGGGGCCCCCAGTGGAAGGGACAGGAGGAGAGATCTTCTAGGCTGATACCAGAAATTCCTTCTCATGGCCAGATATTCATGGAAGATACCTTGTTTATAAAGTTCCTTCTTTCAGACCACACAACCCTCAACAAATTATGTTGAAGGAACACTTTAAATGGCATGTTGGGCCTGGTTGGTGTGTCTAAGTTGCTGATAAGGTTTAATTCCTGGTCAGTTGCTTATTCTTTTCTCAGTAGGAGCCGTGCAGTAGGCAGCCGATCAGTGTTTCTCATCATTGATGTTTCTATCTCCCTCTCCATATCCCTTCCTCTCTCTCTCTACAATCAATAAAAACATGTTTTGAAACAAGACAAGTCTTACATAAAGGATAGGCAAATAAATGTGGCCTACATTCACCTGTCAGCAGTACTGCCGATGACAGTTAACCTGTTCACTGAGCAAATGAATGAGTTACATAGAGTGACACCCAACCCCCCCCCCCCCCCCAGAAATCTCAGGGATTTCTTAACTAGGGTAAAAAAAATAAAGCACAATGGTTACCCAACCTGTACAGAAGGCAGGAAGAGGATGTCTCAGAGGTACAAATGGAAGCAACTGCCAGGATCAAACAGAGATGAGGAAACCAAACATTCTTATGTTTCCATGGCTCCCAGGCATGGCCAGCAGGCCTCTGACAATAGTCTCCTTAAAGGGCCAGAATCCAGGAACATGTCTTCAAGAGTTGAAGTCTTTCTACAGTAGAAATGTCCTTTTTGAAGTCTTTGGCCAAATAGTCACTGTTATCCATCCGGGAGTTAAGTAGAAAAACTGGAAGAAGCACTGTGACGGAGAGCAAGTGTCATGCTAGGGAGCCAGTGCCAGGACACGGGGTGGCCTCCTTGATTGGTCCTTGGACCAGGACCTTGGGGCGAAACTAACTTGGGCCTTGGCTGTCACCCTACTCTGTTTCCAGTTGGACATTCCTGTCTCCTTGGAAGAGTTCCTGATGCACCTCACATGGGACACATCATCTGGAGATGGTGGTAGGCGGGGAGGAGAACGGGCCAAAGGGGGTGGCAAACATGGAAAACAAGGAAGTGAACAGGCAAAGTGACTCCTGAGTCAGAAAACACTCAGCTCTCTTCAAACTTCTCCTCTCGCTGACTTTCTTAATAAGGTAACTGAGGGACTCATCAAGGACACCTCTCTTGAGGCAAAAGTCTACTAGCACCTCTACAGGAGCCAATGGTGGCTTTGGCCCCGCCATTAAGCTATCCAATTTTCTCCTCTTCCTCATGGGCTCTGGGGCCTCAGGATCCAGCAGTGAACACACATCAGCTCTTGTTCCAGCCCACACGGTCCAGAACTCCTGATGAGCTCTCTTCTGTAAATTCAGCATCTGCATTTTCCACCTTCTGTGGAGAAAATAGGAGGTAGACAGGGGTATATTAAGATATCAGGGAATAAGACCATGGCCATGAATTTGGGAATTTTGGCAGCTGGGCCAGACACCTAATGGGACTTTTACTCCTTACCCCAGAAATCAGATGCTCCTTGCACTACTGGGATCCTTCCTGGTCCCCACTTCTGGAACCATTTGGTGCTACCAGGAAGGGGGTATCATGTTCTTCCTTTCATCTTCTCATCTTCATCAGCCCTATATATCTGAAACCTATTCCAAGAATGACCTGAGCAGTGGCTCCAAGGCCTCCCTGAGTTCTCCCTGTGGCCCTGTACACTCCTATATCCCAGCTGTAACTGCTCAGACTGCTGAGCCCAACCAGGCCACTGAATCCCCCTCATCTGGGTCAAGTCTCCTGGGAAAGCAGGGCATCTAGCCCATCAAGAACAGCTGCAAGATATCATGGTAAGGCTGCTGATGGTTCAACAAGGCCCCCAGAGGGAGGCAGGGGAAGGGCCAAGCCTGCGCCAGAACCTTCAGGACATTGCTGTGCCTCCCAGCCAAGGCAGCCGTGAACAGAGGTGGGAAGAGCTCCATAGGCAGCCACTCCACTGCAGCAATGGCCGAGGTTTCATCCTTCAGCAGGCTCTGGCATGCCAGGTCCAGGAGTCTGAATGGAGCCTCATTGTTCATCCTGATGAAGTGGTTCTGAAAGAAATCCTGGGAAATGGTCAGGAGTAAGGCATCATATCAGACTAACCATGAGCAACTCCATTCCCTCTCCCTTCAGAGGAACAAGCTGAGGGCTAAAGGCACTATTCTGGCAACAACTGGAGCATCCCAATTTACCCCAATCCCATCTTCTGCTTAGCAGCCACAAATCCACTCAGCCCTGCCTCTCCTAGGCTGGTGGCAGGACATATACCTCATCAGGCATCAAGAAGTGGTGAGATGACCACTGCACAGCTCCCACATCTACTCACTGCCCACCTGTAATTCTGTTGTGCAATGAGTACTGGGAAACCAGAGAGATGGTCCCACCCTTGCCCCTGGAGTATGCAGCAGCTCCTAGTCCATCACATCTCTTGCTAAGCTACAATAAATTAAATGGATGGGGAAGTTAAGGAACACCCACACAACGCATACCTTGTGTCTTCTGATATATTCTAAAAGAGTAAAAGGAGAACAAAAGTTTTCATAGCATGGGGGAGCTAGAGATGAGAAAAATAAACATCAATTTGAGATGAACATTTATTATGTGTCCCTTCTATGAATATTAGAATGACAACTTTATCCATGACAACAGAGGGCTGACATGCCTCAACTAAGCCTCCTTCCAAAAGAGACTGCAAGCCCTGGTCAGTGTTGCTCAGTTGGCTGAGAACACCCCTTGCACCCAAAGGTAACTTGCAGGCTCCATTTCCAAACACCAGTTGGAGGTGGACAGGAGCCATCTGATGTATGTTTTCCCCATAAATGTTTCTCTTTCTCTTTCTCCCTCTTTGTAAAATCAGTTGGCTTTAATAAAATATCTCCCCTAATACTGGTTGTCAGACACACAGCCTGACCACTAAAAAAACCAATAGGGATATTGCCAATTTGACCTGCAATATGTTCCTTAGGGATATTCTACTTTCAGACACCTTTACGAATGTCAAAAATCAAAAAAGAAATCAAAACATTTTAGATTAAGGCAAGCCAAAAATCTAGTGGCAAAGGGAAAGTCTGCTTCTTTTTAAGGAAATAAATGATAATTACCTGTGACCTTAAGCTCCTTGGGGACCAACTTAGGCTCCCAACTCACCAGAGTAGGCATGCTGCAGGGAGCCCTCATGCTCTTGCCTCTGGTCCCTCAGCCTCCTCAGAAACCATTATACCCCATCTAGCCACACCTTCCTGTTGATATCCTAGCTGAAATGGCAACTTCCAACTGAAAGCTGAACCTTAGTACTGGTTCTCCAGGCAGTTTACCTGATTGGGTTTTGCACTCTGCACACCTCCAACTAAATCCTAGATAGAAAAAGAAAAATGAAAGCAACCTGGAAGTAGACTTAATGGATTGTTGATTCCATATAAAAATTCCCTAGTATTCCTGGTAATACACTATTAGGCAGTCAAGGTATCCTCTCAAGAGAAAAAAGCATTGAGTACCAAACAGCCCCTGATACGTGATGTTACCTCAACTGCAAACTCATGCCTAGTCAAAGAGTAACAGAGGGATAGTTATTGTTCCAGATTTTGAGGATCAAGCCTTCCCCAAAGGAAGAAGGGCCAAAATCACATCTAGGGATTGATCAGGAGAAGGAAGGAGTGCAACTTTGCAATGGGAACAAGAAAATGAGCCAAAACAAAGTGCACCCTTGGGAAACTCACAGGCTCTGACTGGATAAACTAGAGAAATGAAAAGGCTGGTTAAGAAGGAAATGGGTGGATCCCTTAAACCCCCGCTTATGGGAGTACAGGCAGGAGGTTCAATCACCCCCTCTGTGTGGAGGTAAAGGCCATTTCCTCCAGCAGAACCAGATGAGCTCAGCAAACTGGCTTGAGAAAATTACATGTAAAAGTATGGGCTATGCAGAGGCCACAGGAAAGGTGTTTAGTGGAACCTGGGAAATGACTTACCCAATTATAAAAGGCACTGAGGGGCGAGAGTTGTGGGCTCTTTTGAATCTTGGAGGCACAGAGAAAAATACACCTGGACCAAAAGCCCTACGCATTCTTATCAAGGAGCTGCTCCCAGAGGGCATTCTCTTTAGCTCAGGCCTCCTATTTTACACCCTGATCTTCCACAGGCAGCAGATTAGGCCCAGACAAGTTCCAGGGTTCTGGCCCTAAATATAACTCCCAAAGAATGTATGGATAATTAATGTTTGCTCAACCCTAGGGAACAACACATTCTACTTGGCTTCAAAATGTTCCTTCTAGGCCTAAAACTCTCACTCAGAAAATGAGGGAAGAGTGTCTTCTCTCAGGATTAAGCAGAGTGCAGAGATACACCTTCCCCTTCAAAGATTTGGAAGTGTACTAGTATAAGGCATATTTGGTAGAGATATGCCATATTATAGAATTTCCGTGGTGCACTGAGTCATGAATTGGATCTTTTGAAATTGAGACGAGAGATAGAGAGAGAGAGAGAGAGAGAGAGAGAGAGAGAGAGAGAGAGAGAGAGAGAGACCATTTTTCTGCAGGGTCTTCTTTATCTCCTACAATGTGATGCCTAACAATTCTATTATTCCAGGGAGAGAGACCATGTGACATATTATCACAGTGGTGTTCACCAGAAATTACAGAATGGTTGATTAGATTTCTTGAAGAGGTTCAAATTGTAATTAGTTCAGGAAGTTAATTTAGACTTGTTCTTGGACTTTTAGTAGGAGTGGTGCCACGTGGGGGCTACATTTCTCTTTGACACTGACATTACATGCACTAGAAAGAACCTGGAAAATTATAGGAGCCCAAGCTCAGACAGCTTCTATGAGATCCCAGCGTCCAGAAGTTACAAGGAGGCAGAAGGGATCACTCAGAATGACCAGGAAACAAAGGCTGAGCTGAACTTGTCTTCTTTAAGAGCAAGAACCTCTCCTCTTCCCATGCAGATCCTGTTTTCCGGGGGCATGAGCTGGAGCACTGGATGCAGGAGCACATCTGCATCAAAGGCATCCTACGTGCACAGTATAGGAAAGAACCTGCCAACTCCCAGCACCTATATATGAATCTGGGGATGTTTTCACCACATCCTGGTCCCCTTCCTCCTGCCCTCATCATGACTCTTATTTATGTACAGGCCACAGCAGCCTTTGAACACATGATTCTTACTGGGTTCCCAAGGCATCTGTCCTTCCAACCTTTTGTCTTCTGTTTTGTTTTTGAGTGGGAGAGTGGTACTTAGAATGTGCTCAGAAGGCTGGGAGCCCTTGTTATGCATCCCTGGGATGTCAGCCAACCTCTCATGAGCCTGATGCCCACCGAACACAAAAATCAGGATATCTCCCCAATTCATCTGAGCTCTTTTGGAGAACATGACTTGTTACAGTGTAGAGAAAGAAAGGCAACATCCCAGCTGCTCTTCTGTATCCAGTGAGGTAACAGAGAGGTGGTAGTATACCTTTCCTGGTTTCCTGTGTCTGTGGGCCTTCAGAGGCTCAGTGGATCAGTCCCCATGCATGAGATTTCCCACATTCAGCTCTCTTAACCCAGCCTTTGAGCAGACATGCTTCCACCTGGCTTCTTTCCCTTTGAAGTCAGACCTCTTCTTACCCTGAGGTATATTGTCCTCTGCCTTTTGAAAATTCAAAAGTCTCAGCTCACCCTACCTGCCCTGTCTGTGCCCAACAAGGCCTGGTTTTACCTCAGACCCAGTGACTTCTCAACAACGGACTGCCTGTCTTTCTTCCTCCCTAAGGAGGGCATGCCTGTCTTCCAGGGCACAACTGTCTTTAGGCATTTAATTCCATGGGAGGTGCTTCTAGGGGCACAGGGGAGTGGGTGAGGAGGAGCACTCCCTTCAGGCTGGAATGACCAAGAGACTCCCATGAGGAACCTTAGAATGAGGGACAGAAGAAAAGTGGCAGCAGAACAAGGGACACTCTTCCTGACTCTGGCAGAGCTGTATCCCATATATCCTATGGAGAGTGCAGGAAAGGAGGGGAGAAAGTGTCAAGCACTGATTCTGCAGAGAAGTGAATCACCAAATCATGGCATTTAGGCTGCAGAGGGATGATTCTAGTGATGTTTGCACTTTTGCCTCATTAGTTGGTAAGTATTATGCTTCTGACCACAGAAGGCAAAAAATGGTATCTATAAATGCATTCCTGGAATCCATTGGCCCTAAATCAAGAATTCCAAGCTAGAGAAAGCCCATTGTGTCCACGAGTAACTAAGCCTCAGGGTCACAGAAGGACTTGCTCCATGCTGGACAGGAAAACTCACTCTGCCCTGTGCTGAGGGCTGGCAGGAGACACTGGCACAGAGTGAACATGTTCTCAGGGACATCCTGGGGTCAGTGGATCCTAACCTGTCATAGCCAAATACCTATCTTCTCTCTTCAATCCTTGGTTTACTGAAAAACATTCACTGAGTGCTGAAGATACATCTACTGCTATTATGCGTGATCAGCAAATACACCTCATGAGAATTTCATGGTCTCTGTTTCATGGAGCATCTCTGAGGCATGGATCCTCACTGTATTGGGTAGCCAAACAAAGAAACAAACAAAAAAACAAATGAGTTGAAAAATGAGTAAATCGCAGAAAGAAACAAATTCTTGCCAAACAAGGAAACAACATGTTCATGCACATATACCAGAAGCCTGGGGTCTTGTGAAAATCTTTGAGAACACTGAGGAGGAAACTAAAAACTGGACTCATGCCTTGGCTGGTTAGGCATTGTCTGCTCATAGAAGGTCACATGGTAGGGTTGCGTACAGGAGTCAACAGTATTTTTCTCTTCATTCTCCCTCGGCCCCCAACTCCTCTCACTCTTTCAAGTCAATGAAAAGAAAAGATACCAAAATTACTTGAGAAGATGGTGACTGGCAGGATATAGGTGAGAGAGAGCATTGAGTTAGAGTGAAAGGACAGTAGCTGGATGTGTGTGCGGTGTGTGTGTGTGTGTGTGTGTGTGTGTGTGTGTGTGTGTGACATGTAAATTCAGTAGGAGTAGTAGAAGCTAACAGTACAGTCTCTGCTGGACAGGGAGCACCTACCCCACTGGGAACACTCCCCAGATGGAGGTCTTAGACATGGAGCCCATGCCATCTTGAAGGGGATTGTGGCCACTTCTATAACTCCTAACACCACCATCCAGACAGCCTTTGGATACTGTCCATGGCAAAGCAGCCATTCCAGTAAAAACCCAGCTGCCCCACTTGCAGACCTAAAGACCTCCTCAAGAATTCCATGGTTTCTGCAGCAATAAGTACGACTTCCTGCTTCCCCCTTGGCAGACTCCAGATACCACTGTCACACTTTTCCAGATCCCACGTCACCTGAGTGGCTCTTGGGTGCTGCTATGTGCGCCCTGCCCACTCCTGCCTTGGGCAAGGTCTTAGCAAAACAAGGGCACAGGAGCCTGGCAGTAGAAATTTTGAATTCCCACATCTTGGACACCTGCCCAAAGATACCTTTGTGTGTTTCATTGCCACAGCCCTTCAGAGTGCATCACTGTGCCTGGTTGGCAAACACACCTCAGGGTTCCTGTGAGCTGCCACTGGGCATGCGCTAATACAACCACAGATGCATCAGCAAACAGTGAGGCCCCCCACCCTACAGCTGTAGAACTTTGGACACCACAATTGTGCTTTTCCAGTGTGCCGTCCTTCTGAGTCCCACCACCCCAACAGATGGCTCCAGGATACCTCTATAAGACCCAGCTGGCACACGTTGTTTCAACGATGCACAGAAGGCAGCAAAAATTGGAGCACACACCATCCAGTCTGCTGACTCCACCACCACAGTTGAGCCTTTACAGCAAGGAGGCCTATGGAGCCCACTGCCACTATAAGAGTTGCTTCCTGAGACCTTGTTAGGCATGCTCTTAGACAAACAAGGGTGTGCAGCACCAGTAGTAGAAATTTGGATTTCCCCCTTCCTGGCTGTCTACTCATAGACACTGCAGTTGTGTGCTTTCAGCACACAGACCCCTGAGGTCACCACCCCAACACACAACACCCTGGTGCCTCTATGAACTGCCGCAAGGCACACTTGTACCCAACCTAGGGCTCAAGGCTCTGGCAGCAGAAACTTGGACTTCCTCCTCCTCAGCTGCTGACCTCCAGTCACTGCTTTGCACTGATTGAGCACGCAGGCCCCATGAGCCTGCCAGCTTGGCCAGCAACCCTGAGTGATTCTTTGAGCCACGACAAGGTAAACCATGGCCACAGGTGTACAGAGCTTGTGGTGATGACTTTACCGCACAAGGGACCCTGGAGCCCACTGTCCCAGGAGATAGTTCCTGCACATCTCTTTAAGCAGCCAATAGACATCCATATCCAATAAAAAGAACACATTCCCAAAGCAAAATCTGAGAATTGTCCCTCCATGAAGCGAGTGAAACACCACAATCACTCCAATGCAGAGTGTGTGTCCCACAAGCACAAACCCCTTGCAGAATAGTCCTGGCCCCTCTGCGTCTGTCATGGGGCATATATCTCTCCAACCAATGGTGCACAGCTCCCTCAGTAGGATCCATGCATCCTGCTCCTGGCCAACTACCTCTGGTCAGCCTGTTGCTGGATCCTGACCCCTTCATGAATTAGAGAGGGAAATCAATGTGACAAGTGTCTCAAACACAGACTAGGAGAGACCTGCCCACACTATCCACTATTAGGCTCTGCTCCCCTTGTAGTGAGTTGCAGAGTGATGCTAATCTAGCATAACACCACATGACTAAAGTCACAATACTGAGTCTCAGGCCCTAAGAATCCTTTCTCCCAAGCTGTGGATCCTGGGAATCAACAGGGAATATGTACCTGTGAGACCTTTGACCTCCTTTTACGCAAGAATGGGAACCACAATTACAGCCAACATAGCTTTCATAATGAAGATGTGGGTAAGTCATACTGCTTACCCCTGAGGAGACTTCACCCATGAATAGGAAACTAATATCCAAGACACTACTACCTCAAGGGAACACAAATAGTTCAAGTAGGGAGATCCATTAGATTAACAAATCCAGGTGACATGAGAGATCACATTGTAAGTTCACCCCCCAAAAAAATCTGGGTTAGCAAAGTAGTTGGACCTAGGACACAGAAACAATTACAATGCTACAGCAAAATATGAGACAAAAAAGCAATCTCCAAAGAAAAGAAAAAGAGGAATCAACAGAAAAGAAGTTACATGCAATGGAGGCAAGTAAAATGTCAGATAAAAAATCCAGATTAATTGTTATAAACATGCTCAAATGGCTGGATGTTCAACACAATGAGAATTATAAAGAGCTGAATGAAAATGTGATCTATATGAAAAGGAACCAAAAGGAAATGAAGAATGATACAGCTGTAATAAAGAACATAACGTAAGGCTTATATAGTAGACTAGAAGAGGCTGAGGACCACATCAGCAAATTAGAAGATGACTTAGGAAATAAAACACACAGAATGGCACCATGACGGAAAACTTAAAAAGCCTGAGTTCAGCCTAAGGCGGCTTTAGGACAACACAAAATAAAACAAAATTCACACAACAGGGGTATTAGAAGGAGAGGAAGCTAAGCACAGAGTAGGAAATGTGTTTGAATAAATAATATAAAACATTTTTGACATTGGAAAATAAAACAAAACAAAACAAACAAACAAAAAAGACAAAAAAACAACAAAAACTACAAACTATGCCATTCCAAATACCATGCGTGTTTCACACAGAATCCCAAATACCATGAACCTAAAAACACCAACATCAAGATACATAATAATTAAATTGGCAAACATCAAGACAAAGTATGAATTTTAAATTGAGCCCCAGCTGGGCAAGCTCTTATCCAAACAATTGCAAATAGAGAAAGAAAATTACATACAAGAGATATCCCGTTATAATATCAAGTTATTTCTCGTCAAAAACACACCAGGCAAGAAGCTCTTGGAAGGAAATGTACAAAGTGATGCAAAGCAAGTGACTTAAATACAGAAATTCAAAATTCTGCATTTTGAATTCAAAATTGAATGTGGAGACAGGAGCTTCACGAAAAAAAGGGGTTAAGAGAGTTTATTACCACCAAGTCAGCAATGCAAGAAATGCTGAAGAGGTGCTGTAAAAAGAAGAAACAGAAATGCATGAAGAAACACAAGCATTAAGAATAAAAATGATGACAAAATGTACTTATCAATAATAATATTAAATGTAAATGCATTGCCCTAACAGTTTGGCTCAGTAGATGAGCTTTGGCCTGTGGACTGAAAGTTTGATTCCAGTCAAGGGCATGTACCTTGGTTGTGAGCAAATACCCTTTGGAAGGTGTGCAGGAGGCAGCTGATCTATGTTTCTCTCTCATCAATGTTTATAACTCTCTATCCTTATCCTTTTCTCTCTGTAAAAAAAAATCAATAAAATATATTTAAAAATAAATAAATGGAAATGTATTAAATGCTCCAATAAAAATACATAAGGTAGCTGAGTGGATTAAAAACAAACAAAGAAACAAACAAAAAAATGAAAAAAAAAAAAAACAGAACCATATTGTTGGTGTCTGCAAGATCTTCACCTCAGAACTAAGGACTCACACAGACTGATAGTGAAGGGATGGAAAAAATTTCCAGCAACTGGAAATAGAAAAAACTGGATTTGTAACACTTTTATCTGACAAAATAAACCTCAAAGTAAAGGTTTATAAGAAATAACAATGATAGTTCATAATACTAAAGGGAGCAATTCTACAAAAAATATAATTCTGGTAAACATATATGAACCCAATACAGAAGCACCCAAATACTTAAAACAATTTCTGGAAGATATCAAGGCAAACATCGCTTGCTATACATTCATATCAGAGGCTTTTAGTACCCCATCACACCCTAGGTTATTCTTCTAAACAAAAAAATATCCACGAAATAATCCTAAATGGTAATAAATTATCTAACCTTGCAACATAAAAATCAGAAAGAGAGCAACAAGAAAAGCCTACAGTACCCAGAAGGAAGAATATAATAATGATCATAGCAGAAATAAACAACAGAGAGCCAAACAAACAAACACAAATAAAAAAGATGAATGAAAAAAAGAGCTGGCTTTTTGAGAAGATTGAAAAAGATTGATGTACCTTTTGCCAGGCTCCCCAAGAATCAAAGAGAGAGGACCTAAATAAACAAAATCAGAAATAAAATAGATGAAGTAACAACTATACGCACAAATATATAAAAGATTGTATTAAAAAAATTCTTTGGAAAAACACTAGTCCAAAAAATTGGACAACCTAGAAAAGTATGGACACGTTCCTAAAAAATACAAGTTTACAAAACTCAATTAGGAAGAATAAATTAGGAAAAGAACATTAATAGACCAATAAATACTGATGAACTTAAAAAAATAATAAAAAAAAAAACTTCTGCAAAAAATAGCCAGGCAAACTGGATCCAGCATGATATCAGAAAGATCATACACCATGAACAAGTGAGATTTATTCCTGGGATACAAGGCTGATACAACATCCACAAGTCAATAAACATAATACATCACATAAACAAACAGAGATAAAAATTAAATAATCATGTCAATTGATGCAGAAAAATGCATCTGACAAATTTCAACAACCTTTCCTAATAAAAACACTCACCAAAGTGGGAATAGCAGGTTCATAATAAAAGCCTTATATGACATATCTACCGTCAGCATCATACTCAATAGTCAAAAATTATAACCAATTCTCTTAAAAACAGAAATAAGACTTGGATGTCCGCTTTCACCACTCCAGTTAACATGGTACAAGAAGTGCTAGACACAGCGATAAGACAAGAAGAAATAAATGGCACCCAAAATGGGGGGAGGGGGAAGTAAAGTTGCCATTATTTATAATGACATGATGCTGTACATAGAAAACTCTAAAAACTCCATAAAAATTAGATTTAATTCTGCAATATAGCAGGATAAAAAATCAAGGAAAATAAATCTAGGACATTTTTATATGCCCATTGTAACCTTTCAGAAGAGAGATTTACAAAACAATCCCATCACCCCAAAAAAATCAAGATACCAAGGAATAAGTGCAACTGAAGAGATAAAAGATCTATACTCAGAAAATTACAAGATGCTGAAAAAAGAGATAGAGGAAGACATAAACAGATGGAAGAATATGCTGTGTTCATGAACTGGTAGAAGCAGCATCATTAAAATGTGTATACTACCCAAAGCAATCTAGAGATTCAATGCACTCCCCATTAAAATACCAACAGCATATTTCACAGACATAGAACAAACTCTGCAAAAACTCATCCAGAATAAATGAAAGATCCTGAATAGCTGCTGCAATCCTGAGAAAGAACAACACAGTTGGAGGAATCTTAATACCATATACCTAAGCTGTATTAAAAGCCACCATTTTCAAAATTTCCTTGTACTGGCACAAGAACAGACATATAGTCCCAGGGAATAAAATAGAGAACCCAGAAATATGCCTAAACCACTAGCTCAATTAATATTTGACAAAAGAGGGAAGAACATACAATGGAGTCAACACAATCACTTCACTAAATAGTGCTCGGAAATTTGGTCAGATACATGCGGGAAAAAAAAAATGAAACTAGGCTACCAATTTATACCATATAGAAAAATAAACTCAAAATGAATACAGGAAAAACACATTAAGATAGGAAACCATGAAAGTATTAGAGGAATCTACAGGCAGAGAAATCTCAGACATATGCCAAAGCAATATCTTCATTGATCAGACTCCAAGGGCAAAGTAACCAAAGAGAAGGGAAAAAAAATGGATCTACATCAAAATAAAAAGTTTCTGCTCAGCAAAAGAAACCTTTACCAAAACAACAAGAAGCCCACCACATGGGAGAGGATATTTGAGAATGTTATCTCTAACATGGGTTTAATTTTCAATATCTATAGGGAATTTGTACAACTAACAAAAGAAAGATAAACATCCCAATCAAAAAATGGGCAACATCTAAATAGATACTTTTTGAAAGAAGACATAGGAAGTTCAACAGTCATAAAAAACATGCTTAAAATCATAATCATCTGAAAGATGCAAATATAAAAATGGCACTGTGTTACCATCTCACACCTTTCAGAATGATAATTATCAAGATATCAAAAAACGTCAGGTGCTGGTACGGGTGGGGAGAAAAAAGCACCCTTCTTCACTGCTGGTGGGAATGCAGACTGAATCAGCTACTGTGAGAACAGTATAAAGAGTCCTCAAAAAATTAAGAATAGAACTTCCATTTGATCCAGTAATAAGCACTTGTGGAAATATATCTCAAAAAAACTAGTCACCCTTATCAGAAAGGATATATGCACCACTATATTCACAGGAGCACAATTCACCAGAGCAAAGATTTGGAAACAGCCAAACTGCCCATCAGCAGATGAGCGCATTAAAAACCTGCGGTGCATCTGTACACTGGAGGACTATGCTGCCATGAAAAGGAAGGGCCTCCTACCATTTCAACAGCATGGATGGGGCTGAGGAGCTTTATGCTGAGCGAAGTCAGTCAGTCAGAGAAAGATAAATAGCCCATGATCTCACTCAGTTGTGGGTTATAATAAACAACAGTACTAATGAACAAAATTAGATCCAGAAACAGAGTAGAGGGGGCATCACCTCCTGTCTCCAATCTGACCACCGCTTTCTCACCGGCTGAACAAGAGGACAATGTAGGCCACAGGCCATATGCTCTGTTAAAAGAGACCTTTCCCAAGCAGACACTGATCACTGTCCAGTGGCCACGTTTCTGCCCCTTCTGTGTCTCCCACACCCTGAAGCAGGCCTGAGAGCTGGGCTGGCCTGAGTGCCCACAGACATGAGGAGCCAGAGGAGCAGATCAATATTACCTTAGACTTTTGCTTCTGCATATCAGGTGCCATAAGTTTTGCTGATATGTGAACTGTAGAAAGTGTAATTTATAATGCATTTCGTGAAGTTGCTAAACATGGAGAAATATTATCGAGGACAATATCTGGAAACATACTATTGACATCGCCATCATCCTTAATATGCCCAAACAACTATGACAGGTTTTTGCATATATCTGTGTTTGGATGTTCTTCAGATGCAGACAAAATATGGCTGAGAATAAATTTCATGTTATTGAAGATTTTTGTTGGAAATCACACCCAAGAGAAGGTGCCTTTGTGAAATGTGAAATGCATGCCCTTAACAAAATTCAAGAGGCATTCACATTGCATGGAATGAAATGTACACATTTCAAACTTCCAGATGATCCTTTATTAAGGAATACAAATGTGTGTGATGAATCCTAGGGCAACTAATTCTCTGAATAATGAATAGTTGGAAGCAGTTCAGACTATAACTTCAGCCATCTAAGATCAAATGGTACACCCCACAGGCTTTCTCTAAGATGGCCCAGGTGATAGTGGAAAAAAATATCTCTATAAAGTTTTAATACATTATATTAGAGGATATGGTGGTCTTTTTTACCCACACTGTCTACATGAATTGCTGCAAATTTACATCTTGGTGGAAGAAACTTTCATTCCCATTATAAATTACCCTTTCTGTTAAATGAAACTTTAATTTCTAGACTTGATATAAAGAGTGAATTTGCTAAAACAATTTAAAAGTCCCAACTTCTTACTATTGATGAATGCTCCATGACACCCAGCCATGCTAAAATGCTATAGATGAATTATTAAGAAAATTTTTAATTTGAATGTTGCATTTGGTGGGAATGTTTTCCTTCTTGAAGAATATTTTCAACAATGTCTCAGTATTGTGCTGCAATGCAATACAATCTGCTGTAGTACAGACAGCTTTAAAGTATTGTAGTGTTTGGGGATGTTTAAGAATGTTGTATCTTAAATTAAATATGAGATCAGAGGATTCTGATTATAGTGAGTGTTTAATAAAAGTTACAAATAAGAAACTGGATAGCAGTTTTCATTTAGGAGTGGATATTATTGAACTCCACTTTGAAATTATTGAAGCTAATTTTGAAAATACTGTATCTATAGATAACAAAATATATATCTAAATATTTGATGCTTTGTCCAGAAAATGAGCATGTCCAAAAATTAAATAAATTTTGGATATACTCGATGGAGATTTTCACAATATTTGAATGATGATTCTATTGACTCAATAGAGGATGCTGAAAAGGAAAATTTTCCCAGCAAATGTCCCAATAGTATTACTCCTTAAGGAAATCCATGTCATAAATAAAAAGAGAAAGTGGATACAAACATAATGCTACAGAGAAATCTTAATAGTAAATGGGTTCTTTGAATAGCACTAGATTTATTATCAAAAGATTGTGACTGAACATTATCCAAGCTGAATTATTAATAGAATCTGCAGAAGGGGTGTTTGTTCTAAATCCAAGAATTGATTTTTCCCCATCTGTCACTGGTCTCCTATTTAAATTAATGTGAAGACAGTTTCCCATGATGCCAGCGTATGCCATGATGATTAATAAATCACAAGAAAAAACTCTAGACAGATTAGTCATATTCCTAACAATTTATTTTAACACATGTTCCCTTGTCTCAAGTTTAAAGAGGGTACAATGTTAAAGTCAAAATTGTAAATAATTTTTCTCAAGGGGCATTAGTCAAGCAAAAAGTGTTGTCATTCTTAATGTGGCACACAGGGAAATATTAAAATGAGTTTAATCAATTTATTAGTCATTGTTTGTATCAGTGTCGTTTTTACATCATATTTTTGTAGTTTTTATTCATGTTTTGTTGTTGTTATATCATGTGTATTGTTTATTTATTAAGTTCATATATTATATTCATATAGACCTTATTAATTTTTTCATCTCTGACATTTCTACTATTGAGAAAGGCAAATAGCAATATTAAAATATTTCCTCTAATTAATTCCCTGTTAATGTGCACAGATTTCATGCCCCTAAAATTTCATGCCCCAGTGCAGGAAAAAAAAAATATACATATATATATATATATATATATATATATATATATATATATATATATGTATAAATGCAACAAATTAAATTTCTAGTGCACTTTAACAGAGAGATCAACAACAGAACAGTCACAGTAGGGGACTTTTAACTCTCCTCTGACTTGACTAGATAGGTCTTCCATATGAAAAATAATCAAGGAAACAGACACTCTACAATATATACTGTATCAGATGGATTTAATTGACATGATAGAACATTCCACCTCAATACAGCAGAATATACATTTTTCTCAAGTGCATCTGAATCATTCCCAAAGATAGACCATGTTAGGTCACATAACAAGTCTTTACAAGTTAAAGAAGACTGAAGTCATTTCAAGCATCTTGTTAAATCACAGTAGAATGAAATGAGAAATCAACTAAATTTTAAAAAAAAACAAAAAAAACCCCAGAAACATTTAAGCACCTGGAGTATAAACAGCATCCTATTAAGCAATGAATTGTTGACCAAAGATCAAGGGAATATCAAAATAGTCCTGGAAAGGAATGAAAATGAACAAGCAACAACACAATATTTCTGGGAAACAGCAAAAGCAGTCCTGAAATGGAAGTTCATAGCAATACATGCATATCTAAAAAAAATGAAATAAAATAAATCTAAAAACACCAAAAACCACACACACACACACACACACACACACACACACACACACGCAACAAGAAATATCTGCAAATAAAATATTCACCCAATAAACAAGAATCAGAAAGAGAATAACAAGAAAAGCCCAGAGTAGGTAAAAGGAAGGACACAGTAAAGATTAGAACAGAAATGAATAACAGAGACACTGAAAGAAATACAAAAAAAATCACAGGAAGAGCTAATTATTTGAAAGGATAAACAACATCAATAAGTAATTAGCCAGACTGATCAAGATAGAAAGTGAGAGGACCCATATAAATGAAATCAGAAAGGAAAGGGGAGGAGTAACCCTGGCACCCCATAAATACAAAGGATTTTTAAGAAAATACTATGAACAACTATATGCCCACAAGCTGGGCCATGTGGATATATAACTGCACAAGGCACATGCCTCTGTTTCCTTTAGCAGGGGACAGGTGAGGAAGAGGGGGGGGGGGCATATTCCTAACAATTTATTTTAACACATGTTCCCTTGTCTCAAGTTTGAAGAGGGTGCAATGTTAAAGTCAAAATTGTAAATAATTTTTCTCAAGCAGCATTAGTCAAGCAATCTGAAAGTGTTGTCATTCTTAATGTGGCACACAGGGAAATATTAAAATGAGTTTAATCAATTTATTAGTCATTGAGGAAAGGCCCTGGATGTCCCCTTCCTTGTCCATGTTCCACACAGCACCTGCCCTCACCCAGGCAGCAGGTTTAATGAAGCAGGCGGTTGTATCCTGGCTCTCAGGGTAGCAGACTCTGTATGGGCAAAGGCCTGGCATGTTCCAGGAAGCAGCATCTGCCTTACCCACAAAGTGATGCGCATGCCCTCCTTGCCCAACCCAGGGGCGTGACTGCAACTCCTTTCTTCAGACACTGGTTCGCTAAGCCTGCACACGGAGCATTGTCATGACTCATCAAGAGTACAACCACTGGGAGAGGAGAATCGGCCGCTATAAAACAACGTGAAAGGGTGTGGCAATAGAATTTTTGTGAACCAGCTAGAATTGAAAGGTGGGAATCATGCTCTGTTAACCATGACTGTTTTATTCTGATTATAGAGGGCTCATTCTACCCTGGCTGCAGCTGATCTGGAGAAGCAGCCCTTCCTCCCCATTTCAGCTGCCTATTCCCATGGAAAGATGAACAGCCCTCCTGCAGAAATCAGAGTGGACAGCCTTTGAAGGTCCCCAGATCTCCCTTTTTGCATCCCTGCAGGCCTTTGCAGTTCTGCTGCCTGCTTACCTGTTAAGCAGACCTCTGCCACTCATTTTGCTATTTCCCCATGTAACTCCAACCCTTTCATGTTCCTAATCCCTTTGAAGAACCCTAGTTGTTTACATACATGTAAGCTGCCCTTTTGCCTACTTTTCCTCATTACTTTCTCTATATAAGCCACTGGCTTATGCTGGGTGCAGAGCATATTTCTGCGGCTAACCTGCTGCTGTCCCATAATGCCTACAGTTTTGGAATAAACGCTCATATGTGACTCAACCCTGTCTCTGCTTCATTGCTGGAGTAGTGACAGGCAGCACACCTCCATTGTTTGTCCACTTACAGGAGGACTGGGACCGCCGGTGAAAAGAGAAACTCACAGCAGCGCAAAGTGGCTCAGAATTACTAAGCTTAGCAAATGAGGAGTGAGATGTAGATGAGGAATGGCAGAGCATGGCAGGTGGGGGCCTCGTGATGGCTGGCAGCCAGGGCAGATACTGGATAAAGACATGATGCATGCAGGGTAGAGGATGGATGGGTGACCAGAGATGATATGCACACAGGCCAGTAGCAGACAGATGCCCTGAGAGAGGCGGACAGCATTTGCTAGTCTCCACGCCTTGCAACCTTGCCCAGGAGGTCCTGTTTCCCCCACCAGCCTTTGTCAGGGGTCCCTCCCTTCAGCTCCTAGGCCTGTGCAGCTCCTCTCGCAATAGCATCCAGGACTCTCAGCCCCACTACTTTCAGAGCCAGGCTGTGCTCAGCCACTAGAGGGGCTAGACTCTCTGGGCAGAGCTTGAACCCTGGCCTCCTGCTGCATAAGGACAGAAAGGTGAGGGCCTCAGAATGTTGGGGGCAAGTCATCCCTAGTAGGAGACCCGCCCAGCTTTGCAGACAGCTGGGTCTGGGGAATTGTGGGTAATTGACACTCTGCTTCCTGTCAGGCTGCTTCCTGTCTGAAGGTCCACGCAGTTCCCATGCCACCCTGGAGGGGCGTGGCGGACTCCTGTGCTGAGGCTTGTTTCCAGAAAATGCCCTTTGATTCCCCCTTAGGTGTGTCTACTGGAGGCGGTGGAGGACAGCGGGTGAAGGTCCCAGGCTTTGTCCTTGTGAGGGGCTGGCAGGGAGGGGCAGAATGCTAGAGTGCTGGCTGGGCGAGGGTATGCTGGGTGGGGAGCCCACGCGGGCAAAGAGCTCACTTGGGCTGCGCTCCTGTGCCTGGTTTCCTGGGTGAGTGGGCTTAGCTTGCCACCCACGGCGGGTAGCAGTGGTTTGCTCCTTGGGCCCAATGTTGGTCCCATTTTGGTTCTTTACATTTCCTTTGTTCTGGTTTTCTCAGAGACCTGGAAAGATTCAAAAATATCCTCAGCACACTTAAAACCCCTTTGATCCTTTCCTTTCAAAATGCCCAATGGCTGTGGAAGCGTCCTCGCAGTTTTGTAAAGCCTCTGTTGTTGGGAGGAGTACATTATCCCCCCTTCCCTCTAATAGTTCTCTTCTAGTCCACCCCGCCCCGCCTTACCCTTCTGACTTCACCCCGCTATTATCTGTGCCCATGGGTGATGCATCTATGCATACAAGTTTTTGGCTCCCTCCCACACACCCTCTCCCGCCTTCCCTGTGCTGTCTTGGCATCTGTTCCATGCTTCTGTGTGTCCGACCTCTTCTTGGGCATCCCTTTATTTGGTTCACTACATTCCCCATATGGCTGAGATCACGTGATACTTGTCTTTCTCTGGCTGGCTCATTTCACTTAAAGGAGGCAGTGAAATTCATCTTTCCCTTTGACCAGTGTTTGCCCAACTCTATCAACACAAATAATCACCCTTTAAATTTGCCCATGGCAGTCTTTAACTTCCTTCTGACCAGCAAGGATATGTGCTTTTCAAACCTTTGGAAGTAGAAGCTGACTTTAGGAATTTTTAACAGTGCTATGCACTCTTGATAATGGCCAGAACTATTGGGCATTATTTTAATGACACTTAAGTTAATGGCTGTTTGCCGGGTCAGTTCTCACTCTGTGGTTAGGAACCCCTGGGAGGATAAGGGATTGTATTGCCAGGTTGAAAGATGATCTCCTCCCTCAGTGGGGTCCCTGGGGGTGGTAGCTAACCAATCTAGGTGCCTGCCTTCCTTCTCTCTCTCTCTCTCTCTCTCTCTCTCTCTCTCTCTCTCTCTCTCTCTCTCTCTCTTCCTTTCTCTCTCTCTCCTTTTCTCTCTCTCTCTCCCTTCCTTTCTCTCTTTCTCTCTTCCACTCCCTCTCTTCCACTCCCTCTCTTTCACTCCCTCTTCCTCCTGTTGCACTCTCTCTGGAAATGATTCTATGAAATATTTCCCAGTGTGGACTAAAGAAAAAAAGAAAAAATATATACAGATGTAGATATACCTTGTTTCCCTGAAAATAAGACAGTGTCTTTTATTAATTTTTGCTCCCAAAGATGCTAGGTCTTATTTCCAGGGGATGTTTTATTTTTTCATGAAGAAAAATATGGTACACATTTGTTGAATGAAAATAAAGGGAATTTATTACCTGTATATGGTTCAGTAATATGATAGTTGTCAACACAAAGCAGAAAAACTGAATTCTAAAGTATCAAGAATTTACTCATTTACTCAATGACAATCATGTCATTATCTTCTGGAACATCATCCTAACAATCCAATTCCCCTGAATTTCCTGGTGAATTTCTTGTGAATTCTCCATTTCTTTCAGAATCAGAGGACCAAATATCTCATGTTTAGCCTATGGGGGCCTTATTTTTGGGGGGATGCCTTATATTTCACTCAGAAGGAAACCTGTAAGTAGGTCTTATTTTCAGAGGATTTCTTATTTTTTGGGAAACAGGTTAGTTACAGATACAGATATAGATATGTGTATTTATGTATATTTGGATATGTAGATATTTACTAGACGTTTGAAGTCCAGAACCTACCAACACTTTCCTTAACTGCTTATTTAGGTTAAATAGTGCATTTCAAAATAGTGACCTCTGGACACTGCACCTCAAAGTTACCTTAGTTTTCCAATGGAATCTTGTTTTGAAAAATGGAGCATTTGTGAATTAGACCTGTACTCATTTTGTGCTCTAGGTAACAAAACGTTCATTCTTTGTAGATGTCATGCACTATTTTGTACATGGCATTTCTTAAAGACTCCATCATAAAACTGTTAGATTTAACCAATGAATTTGGCACAATGGCTAGATACAAAATTCACATGCTTAAATTGGTGGCATTTTAATAAAGAAATAATAAACTCACAGGATGAATAAATAAGAAAAAGTATGGCTGACCCTTGCAACAAAATATGAAGGTACTTGGGTATAAATTGAGCCAAGGAAGTAGATACCAGTACCTGGAAAACTACAAGTGCTTGGAAAAAGAGATTCAAAAGTGGAAGCATTTACCATGTTCATAGACAGGAAGGAATAACGTCATTAAACTGTTCGTGTGACCAAAAAAAATCTGTAGATCCTAAGCAACTGCTCTTAAAATAACAATGGCTTATTTCAGAGATCTAAAATAAATACTGGAAAAAATGTATAAGCAACCAAAGAAGACTCTGATTTCTCACAGGAATCTTGAAAATGAAAAACAAAATTGAAGGGGAATCACAATTTTATACTTGTATTGGGTATCAGGTTTTACTACAAAGCCATTGCTAACAAAAGAGCCTCCTGTTCCCACAAGAACAATCATATTGCTCAATGGAACAATAAAGAGATTGCAGAAAACACTCTGAGCCATTAAGCTCAATTAATATTTGACAAAGGGTAAAAGGGAATACAATGGAGTGAAAACAGTGTCTTCATTTAATGGCATTGCAAACATTGGACAGATATATGCAGGAAAATTGAGCTGGATCACAACTTACACATATAAATAAATAAACCCATCCTGTATAATAAAAGGGTAATATGTAAATGGACTGAATGGCAGAACTATTAGTCTCTATGATGTGCACTGTCCACCAGAGGGAAAATGCTCAACATAGGATCTGCCCCCTAATAGTCAGTGTGCTCTCACAGGGGGAGCCCTGCTCAGTCAAAAGCTGGGCTCACAGCTGGAAAATGCAGTGGCAGTGTTGGTAGCCTCTCTTGCCTCCTCAACAGCATTAAGGACCACTCAGGGGGTGTCTGTCTGTTAGGCCCGCTCCCTATCAGACAGAACCCCCCAAGGAGTTCAGGGCTGAGAGAGGGCACAGGTCAGGCTGAGGGATCCCAACCTCCCCTCACCACCCACCATCCACCACACACACACATGCACGCACACACACACACACACACATGCACGCACACACACAAACACAATTACACACAATGCACAAATGTCATGCACCAATACTCTAGGAAGGAATAAAGTCCTTAAATGTGAGTCTTGAAACCATAAAAATCATAGGTCAAGATTTAGACAGCAACAACACACTCCTCTAGCAGAGTTTTCACAGACACTTTGCCTAGAGAAACAAATGAAAAATTAAACAGATGGAACTGCATTAAATTAAAAAGCTATTGCACATCAAAAGACATCAACATGAAAAGAGAAATTATGTGTGAAAACATATGTGCCAACAATGAATCTGATAAGAGAGCATTTTCCAAAATACATAAAGATCTCTTACAGCTTCAGAAAATGAGGACAATAAAACCCAATGCTAAAAATGGGCTGAGGACCTGAATAGAAACTTCACCCAAGGGGGCATAAAAATGGCCAAGAGTCATATTAAAAAAAAAAATGCTAGCTGAAACCGGTTTGACTCCGTGCATAGAGCCAGAAGACTGAAGGACCCCAGGTTCAATTCTGATAAAGAGGAAGTATCTTGGTTGTGGGCACATCCCTAGTAAGGGGTGTGCAAGAGGCAGCTGATCAATGTTTCTCTCTCATGGATGTTTCTAACTCTCTATCTTTCTCTCTTCCTCTCTGTAAAAAGTCAATAAAATATATATTTTTTAACAATGCTAAACTTCACTAACCATCAGAGACCTGGGAATTAAAACGACAATGATGTATCACCTGGAACATGAGAGAACTGTTATCATGAATAAATCACTACACAGCAAGTTCTGAAGGGATGCAGGCTTTTGTAACCTTTATGGAACACAGTGTGAAGATTCCTACAAATGTTTAAAATGGAACCACCATTTTACTCAGGGACACACTTCTAGGAATGATACCCTAAAAATCCCAAAATACCATTCAGAAAGAATACATGCACCCCTGTGCTTATGGCAGCATTCCTTACAATAGATAAGATGGGGTAGCAGCCACAGTACCCAAAAGTAGAAGAGAGGTAAAAAAGCTGTGCTATGTTTGCACAATCGGTACACTATGTAGCTCTAAAGAAGGCTCTCTTTCCCTCAGAGACAGCATGAATCTTGGAGATTATTATGTTAGATGAACTAAGGCAGTCAGAGAAGGACAGATGTCTCATTATTGCATGCACTAACATGTGAAATTCAATGACAAGATCACCAGACAGGTAAAATAGAACCAGGGGCATGGAAACATGGAACAGAGGGAAGAGGGCAGCAGTGCTGGAAATAGAATAACTAAATAACACTTATTCATGCATACATTGCCCTGGCACAGTTGTAATAGGCTAGTGAGGGGCTAAGATGAGGCTGGGACCTGGCTGAGTGGACATTTTGGGCAAAATGGTGGGAGGGAGCACAGTAATATTCTCATCAGTATTAAAGATACAATATGAAAACACATATTTTTAAAAGTGAGCTCATGTATGTTGTTTCATTTGAATATTTGAAAGGTAGTCTAATAAAAATGATGTTCTTCGGTTCATAACTATTTTTTTCTATGTGTCTCTTTTTGACCATTTACAGCACAATGGTGGAAGTAGAGAGAACTAGGAAGCTGTTTGTAGAAGGCCTGGATATATGGAGCAATGAAAAAAACTCTAGAAATGATATTTGGGAGATTTCATACCTTAAGAGAAGGTATGTCTTAGAACCAAAATGCCTACCTGCTCAGGCTAAGCTATAGCAAATATTAACATTGGCCACATACCTTAGGACTATTTTTCTCCTTGAAAGTATTAGGAAAACTTCCTTCTCCCTATTCCATTGTGAAAGCACTTTAAGCATTGAGTTAAACATTTTGCTTTAGGACACCCCAAAAGGCCTAGAGGCTGTTCCTGGACAGCACCCTGAGTGGAAGGGAGAGCTCTTCCCTCCTCCCCCTCAGCTCTTGGCATGCACATGAGAAGAAATTCAGCAGACTGATAGGCGGCAACATTGTAATACAACAGGGACCTTGTAAAGGAGCAAAGTTAGCAAATTTATTAAAAAGGCAATGCAGCTGAAACTGGTTTGGCTCAGTGGTGGAGCAAAGGTCTACTGACTGGAAGGTCCCAGGTTTGATTCCTGTTGTGGGCATGTATATTGATTGCGGGCACATCGCCGGTGGGAGGTGTGCAGGAGGCAGCTGGTCGATGTTTCTCTCTCATCAACATTTCTAGATCTCTATCTGTCTCCTTTCCTCTCTGTAAAAAATCAATAAAATATATTTTTTTAAAAAGGCAATTCCAGTCTGTGGAATTTCACCTTTGGTAAAGCACAGGTGTGCTCTTAGCTACTCTGGTTTGCCCAGTGGGATATGAGGGTTTTTATAAATCCTTATTGTATAGGTTTCAAGGTTTCTCTGCCCAGTATCTTGGGCAAAGACTGCATTTCAAGGTCTCCTTTTAAGATTGAGGCTGTCTCATAGTTGATGAAACTGTCTGACAATTTTTTTCTTGGCAGTTCCCAAGACTGTTGACTTCTTTGCTTAGCTACTGAGATAAACTCTTCTTTCCCAAGACCAAATGTTAGTTTGTTTAGTAGGGAAGACAAAACTACCCCTTTTTCTCATCCCTCTTCTCCATTCATGCCTGAGCAGTTCCAGGCTGACTTAGCTATAGTGCACTCATGTGGGAAGACTGAGATCTTTCTGCAAGATGTACACACTGGCCATGCTTGATTTTCTTGTCTCATGTTCTCTGTTCCACTTGCCCAAGAATCAATCTTAGCCGATCGCCATCTCAGATAATAAGAAGGAAAAGTAAGACATTGTGAGTTTATTGTGTGGATAGTGCATGGAATGTCATGAGGTAGCTTAACTGTGGCATTTATTCCATGCAAACTTTTGGGAAGGTAATGAGGATGCAAAATGCTGTGTGTGTTCTTTTTACAAAAAGTTTCAGAAGATTGGTACTGTACTGTGCCCATTACATCAAATTAAGAGGCTCTGTGAGAATTCACAAAACCTTAGAGACTGAAATAGATTACATTTTTTATGAATGTGACATTTAACATTTTGAATTCCAGTACTTTTAATAAAGGATAGATCAGTGAATAAGTCCAGAGGCTTTGTTTTCATTGTGTTTGAGAATTCTAAAGATGCTACTACAGATTCTGCCAAAGAAATGAATGTTAAAGCATTTTAATAAAATTTAGCACTGTGGTTCAAGTAATTGTATTTCCAGGTTTCCTTCTCATTTTCAACATTCACAGTGCCATAAGAGCCATGATTATTTAGCCATCACTTTTTTTTTCCACACAAGTGCTGGGGTGTGGGTTTGGAAAGACATTGAGATGTCCTTTTGGCAAAGCAAAATACTACATTAAACTTAGTTACTTTAATATATGAATATAATTGTAATTGGGCTTTAAACCTTTAAAGACCTTTCTAATTTAGAGCAGCCTGTTCACTTCAGGAAAACTATTACAACATAAATCAGGCCACTGAGGTAAGAAGCTAATTATTGCAAACATTTCCTTAGCTTAAAAGAAGTCCACAAAGCAAGGTGGAACAGGTGACTTTCCATTATTTTGGGGAAAAGGTCTTGAAAAATTGTTATGTGTTTTGAATACTTCCTTTACCCTAAAGTAAGTATTCAATTTTAAAGGTGTTTGTATAGATTCCAGAGAGTAAGCAAGAGGGAGAGAGAGATGGAAACCTTAATGATGAGAGAAAATCTATGATCGGCTGCCTTCTGCTTGTCCCCCACTAGGTATTGAGCCTGCAACTATGGCTTGTCCCTTTACCAGGAATGGAAAGGGAACATCCAGACTCAAAATTGGATGCTCAACCATCACTGAGTCATGGCAGCCTTGCTAGGAACTCAGTTCTAAAAACAAGAAATTGAACATCCTTCTTACACCTAAGCTTTCTCAAGTTAATTATTTTTAAATCGTGCAAGCAAACTGATTTATATAAAAAAAGTGAAATAAAGTAAAGTAAAATAAATAAATACTAGTGACCTGGTGCAAGAAATTCATGCAGGGTTGGGGTGTGGGGGAAGCTTGTCCCTCAACCTATCCTGCATCCTCTCCAACTGGGACCTCTTGAGGGATGTCTAACTGCCTGTTTAGAGCTGATCCTGGTAGGATAGAGCCTAAATGGGCAGTCCAACATCCCTCTCACAATCCAGGATGGCTGGTTCCCAATTGCTCACATGCCTGCCTTCCTGATTGCCCTAACTACTGCCTGCCAGCCTGATCAACCCCTAGCCACTCCCATGTCAGCCTGATTGATACCTAACTACTCCCCTGCCAGCCTGTTTGTCTCTAAATGCCCTTTTCTGAAGGCCTGATCACTGCTAACTGCCCAGCCCTGCAGGTTTGTTTGCCTCCAACTGCCATCCCTTGCAGGCCCTTTCCTACTCAACTTCCCTCCTATGACAGCCTATCCACCCCTAACTGCCATCCTCTGCTTTGCCTGATCACTCACAACTTCCTTACCTTGCAAGCCTAGTCCTTCCCAATTGACCTCCCCTGCTGGCTATCTTTGTGTCCTCTTGGGGGCAGAATCTTTGACCACGTGAGGGGAGCTATCTTGTGTGTTGGAGTGATGGCCAATATGCATGTTATTCTTTTATTAGATAGGATAGAGGGCTGGTGCATGGGTGGGGCCATATGGTTTGCCCTGATGGTGTCCAAATCAGGTTGAGTTCCATGGGAGCATGGGGCAGCTTAATCCATTGCCAGTGTAACCCAAGCCTCTCTTTTGCTCTCTGTGGCTGCAACATTGGGGTAATTTGCATAGTTGGTCTGATTGGCTTGTGGGTGTGGCTGGTGGGAGTAGTTAGTTGGTGTAGTGGAGTGATGGTTAATTTGCATATTACTCTTTATTTTATTATTTTTAACTGGGGAATGGGAGTTCTTTTGTTAAGCCTTTAATACAAAGGAAGGAAATAGTCTTATTCTTCCTTGATCTTAAAGTCCAGCCAGTGTAAGTGTGTCTTATATCCTTCAAAGTTTTGGGTACTTGTTGCACAAGTATCTCTCAAAGTCACTCCATTATAGTCTCTATTTGGGTACTTATTTTCTTTGGTTCTGTTACATTTTTAGACAGTTTCAGTACATCCTACCATTATTTTACCCTTGTTCTTTTGGATTTATTAAGAATCATTTTTTCCCCAGGATAAGAAAATGTATGCAGATTTCTACTCAATAACTGAGTTTGTGTTTTTGCTACAATTTTTTAATCTTTTAAAAAAATATACAATTTTTTTTATTTTCCACAGAGAGGAAGAGACAGGAATAGAGAGCCAGAAACATCCATGAGAGTGAAACAACAACCAGTTGCCTCATGCACAACTCATAATAGATTTGGGCCCATAACCTATGCACATGCCTTTCACTGGAATTGAACCTGGGACCCTTCAGTCCACAAACTGACACTCTATCCACTGAGCCAAACGGGTTTAGGCTTTTAATCTTAAATATAAGTTTATTTCTGTATATACTCACTATACCATATATTAAGATGTTGATCATTCAGTGACTTCTAGTACATAACTCACTTATGTCCCTGTCTTTCATTTGGAGAGTTTGGTTTATGGAAGGCAGTCCATATTGACCTGCTTCCCTTTATCTTTTAGGATTGGGTGGGTACCAATAGATGGATTTGGCTCATGATTTTGGCTGAGCTCAGAATTTTCTTTATTTGATTTATGAAACATAGTTGATGTTTTCCTAGGTCCTACACACAAGAAAATGTACTATGTGTAGATATCATTCCTAAACTAGCGTTCCAGTGCACAGATTCCTGCCCATTGACAGGGAATTAATTAAAGGTGGTCGCAGGGCTGGAATGGACCCGATATGCCTTGGAGTTAACCTTCCCAGGTCCCCCCCAGGTCAGCAGCACCTGAGGTGGCATCATGGCTCAGAGGTCATGTGCAGAGCCAGTGGGGTTCCCTCTGGCAGGTAGAGACCCTAGGCGTGGCTTGTGGGGATGAGGACAAAACTGGCTCTTACCTCCCTACAGGGGTCCCGGATTTCGAGAGGATTATTTTCAGGCACCCCAGAATCAGGCTTCCTCCTCTATAGTTTTAGGGTTCATTCCCAGAAAACTGCAGCTGCCAAGTCACCACAGCTCAGCATATCCTGCATTGAGCGTCTGCCCCCTGGTGGTCATTGCACATAATAGGGAACAGTAGGACAGTTGGATGGTCACTTACTCTTTAAACCTATCTAATCAAAGGATAATATACAAATTGCCCATCACTCCAAAACAAGAGATGGCCTCCCCCATGTGGTGAAATTTGTGTGTTGACCCTTTAAGAGAGTGCCTTAATTTCCAGAGACCTCTGGCTGTCAGACAGAGTCCTGATGCTTTTCACAGCAAGATGTTATGTGGGTACACTCCTCAGTTCTGGTGCTCTCCACTGGAGGGACCAGCTTGAGGATTAGATCCCAGAATTGCAATGGCAACCCCCAAGCTGAGATATCTTTCTGGGACCTCAGCTGCTGTTTGTTGGTATCTGGCTAGCCCTTTCTTGCCTCCTCCACTTCTACCAGTGTGTATGTGGTCTCTACTTCTGGTATTAGGTTGTCAGGATTCTCTCCTGTGAGTTTTCTGTTGATTATTCAGGGAGTTTTTCTGCATTTCAGTTGTCATATCAGTTTGTTTCTGGGTCCATGTTCCTGGAGCACCCACTTTCTCTGCAAGCATTTTTGATCATCTTTAGATTCCACTTAATTTTAAAGTTATTGCTACAATTTTGTCCAATAGGCTTCTTTTTCACTTGGATTCAGAATGGAGTTTTGCACGAAGGCCCTAATGTCCTGTGAGTGCATATTCGGATCAATAGCACCATCAGGAAATGTGTTTTATGTCATGATCAATAGGCATATAATAACAGAAACTGGCTATGTCTTACTGTTTCTTTATGTGTTTGGGTCATGAAGGAGCCAAATTAAGGCTCTTGTTTCAAGTAGAGTGTGGACGGATCCATTCTTGATTTCAACATGTATTCTTCTGAGGAAACCTTGATAAAATGGTGTTCTTCCCTAAAACGTATTAGGATGTTCAGTTATAAGGCCAGAACCCTTTATAAGGACAAGACATTATATTGGTTAAATGAACATTATAAGAAGCAGATAAATAAAGGTATATTGCATGCTTCCAAGTATTGTATACTTGTTGAGGAAATACATAGACTAAGTAACTAATCTGAATCAATAGAATATAAGTCTTTCACAACAGGCTGAAAAGTGATCAATGTGGATTCAGATGGTTTGTTTAAAAAAAACACACACACACACACACAAAAACAAAACAAAACAAAAAACTTGGTGGAAAGGCACACTTAAAAGAGTTATGCATTGCAGGTTACCAAATAACAATATGCAGATAGTTGTGAAAAACAAGGTAAAAGTGACTAATTACTATTTCTACAGAGTTGTCTAAGATAAATCCCTCACATTAAAATTATGTTGTGAAATTGAAAGTATTGAGAGCATCAGTGTAGTTAAGAAGATTATATACTTCTGCACTATAATATAGAGACACAGCCTTTCCATTTTAATTTTGAATGATCTAGTTAACAAATAAAACTAGTGAAAGGGTCACTTTTGGGCAATAAGGGTAAGAATCGGCACTAAAACGGTAATATTTATGGGAGACATAATATTTCTCATATGTAGAAGGAGGTTCAGAGCTCTTCATATAAGCCATTAAATAATACAACTAAAGACCTGTATAATCTATATTGCAATTATTACCTTTAAGCAAGTCCCGGAAAATAAGACATCTTCTGAAAATAAGACGTACTTGCAGGATTCCTTGTGAGTGAAATATAAGATATCCTTTTAAAATAAGGCCCCCCTAGATTAAACATGAGAGTTTTGGTCCACTGATTCTGAAAGAAATGGAGTCACAAGAAATTCACAAGGAAATTCAGGAACTGGATTGTTATGATGATATTCCAGAAGATGTTGACATGATTGTGATTCAATAAATGAGTAAATACTTGATACTGTGATTCTCAGTTTGTCTGGTTTGTGTTGACAACTACCATATTACTGTACGTTATACAGGTAATAAATTTCCTTTATTTTCATATAACAATAAATGTGTACCATATTCTTTTTCATGGAAATATAAGACAACCACTGAAAATAAGACCTATGGAATCTTTGGGAGCAAAATTTCATATGAGACAATGTCTTATCAGGGGTACAAGGTATCTCAGTAGGGGCGTGTCAGTGCTCCCAGAATGGAAAGTGATTTTCGGGAACTTGACACAGCTCTCTAGGAGATGTCAAAGCCAATAGACAGGTACAAGAGGATCACAGGACACTCCATTGTGATAAGCCCCATGATGGGGTTGGTGGGTCCTCCAAGATTCATGGAAGCCCATGGATGACCCAAAGAGGGCCCTGGTCTCCCCATGCTTGTGGACCTGGGCCCTGGGTGGGAGGCAACCTGAGAACAGAAGAGCATCTGCAGTTGGGGCTTTAAGATACCGAACAAAACTTAAAGAGGTGGGTCCATAGGCCCGTGTGAGTGAGGAGCAGGGCAGCCTGGCCACTGATGCTCGCTCATTGATAAAATGTATGAGGGAGCGAAGTTTCTGGAACAAGGTTGCAGGGACAGTCCCAGAGCTTAAGGTGGTCAAGTCAATGAGGGGGCGGGGTCAGGTGAACAACTGAAGGCAGTCATGACAACAAAGAGGCAGGGTCAGGTGAAGAGCAGGCAATTGTGACCTAAGCAGGAAAAAGGCTGGTCACCAGGGAAACAAGGCGGTGTGGTATGGGTGGAAGGACTGCTGCTGGTCCACAATGGAGTTGTGGTTTTGAGTGGCTGACTCCAATATCAGCCAGAAGTGGCCAGGTCAAGAATAGATTGGGGCCAGAGTAAACACCCTGAATTGGGCCAGTGGATAAGGCCAGGGGGCCCTGTGAATGAGGATGGGGATCCCCAGCAGTGCAAAATCCCATGTTCTCGTGGAATAGACTGGAGGTCAGCAAGAACGGCCCTTGTCTTCAACGAAAAGCTGTCCCTATGACTGGGGCAGAAAGCCAGCCCTCAGGGACCAGCAACCAGTAAGTACCCTGTTTCCCCTAAAATAAGACTTCCTCTGAAAATAAAACCTACTTACAGGTTTCCTTCTGAGTGAAATATAAGTCTTCCCTGAAAAAAAGACCTCCACCAGGCTAAACATGAGAGTTTTGGTCCATTGATCCTGAAAAAAATGAAGTCACAAAAAATTCACCGGGAAATTGAGGAATTGGACTGTTATGATGATGTTCCAGAATATGTAGAAATGATTGTCATTGAATAAATGCATCCTTTGAAAATCAGACCTACTTACATGTTTCCTTCTGAGTATATACTTGATACTGTAGAATTCTTAGTTTCTCTGGTTTGTGATGACAACAGAGGTACTACCATATCGTATATGATGTTCATTTAACAAAAACTGTGTAACATATTCTTCTTTATGGGAAAATAAGACAACCTCTGAAAGTAAGATTTAGCCCATCATTGGGAGCAAAAATTAATATAAGACAAGTCTTATTTTTAGGGGAACTGGGTACCTTAGGAGGGGCTGGTCAGTGCTCCAGAGTGGAATGTGATTTTGGGGGACTTGACACTGCTCTCTCCTAGATGTCAAAGTCCATAGACAGGGTCGTGGAGGTCGCAGAACACTTCCTTGTGATATGCCCTGTGGTGGGTTTGTTGGTTCCTCCGAGTTTCATGGAATCCCATGGCTGACCACAAGGAGGCTATGGTCTTCACATGCTTTTCGACCTGGGCCCTGGGTGGGAGGCAACCTTTGAGCAGAAGGCCATCTGTAGTTGGGAATGCAAATGGCCTTCTGCTCATAGGTACCAAACAGCACTTCTAGAGTTATGTCCCTAGGCTCCTCTGTGTGAGGAGCAGTGCAGCCTGGCTAGCAGCATTCACTCATTGATCCAATGCAGGAGGGTGTGGGGTTTCTTGACAAGATGGCAGGGCTGGCCCAGAACTGAATGTGGTCATGTTAATGAGGGGGCAGGACCATGTGAACAGCTGAAGGCAGTTATGTCAACAAGGAGCCAGGTGAAAAGCAGGCAATTGTGACCTAAGCAGGAGAAAGGCTGGTCATGAGGGACATGAGGTTGGGTGTAGGAGGAAGGCCTTCTGCTGGTAGTCAGGCCAGCTGCCAAGCAGCAGCGACATGAACAAGGGGGCTGGGCTTTTGGGGGCCTGGCTGCATGATCAGCTAGAAGCAGCCAGGCAAAGAATGGATTGTGGCCAGAGTCAACAACCAGACAATGGTCTAGTGGATAAGGCCATGGGGCCCTGAGAATGAGGATGGGGGTACTCAGTGGCTCAAAAACTCTATATTCTTGTGGTCCAGTCTGGAGGCCAGAAAGAAGGTCCCATGTCCTCAATGAAGAGCTTTCCCCATGAATGGTGCAGGAAGCATGCCCTCATGCCCCACCGACTTAGTAAGTACCCTGTTTCTCCTAAAATAAGACATCATTTGAAAATCAGACCTACTTACATGGTTTTTTTTTTCCTGAGGGAAATATAAGGCATCCCTGGGGAAAAAAAAAAAAAAAAAAAAAAGGCCCTCTCTTCAGGCTAAACATGAGAGTTTTGGGCCACTGATTCTGAAAGAAATGGAGTCGCAAGAAATTCACCAAGAAATTCAGGAATTGGATTGTTATGATGATGTTCAGAAAGATGTTGACATGATTGTCATTGAATAGATAAGTAAATTCTGGATACTGTAAGATTGTCAGTTTATCTGGTTTGTGTTCACAACTGACGTAATACCGTATCATATGCAGGTAATTAATTTCCTTTATGTTCATTTAACAAAAACAGTGTACCATATTCTTCTTCATGGAAAAATAAAACAACCTTTGAAAATAAGACTTAGCACATCTTTGGGATCAAAAATTCATATAACAGAATGTCTTCTTTACGGGAGAACAGGTTACCTCAGGAGGGGCGGGTCAGTTCTCCCAGAGTGGAAAGTGATTTTCAGGGACTTGACACTGCTCTCTCCCAGATAACAAGCCCATAGGGCCGTGGGGGTCGCAGGACAATTCATTGTGATATGCCCTGTGGCGGGGGTGATGGGTCCTCTGAGTCTTATGGAGGCCCATCGCTAACCAAAGGGGGCGCTGATCTCCCCATGCTTGTGGACCTGAGTCCCACCTGTATTATTTACTTTAAGGAGCCTAGAACTGTAAAGGTGTGTCATACAAGGCAGAATATCCTTGAAGTAGATAAATAAGCACATTTAAACAGCTTTGGAAATCTTTAGACTTCATTGCAATGTAGCATTGTACTCAATAACATAGTTTAGAGACAATGTTCCTTAGCTTCTCACATTCATAACAGTGTGTAGGCAGTTGTTTGAATGAGAAAGCCCAATATAGGACACTACATGGAAACATGAGTAATTCAGAGAAAATGAGAGTAAATAGATGAGAACTCCCACAGAAAATGTAGAAAAGACTTCTCCAAGTCAGTTAGTGTAGAAAAGATATCTAAGTGCCAGGAAATCCTTAATTACAGTAAAGAGCACACTAAACAGTGTAGGAATTCGATGTTATTTACATCAAAGAGCCTAGAACTAAATGTGTTTCATACAAGGCAGAATATCCTTGAAATAGAGAAATAAGCACATTCACGCATCTTTGGAAAGCTTACACTTCACTGAAATGTAGCATTAAACTGTATAACATAGTTGAGAGACAATGTTCCCGAGTTTCTCAGGTTCATAACAGTGTGATAACCTGCATTGTACATGTAGAACACACTTCTCCAAGTCAGTTGTTAGTGTAGAAAAGGTATCTAAGATCCAGGAATTCTAAAAGAACTTTAAACAGTGTATGAGACAAGAATTGTAAATGTGTGTCATATAAGGCAGAAATACTCCAAATAGAGAAATAAGAATATTTAAGCAGCTTTAGAAAGCTTTATATTTAAGTGCAATGTAGCTTTAAACAATAAGAGTTGAAAAAAAATATTCCCAAACCCAAACCATAAACCCAAAATCTTGCCCTAACCCTAACTATATCTTTAACACTAACTCTAGCTTCTTAGCTTCATAACTGTGTATACCAAGTTGTTTGTATATGTGGGTAATGCTTGTACTTGGACAAAAGCCCTAATATAGGAAACTACATGAAAACATCTATAATTCAAAGAAAATGAGAGTAAATAGATGAGAAATTGCACAGAACATGTTTAGCCCTGAGGTGGGGGGGCCTTTTTTGGGGGATGCCTTATATTTCACTCAAAAATAAAACTGAAAGTAGGTCTGATTTTCAGAGGATGTCTTATTTTAGGAGAAATAGGGTACTTATGGATCGCTGGGCCAAGAGGACTGGCTTTCTGCCCCATTCACGGGGACAGACCTTCCTTGAGGACATGGGACCTTTTCGCTGGCCTCCAATCTGGATCATGGTAAGATGGGGCTTTTGCACCACAGCGGATACCTATCATCATTCACAGGGCCCCATGGCCTTATTCGCTGGACCATTTTCTGGGTGTTGACTCGGGCCCCAATCAATTCTTGGTCTAGCCGCTTCTGGCTGATCATGGAGCCAGCCCCCCTTGTTCAGATTGCTGCTTCCTGGCAGCTGGCCTGACTACCAGCAGCAGTACTTCAACCCAACTCCCCACCCCTGTGTCCCTTGCAACCAGCCTTTCTTCTGCTTAGGTCACAATTGCCTGCTCTTCACCTGGTCCCATCCCCCAATTGATTTGACCACATTAAGATCTAGGAATGGCCATGCCCCTTGTCCAGAAACCCAGCACCCTCCAGCATTGGGCCAATGAGTGAGCACCACTGGCCAGGCTGCCCAGCACCTCACACACAGTAGCCTAGGTACCCAACTCAGGAAGTGCTGTTTAGTTCTTCTGAGCAGAAGGCCATCTTCATCCCCAACTGCAGATGGCCTTCTGCTCACAGGTTGTCTCCAACCCAGGGCCCACGTCCACAAGTATGAAGAGATCAGCGCCCCTTTTTGGTCGGCCATGGGCCTCCATGAGACTCAGAGGACCCACCACCCCCACCACAGGACATATCATAAGGAAGTGTCCTGCGACCCCCACGACCCTGTCTATGGGCTTTGACATCTGGGAGAGAGCTGTGTCAAGTCCCCAAAAATCACTTTCTGGGAGCACTGACCTGCCACTCCTGTGGTACCCTGTTCCCCCGAAAATAAGACATTGTGTTATATAAATTTTTGATCCTGAAGATCCCCTAAGTCTTATTGACAGGGGTTGTATTATTTTTCAATGAAGAAGAATACGGTACACATTTTTTGTTAAATGCACATAAAAAAAATTTTGTTACCTGTATAAGAAACAGTAGTACATCCGTTAATAACACGAACCAGACAAACTGAGAATCCTACAGTATCAAGAATTTACTCATTTATTCAAGGACAATCATGTCAACATCTTCCTGAACATCATCATAACAATCCAATTCCTGAAGGTCTTGGTGAATTTCTTGTGACTCCATTTGTTTCAGTATCAGTGTACCAAAACTCTCTTGTTTAGCCCAAGGGTGGAGGAGAGGCCTTCTTTTAGGGGGATGCCTTGTATTTCACGCAGAAGGAAACCTGTAAGTAGGTATGATTTTCAGAGGATGTCTTATTTTAGGGGAAACAGAGTACTTACTGGTCGCTGGTCCCTGAAGATCAGCTTTCTGCCCCATGCACAAAAAAGACCTTCCTTGAGGACATGGGATCTTTTTGCTGGCCTCCAGTCTGGAGACAGAAAGGTGGGGCTTTTGTACAACTGGGGACACCCATCCTTATTCACAGGGCCACATGGCCTAATCCACTGGACCATTTTCCTGGTGTTGATTCTGGCCCCAATCCATTCTTGGCCTGGCCACTTTGGGCTGATCATGGAGCCAGCCCCCCAAAAGCCCAGCCCCCATGTTCAGGTCGCAGTTTCCTTTCAACCCAACCCCTCATTTCCCTGGCAACCAGCCTTTCTCTTGTTAGGTCACATTGCATGCTCTTCACCTGGCCATACCCCTAGTTGACATGACTGCCTTCAGCTGTTCACTTGTCCCCGATACCACATTGACTTGACCACCTTCAGCTCTGGGCCTGGCCCTGCCTCCTTGTCCAGAAATAGGGCACCCTCAAGCATTGGACCAATGAGCAATCACTACTGGCCAGGCTGCCCTGCTCCTCACACATAGGAGCCTATGGACCCAACTCGGGAAGTGCTGTTTGGTACCGGTGAGCAGAAGGTCATCTGCATCCCCGACTGCAGCTGGACTTTTGCTCACAGGTTGCCTCCCACCCATGACCCAGGTCCACAAACACGGGGAGAGCAGCACCCCCTTTAGGTCAGCGATGGGCCTCCATGAGACTCATAAAACCTACCACCCCCACCACAGGACATATCATAAGGAAGTGTCCTGCGACCCCAACGGAACTGTCTATGGGTTGTGACATCTGGGAGAGAGCTGAGTGAAGTCCGCGAAAATAACATTCCACTCTGAGAGCACTGACCCGCCCCTTCTGGGGAACACTGTTCCTCTGAAAAAAAAAAAAAAAAAAAAACATTGTATTTTATGAATTTTTGAACACCAAGATGCACTAAGTCTTATTTTCAGGGGTTGTCTTTTTTTTTTTTTCCCATGAAGAAGAATACTGTACACATTTTTGGTTAAATGAACATAAAGGAAATTTTTTTCCCGTATAAGATATGGTAGAAAATCAGTTGTCTACACCAACCAGATAAACTGAGGATACTACAGTATCAAGAATTTACTCATTCATTCAAGCACAATCATGACAACATCTTCCTGAACATCATCATAACAATGCAATTCCTGAATTTCTTGGTGAATTTCTTGTGACTCCATTTGTTTCAGAATCAGTGTACCAAAACTCTCATGTTTAGCACTGGGGTGCCCTCTTTTGGGGGGATGCCTTACATTTCATTTGGAAAGAAACCTGAAAGTAGGTCTGATTTTCAGAGGATGGCTTATTTTAGGGGAAACAGGGTACTTACTAGTCGCTGTGCCCTGAGTACCGGCTTTCTGCCTGAGTCATAGGGAAAGACCTTCCTTGTAGTCATGGGACCTTCCTGATGACCTCCAGTCTGGACCACGGGAAGGTGGGGTTTTGTACCACTGGAATTCCCCATCCTCATTCACAGGGCTCCATGGCCTTATCCTATGGAACATATTCCAGTATGGAGTATGGCCGCAATCTATTCTTGGCCTGGCCGTTTCTGGCTGATCATGGAGACAGCCCCTCAAAGCCCTTCCTCCTTGTCCAGGTCACTGCTTTCCTTCACGCCAGTGCCTCGTTATCAAGGCAACCAGCCTTTCTCCTGCTTAGGTCACAATTGCCTGCTCCTCACATGGCCCTGCCCCCTTGTTGACATGACTGCCTTCAGCTGTTCAGCTGCCCCATCTCCACATTGACTTGACCACATTAAGATCTGAGCCTGGCCTGCCTCCTAGTCCAGAAACAGGGCACCCTCCAGCATTGGGCCAATGAGCAATCACCACTGGCCAGGCTGCTCTGCTCCTCACACCCAGGGGCCTATGGACCAAATCTGTAAGTGCTGTTTGGTACCGGTGAGCAGAAGGCCATCTGAATCCCCAACTGCAGATGGCTTTTGCTCACAGGTTACCTCACACCCAGGGCCCAGATCCACAAGCATTGGTAGATCAGCGCCCCCTTAAGGTCGGCCATGGACCTGCATGAGACTCGGAGGACCCACCACCCCAACCACAGGGCATGTCACAAGGAAGTGTCCTGGGACCCCCATGGCCGTGTCTATGGGCTGTGACATCTGGGGGAGAGCTGTGTCAAGTCCCCGAAAATCACATTCCACTCTGAGATCACTGATCCGCCCATTCTGGGGTACCCTGTTCCTCTGGAAAAAAAAAAAAAACATTGTATTTTTTGAATTTTTGATCACCAAGTTGCGCTAAGTCTTATTTTCAGGGGTTGTCTTTTTTTTTTCCATGAAGAAGAATACTGTACACATTTTTGGATAAATGAACATAAAGGAAATTTTTTTTCCGTATAAGATATGGTAGAAAATCAGTTGTCTACACCAACCAGATAAACTGAGGATCCTACAGTATCAAGAATTTAGTCATTTACTCAAGGACAATCATGACAACATCTTCCTGAACATCATCATAACAATGCAATTCCTGAATTTTTCTGTGAATTTCTTGTGACTCCATTTGTTTCAGAATCAGTGTACCAAAATTCTCATGTTTAGCCCTGGGGTGCCCTCTTTTGGGGGGATGCCTTACATTTCATTTGGAAAGAAACCTGAAAGTAGGTCTGATTTTCAGAGGATGTCTTATTTTAGGGGAAACAGGGTACTTACTAGTCGCTGTGCCCTGAGTACTGGCTTTGTGCCTGAGTCATAGGGAAAGACCTTCCTTGTAGTGATGGGACCTTCCTGATGACCTCCAGTCTGGACCACGGGAAGGTGGGGTTTTGTACCACTGGGGTTCCCCATCCTCATTCACAGGGCTCCATGGCCTTATCCTATGGAACATATTCCAGTATGGAGTATGGCCGCAATCTATTCTTGGCCTGGCCGTTTCTGGCTGATCATGGAGACAGCCCCTCAAAGCCCATCCTCCTTGTCCAGGTCACTGCTTTCCTTCACGCCAGTGCCTCGTTATCAAGGCAACCAGCCTTTCTCCTGCTTAGGTCACAATTGCCTGCTCCTCACATGGCCCTGCCCCCTTGTTGACATGTCTGCCTTCAGCTGTTCAGCTGGCCCCATCTCCACATTGACTTGACCACATTAAGATCTGGGCCTGGCCTGCCTCCTAGTCCAGAAACAGGGCACCCTCCAGCATTGGGCCAATGAGCAATCACCACTGGCCAGGCTGCCCTGCTCCTCACACCCAGGAGCCTATGGACCAAATCTGTAAGTGTTGCTTGGTACCGGTGAGCAGAAGGCCATCTGAATCCCCAACTGCAGATGGCTTCTGCTCACAGGTTACCTTACACCCAGGGCCCAGATCCACAAGCATGGGGAGATCAGCGCCCCCTTAGGGTCGGCCATGGGCCTCCATGGGACTCGGATGACCCACCACCCTAACCAGAGGGCATGTCACCAGGAAGTGTCCTGGGACCCCCATGGCCGTGTCTATCGGCTTGGACATCTGGGAGAGAGCTGTGTCTAGTCTCCGAAAATCACATTCCACTCTGAGAGCACTGACCCGCCCCACCTGGGGTACCCTGTTCCCTCAAAAATAGGACATTGTGTTATAGGAAATTTTGATTCCAAAGATGCGCTAAGTCCTATTTTCAGGGGTTGTCCTATTTTTTCATGAAGAACAGTATGGTACACAGTTTTTGTTAAATGAACATAAAGGAAATTTTGTTACCTGTATAAGATACAATAGGACCTCTATTGTCAACATGAACCAGACAAACTGAGAATCCTACAGTATCAAGAATTTACTCATTTATTCTAGGACAATCATGTCATTTTCCTGAACATGATCATAACAATCCAATTCGGGAATGTCTTGGTGAATTTCTTGGGACCCCATTTGTTTCAGAATCAGTGGACCAAAACTCTCACATTTAGCACTGGGCTATGTTGGAGTGCGCGGGTGGGCTCTTTTTGGGGGGATGCCTTAGATTTCACTCAGAAGAAAACCTGTACATAGGTCTGATTTTCAGGGGATGTCTTATTTTAGGGGAAAGGGTACTTACTGGTCCCTGGGCCTTGAACACTGGCTTTTTGCCCCATCCAGGAGGATAGACCTTCCTTGAGGATATGGGACCTTGCTGCTGGCCTCTAGACTGGACCACGGGAAAGTGGGGCTTTTGTACCACTGGGGACTCACATTCTCATTCTAGGGCCCCATGGCCTTATCCTATGGACTTTATTCCGGGTGTTGACTCAGGCCCCAATCCATTCCTGACCTGGCCGCTTCATGCTGATCATGGAGCCAACCCACCCCCCACCTAAAAAAAAGCCCAGCCCCCCTGTTCAGGTCACTGCTGGCTGGCAGCAGGCCTGACTACCAGCAGCAGTCCTTCTCCCCACACCAATCCCCCCCTAGTTTCCCTGGCGACCAGCCTTTCTCCTGCTTAGGTCACAATTGTCTGCACAATTGTCCCCGCCCCCTTGTTGACATGACTGCCTTCAGCTGTTCACCTGGCCCTGCACCCGCATTGACTTGACTGCCTTCAGTTCTGGGCCTGGACCTGCCTCCTTGTCCAGAAACAGGGCACCCTCCAGCATTGGACCAATGAGCAATCACCACAGGCTGCCCTGGTCCTCACACACAGGAGCCTATTGACCCAATTCGGGAAGTGCTGTTTGGCCTTTTGCTCACAGGTTTCCTCCCACCCAGGGCCCAGGCCAATTGCAGATGGCCTTTTGCTCACATGTTGCCTCCCACCCAGGGCCCAGGTCCACAAGCATGGGGAGATCAGCACCCCCTTTGGGTCAGCCATGGGCCTCCATGAGTCTCGTGGACCCACCACCCCAACCACAGGGCATGTCACCAGGAAGTGTCCTGAGAACCTCAAGGTCCTGTCTATGGGCTGTGACATCTGGGAGAGAGCTGTGTCTAGTCCCCTAAAATCACTTTCCACTCTGGGAGCACTGACCCTACCCTCCTGGAGTACCCTGTTCCCCTGAAAATAAGACTTTGTGTTTTATGAATTTTTGATCCCAAAAATGTGCTAAATCCTATTTTCAGGGTTTGTCTTATTTTTTCATGAAGAACAGTATGGTATACAGTTTTTGTTAAATGAACATAAAGGAAATTTTGTTTCCTGTATAAGATACAGTGGACCTCCATTGTCAACACGAACCAGACAAACTGAGAATCCTACAGTATCAAGAATTTACTCATTTATTCAAGGACAATCATGTCAACAACTTCCTTAACATGATCATAACAATCCAATTCCTGAATGTCTTGGTGAATTCCTTGGGACTCCATTTGTTTCAAAATCAGTGTATGAAAAATCTCATGTTTAGCCCTGGCCTGGGTTGGGGTTGCGGGGGGAGGGCCTTCTTTTTGGGGATGCCTTAGATTTCACTCAGAAGGAAACCTTTACGTAGGTCTGATTTTCAGGTGATGTCTTATTTTAGGGAAAAGAGGGTACTTACTGGTCGCTGGCCCTCAGGACTGGCTTACTGCCCCATTCACAGGGACAGACCTTTCTTGAGGACATGGGACCTTCCTGCTGGCCTCCAGACTGGACCACGGGAAAGTGAGGCTTTTGTACCACTGGGGACTCACATCCTCATTCACAGGACCCCATAGCCTTATCCTATTGAAAATATTCCTGATGTTGTCTATGGCCCCAATCAATTACTGGACTGGTCGCTTCATGCTGAACATGGAGCCAGCCATCCCCCCCCCCAAAAAAAAGCCCAGCCCCCCTGTTCAGGTCGCTGCTGCCTGGCACCTGGCCTGACTACCAGCAGCAGTCCTTCTCTCACACCCCTACCCACTAGTTTCCCTGGCGACCAGCCTTTCTCCTGCTTAGGTCACAATTACCAGCTCTTCTCCTGGCCCCGCCCCCTTGTTGACATGACTGCCTTCTGCTGTTCATCTGTCCCCGCCCCCCCCATTGACATGCTCTGTGCCTGGCCACGCCCCCTTGTCCAGAAACAGGGCAACCTCCAGCATTGGACCAATGAGCAATCACCAGTGGCCAGGCTGCCCTGCTCCTCTCAGGAGTGTATGGATCCAACTCGGGAAGTGCTGTTTGGTACCTGTGAGCAGAAGGCCATCTGCATCTCCAACTGCAGATGGCCTTCTGCTCACAGGTTGCCTCCCACCAAGGGCCCAGGTCCATAAGCATGGGGAGATCAGCGCCCCCTTTTGGTCAGTCTTGGTCCTCCATGAGACTCGGAGGACCCACCACCCCCACCACAAGGTATTTTACAATGATGTGTCCTGAGACCCTCATGGCCTGTCTATGGGCTGTGACATCTGGGAGAAAGCTGTGTCTAGTCCCCTAAAATCACTTTCCACTCTGAGAGCACTGACCCTCTTTTCCTGTGGTACCCTGTTCCCCTGAAAATAAGACTTTATGTTATATGAATTTTTGATCCCAAAGATGTTCTGAATCCAATTTTCAGAGGTTGTCTCATTTTTTCATGAAGAACAGTATGGTACACAGTTTTTGTTAAATGAACATAAAGGAAATTTTGTTACCTGTATAAGATAAGGTAGGACCTCCATTGTCAACACGATCCAGACAAACTGAGAATCCTACAGTATTAAGAATTTACTCATTTATTCAAGGACAATCATGTCAACATCTTCCTGAACACAATCATAACAATTCAATTCCTAAATGTCTTGGTGAATTTCTTGGGACCCCATTTGCTTCAGAATCAGTGTACCTAAAGTCTCATGTTTAGCATTGGGCTGGGTTGGGGTTGGGGGGGCCTTCTTTTGAAGGGATCCCATGGATTTTATTCAGAAGGAAACCTGTTAGTAGGTCTGATTTTCAGGGGATGTCTTATTTTAGGGGAAACAGGGTACTTACTGGTCATGGGCCATGAGGACCGGCTTTCTGCCCCATTCAAAGGGAGAGACCTTCCTTGAGGACATGGGACCTTCCTGCTTGCCTCCAGACAGGACCATGGGAAGGTGGGGCTTTGGAAACACTGGGGACTCACATCCTCATTCACAGGGCCCCATGGCCTTATCCTATGGACCATATTTTGTTGTTAACTCTGGCCCCAATGAATTCCTGGCCTGGCCACTTTTGGTTGATCATGGAGCCAGTCAACCCCCAAAAAAGCCCATTCCCCTTTTTTAGGTCTCTGCTGCCTGGCAGCTGGCCTGACTACCTTCCTCTCACACCCCTCCCCTCTCCTTTCCCTGGCTACCAGCCTTTCTCCTGCCTACCAGCCTTTCTCCTGCCTAGGTCACAATTGCCTGCTCTTCACCTGGCCCTGCTCCCTTGTTGACTTGACTGCCTTCAGCTGTTCACCTGGCCCCACCCCTCATTAACTTGATAGCCTTCAGTTCTGGTCCTGGCCCCACCTCCTTGTCTAGAAACAGGGTACCCTCCAGCATTGGACCAATGAGCAATGACCACTGGCCAGGCTGCTCTGCTCTTCACACATGAGTCTATGGACACAACTTGGGATGTGCTTTTGGGTACCTGTGAGCAGAAGGCCAACTGCATCTTCAACTGCAGATGTCTTTCTGCTCACAGCTTGCCTTCCATCCAGGGCCAAGATCCATAGCATGGGTATATCATCCCCCCTTAGGGTCAGCCATGGGCCTCCCTGAGACTTGGAGAACCCACCACCCCCACCACAGGGCATATCACAAGGAAGTGTCCTGCGATACCCAAGGCCCTGTCTATGGGCTTTGACATCTGGGAGAGAGCTGTGTCAAGTCCCCGAAAATCACTTTCCATTCTGGGAGCACTGACCCGCCCCTCCTGGGTATCCTGTTCCCCCAAAAATAAGACTTTGTGTTATATGAATTTTTGATCCCAAAGATACGCTAAGTCTTATTTTTAGGGATTCCCTTATTTTTCCATGAAGAAGAATACAGTACACATTTTTTGTTAAGTGAACATAAAGGAAATTTTGTTACCTGTATAAGATAAGGTAGGACCTCCATTGTCATCAGGATCCAGAAAAACTGAGAATCCTACAGTATCAAGAATTTACTCATTTATTCAATGACAATCATGTCAACATCTTCCTGAACATCATCATAACAATGCAATTCCTGAACTACTTGTGACTCCATTTCTTTCAGAATCAGTGGACCAAAACTCTTATGTTTAGCCTGGGAGGGTTCTTTTTTCTGGGGATGCCTTCTACTTCACTCAGAAGGAAACATGTAAGTAGGTCTGATTTTCAGCTGACGTCTTATTTTAGGGGAAACGGGGTACCTACAGATCGCTGGGCCCTGAGAGCCGACTTTCTGCCCCATTCACGGGGAAAGCCCTTCCTTGAGGATATGGGACCTTCTTGTTGGCCTCCAATCTGGACCATGGGAAGATGAGGCTTTTAAAATAACCAAGCTGTTTAATATACTCTAAGTAAGGACATGCTGAGCCATAGACAGATTGCAGAAATGGAGCCGGCCAGGCTAATCCTGCCTTTTCTGTTGGGGGAATCCTGTTTGCACCTGGAGGAGAAATCACAGAACTTCCTCTCTCTGAGGTGTGGACAATGGTGAGGACAGTTTGGCAGAAAGGGTTCAGGTGCTCCCTTCCCTGAGTGTCAATGGCAGAGCTGGGTCTGCATATTATCCTCCACTTATCTTATTCCCTTTAGTGAGGATGGCTCCTCCACATGCCTCCAACCTCTGTCTTTAGAGTGGTTTGAGCCTGAAGCTGAGCCCTAGGCCACATTAACTATTTTAAGAAATAATGTATTGGGGTAACCACTCTTTGGGGACTTCAGCAGCTCCCAGGGAAGCAATGCTTCAAACTACGTCCTCTGATAGCATAATGCCTAGCAAGTACTTTCTCTTCATTCAGGCTCTGGCTGTCCCAGGGGGCCTAAGATGGTATAGCCCCTGTTGGCCTAATTCTTCAGGGAAGGCAGCAGGGTGAGAAGGGGCTATCCCTGATTATTTCCTTAGCATCTCCTTTTTTTTCCCCCAGCTCAGCACTGGACCCTTTGAACCCTTCTATTTCCCCATGAGCTCATTGCCCTTTGTATGTCAACTTCCTCTAGCCTAGGATGTGTCCCCTGCCACACCAGGTGGCCAAAATGCTCATCTCAGTGCTGATTAGCTTGTCCTTCCATTGATTAGGCACAAGGATATTGCTTTTTAGGTAGCTCTAGGCTCAAGACTGAGGACACATGAACTGAAACCAACACAAATAGAAAGGTTGGATGAAAAACATGGGGCCATGCGAAAGACTGATTGGTGGAATTGTGGGGAGAAAGGATATTGCACAAAGAAAGGGTTCTGTGGGACTGAGAAGCTCCAGGTATTGGAATAGCAGCAGTCAAGGTGAAAGATGGGCTGGTTCCTTCTGAAAATTTCAGGGAGAGTCTGATTACTGGATCCTCCAGTTGCTAGGCCACCAGGATTCCATAGCTGTAGGTACGTGGCTCCAATCTCTGCTCTGTGATCCCATCTCCTGCTCCTCTTCTGTCCTCAGATCTGCCTCCTCATATCTAGTAATCCATTGTCTTTCCATTACTCAGGGTTCTCCAGAGCAGCTGGAGATTATGAATACTTGGCTGGTGTGATTTCAAAGACTGAGAACCACAATCTGCAAGCTTGGGGCGGGGGGGGGGGTGGGGAGCAAAGAAAGCTGTTGGACAAATTTGGCCTGAGTTTGAGGACCTGAGAACCAGAGGAGCTGGTGGTGTAAGATGCAATCTGAGGACAGAGGCCTATGAGATGAGTTGTGATGCCCCATTCTAAAGTGACTCAGCAATAAAGGGGTGAGCTCCTTCTTTTGTTTTAGGCAGGCTCTCAGTGCATTGATGGTGTTCCCATAAGGATCATAATCTCTTTTTAGGAGTCCACCAATTCAAATGCTAATCTCTGGAAGGTTGTGATCAGAGACACACCCAGAAATCATTTATAAGGTGGGCTGCTGTCCTGTCCTGTGGGCATACAATTACCAATGAAAGTCCTCTCTCAAAGCCTTCAACCCATCTGCAAACTCCCTTTTTCCTTGCTAGGTAACATTTCCAGATGCTAGGGGTTACCACCTGGATATCTCTGGGCACTCATTGCTCATTCTCAGGACCAGCCTTCGAGTTTAACACAGGAGTGTGGGTATGAACACACACACATGTGCATGCGCGCGCGCACACACACACACACACACACACACACAGGAAAGGTTATCTGATGGGCTGTTTTCAGGCTGTTTGGCACAGTAGCTCACTGAGGTGTCCCTGACACAGGAGCTATCCCAAACAGACTTTTAAATGTCCTTAAAGATGACCCAGCTGTCCTTTTCTTGAAGTACTCATATAAATGGAGACACAAGAGTCTGTTCCCACTGCTTGAGTCTGCACACAAAGCATGGAAAGATCCGGAAATATCAATCAATGTAACCCTGCCTTGCTCACAGTCTTGCATTTGCAGCCTTCATGAGTGCTTCCCATTAAAATATGCCTTACCGTAAACCAAAGAGGACAATATCCTTCTACAATCAAAGCCATTTTAGGAAGTCCCTTATTAATTCCCACACTGGTAACCATGTGTTTTTTGTTGTTGTTGTTTTTGTTGTTTTTTTTTTTTTTTAAAGGGATTCCTTCCCTTCCATCATGGACAGGAAACAGCTTTCAGTATGAAGCCTTGGTGACATGCATTGGTACCTGTTGATGACTGAGGAAGCATGGGGCCCAGCCCCTAGTTAGCATTAAAAAAATGATCAGGATGTGACTCCATATAAGAGAGGAGAGGACTCCCCCTAGTCCCTGGAAGGCACTGCTTCAGGAGGGAGGGAGGAGAAGCATGAAGTGTTGACTGATGGCTGCACTCTGGGTTTGGGAAAGTACTGAAGGAAGAAGAGGGGTACACTGGACTCCAGAAGCACAAGCCCAAATTTGTTCAGAAGTTCTACACTAGACTGAACATTCATGATGTCTGTGTGTGGATTAATCTCTTCATGGTGTTGTCTAGTCCTGTTAGGTGGATGCACTTAGGAGGAAGTTGGCTCACCAGACAAACCCCATCATATCTTTTGAGGAGCAGGACAGCAGAGCCAATTGGGAAACATTTCATCGAGATGGAAAGGGAACTGTCTCAAGCTTGGTACAAGGGCAGGGGGTTGGGCCTTAGTCAACTCTCTACAGAGCACAGGTTTTGTCCCTCCAGAACTCCTCCACTTCAGTCCCCATGAAATAATGATTGAGTGTTGTGTCAAAGGAGACAGTGAGCCTAATGGAAGCTCTCATCTGTGCTCCTCTCTCTTCCTTCATCCCGCCAATTCTTCAAGGCTTCCCTCAGTTACCAGGGTTTCAGCAATAGGCTGCATAAGCAAGGCTCCAGAAAAGGAGAATGCTGACTAGATTCCAGGGGAACCAAGTTTAATATCCGGTGATCTCTGTGGTACACTTGTTTTCCCAGTGAACACCAAACTGGAGTAGGTTCTTCATGTCCATGATGAAAGACGAGAGGAGTTCAGAGCGCACTCCAGCCACAGAGACATAAATGTCCCTGCTCACAGGGAAGCAGGAAGTGAGCAAGCAGGATCCTATGAGCTCAGGGCAGGTTTGCTCTCATTTTCCCATGGAGCTTGCAGCATTGTGCTAAGGTATGCAGATGGGATATAAAACAGTGACATCAGCCCCTTCTCATACTGGAGCCTAGAGATGGTCAAGGAGGCTGGGTGTTGAACCTGAAGCCAGAGGACCAGTGTGAGATCCCCAAAAGGAAAGAACTGACAGCATCCTTCAGGAGTTGAGCGGGAGTGTCCAGGTCTTATTGGTGTGAGTCCACCTCCTTATAATATTACACACACTGCCCTCACCCCCACTGTCTCCGCCTCTTCCAGAGCTTCTGTCCCAAAGCCCTGAATGGTGAGAGGTTGATTCAGGACAGACAGAGTTCATGAACTCAGGAATGAGAACAAGGCACAAACAGACTGGTAAGTCTAGGACCCTGGCTCCTGGTCAGTCACAATAAAATAACTGGTCACCCAAGAACCCAGGATGATATCTTACAGGGGTGGTGAGGAGCACAGGAACCCAGCCATGCTAATGGCTCTCCCAGTGCCTCCTGAGCCCAGAGCTGGGCAGGGCAGCCTATGCATGGGTTACTGTTCATAGCAGACTGACCTGCATTGAGGGTGGGGGTAGGAAAGTGGTTATGCCTATTCATTCACAGGCCTTCACTGAGCATGGACTGCTTCCCTGTCTCCTTTCACTTCAGACCCCTGAAGATGGGGTCTTCAAGAACGACCTTTCTTCTTGGGATATGGCCAAGGGGTTGTGGTTGGTATGTATGTTAAAAATAGATCTGTGATGGATTCCTCATGAAAACAGGACCCCTGAGCAGAGTTATTCAAGGGAAAAGTGCTGAGACCAGAGAGCCCCATAACTGTGAGCCAAGATTTGTTCCACAGTTTCACAAAAGTCTAAACAAAATGGTCATGAAAACTATGCATAGGTCACTCTCTCACCAATTGGTACAATTGAAATCTCAGTTAAGGGCAGTTTGAGGCACCTGGAACCTTAACCACAGCTTCCCCACACCCTCCACCCACCTTGGATATTTGGCAGCGCCCACAGTCCTCTGCTCAGCACAAACTTAGTGAGCTCTGGACTGAATATCTGGACACTGGAGCACCAACAAAGGCTCCATGCTGTGTCCCTTCTTGTGGCTGCAGCTACCACACAGGCAAACAGAGTTGCAGTGTCTCCCCTTGGACCAGTGCTTGTGGTGTCTCCCCTTTGACCAGTGCCATCAACACAGCACTTCTTCACCCTTGGAAACAACTCACTCAGCCTTGTAGTACCTGTTGTGCTGAACATAGCAGATGTCAGGCCTCCCTGTCCAGTATGGTAGCCATCAGCAACATGTTATCCCTTGAAATGTATCTAGTGCAATTGAGAAGCTGAGTTTTTATTTTAATCTGTCAATGTAACACATTTTTCGGTTATTGCTTGGAGCACCTTGGCTGTATGAGTATATTTAATTTTTTAAATGTTGGGGAATGCAAATGAAGACCCAGCATTTCTGATTAAAAAGGATTAAAATTAGGACTCAATACTTAATGAAATGGCCTTTGAGAGACAGCAAAATAAGAAGACTTTTTGAAAAACATGAAAGTGAAATACTCATTAATATCTTTGTGTTGGCTAAGTTCTTCTAGGCTGGTCTAATAGCCAACCAGCAAAGAAAGATTAATAGGAGAACATCAGGGTTTACCACATGTGCAAGGAGGTTTCACATAGATATAATAAATGCATAAAAATTTCAAAGACACTGTGGCAGTATAAGATATTTAAAAATTTTTAAAACATATTTTATTGACTTCAGAGAGCAATGAGAGGGAGAGAGAAGTAGCAACGTCAATAAGGAGAGAGAATCCTTGACCTGCTGCACCATTCTGGGGAAGCATCCTGAAATCTGGCATGTCCCTGATGGGATATCCAATGGTGACCTCATGGCCTCATAGGGCAACCCTCAACCACTAAGACAGGACAGATGGAATGTATAAGACATATTTGAACAAAGAAGAACAGGAGTAATGGGATATTACTTTCCTGAAGTGAGAATGGGAAATTTACATGTAGTCAAGGAATAACAGATGACACATGTCAGGAAAATTAAGAAACCATATGACACAGGTTATGTAGCTCACAGATACCTGCTTGAATCCTCGTGTAGCATATCATTGATAATTAAAGAACCAAGACTCGACCACCCTGAAGCTGTTGGGAGGATATTGATTTTCAGCTGTTAATTAAGAGGCAAAATCTCAGAGAGAACCTTTGGACACCCTCAGCCCCCTCCTGCCCAAAAGATTCAGAGAGGGAAACCTGCTTGAGGAAGGTAGTTGCCTTTGCCTTCTTTGAGTGAAACATCGTACACAAGAGGGCATCAGCAGGTGTCTATAGCTAGAATACCCTGCCATCCAATGAAGTATCAATCAGGTGTGTGTGTGAGGAGGAAGGGTTATACATTCCATAGTGGCTGCTTGGACCAGTGCTGGAGATGGTGGCAATTCAGCTCATCCAGAACACCTCCTGAGCCCAAAGCTGGACAGGGAAGGGGTGGTTTCTGGTATGCTGGGCCCAGGAACTGGAGAAGAGTGGGAAGGCAGGGAGGGGTGACTCAGGTGAACCTGGAGGGGAAGGAGAGGAGTCAGTCCAGGTAGCCTCATAAAATGTCCTTGGGAATTGTCTCTTGGGTCCTGAGTGAGGACAGAAAGAGGAGTAGAGCCCTGATCTTGGGACAGATCCTGCAGAGCTCTGACTCCTGAGACTCTGACACTTGTACAGGACACCCAGGACTGACTCTCTCAACCTCTTCTCAGCCAGCTTCTCAGGTGAGGAGGGATATCCATGCAAATTTGTTCCTGAGCTCTGAGGATTCTACATTCTTTTGTTCCAAGCTGTGAGGCTTAGCAACCAGGAGAGCAATCAATAGACACTCAGTTCCAGGCAGGACTGGACCAGGATTGGTGTCCTGTCCTCTTCCCAAGTAGTTGCTTTGAGGCTGGTCCCAGGGCCTGGAGCTGTGGGATCCCCTACTGTCAGTGAGCTGCTGGCCTTCAGGTGAGTGTACCTCTCTACACACCAGACCTCTCCCCCAACAGTCACTCACCTGGGAGGGCCACCAGACCTCTCCCCAACAGTCAGACACCTGTGAGGGCCCTACACTCTTCAAGTCCAGTTTCTCTGAGGCCTGAGTCTGGGAGAAAGATGCCATCCACAGGTGAAGGTCTCTGTTTCTCACTCTGGACTCCTGGAAACTACCCTAAAAGGATTTTCAAAAGGATTTTCACCGAAATCTGAACTCACATCCTAGGGAATGCACACCAGCCACCCTGAGTGCTCCCTAAGACCTAACACATAGGCTAACTCTGCAGTGGACTGGCCATCCACAGGCCATTGCAAGTGCCTGTTACTAAATCAGGAGGCTATTGTACAGGGGTTGTCATGGAAGCACATGTCAGCCACAGATTCCTTCCTGATTAGCCCACTCTGATCTTAATTCTGGCTTAATCTGTCTCCTCTCAGTGTCTTCACCAGAAAGAAACAACAACTGACAGCATGAAACTTCAAAGTGTCCTGGCAGGAGTCTGGCTAGAAAATCACCATCCAGTGATGCATCCTCTTCCCTCTCTGTCACTTATCATCTCCTTTGTACCCTGGTCTCTCTTATGTTCTCATGTTGGCCAAGCGCTTTACTCTCCTAGCATTTGTGCAGTCTGTCTCCACACCAGAATAGGATCCTTTTAAGCCCTCAAATGGCCCCTCTTTGCTCAGGCCTCAGGCAGGAGTAGTCTGCCTCTGTAAGTTTCCATACCAGCCCTTGTGTTTCTTGACAGAATTAATTACAAAGAGCCAATTGTAGACAATGGTATCCATTGTTCCAGTGTTCGTGTGTGTGTGTGTGTGTGTGTGTGTGTGTGTGTGTGTGTATGCATGTGTTCATTCTATTCCATCCTAAACCTTGTGAGGAGAGACTGTGTAGCTCTGAGTATGGCATTTTCAGCCACCATAGGGCAATACATGCCAAAAGCATCTAGAAGAGAGGAGGAAGGGTAGGCTGAACCTCTAGTTCCCAGGTGAATCAATTGAGGGTTTTGGTGGTGTTGTTGTTTTCTATCTGCTCTGCTCTTAGTGACAGTCCCAGAACCACTGGGGATGAGTACAGTGGCCTCATTTGTACTCATCCATTCATCCATGTAGCTGGAAACCTAAAACTCTGCTAATTCATAGGCATGGGGAACTTCTGGAGAAATTACAAAGGCAACCTCACCACCCTGCCTGTTATTCTCAGACCCATGACCTCCACACATGGGTAAAGAGATGCAGGTCCACCTCATGTCAGGGACACAGTGCCCAGCGCCACTATCCCTCTCAGGAAATGTCTCACAGTTTGAGGAGTCTGAGTATTCCCCAGGCCTGAGTGAGGAAATGAAAGGGACACAATGTGACTGAGGCTGCCTGTCACTACTTGAGCCAAAATAACCAGAGACATAGTTGAAACATAGGTTAGTGTTTACCCCAACAATGCCACTCTCCCTGGAAACGCTGCTCTGACCCTCTGGGGCAGATAGCTACCTTTAGGTGCCAGCTACAAGTGTAACAGGGAGTGAGGAGGGGAGGGCCTGCACTCAGCCTTCAGGAGGCAAACTCTACAACATGGTAGCTAATCTTCTATCACCCTAGCAACAGCTCAGCCTTTCCTGGGAAGAAGGAATGGTGGGTGAGCTTTCCTGAGAAAGACCTCCATCCTACCTCCCCCGAACCCAGGGTCAAAGCATGCCCTATCCTTTTCTGTTTCCAAAATGCAATCCCTTTCTCAGTAATGGGCCCATGGAGGCAGCTTATGTTTTTATACAGCCTGGTTCATCCTCCATTGTACCAGGTCCTCTTATTATTATTCTGTTAGGTGTGTAATGATTAAACAACTATGGCTCTATTTTTCTCACCTTCCCTTCCCCCCTGTCAGAAGCTCATTTCAAAAGACCCCAGGGAGGTGCCTCAGGCCAGCTTGAATGACAGGTATCAAGGAGCAAAACCAGAAGAGCCCAGATTCAGGTTAATCTGAGGGCAGCTCTGCCAGAGTCTGTGCACCAGGGGTTGCGAGTGAGAGGTAAGCAGGAGGTTCGGCCCCTTTTCTCCCTCCCAGGTCTCCTCAGCTTTGTTGGCCTTCTCCTTCCTCAGGAGCCTCCTGCCTGTCTTTCTGTTTTCAGGCCCAGTTACCACTCCGCCCAAAGGCATTTGTTGGGAAGAAGAAGGCCAGGGGTAGGTGAGCAGAGGAAAGGGAGGGATGGGGGCTCCTGACAGAGTTCTGGTAACCCAAACTCTAGGGGAAGATGAAGAGAGCAGCTGTGGAGAGAGAATTGCATGTGCCCAGCTCTCCTCTGCCCAGGGGGCTACCACAATGTCCCTGGGGCCGGACAGTAGGGACAGTGGAGTACTCGGGGGCAGGGAGGAGTTTTCTAGACACAGGGCTGCGGTGGAGGTGGGAGAGGGGTCTAAGTCTCACTCAGGGACCCAGGGCGGTGAGTGGCAGCCCAAACCTCAGAGGGAAAGGGGCCCTAGGGCTCCAGGGAAACACAGACCGGACTGGCGCATGGGAGGTAAGGTGGGAGTCCAGGCCTCTGGTTTCTCCCTCCCAGCGAGTCCAATCCACCCACCCACCCACGCACCTTCATACCGGAAGCACTGGGTCCCCTTTCTCACCAGCTGAACCAGAGGACAATGTAGGCCAGGTCCCCTACACAGCCACCCAGCAGTTCCGGTTACCTTTCTTGCAGGTGGTGTGCGGGCCCCAGCGCCCCCCTCCTGGGCCCCAGTCCCTCCAGACCCCGCTGGCGATCTTGGGGTCTCACGAGGTTCGCTCCTAAGGACCCAGCGTAGCTCCAGGAAGCTTGCCAGGCGGCCAGGGCTTCTTTCCCTCCAGCCGCTGTGCTGTGCAGACCAGGTGGTGAGGAGCGTGGCCTGTGGAAAGGTAAGTCCACACTCTGGTTCTTGCTTTCTCCGGGGTGAACCGGAGCTGGTCCTGGTATTCCGCAGCCCCTCCCCCGCGGGCATTTTCCCTCTGAAAATGAGGTCCCCGGGGTTGGAGTGAAGGCCTGAGGGCACAACCTGGCTCTTTCCCTGAGGCCAGGCCCCAGCTGCGCAAACATGGCAGCGCTCACTGCAGAGATGGACAGGCAACAATCCACTGAATCCGACATTGGCCTTTATTGTTTGATCTCAGCTGGCCGACTTTGTACTTGACAAAGAGTGGCCCCACTCTCCTCCCCTCCCCCGGGATCTGCTCCTCTGGCTCCTCTGGCTCCTCAAGTCTGTGGGCGCTCAGGCCAGCCCAGCTCTCAGGCCTGCTCCAGGGCCTGGGGGGGCAGAAAGGGCAGAAACGTGGCCGCTGGACGGTGGTCAGTGTCCGCTTGGGAAAGGACAGAGCATAGGGCCTGTGGCCTACATTGTCCTCTGGTTCAGCCGGTGAGAAAGCCGTGGTCAGGTTGGAGACAGGAGGTGATGCCCCCTGCTTCTCTGTTTCTGCATCCATTTTTGTTCATCAGTCCCTGTTTATTATAACCCACAACTGAGTGAGATCATGTGCTAGTTATCTTTCTCTGACTCACTGACTTCGCTCAGCATAAAGCTCCTCAGCCCCATCCATGCTGTTGAAATGGTAGGAGGCCCTTCCTTTTCATGGCAGCATAGTCCTCCAGTGTACAGATGCACCGCAGGTTTTTAATGCGCTCATCTGCTGATGGGCAGTTTGGCTGTTTCCAAATGTTTGCTATGGTGAACTGTGCTGCTGTGAACATAGGGGTGCATATATTTTGGCGGGACAGTCCCGATTTTTACAATGTGTCCTGCATCCCGCGCTGTTTTAATAGAGTCCCAGAAAGATTCTTTCCAAAAATCGGAAAAAAAAAAAAAAAAAAAAAAGTCAGGGGACACAGGACAAATTGTTAAAAATCAAGACTGTCCCACCAAAAGCGGGATGTCTGGTCACCTTAGCATATATCCTTTCTGATTGGTGTTTCTAGTTTCTGGGGTATAAAAGTGGATTACTGGATCAGATGGGAGTTTCATTTTTATTCTTTTGACTAGGAGTACTGATTTCCACAGTGGCTGCACCACTGTTCTTTCTCACCTACAATGCACAGGGGTTTCTTTTTCTCCCCATCCTAGCCATTTGTTGACTTGCTGATGATAGGCATTCTGACTGGTGTGAGATGGTACCACATTGTCGTTTTGATTCGCATCTCTCAGATAATTAGTGATTTTGAGCGTGCTTTCAGATGTCTGTTGGCTTTCTGTCTTATTTTGAAAAGACTCTAAAAGACTCATTGCCCATTTTTATTGAATCATCTTTTAAGTTGTATAAATTCCCAGTAGATGTTGAACATTAAACGTTTATCAGTGATAACATTTGCAAATATGATCTCCCATACATTGGGTTTTAGTGTTGTTTTGTCAATGATTCCTTTTGCTGTGCAAAGCTTTTTATTTTGATGTCGTATTTATTTTCTCTTTAGCTTCCATTGCCCTAGGAGTAGTATAAATGAAGAGGTACTTTCGGCGTATGTCTGAGATTTTGTTGCCTGTGGATTCATCTAGTATTTTATGGTTTCCTGTCTTATGTTTAAGTCCTGTATATACTTTGAATTTACTTTTTGTATGGTGTACATTTGTGGTCTAGTTTCATTTTTTTGCATGTATCTGTCCAATATACCCAACATCTTTTATTGAATGGACTGTTTTAGTTTTACTGTATGTGCATGCCTCCTTTGTCAAATATTAATTGAGCATAGTGGTTTGGGTCACTATCTGGATTCTCTATTCTATTCCATTGGCCTATATGTCTGTTTTTGTCCCAGTACCAGGCTATTTAGAGAACAATGGCTTTGTAATATAGCTTGAAATCTGGTAGTGAGTTTCCACCTACTGTATACTTCTTTCTCAGGATTGCTGCAGCTATTCCTGGTCTTTATTTATTTATTTATTTATTTTTTAATTCCAGAGGAATTTTATTCCAAGACCTCTCTAGGTCTCTGAAATATGCGATTGGTATTTCAATGAGGAGTACCTTGAATCTCTAAATTGATTTTGGTAGTATGGGCATTTTAATGATGATTTTTTCTACCAATACATGAATATGGTATGTCCTTCCATCTGTTTATGTCTTCCTCTATCTCTTTTATTCAGTGTCCTGTAGTTTTCTGCGTATAATTCTTTTACCTACTTAGTTCAGTTTATTCCTAGGGATCTTAATTTTAGTGTGTGATGGAAATGGGATTGCTTTTCTTTTAGTCTTTCTTTTTGTAAGTGCACTATTTGTATAGAACTGCCTTGGTTGTATTAGCATTAATTTTGTAATCATTTATTAAGCCTATTAGCTTTTTGATGGAGTTGTCTTTTGTTTTTCTTTATGTACAATATCATGTTATCTGCAAATAGGGACAGCTTTACTTCTTTTCCAACTTCAGTGCCTTTTTATTTCTTTTTCTTGTCTATTTGCAATGGCTAAAACTTCCAATACTATGTCAAACAGGAGTGGTGAGAGTGGACATCCCTGTCTTGTTCCTTTTCTTAGGGGAAATGATTTTATTTTTTGCCCATTGAGTATGCTGTTAGCTGTGGGTTTATCATGTACTAGAGGCCCCATGCACGAAATTTGTGCAAGGGGGATGGGAGTGTCCTTCAGCCCAGCCTGCACCTTCTCCAACCTTGGACCCCTCGAGGGATGCTCGATTGTGGGATTGCGCCTAAATGGGCAGTCTGAAATCCCTCTCACAGTCCAGAACTAATGGCTTCCAACCACTCATCTGCCTACCTTCCTGATTGCCTCTAAGCACTTCTGCCTGAAAGCTTGATCACCCCCTCACCACTCCTCTGCCAGGTTGATTGATGTGTAAAAGGTTCCCTGCCAGCTTTTTGACCCCACCTCCCCTCTTCTGCCAGCTTGACTGGTCACCCCTGACTGCCTTACCTTGCAGGCTGATAGCCCCCAACAGTGTTCCCTTTCAGGCCTGCACCCTCCCAAATGCCCTCTTCTGCTGACCATCTTGTGGTGGCCATCTTGTGTGTTGGAGTAGTGGTTAATCAGCATATCACTCTTTTATTAGGTAGAATAGAGGCCTAGTGCACAGATATGGGCCAGCTTGTTTGCCCTGAAGGTTGTCCTTGATTAGGGTAGGGATTTTTGGGGGTGTCAGGTAGCCTGGGTGAGGGGCCTGTGGTGGTTTGCAGTCTGGCCACATCCCTTGGTGACCCAAATGGAGATATCATTATCTCCTACATCTCCTACCATTGAAACTTTGTAGCCTGGAGTGGAGCCAAACTTTCTGCTTGCTCTGTGTTGACAGCTGTTTCTGTTGGGATTTTATTTATCTTTTAATATGGAAACTTGGTAGCCTGGTGCGAAGGCCAGGAGCAGCCAGGGTATGCAGAAAGCTTGGCTTCCTCCATTGTTGGGAAAAACCAAGCCTTCGTCCTGCTCTCTCTGTGGCTGTAGTGGTCTTGGTTCAGTTTATTTTTATATTTGCTCCGGATTGCCCGCTGGGTGTGGTTGATGGACATGTCTTGTGGGTATAGAGGAGTGTAGGTTAATTTGCATTTTACTCTCTGATTAAATAGGATAGCTTTATTATGTTAAGGTATGTTCCTTTTATTTTCACCTTTTTGAGAGCTTTTATCAAGAAAGTGCGTTTAATTTTGTCAAATGCTTTTTCTGCATTGATATAACTGTGATTTTTCTATCTCAATTTGTTTATGTGATGTATCATGTTAATTGATTTGTGGATATTTTTCTATCTTTGCATGCTGGTATAAATCCTACTTGTCCTTGGTATATGCTCTTTCTGATGTACTGCTGGATCTGATTTGCAAGAATTTGTTGAGAATTTTGGCATCCTTGTTCCTTCCTCTTAAAACTTTTGGATTAGTCTGAGGGGGATAGGTTTTAGTTCTTCCTTGAATATTTGGTAAGTCTCTCCTGGTAAGCTATCTGGCCACATACTTTTGTTTGACGAAAGCTTTTGATGAATACTTCAATTTCTTCCATAGTTATTGGTCTACTGAGATGTTTACATTCTTCCTGATTGAGTTTTCAAAAGTTGTATTTTTCTAGGAATATGTCCATTTCCTCCAAGTTGTCCAGTTTGTTGACTAGATTTGTTCATAGTATTTAAAAAAAAAAATTCTTGTATTTTGGTGGTGTTTGCTGTTTTTTTTTCCCCTTTCATTCCTGATTTTGTTTACTTGGGTCCTGTTCCTTTGCTTCTTGGTAAGCCTTACTAGGGGTTCATTAATCTTGTTTATCCTTTCAAGAACAAGCTCTTGTTCTCTGTATTACTTATCTCTTCTCTGATCTTTATTATTTCCTTCCTTCTGCTTACCCTGGGCTCTTTTGCTCTCTTTCTAACTCTTTGAGTTGTAGGTGTAGCTGATTTATTACAATTGTTTCTTGTTTTTTGCAGTAGGCTTGAGAGGTATGGACTTTCCTCTCAAAACTGTTTTCGCTGTATTCCATGGATTTGGATTTTGTGTTTTCATTGTTGTTTGTTCTCATGCTGTTTTCTGTTGTTTTTTTGTTTGTTTTTTTAATTTCTTCTCTGATATCTCTGATAACCCAGTCATTATTTTATTACATGCTGTTTAGTCTCAATATGTTTGGTTTTTTTGGTTGTTTATATTGTAGTTGATTTCTGGTTTTATGCCACTGAGATCAAAGAAGATGCTTGATATGCATTCCCTTTTCTTAAATTTCAATAGTCTTTGCCTGTGACCCAATATCTAATCTGTCTTCGAAAATGATCCATGTGCACTTGATTAGAATGTATATTCTGTGGCTTTGGGTTGAAATGTTCTGAAAATGTCAATTAATTCCATCTGACCTAGTGAGTCATTTAGGATTGATGTTTCTTTGATGATTTTCTGTTTAAAGGATATGTTCCATGCTAATAGTGGGGTATTATAATCTCCTAATTTTATTATATTGCTGTCAATCTCTCCCTTGATATCCTGTAGGAGTTTTTTTTTTTAATATATCTGGGTGCTTCTGTATCAGTTATGTATATGTTTACTAGAGTTATTTCTCCTTGTTGTATTGCTCCCTTTAGTATTATGAAATGGCCTTCCTCATGTCTTTTTATATCCTTCACTTTGATATCATATTTGTCAGATTTAAGTATTGCTATCCCATCGGGTTTTTTGTTTGTTTGTTTCTCTTTTTTTTTTTTTTTTTCCATTTTTATTCACCTGATGAAATTTTCTATTTTTTCACTTTCAGTCTGTGTGCATCTTTTTTTCTGAGGTGGGTTTCTTGTAGAGAGATAGTATATGAGTTATGTGTTCTTATCCAATCTTTACCCTTTGTCTTTTGATTGGTGCATTTAATACATTTACATTTAGTTATTATTGATAGGTACTTGTTTATCATCATTTTTTATTCTTTATTCCTGTGTTCCTTCTTCACTTCTGGTTTCTCTTCTTTTATATCTTTTCTTTTTCCCTTTCATCTTTCTTACTTTTTTTTTTCAACAGGGCCATTAGCATTTCTTGCATTACTGCATTGGTGGTAATCAACTCTTTTAATCCTTTTATCTCTTTGAAGCTCCTTCTTCCTTTATCAGGGAAATATTGTGTCATTTTTTTCCTTCAAACTTGTTTTCAGTTCATCAGTTTCCACTCCTATTAGAAACTCTATTTTGCAGATTTTTTTCTTATATGATGTCCCAAAGGACTTTCCTCCAGCTTTTTAATTTTTTTTATGGCTCTCCTCCTGCTTTTTAATTTTTTTTCTAGAAGCTTCTCTACATGGGAATTTTTCTTTCCTCAACTTATAGCTCATTGATGTGGTCTTCTGCTTCTTTAAGTCTACTCTTGATGCTTTCTGTTCTTTATAGCAGCAATTTCATTTTTTCTTGGTTATTCTTCATTTACTCTTGGATCTTACACATACTTTCAAATTTGTCTTCCATTCTTTTCAACCACCTTTTGGTCATTTTTTTTTTTTCTCTGACAGGTTGCTCTCTTTAATTTTACTTCCTTTTCTGGTGATGCCTGTTTTTTTTTTGCACATGCGGGCTGTTTCTTTGGCTCCCCAGTATCTCACTTCTCCAAGTGTCTGTTTATGTAGTTTCTCCCCTGTGTTGATTTAAAGGCATAAAATACAACACAACCAGTTAGAATGCACACGGCATTCAATAGAAATATATTCATGATTTAATAACCCCAAATAAAGGTAACCACAAGGGAAATGTGAATTGGAGAATAACTGAGAATAAAGAAGAGGGGGGTAAAAGCGCAAAAAGGAAATTTGGAAAAAGAACAAGTAACAGAGAAAATAAAGAGAATAATAAAGAAGAGGAGAACAAACTTCATATATGGAATAGAACAGTCACTAATGCCAACAAAAATTAGCAACAAGTACCTGGAGCTAAATGCAAACTAGAAACAAAAAACTAATATTTATAGTGTGAGGGAAAATAAAAAGAAAAAAAAAAAACACACACACACCACAAACACAAACAAAAAGGAATAAGCAAAACAATCTCACAAACAAGCATAAAAATTATATAATAAATAATCAAGCAAACAACAACAAAGAGAGAAAAGTTACTGGATAGTAAAGAAATAGAACAGAGGTGTGTATGTACTTGCAGCAGGGGATTGGAATATAAGTATGAAATTTTAAGAGTGAAAAAAGTGAAAGGGAAAATCTAAGGCTGCAACAGGGTATGAGAAAAAGGACAAAAAAAGAGGAAAATGAGGAAGAGAGTGTTGGCACTAAGGGAAAATTCAAAGTGTAAAACGATGCTAAAGGAAAGATGAAAATAGAATGTAGAATACTAATCTCAAATTAAATAAAGAAAATAAAATGACAGTTTAAAAAAAGGCATAAAAGTAGTAGTAATAATATTGATGGAAATAATTTAATAATTAAAAAGATAAAATCAAGTGAGGAAAAAAGAAAATAGTTTCTTACGTAACATATTTTTAAAAAATTAGAATGTGCAGTCGTGAAGGCCATTCACTTTCTCTACCTTTCTGTTTGGCACATCTGTTTCCTAGTCAGGACAGTATTGAAGTTCCTTAAGTTCCACTGCTCCTATGTGTTGTCATCCAGTCCTGAGTTTTAAACAGGCAGTGCATCTCTATTTCCTGTATTCCTTTCTTTGTGTTTACACAGTAGTCTAATTGTAATTCAACCTCTGGGTGGCAGTGTTTCTAGATTGACATCAGGGTCTATAGGTTCTTTTTAGCTGGTGTGTAGAATTTGTTTTCCCTGTAGCACTTAATACTTGTTTGTGGGAATGGGTTGCCCAAGAGCTGGTTCTCTGATGGTTATTCCCAGGTTCCAGAGCTGGTTGTCCAAGAGCTGGTTCTCTGCTGTGATCCCCAGGTTCCAGAAAAACAGATTTCCCCTGCAGTCTCTTTGGGTGCCCCCAGTTGGGTGAACCTATCTAATGCCTTTAGTAATCAGAAGCAAGGATTTAAAGAGGAAAAAAAAAAAAAGCCAGAGTAAGTGTGCAAACTCCAGGGCTGTATGCAAGTCTGTGCAGTCCTTTTTCCCCCCTTGGGTTTAAGCAGCTGTCACACTTTCAAAATAATTAGGCTGTTCTTTTGTGTCCAGATGTAAATGGGTTGCTTTTTAGAGTTCCTTCTGGTAGCAGCTGTGAGGGCCCACTTCCACATTCAGAGATCATGCCAGCCCAAGGGCCACGGATTTTTCTAGGTGGAGACTTCCCTAGGTTCTCCAGCTCCCATGGTTCACGAGATTCTCTCTCCTACCAGGAACATGAGCCTCAGCTTATCCGAGGGGATTTCTGACCTTCTGTGAGGGAGTGTAGAGTTCCTCTGAATATGCATGTTTGCGCCATCCATATTCTCCGGTTTATAGCTGTTAGGTGGGTGCCATAGTTGTATATTCTCTGGGCTTTTCACTCTTTCCCATAATATCCACTTTCCCCTTCAAGATGGCATGGTCTCTGCATCTTAGCCAGTCACTCTGGGCGGGAACCCAGCAGCAGGGGGGTCTGGTCTGTGTGTTCAGGGAAGCCCTGTACAGTAGTCCCCCATAGTCTCCTGAAGTATAACTGTTCCTCAACTCACCAACAAACAGTCCCATGGGACCACACACTCTCCCTTTGTTTTCTCACTCACACACTATCTTTAGTCTGCAGTCCTGACAGCAGCCATCTTCTATATCTCCTTCAGCATCTTGTAGTTTTATGAGTAGTGGTCTTTTACCTCCTTAGTTAAGTTATTCCTAGGTATCTTAATTTTATGATGCAATGGTAAATGGGCTTGTGTTTTTAAATTTCTGTTCTGTAAACATACGTATAAAAATGTCATAGATTTTATGGTGTTAATTTTGTACCCTACTACATTTATTGTCTAATAATTATTGGTGTACTCTTCAGGGTTTTCTATGTATAGTATCATGTCCTCTGCAAATAATGAATGTTTTACTTACTTTTTTTTTTTTTAAATCATTTTTGGGTGCCATGCCATTTATTTCTTTTAACAATCTGATTAGTGTGGCAATTACTTCTAGTACTGTGTGGAACAGGAGTGGTGAAAGCAGCATCTTTGTTTTGTTCCTGTTCTCAAGGGAATGATTTTAGATATTACCCATTGAGTATGAGGTGGGTCATAGGTTTGTCATATAGGATCCTTCTACTCCCACTTTGCTGAGCATGATTATCAGGAAAGAGTGTTGGGCTTGTCAAATGCCTTTTCTGCATGGATGATATCATTATGTGATTTTTGTCTCAGGTGGGTTTTTTTTTTTTTTTTGAAGGAATATTTAATATTAACATTGTGAGTTATTATCTTTTGCATATCAAAGTTACACATTTCAAACAAATCGTCATTTATATTTACAGTATACAAATGCAAAGCACTAATTTCCCACTAAATCATCACTTTTTTAAAATGGTACATGTGATGTTGTGAAATTAGCTATTAAGTATTCGAAATAGTGGAAAAGAGGTCCTTCTTCAGTCTTTTTTTTTAAATATATATATATATATATATATATAGTTTTGATTTTTTTTGCCCCCCTTCCTCCCTCACACACATCCCCTCCCTCCCCAGAGTTTTATGTCCATTGGTTGTACTTATTAATATGTTCATGTATAAAAGTCCTTCCGTTGATCTATTATCTCCCCCAGATCTTCCTTCCCTCCCTGCTGTAACTTGACAGTCTGCTTGTTGATATACTGTCTCTATATCTATCTTTTGGTTCATCAGTTTATAATGTTCTTTATTATCCACAAAGGAGTGAGGTCATGTGGTGTTTTTCTTTCATTGACTGGCTTATTTCACTCAGCATGATGTTCTCCAATTCCATCCAGGTTGCTGCCAATGATGAGAATTCCTTCTTTTTTATGGAAGCATAGTATTCCATTGTGTAGATGTACATGGTTTTTTGATCCAATCATCTGCTGACAGGCACCTAGGCTGTTTCCATATTCTAGATATTGTAGATTGTGGTGCTATGAACATAGGGGTGCATATATCCTTTCTGATTGGTGTTTCTAGTTTCTTGGGATATATTCCTAGGAGTGGGATTACTGGGTCAAATGGGAGTTCCATTTTCAGGTTTTTGAGGAAACTCCACACTGTTCTCCACAGTGGTTGCACCAGTCTGCATTCCCACCAGTAGTGCATGAGGGTTCCTTTTTCTCTGCAACCTCTCCAACACGTGTTGATTTGTTGATGTTGGCCATTCTGACAGGTGTGAGATGGTACCACATTGTTTTGATTTGCACCTCTTGGACAATTAGTGACTTTGAGCATGTTTTCATGTGCCTTTTGGCCTTCCTTCTGTCTTCTTTTGAAAATATTCTATTTAGGTCCATTGCTCATTTTTTAATTGGATCATTCATCTTCCTTTTATTTATTTGTATAAGCTGTCTGTAAATGTTGGAGATTAAATCTTTATCAGTGGTATTATTTGCAAATATGTTCTCCCACACCGTGGGCTTTCTTGTTGTTTTGTTGATGGTTTCTTTTGCTGTAAAAAACCTTTTTATTTTGACATAGTCCGATTTGATTATTTTCTCTTTAGCTTCCATGGCCCTAGAGGCAGTATCAGTGAAGAAGTTCTTTTGGCATACCTCTGAGATTTTGCTGCCTGTGGATGCTTCTAATATTTTTATTAATTCCCATCTCATGTTTAAGTCCTGTATCCATTTTGAGTTTACTTTTGTGTATGGTGTAAGTTGGTGATCTAGTTTCATTCTTTTGCATGTATCTGTCCAATTTTCCCACACCATTTATTGAAGAGACTGTCTTGAATCCATTGTATATTCGTGCCTCCTTTGTCAAATATTAATTGAGCATAGTGATTTGGGTTGATATCTGTGTTCTCGATTCAATTCCATTGATCTATATGTCTGTTTTTGTGCCAGTACCAGGCTGTTTTGAGAACAGTGGCTTTGTAATATAGTTTGAAGTCTGGTATTGAGATCCCTCCTACTTTACTCTTCTTTCTCAGGATTGCTGTGGCTATTCGGGGTCTTTCATTGTTTCAAATGAACTTCTGGAGAGTTCTTTCTAGGTCAGTGAAATATGCTGTTTGTATTTTAATGGGGAGTGCATTGAACCTATAGATTGCTTTAGGAAGTATGGACATTTTGATGATGTTGATTCTACCAATCCATGAACATGGTATATTCTTCCATCTGTTTACATCTTCCTCTATCTCTTTTTTCAGTGTCGTGTAGTTTTCCACATATAGGTCCTTTACTTCCTTAGTTAAACTTATTCCTAGATATCTTAATTTTTTTGGTGCGATGGTAAATGGAATTGCTTTTTTAGTCTCTGTTTCTTGGTTTCACTGTTGGTGTATAGAAATGCCATAGATTTCTTGGCATTAATTTTGTATCCTGCTACATTGCCAAATTCATTTATTAAGTCAATTAGTTTTTTAATGGAGTCTTTTGGGTTTTTTATTTACAATATCATGTTGTCTGCAAATAAGGATAGCTTTACTTCTTCTTTTCCAATTTGGATGCCTTTTATTTCCTCCTCTTGTCTAATTGCAATGGCTAGTACTTCCAGTACTATGTCAAAGAGAAGTGGCGAAAGTGGGCATCCCTGTCTTGTTCCTATTCTTAGAGGGAATGGTTTTAGTTTTTGCCCATTGAGTATGATGTTGGCTGTGGGTTTATTATATATAGCTTTTATTATGTTGAGATATGATCCTTGTACTCCCACCTTGTTGAGAGTTTTTATCAGGAAAGGGTGTTGGATTTTATCAAATGCTTTTTCTGCATCAATTGATATGACTATATGATTTTTATCTTTCAATTTGTTTATGTTGTGTATCACGTTTATTGATTTGCGGATATTTTACCATCCTTGCATTCCTAGAATAAATCCTATTTGGTCATGGTGATGTTCTTCTGGAGTCTATTTGCTAGAATTTTGTTGAGGATTTTGGCATCTATGTTCATGAGGGATATTGGCCTGTAATTCTCTTTCATTGAGTTTTCTTTATCTGGTTTCGGTATTAGGGTGATGCTGGCTTCATAGAAGGAGTTTGGAAGTGTTCCTTCCTCTTGGAATTTTTGGAATAGTCTAAGGAGGATAGGTTTTAGTTCTTCCTTGAATGTTTGGTAAAACTTTCCTGTGAAGCCATCTGGCCCTGTGCTTTTGTTTGCTGGAAGTTTTCTGATGACTGTTTCAATTTCTTCCCAAGTCACTGGTCTATTGAGATTTTTAGATTCTTCCTGATCGAGTTTTGGAAGGTTGTATTTTTCTAGAAATATGTCCATTTCCTCCAGGTTGTTCAGTTTGTTGGAATAGAGTTGTTCGTAGTATTTTGTAACAATCTGTTGTATTTTGGTAGGGTCTGTTGTTATTTCACCTTTTTATTTCTGATTTTGTTTATTTGGGTCCTCTCTCTTTGTTTCTTGGTTAGCCTGGCTAGAGGTCCATCTATCTTGTTTACCCTTTCAAAGAACCAGCTCTTGGTTTTGTTGATCTTATGTATTGTTTCTTTGGTCGTTTATCTGTGTTCTGATTTTTGTTATTTCCTTCCTTCTGTTTACACTGGTCTTTTCTTGTTGCTCTTTTTCTAACTCTTTGAATTATAGAATTAGATCATTTGTTACCTTTTTTTCTAGTTTTTTGCAATAGGCTTGTAAGGATATGAACTTCCCTCTCAAAACTGCTTTTGCTGTGTCACATAGATTTTTGATAGTTGTGTTTTCATTGTCATTTGTTTCCAGGATGTTTTTAATTTCTTCCTTGATTTCTCTGGTAAACCAGTCCTTGTTTAATAGCATGCTGTTTAGTCTCCATGTGTTTGATATCTTTGGATTTTTTTCGTTGTAGTTAATTTACAGTTTTATGCCCCTATTATCTGAGAAGATGCTTGTTATGATTTCTATCTTCTTGAATTTGAAGAGACTTTGCCTATGTCCCAAAATGTGGTCTATCTTTGAGAATGTCCCATGTGCACTTGAGAAGAATGGATATTCTGTGACTTTGGGGTGGAATGTTCTGAAGATGTCGATTAATTCCATCTGGTCTAGCGAGACATTTAGGATTGATATTTCTTTGCTGATTTTTTGTTTAGATGACTTGCCAAAGGGTGACAATGGGGTACTAAGATCTCCTACTATGATTGTATTGCTATTATTCTCTCCCTTAATGTCCTCCAGCAGTTTTTTTTTTATATATTGGGGTGCTCCCGTATTGGGTGCATATATATTTACCAGGGTTATTTCTTCTTGTTGGATTGTTCCCTTTAATATTATGAAGTGGCCTTCATTATCTCTTGTTATGTCCTTCACTCTCAGATATAATTTGTCAGATATAAGTATTGCTACCCCAGCTTTTTTTTCATTTCCATATGCTTGGAAAACCTTTTTCCATCCCTTCACCCTCAGTCTGTGTGCATCTTTTTTTCTGAGGTGGGTTTCTTATAGACAACAGATATATGGGTCTTGTTTTCTTATCCAATTTGTTACCCTATGTCTTTTGATTGGATCATTTAGTCCATTTACATTTAAAGTTATTATTGATAGATACTTATTTGATGCCATTTTTTATTCTATACCCCTGTGTTCCTTCTTTGCTTTCTATTTCTTTAATTTTACAGTAGACCCTTTGGCATTTCTTGCATTGCTGGTTTGGTGGAGATTAATTCCCTTAGTCTGTTTTTGTCTGTGAAACTCCTGATTTCCCCTTCAATTTTGATTGATAGCCTTGCTGGGTACAGTATTCTTGGATTCAGACCCTTCCTTTGCATGACTTTGTATATTTCATCCCATTCCCTTCTGGCCTGATAAGTTTCTGTGGAGAAATCAGTTGCTAGTCTGATGGGGGTTCCTTTATATTTAACTTTCTGTCTCTCTCTGGCTGCTTTTAAAAATCTTTTTTTGTCGTAGGTGTTTGCCAGCTTAATTATAATGTGTCTAGGGGTCGGTTTTCTGGGGTTCATTTTGCTTGGGACTCTGCGAGCATCTTGGATTTGTGTGAGTTTTTTCTTCTCTATCTCAGGAAAGTTTTCTGTCATTATTTCTTGAAATACATTTTCCATGTCTTCCTCAATTCCCTTTCCTTCTGGGACCCCTATTACTCTAATATTGTTTTGTTTTGTATTGTCCCAAAGTTCCCTTAGACTTTCCTCCTGTTTTGTCATTTTTTTCCCCAGTAGCTGTTCTAATTGGGTATTTTTTTCCATCTTGTCTTCTTGCTCGCTGATTTGGTCCTCTGCTTCTTCTAGTCTACTCTTGATGCTTTCCATTGAGTTCTTTACAGTAGCGATGTCATTTTTCATTTCTTATTGGTTCTTCTTCATTTCCTCTTGGTTCTTACTCATATTGTCAAATTTGTCTTCCATTCTTTTTATCCATCTTATGATCATTACTCTGAATTCTTGCTCTGGTAGGTTGCTTCCCTCCATCTCGTTTACTTCTTTTTCTGGTCAGGCCTGCTTTTCTATCATATGCGGGCTGTTTTTTTGGTCTCCCCATGATCTAGGATGTCTGGTTGTGTAGTTCTCTCTCTCCTGCTTTGATTTAAAGGCACCAAATACAACACAACCAGGTACAATACACAGGGGACTGAATGGGGATTTGTTTGAAATATTAATAACCACCAATAAGGGTGACTAGAACCCAGCTAGCAAAAACATACAATCAAACAAAAAGCATAGGCAAATCAATCTTATAAACAAAAGCATACAACTTCAGTATAGTTAACATTCAACATACAACTTCAAAGTGTTAGAGAGAAATACTTTTTTTTTTGTTTTGTTTTTGGGACAACTGCGAGGGAGGTGTGAATGGGCTCGGAGCAAGTAGTTGGAAATTGGATATATACAAGTAGGGTGAAATTTTAGGAGAGGGTAGACAGAAGTCAATGGGGAAAATCTAGAGCAGGAAAGGGTTAAGATAAACGAGGTTCCAAAGGAAAAGATCGGAAAAAAGGTGAAGGCATAAAGAATAGGTTGAGATAGAATAAAGCGTTGGAGAAGGAAATATAAAGACTGTGGAACAGTAATCCTGAAATTATATATATATATATATATATATATATATATATATATATATATATATATTTTCAAATGAAATAAAAATAATAAAAATAAACAAAAAATAAGATGAAAAAGGTAATTTAGTAGTAGTAATAATGTTGATTAGGTATATAATGTAATAATAAAAAGGTAAAATCAAGTGAGGAAAAAGAAAAAAAGTAGTTTCTTGAGTAAACGTTGCAAATAATGAAAACAAAAATAAAAAACAAAAATTTAAAAATTGAAAAAAAATAAAATTTAAAAAATTTAAATAAAATTTGCAGTAATGAAGGTCATTTGCTTCCTCTATTGTTATAATCCAGTCCTGATTTTTAGGCAGGTTTTGCTTTGTTTTTATTACACTAGTGTCAATTTGTGAATTAGACTCTGGGGGCAGTGTTTCTAGGTTGACTTCCCAGACTCTAGAGCCTCTCCAGCTTTTTTTTTTTTTTTTTTTTTTTTTTTTTAGTCCTCCCTGAAGCAGGAACTACAAAGGGGGGGAGGGGGTAGGCCTGAGCAACTGCAATGTCCTGCAACTCTCCAATACCCCTCCGTGCCAGATCCAAATGTGTTGCTCTTTAGATATCTCCCCTGTTAGGAGCCCTGTCCACTTTCACAGGTGACACCCACCCAACAGCAGGGGCTTCTACTTGTAATCACCGCCCTCTTCCTCCAGCTTCCGCGTGCTCTATGCACGCAGGCTTTGTTTTCACAGCAAGTGTGCTCCACCCTCTCCCCGTGAAATCTGACCTTTTCGCCTAGCAGTGGGGCACTCCTGTGAGGCCAGGTGTTCGTGCCACCTGGGATCCGCGTTCTGGGGGTCACAGTTGCTTGTTGGTCGCTGCGGCTGTTGATATTCAGGCCTCTGACACGATCCTATCTTCCTCTCAAGATGGCGAGGTTTCCTATCCAAGCTGGTAGGTAGCTCCGGGCAGGGACATAGCCTGAGTGGGTGCTTCCCTGTGAGGGGTACCTCTGTCAGCAGTCCCCCAGAAGTTTCTTCTGGTGTTCGCTGTCTCCCAGCTTGCTAATAAACACTCATAGCTCAAGATCATCAATTGCTCTCTTTTTCTGCTTCAGGAGAGGGCTCAGAATCCACCCATCTATTCTTCCGCCATCTTCCGCCCTCTAGCTGTCTCTCAGTTTGTTTATGTGATGTGTCACATTTTTTGACTTGTGCTTATTGTACATGCCTTGCATTCATAGAATAAATGGCTACTTGCTCATGATTTATGATATATCTGATGTAATATTGGATCCGGATTGCTAGAATTTTGCTGTGGGTTTTAGCATCTATGTTCATCTGAGATATAGGTTTGTAATTATTTTTCTTTGTGGTGTCTTTATGTGCTTTTGGTATTAGAATAATGGTATAGTTATAGAAATATCTCAGAAGTATGTCTCTCCCTTGCATTTTTTTGAATAGTTGAGACGTATTTATTTTAGTTGTTCTTTGGTGTTTCATAAAGTTCCACTGTGAAGACATCTGGTCCAAGGCTTTTGTTTGCTGGAAGCTTTTTGATTATTATTTGAATTCCATCAGTAGTTGTGGGTCTTTTCATGTGTGTTTTTTTTATTTTTTATCCCTGATTGAGATTTGGAAGCTTGGATTTTCTAGGAATGTGTTCATTTGTCCAGGTTGTCCAGTTTGGTGGATGCATGTCTGCTCAAATGCTGGGCAAAGAGAGCTGAAAGTGGGAATGCCCATCCATGGGGACTTATCCCAGTTCCTTAGAAGGTTCACAGATTCAGGGCCTGTTCTGGAACACAGGAAGGGCTTCTTCCAGCATTTTGGTTCCTCTCTGGATCCAGGAAAATATCTGGGAAGATTTTTCCCTTCTGCAGGTTGTAGCATGTCATGTTCTCCAAAAGAGCTCAGATGAATTGGGGATATCTCCTGATTTCTGTTGTCTCAGCATCAGGCTCATGAGAGATTGGCTGACACCCCTGGGATGCATAACGAGGGCTCCCAGCCTTGGGAGCACATTTTACGGACCTCCTTCCCACTCAAAAACTAAAGCAAAAAAAAAAAAAAAAAAAAAAAAAAAAAAAAAGGTCACAAGGGCAGATGCTTTGGGATCTCAGTAGGAATCATATGCTCAAAGGCTGCTGTAGCCTGTACATAAGTGAGAGCCAAGATGAAGGCAGATAGAAGGGGACCATAATATGGTGAAAACACCCAGAGTCATGTATGGGAGCTGGGAGTTGGCAGGTCCTCTCTTATACTGGGCAGGATGGACAGCCCTTGATGCAGATATGCTCTTGTCTCCAGTGCCCCAGTTCATGCCCTGGAAAAGCATGCTCTGTCTGGGAAGAGAAAAGGTTTTTGATCAGGATAAAGGCATTTTCAGCTGAAACTGGTTTGGCCCAGTGGATAGAGCATCAGCAGATTGAAAGGTCCCCGGTTCGATTCTGGTCAAGTGCATGTACCTTGGTTGCAGACACATCCCAAGTAGAGGGTGTGCAGGATGCAGCTGATTGATGATTCTCTTTCATTTATGTTTCTAACTCCTTATCCCTCTATCTTCCTCTCTGTTAAAAACTCAATAAAATATATTTTAAAAAATGCATTTTCAGCTTTGACTTTGATTCCAGGTCATTCTAAGTGATCCCTCAGGCCTCCTTGAATCTCTTGGACTCTGGGATCTCATAGCAGCTGCCTAAGCTTGGGCTTCTCTAATTTTCCAGGTTCTTCCTGGTGCATGTAATGTCAGTGTTAAAGAGAAATACAGCCCCCGTGTGGCACCACTCCTGCTAAAAACCCAGGATACAAATCTCAATTAACTTCCTGAACTCATTACAGTTTGAACCTCTTCAGAAATCTAATTATCCATTCTGGAAGTTTCTGTTGAACAATGCTATGGTAATCTATCAGATGGTCCCTCTCTCTGGAATATGAGAATTACTTCGGCATCACATTATAGGGGGTAGAGAAGTTCCTGCAGAAAAGTTTCTTTTTCTCTCTTTCTACATCCTTCTCTCTCCTCTTTTCTCCTTTCTCCCCCCCCCCTTCTCTCTCTCCCATGTCGCAATTTCTCTGTCTCAATCATTCTGTGCCTCTCTCTCTCAATTTGAAAAGATTCAATGTGTGATTCAGTGCAGCATGGGATATCCCAAAATATGGCAGATCTTTAGTACATGTCGAAATCTTTTGAAGGGGAAGGTGTATCTGTACACTCTGCTTAATGCTGAGCAAGGACACTCTTCCCTCACAATCTGAGTATTTTATGTCCAGGAGGAGCTTTTTGAAACAAATTCTCATGGGGTTTTTCCTGGGATTGAGCAAACATGAGTTATCCATACCAACTTTGGGAGTCATATTTAGGGCCAGGTCCCTTGAACTAGCCTGGGTCTAATCTGCTACTGAGGAAGGTCGGGATGTGGAAGAGGAGACCTGAGCTAAAGAGAATGCCCTCTGGGAGATGCTTCTTAATAAGGATACATAGTTTTTTTTTTTATCCCATGTATATTTTTCTCTGTGCCTCAAAGTTCTAAAGAGCCCCAACTCGCGCCCCTCAGTGCCTTTCATAATTGGATAAGTCATGTCCCAGAATTTGCTTCGGCAACTCTCATCTAGCTTCTGCACAGGCCACATTTTTACATTTAATTTTCTCAAGCCCTCCTTGGGGAGAAAGAAAGAGGGACAGTCTATTGTTTAGATGTCACTGGGTCTGAGGTGAAACCAGGCCTTTTTGGGCAGAGCAGGGCAGGTATCGTGAGCAGAGACTTTTGAGTTTCCAAAAGGCAGAGGACAATATAAGTCAGGGTAAGAAGAGGTCTGACTTCAGAGGGAAAGACACCAGGTGGAAGCATGTCTGCTGAAAGGCTGGGTTAAGAGAGCTGAATGTGGGAAAGCCCATGCATGGGGATTGATCCACTGGGCCTCTGAAGGCCCACAGAGATAAGAAACCAGAAAAGGAATACTACTACCTCTCTGTTACCTCTCTGGATCCAGGAGAGTAGCTGGGATGTTGCCTTTCCATCTCTACACTGTAGCAAGTCATGTTCTCCAAAAAAGCTTGGATGAATTGGGGAAATCTCTTGATTTCTGTCTTCAGTGGGTGTCCCAGCATCAGGCTCATGAGAGGTTGGCTGACATACTACGGATGCATATCGCGGGCTCCCAGCCTTCTGAGCACATTCTAAGTACCACTCTCCCACTCAAAAACAAAACAGAACACAAAAGGTTGGAAGGACAGATGCCTAGGGATCCCAGTAGGAATCATGTGCTCAAAGGCTGCTGTGGCCTGCACATAAGTGAGAGCCATGATGAGAGCAGGAGGAAGGGGACCAGGATGTGGTAAAAACATCCCCAGATCCATGTGTGGGTGCTGGGAGTTGGCAGGTCCTCTCCTATACTGGGCAGGAAGGACAGCCCTTGATGCAGATGTGCTCCTGCATCCAGTGCTCCAGCTCATGCCCCCGGAAAACAGGATCTGCATGGGAAGAGGAGAGGTTCTTGCTCTTGAAGAAGACAAGTTCAGCTCAGACTTTGGTTCCTGGTCATTCTAAGTGGTCGCTCCTTCCTCCTTGTAACTCCTGGACTCTGGGATTTCATAGAAGCTGCCTGAGCTTGGGCTCCTATAATTTTTCAGGTTCTTTCTAGTGCATGCACTGTCAGTGCCAAAGAGAAATGTAGCCACAACGTGGCACCGCTCCTACTAAAAGCCCAAGAACAAGTCTAAATTAACTTCCTGAACTCATTACGATTTGAAACTCTTCCAGAAATCTAATCAACCCTTCTGTAATTTCTGGTGAACACCACTGTGGTAATGTCACATGGTCTCTCTCCCTGGAATAAGAGAGTTGTTTAGGCATCACATTGCAGGAGGTAAAGAAGATCCTGCCGAAAAGTGGTCTTGGTCTCTCTCGCTCTATCTCTATCTCTATCTCTATCTCTATCTCTATCTCTATCTCTATCTCTATCTCTCTCTATCTCTATCTCTCTGTCTCTCTATATCTTTTCTTTGTCTCTGTCTCTCTCAAGTCACAATTTTAAAAGATCCAATTTGTGACTCAGTGAACCATGGGACATCCTATAATACCGCATAGCTTTACCAAAAATGCCAAATACTAGTACACTTTCAAATCTTTGAAGGGGAAAGTGTATCTCTGCACTCTGCTTAATCCGAAGAGAGGACACTCTTCCCTCACAATCTGAATGAGAGTTTTAGGCCTAGAAGGAACTTTTTGAAGCCAAATAGCATTTGTTGTTCCCTGGGGTTGAGCAAACATAACTGCCAAAGAGTCCATACATTCTTTGGCAGTTATGTTTAGGGCCAGAACCCTGGATCTTGCCAGGACCTAATCTATTACCTGTAGAAGATCAGGATGTGAAATAAGAGGCCTGAGCTAAAGAGAATGCCTTCTGGGAGTGGCTCCTTGAAAAGGATACTTAGAGCTTTTGGTCCAGGTTTATTTTTCTCTGTGCCTCCAAGATTCAAAAGAGCACATGATTCTAGCCTCTCAAAGGCTTTTATAACTGGGTAAGTCATTTCGCAGGTTCCACTAAACACCTCTCCTCTGGCCTCTGCATAGCCCATACTTTTACATGTAATTTTCTCAAGCCAGTTTGCTGAGCTCATCTGGTTCTTCTGGAGGAAATGGCCTTTACCTCCAAGAGGGGAGGGTGATCGAACCTCCTGCCTGTACTCCCATAAGCGTGGGTTTAAGGGATCCACCCATTTCCTTCTTAACCACCAGCCTTTTCAGTTCTCTAGTTTACCCAGTCAGAGCCTGTGAGTTTCCCAAGGGTGCACTTTGTTTTGTCTCACTTTCTTGGTCCCATTGCTAATTTGCACACCTCCCTTCTCCTGATCAATCCCTGGATGTGATTTTGGCCCTTCCTCCTTTGGGGAAGGCTTGATCCTCAAAATCTGGAACAACAACTGTCCCTTTGTAACTCTTTGAATAGGCATGAGTTTGCAGTTGAGGTAACATCACGTGTCATGGACTGTTTGGTACTCAATGCTTTTGCATTGTATTCTTTTTTTCTCTTGAGAGGATACCTTGTCTGCCTAATGGTGTATTACCAGGAATACTAGGGGATTTTTATGTGGTTTCAACAACCCATCAAATCTACTTACAGGTTGGTTTCATTTTCTTTTTCTATCATGAAAGGACCTAGGATTCAGTTGGAGATGTGCAGAGTGCAAAACCCAATCAGGTAAACTGCCTGGAGAACCAGTACTAAGGTTCAGCTGTCAGTTGGAAGTTACCATTTCAGCTAGGATGTCAACAGGAAGGTGTGGCCAGATGGGATATAATAGTTTCTGAGGAGGCTGAGGGACCAGAGGCAAGAGCATGAGAGACACTGCCCAGATTGGAGCAGAGGGCTCTTGCATCATACCCAGTCTGGTGAATCATAAGCCTAAGGTGGTTCCCCAGGTCCCACAGATAATTGTGGTTTATTTCCTCATAAATGAACTGACGTTGCCTTTGCCAGTAGATGTAGGTTAGACTTAATCCGAAAGGTTTTTATTTCTGTTTTGATGTGTGCAATTCATATTGGTTTTCAGGGCAAGTTTCCATGGTGTCTGAAAGTAGAGTATTCCCAAGGAATCTACTGCAGACCAAAGTGGCGATATCCCTTTTGAATTTTTTGGAGGGCAGGCTATGTGTCTAACAACAGGTCTTAAGGGAGTTCTTTAATAAAAGCCAAGTGATGTTTAGAAAGAGAGGAAGGGAGAAAGAGAGAGAGAAACATTGATTGGAGAATCATCCATCAACTGGCTACAGCCTACTCTGTACTGGAATTTGGAATGGAACCTGCAAATGAGCTTTGGTTGCAAGGGGGAATGCCCAACCAACTGAGCAACACTGACCGGGGCTTGCAGTCTCTTTTGGGGGTTGGCTTAGCTGTGGCATGTGAGCCCTCTGTTGTCATGGATAAAGTGGTCATTCTATATTCATAGAAGGGACACACAATAAATGTACATCTCAAATTAATGGTTATTTTTCTCATCTTTAGCTCCCTCATTCTATGAAAACTTTTGTTTTGCTTTTATTCTTTTAAAATATATCAGAAGACACAAGGTATGCATTGTGTGCATTTTCTTTAAACTTTCCCATCCATTTAATTTATTGTAGTTTAGCAAGAGATGTGATGAACCAGGAGCTGCTGCCTATATCAGGGGCTTTCACTCCTTCAGCAATAATAAGAAAGATTTCTCTGAAAACGGTGGGACCATGTCTCTAGTTTCTCAGTACTCATTGCACAGCAGAATTACAGGTAGGCAGTGAGTAGATGTGGGAGATGTGCAGTGGTCATCTCACCACTCCTTGGTGCCTTATGAGGTATATATCCTGCCACCAGCCTAGGAGAGGCAGGACTGAGTAGCCCCTAAGCAGAAGATGGGATTGGGGTAAGTTGGGATGTCCCAGTTGTTGCCAGAGCAGTGCCTTTGGCCCTCAGCTGGTTCCTCTGAAGGGAATGGGGTTGCTCATGCTTTGCCTGACATGATGCCTTGCTCCTGACCGTTTCCCAGGATCTCTTTCAGAGCCACTTCATCAGGATGAACAGTGAGGCTCCACTCAGACTGTACCTGGCATGCCAGAGCCTGCTGAGGGATGAAGCCTCGGCCATTGCTGCAGTGGAGTGGCTGCCTATGGAGCTCTTCCCACCTCTGTTCACAGCTGCCTTGGCTGGGAGGCACAGCAATGTCCTGAAGGCTCTGGTGCAGGTTTGGCCCTTCCCCTGCCACCCTCTGGGGGCCTTGTTGAACCATCAGCAGCCTTACCATGATATCTTGCAGGCTGTGCTCGAAGGGCTAGATGCCCTGCTTTCCCAGGAGACTTCACCCAGATGAGGGGGATTCAGTGGCCTGGTTGGGCCCTTGTGGTCTGAGCAGTTACAGCTGGGATATAGGATTGTATAGGGCCACAGAGAGAGCGCAGGGAGGCCTTGGAGCCACTGCTGGGGTCATTCTGGGAACAGGCTTCAGATATATAGTGCTGATGAAGATGAGAGGGTGACAGGAAGGACATGAAACCCCCTTCCTGGTGGCACTGAAAGGTACCAGAAATGGGGACCACAAAGGATCCCAGTAGTGCAAGGAGCATCTGATTTCTGGGGTAAGGAGTAAAAGTCCCATCGGGTGTCTGGCCCAACTGTCAAGATTCCCAGTCTCATGGCCATGGTCTTATTTCCTAATATCTTACTATACCCCTATCTACCTCCTATTTTCTCCACAGACAGTGGAAAATGCAGGTGCTGAATTTACAGAAGGGAGGTCATCAGGAGTTCTGGATTGTGTGGGCCGGAACCAGAGCTGATGTGCGCTCACTGCTGGATCCTGAGGCCCCACAGCTGGTGAGGAGGAGGGGAAATTGGACAGCTTAAGAAGGGGGCCAAAGCCATCCTTAGCCCCCATGGAGGTGTTGGTAGCCCTTTGCCTCAAGGGAAGTGTCCTTAATGAATCCCTCAGTTACCTTATTAAGAAAGTCAGCCAGAGGAGAGGTTTGCTGCACTTTTGCTGTAAGAAGCTGAAGGTTTATGCTGTGTCAAAGGAAAACATTAACATCCTGGGTATGGTGCAGCTCAACTCTGTCCAGGATTTGAAGTTAAATTGTACCTGGAAGCTGTCCACTCTGAGGAAGTTCACTCCTTTCCTGGGCCAGATGGGCAATCTGCGTCGGTTCCTCCTCTCCCATGTCTTTACGTCTTCTCACACCACCTTGGAGCAGGAGGAGCATTGTGTTAGCCTGTTCACCGCTCAGTTCCGCAGGCTTTCCTGCCTCCAGGAGCTCTATTTGGATGATGTCTCCATCCTCAAAGGCCGCTTGGACCAGATCCTCAGGTGAGGGATGGCGAGGTTTCTCTGCAGACCAGAGCAAGCCCCTTCTCATTTCATTCCACAGTGACAGGACCTCCTATGTGCCATTCATCAGCAGTGCTACAGAACCTGGGTCACTAGAGGGTCCACACAGCCAGTCTCTTGTTCATTGCTCAGTCCACTTGCATGTTGTCAAATAACTTCCCCCCAACCCACAGAAAAGGTAGGATTTATGAACTAAGAAAGATGCTACTAAAGAGACTCCTTACTAGGAATGGAAGTAATGGGGGCTTTGGGTGAGGTGTTGGGAGCTTGGGAATCCTAAGTGATGTGTAAGGGAACATTGTGCAATGGAATCATGAGGATGGCAGTGAGAAGAGGAAAGCCCCATCAGAAGTGAGGTTTCAGGGATTTAGGTCCACACTTATCAATTTGGTGATAGCAGCATTTCAATCCAAACCTGCTTCTAATCACCTGTTTGACAAGGCTTGCCAAAGGTTCCTGCTAGAGAATACCTCGTGAATGCAGGATTCTGGAGGGAGGACTCATGAAAAGGTATAGGTAGTTAGAAGATGCAGTGATCTAAGTTCCTGCAGGATGGCAGCTCCAACTGGATGATACCCAACCATGTCCGGATTAGCCCTTTCTGCAACTTAGCCTCATGGGCTAAGAGACGAGGGTCACAGTAGTCCAGGCTGTGGCTGGTAGGCAGCCCAAATGGATGGCATGTTGGTTCCTGTCTCCAAAACTAAATTTCACTGGTTGCCTACTGCTTGAGCTCCTTTCTGAGCTCCTCTCACCTCTACCTCCCATTATTCATGCTCACAACACCTGGGTGTCTGAGGTTGGGTGTATGGTGACAGACTAACAAATGAAGGGTGTGATGTTTCATGGAGCTGAATCCCTTGCAAATCAGGTAGGAGATGGAGAAAAGATTCCAGTCAAATTTGCTCTGACTGAATCACACTTTTCACTGTGCAAGGTCCTGGGTTTGATCATCATCTGGAAGACCTTACACTAAAGTAACATGGGCCTCTTTACCTTAAGGCCCATGTCATGCTTGCTTCCCTCTGTCTAACCATTCTAACCCCCATCACCTAACTGCTCTCTGTCTCCCCAGCTGCCAAAAGACCCCCTTGGAGACTGTTCATCACTAGTTGAATGCTCTTAGAAAGTGACTTGAGACATCTCTCCCAGCATCTGAATGCCAGCCAGCTGAAAGTCCTGAATTTAAGGAGGCTCAACCTGACCAACATCAGTTCTGGGCCCCTCCAATTGCTGTTAGAGAGAGCCTCCCCCACCTTGAAGGACTTGTACTTGGATCAGTGTTGGGTTTGGACTCCCAGTTCATGGACCTTCTGCCTGCCCTGAGCCACTGCTCTCAGCTCATGTCTCTAAGCTTCTGTGAAAACAACATCTCCATGACCGTCCTGGAAGACTTGCTTCACCACACCATCAGGCTGAGCAAGCTGAATTGTATGCTGTATCCTGCCCCCCTGGAGAGTTACGAGGAAAGGAGCAACAACATCATCGACCTGGGCCTACTTGCCCAGGTGCTTGTGGGGCTGAAGCATATGCTGCAGGAGTTGAGGCGCCCAGCCATGTTCTAGTTCTGTGCTTACCCCCATCCTCATGATGTCTATAGAACCTTCTCTAACCCATTCTGCGACCCTGTTACATGCCTGTCTAGCTGGGTGCACATCTCATAGGCTTTACTCTGGGCCATAGGACACTGAAGCCCAAACATAAGTGAATCTTAAAGGAACCCAGCAGCCATTTTCACACAACTACTCAGTGATGGGGGGAGATGTGGACTGGGGGCAAATGTTTTCTTTGGGGAGATGGGTCCTAAGGAGTTAGAGATGTGCACCTGGATCTCTAGGGAGGTGGGATTCAAGCTTGGCAGGTAGAAGCAAGATTACATTTGTTTGAATGGTTGTGAATAAATGTCAGTAATAAAGGAAACCTAATGTGAAACGTTTGGAGTCCCCTATTATATGTTAACCCAATTCTGCCGTCTGCAGTTGCTGGTCCAATAAGAGGGCATGAGCATCTGTGATGCACAGACACTAGTGTGGTGAGATTGGTTCCAGCAGCTCCAGCAACACTTAACCTTTCTGGTTTGGTGGTTCTTCTGGGGCACAAGGACCTCTTCCCTTAGCTCTGTGACTGTTCAGTGGATCAGCCCACAGAAGGTGCATCTATATGGACTGGAACAAGTGGCCTCCCATTAGCACCACTGAACTACAACTTTTTAGTGACCATGTTTTAAAACAGTCCTCCCCACTGGGAGCCTCCATCACTGGCCTGTGGTCACTCCATGGTAGAGCTTCCCTGTGCACAAGTCAGTTCCCCAGTACTGAAAGGGACAGCATCCTGTCAGCTAGTCAGAGGCCTGAACTTCCAAATCCAAACCTGTCATCCCCCTGGATCCAGCCCCTGCTTGAATTCCAATACTTGTGGCCAGTAAACACAGTTACATTCCTTTCACCAAAATGCTAATGATCATCCTATCAGCTAGTCAGAGGCCATTGAAAGATAAAAATCATATAGTCATATCAATTGATGCAGAAAAAGCATTTGATAAAATCCAACACCCTTTCCTGATATAAACCCTTAACAAGGTGGGAGTACAAGGATCATACCTCAACATAATAAAAGCTATATATGATAAACCCACAGGCAACATTATACTCAATGGGCAAAAACTAAAACCATTCCCTCTAAGAACAGGAACAAGACAGGGATGCCCACTCTCACCACTCCTGTTTGACATAGTACTGGAAGTACTAGCCATTGCAATTAGACAAGAGGAGCAAATGAAAGGCATCTAAATTGCAAAATAAGAAGTAAAGTTATCCTTATTTGCAGATGACATGATATTGTACATAAAAAAACCAAAAGACTCCATTAAAAAACTAATTGACTTAATAAGTGAATTTGGAAATGTAGCAGGATACATAATTAATGCCAAGAAATCCATGGCATTTCTATACACCAACAGTGAAACTACAGAAACAGAAACTAAAAAAGCAATTCCATTTACCATCACACCAAAAAAATTAAGATACCTAGGAATAAATTTAACTAAGAAAGTAAAGTACCTATTTGTGGAAAACTACACTACACTGAAAGAAGAGATAGAGGAAGATGTAAGAAGATGGAAGAACATACCATGTTCATGGATTGGTAGAATCAACATCATCAAAATGTCCATACTTCCTAAAGCAAACTATAGATTCAATGCACTCCCCATTAAAATACCAATGACATATTTCACTGACCTAGAAATAACTCTACAAAAGTTCATTTGGAACAGTACAAGACCCCAAATAGCCACAGTAATCCTGAGAAAGAAGAGTAAAATAGGAGGGATCTCAATACCAGACTTCAAACTATATTACAAAGCCACTGTTCTCAAAACAGCCTGGTACTGGCACAAGAACAGACATATAGATCAATGGAATAGAATCTAGAACCCAGATATCAACCCAAATCACTATGCTCAATTAATATATGACAAAGGATGCACGAATATACAATGGAGTCAAGACAGTTTCTTCAATGAATGGTGTTTGGAAAATTGGGCAGACACATGAAAAAGAATGAAACTAGATCACGAACTTACACCATTCACAAAAATAAACTCAAAATGGATACAGGACTTAAACATCAGATGGGAATTCACAAAAATACTAGAAGCATCCACAGGCAGCAAAATCTCAGAGGTATGCCAAAAGAACTTCTTCACTGATACTGCCTCTAGGGCCATGGAAGCTAAAGAGAAAATAATCAAATCGGACTATGTCAAAATAAAAAGGTTTTTTACAGCAAAAGAAACCATCAACAAAACAACAAGAAAGCCCACGATGTGTGAGAACATATTTGCAAATAATACCACTGATAAAGGTTTAATCTCCAACATTTACAGACAGCTTATACAAATAAATAAAAGGAAGATGAATGATCCAATTAAAAAATGGGCAATGGACCTAAATAGAATATTTTCAAAAGAAGACAGAAGGAAAGCCAAAAGGCACATGAAATCATGCTCAAAGTCACTAATTGTCCAAGAGGTGCAAATCAAAACAATGTGGTACCATCTCACACCTGTCAGAATGGCCAACATCAACAAATCAACAAACGACAAGTGTTGGCGAGGTTGCGGAGAAAAAGGAACCCTCGTGCACTTCTGGTGGGAATGCAGACTGGTGCAACCACTGTGGAGAACAGTGTGGAGTTTCCTCAAAAAACTGAAAATTGAACTCTCATTTGACCCAGTAATCCCACTTCTAGGAATATATCCCAAGAAACTAGAAACACCAATCAGAAAGGATATTTGCACCCCTATGTTCATAGCAGCAAAATCTACATTAGCCAGAATTTGGAAACAGCCTAGCTACCCGTCAGCAGATGATTGGATCAAAAAACTGTGGTACATCTAGACAATGGAATGCTATGCTGCCATAAAAAAGAAGGAATTCTCATCATTGGCAGCAACCTGGATGGAATTGGAGAACATCATGTTGAATGAAATTAGGCAATCAATGAAAGAGAAACACCACATGACCTCACTCATTGGTGGATGATAAAGATCATTATAAACTGATGAACCTAGAGACAGATATATTGAAAGTAAAGCAACAGGCACACTGTCAAATTACAGTGGGGAGGGGAGGAAGATCTGGGGGAGATAATAGAGCAATGGAAGGACTTGTGTACATACATATAAGTACAACTAATGAACATAAAACTCTGGAGAGGGAGGCAATTGTATGGGAGGGAGGGAGTGGGACAAAAAAATCAATAAAATATGTAAAAATAAAAAATGAAAAAATAAATGAAAAAAAAGAATAGAGCTTTTCTATAATTGAGAGGATGAAAGGACTTTTAAAATTCTTTTAATAGGGGATGTCAGGAATTCTATGGAATAGAGGGCTTCTAGAATTCTGTATAATAGGTGATTTCTAGAATTCAGATGAATGAGGACTTCCAAATTTCTGTGGAATAGGGGATTTCTAGAAATCTGAACAGAGGACTTTTAAAATTCTGTAGAATGTAGGATTTCTAAAATTTTGTGGAAGAGAGGCCTTCTAAAATACAGCAGAATAGCAGATTTTTAGAATTTTTTTGGAACAGAGGACTACAGGAATCCTGTGAAATAAGGAACTTAGAGAATTCAGTGGAAGTGTGGACTTTTAGAATTCTAGAAATCTGAGAGGGGACTTCTAAAATTCTCTGGATGAGTGGTCTTATAGAATTCTTTGGTATTTAGACTTCTGTGGAAAAAAGGTTTTATGGAATTCTGTGGTTCTGTGTAAGAGGACTTGTAGAATTCTGTGGAAGAATTTATATCCTTCTGTACAACAGATGCTTTATATAATTCTGTGGTAGGGATGGGGGATTTCTAGAATTCTGTAGAAGAGTTGACTTCTTGAATTCTATAGAATAATGGATTTCTGGAATTCAGAGGAATGGAGTACTTCTACGATTTGTGGAATAGGGAATTCTAGAATTCTGAAAAAATGAGGACTTCTACAATTCTGTGGAATAGAGAATTTCTAGAAATCTGGAGAGACGACTTTTAGAATTCTGTGAAAGAGAGGATTTCTAGAATTTTGTGGAATAGAGGCCATATAGAATTCAATGGAATAGAAGATTTTTACAATTCTGTGGAATAGAGGACTTCAGGAATCCTATGGAATATGGAACATCCAGAATTCTGTGGAAGAGTGGACATTTAGAATTCTGTGGATTAGGGGATTTCTAAAATTTGCTGGAAGAGATGATTTTTAGAATTGGAGGAAGGGAGGATTTCTAAAACTCCGTGACATAGGGTAGGACTTTCTAGAATTCTGTGGAATAGGTAATTTCTGGAATTCTGAGGAAGAGAGCATATCTGAAATTCTGTAGAATAGGGTATTTTTTAAATTGGGAGGAAGGTAGGGCTAATAGAATTCTGAGTAATAGGAAATTTCTAGAATTTGGAGGAAGGGAGGAAATCTAGAATTCTTTGTAATAGGGTATTTCTAGAAATCAGAGAAACAGAGGACTTACAGAACTCTGTGAAATAGACGGTTTCTAGTACTAGGTGGAATAGGGAATTTGTAGAATTGTGTGGAAGACATTACCTGTAGAATTCTGTTGATGAGTGTCTTTCTAGAATAATGCGGAATATGGAATTTCTAGAAATTAGAGGTAAGGAGGACAGGAATAATTCTTTGAAATAGGGTGTTTCCAAAAATCTGAGAAAGAGAGGACATACAGAATCCTGTGGAATAGAGCATTTTTAGAATTTTATGGAATGGGGTATTTGTAGAATTCTTTGGGAAGTGATTACATGTAGAATTCTGTGAATGAGAGGCTTTCTAGAATTCAGTGGAATATGGGATTTCTAGAATATTGTGTAAAAGAGGATTTTTAGAATTCTGTGGAACAGGGAATTTCTAGAATGCTGTGGAATAGAAGCTTTATAGAATTCTGTGGAATAGGAGATTTCTACTCTTCTGTGGAAGAGATGACTGGTAGAATTCTGTGGCAGAAAGAATTTCTAGAATTCTGTGGAACAGGGATTTCTAGAAATCTGAGGAAGAAAGGAATTCTAGAATTTGGTGGCAGAGAAGATATTTAGAATTCTGTGCAAGAAAGGATTTATAGAATTCTGGGGTATAGAAGATTTCTAGAATGCTGTGCAATAGAGGGTTTCTAAAATTCTGTGGAATAAAAGACTTCTGCCATTCTGTGGAATAGTGAATTTTCGGAATACTGTGGAAGAGTGGAGTTTTATAATTCTACAAATCTGAGAGAGGAATTCTAGAATTCTGTGGATGAGAGGTCTTATAAAATTCTGTGTAATAGAGGATTTAGAATTCTGTGGAAGAATTTTTATCATTCTGTGGAATAAATGATTTATAGAATTCTGTGGAATGGAGGGAGCATTTTTAGAATTCTGTGGAAGAGATGCCTTCTAGAAATCTGTAGAATAGGTGATTTCTAGAATTCAGAGGACTGGAAGACTTCTCAAATTCTGTGGAATAGGGATTTTCTGAAATATGAAGAGATGTCTTCTAGAATTCTTTGGAAGAGATGATTTCTATAACTTTGTGGAAGAGAGGCCTTCCAATTTGGAGGAATAGATTTTTAGAAGTTTTTTGAAGACGAGACTTCGGGAATGCTATGAAATACGGAACATTCAGAATTTTGCAGCAGAGTGGACTTTAGAATTCTAGAAATCTGAGAATTTCAAGAATTATGTGGAAGAGAGGATTTCTGGAATTCTGTGGATAAGAGGATTTATAGAATTCTGTAGTATAGGGGATTTTTAGAATTCTGTGGAAAATATTTCTAGAATTCTGAAGGAGGATGTATAAAAATCTGTAGAGGAGAGTATTTCTATAATTATGTGGAATAGGACAATTCTATGATTCTGTGGAAGAAATTACTTGTAGAATTCTGTGCCAGAGAGAATTTCTAGAATTCTGTTGAATAGGGGATTTTTAGAAATCTAAGAAATAAAGGACTTCAAAAATTCGGTGGAAGAGAAGATTTTTAGAATTCTGTGGAAGAAAGGATTTATAGAATTCAGTGGAATAGAGGATTTCTAAAATTCTGTGGAATAGAGGGATCTAAAATTCTGTGGAAGAAAGGATTTATGGAATCTGTGGAAAAGTGAACTTTTTGAATTTTAGAAATCTGAGAGAAGACTTCTAGAATTCGGTGGAAAAGAGCACTTCTAGAATACTGTGGATGAGAGGTCATATAGAATTTTGTGGAATAGAGGATATAGAATACTGTGGAAGAAAGGATTTATAGAATTCTGTGGAAGAGTTGACTTTTAGAATTCTGTATAGTAGGGGATTTTTAGAATTCTGAGGAAAGGAGGACTTCTACAATTTTGTGCAATGGGGTATTTCTAGGAATTTGTGGAAGAGAGAATATTTAGAAATCTGTGGAATATTAGAATTCTAGAATTCTTCAGAATAGAACTTTAATATCGAGGAAGGGAGGTCTTTTAAAATTCTTTGTAATAAGGGATGTCAGGAATTCTATGGAATAGAGGACTTCTAGAATTCTGTATAATAGGGGATTTATAGAATTCAGAGGGCTTCCAGAGTTCTGTGGAATAGGGGATTTCTAGAAATCTGAACAGAGGAAATTAAGAATTCTATAGAATGTAGGATTTCTAGAATTTTGTGGAAGAGAGGCCTTCTAGAATACAGCAGAATAGCAGATTTTTAGAATTTTTGGAACACAGGACTACAGGAATCCTGTGAAAAAGAAACTGAGAGAATTCAGTGGAATAGTGGAATTTTAGAATTCTAGAAATCTGAGAGAGGACTTCTAGAACTCGGTGGAAGAGAGGACTTCTGGAATTCTGTGGGAGAACTTCTATCCATCGGTAGAACAGATGATTTATAGAATTCTGTGGAAGAGTTGACTTCTTGAATTCTATAGAATGGGGGATTTCTGCAATTCAGAGGAATGGAGTACTTCTTTGATTCTGTGGAATAGTGAACTTCCAGAATTCTGTGTAGACATTGCAGTTTTATATTTTTAGTAATGTGAATTTCTAGAATTCTGTGGATTAGAGGTCTTATAAAGTTCTGTGTAATAGAGGATTTAGAATTCTGTGGAAGACAGGACTTGTAAAATTCTGTGGAAGAATTTTTATCATTCTGTGGAATAGCTGATTTATAGAATTCTGTGGAAGAGGGGATTTCTAGAATTCTCTGGAAGTGTTGACTTTAAGAATTCTGTAGAATAGGTGATTTCTAGAATTCAGAGGAAAGGGGGACCTCTACAATTCTGTTGAATAGTGATTTTCTAGAAATCTGTAAAGAGGACTTCTAGAATTCTATGTAAGAGAGAATTGCAAGAATTTTGTGCAAGAGAGGCCATATAGAATTCATTGGAATATAGGCTTTTTAGAATTCTATGGAAGAGTTGCCTTCTTGAAATCTGCAGAATAGGGGATTTTTAGAATTCAGAGGAATGCAGGACTTCTACAATTCTGTGGAACAGGGATTTTCTAGAAATTGAAGAGTTGACTTCTAGAATTCTTTGGAAGAGATGATATCTAGAATTTTATGGAAGAGAGGCCTTCTAGAATTTAGCATAATAGAGGTTTTTTTTAAAATTCTTTGGAAGACGGGACTTCAGGAATGCTACGAAATACAGAACATCCAGAATTTTGCAGCAGAGTGGACTTTAGAATTCCAGGAATACAAAAGGATTTCTAGAATTCTGTGGATGAGAGGATTTAGAGAATTCTGTAGAATAGGGGATTTCTAGAATTCTGTAGAATAGATTTCTACAATTCTGAGGGAGGATGTATAAAAATCTGTAGAAGAGAGGATTTCTGGAATTCCGTGGAATAGAAGCTTTCTAGAATTCTGTAAAATAGAGTATTTCTATAATTCTGTGGAATAGGACAATTCTACTATTCTGTGGAATAGATTACTTGTAGAATACTGTGCCAGAGAGAATTTCTAGAATTCTGCAGAATATGGGATTTTCCACAAGATGAGAGGAATTTTGTGGAATAGAGGTCTTATAGAATTCTTTATTATAGAAGATTTAGACTTCTGTGGAAGAAAGGTTTTATGGAATTCTGTGGTTCTATGGAAGAAAGGACTTGTAGAGTTCTGTGGAAGAATTTCTATCCTTCTGTAGAACAGATGATTTATAGAATTCTGCTGAATAAAGGACTTCAAAAATTTGGTGGTATAGAAGATTTTTAGAATTCTGTGGAAGAAAGGATTTCTAGAATTCTGTGGAACAGAGGGATCTAAAATTTTGTGGAAGAAAGGATTTATTGAATTCTGTGGCAGAGTGGACTTTTCCAATTCTAGAAATCTAAGAGAAGAGTTCTAGAATTTGGTGGAAAAGAGCATTTCTAGAATATGGTGGATGAGAGGTATTAGAGAATTTTGTGGAATAGAGGATTTAGAATACTGTGGTAGAAAGGATTTATAGAATTCTGTGCAAGAGTTGACTTTTAGAATTCTGTATAGTAGGGGATTTCTAGAATTCACAGGAAAGGAGGACTTCCACAATTTTGTGCAATGGGGTATTTATAGAATTTTGTGGAAGAGAGAATATTTAGAAATCTGTGAAATATTATAGTTCTAGAAATCTTTAGAATAGAGCTTTTCTATAATTGAGAGGAAGGGAGGACTTTTAAAATTCTTTGTAATAGGGGATGTCTAGAATTCTATGGAATAGAGGACTTCTAGAATTCTGTATAATAGGGGATTGCTAAAATTCAGAGGAATGAGGACTTCCAGAATTCTGTGGAATGGTGGATTTCTAGAGCACTGAAGAGAGGACTTTCAGAATTCTGTAGAATGTAGGATTTCTAGAATTTTGTGGAAGAGAGGCCTTCTGGAATACAGCAGAATAGAGGATTTTTAGAATTTTTTAGAACAGAGGACTACAGGAAACCTGTGAAATAAGGAACTTCGAGAATTCTGTGGAAGACTGGACTTTTAGAATTCTAGAAATCTGAAAGAGGACTTCTAGAACTCGGTGGAAGAGAGGACTTCTAGAATTCTGTGGATGAGAGGTCTTATAGAATTCTTTATTATAGAAGATTTAGACTTCTGTGGAAGAAAGGTTTTATGGAATTCTGTGGTTCTATGGAAGAAAGGACTTGAGGAGTTATGTGGAAGAATTTCTATCCTTCTGTAGAACAGATGATTTATAGAATTCTTTGGAAGGGAGGGGGGATTTCTAGAATTCTATGGCAGAGTTGAATTCTTGTATTCTGTAGAATAGAGGATTTCTGGAATTGAGAGGAATGGAGGACTTCTATGATTCTGTAGAATAGAGAATTTCTAGAATTCCGAGGAAATGAGGAATTCTACAATTCTGTGGAGTAGAGAGTTTCTAGAAATCTGAAGAGAGGACTTCTAGAATTCTGTGAATGAGAGGATTTCTAGAATTTTCTGGAAGAGAAGCCATATAGAATTCAACGTAATAGAGGATTTTTACAATTCTGTGGAAGGGAGGACTTCAGGAATCTTATGGAATATGGAACATCAAGAATTCTGAGGAAGAGTGGACCTCTCGAATTCTATGGAATGGAGTATTTGTACAATTCTTTGGAAGATATTACATGTAGAATTATGTGGATGAGAGGCTTTCTGGAATTCTGTAGAATGGGGAATTTCTAGAATATTGTGGAAAAGAGAATTTTTAGAATTCTATGGAACAGGGAATTTCTAGAATTCTGTGGAATCGAAGCTTTATAGTATTCTGTGGAATAGAAGATTTCTACTATTCTGTGGAAGAGGTTACTGTTAGAATTTCTGTGGCAGAAAATTTCTAGAATTCGGTATAATAGAGGATTTCTAGAAATCTGAGGAAGAAAGGACTTCTAGAATTCTGTGAAAGAATATTTTTAGAATTCTGTGGATGAAAGGATTTATAGAATTCTGGGGAATAGTGGATTTCTAGAATTCTGTGCAATAGAGGGTTTCTAAAATTCTGTGGAATAAAGGACTTCTGGAATTCAGTCAAATAGTGAACTTCCAGAATTCCGTGGAAGAGTGTTTTATAATTCTAGAAATCTGAGAGATGATTTCTAGAATTCTGCAGATTAGAGATTTTATAAAATTCTGTGTAATAGAGGATTAAGAATTCTGTGGAAGACAGGACTTGTAGAATTCTATGGAAGATTTTTTATCATTCTGTGGAATAGATGATTTATAGAATTCTGTCGAAGAGGGGACTTCTACAATTCTGTGCAACAGTGATTTTCTAGAAATCTGAAAAGAAGACTTTTAGAATTCTGTGGAAGAGAAGATTTCTAGAATTTTTTGCAAGAGAGGCCATATAGAATTCATGGGAATACAGGATTTTTAGAATTCTGTGGAAGAGTTGCCTTCTAGAAATCTGCAGAATAGGGGATTTCTAGAATTCAGAAGGATGGAGGACTTCTAATATTATGTGGAACAGGGATTTTCTAGAAATATGAAGAGATGACTTCGAGAATTCTTTGGAAGAAATGCTTTCTAGAATTTTGTGGAAGAGAGGCCTTCTAGTATTTAGTGGAATAGAGGATTTTTAGAATTTTTTTGGAAGACAGGACTTCAGCAATGTTGAGAGAGTTTATCCAAGAAGGGTGTTGAATTTTGTCAAATGCTTTTTCTGAATCAATTGATAAAATTATATTATTTTTATCTCTCAATTTTTGTGATGTGAAGCCTGCATGCTTCTTTTTTTCTAAGGTGGGTTTCTTATAAACTGCAGATATATATCTGATCTGCTCTGATATCTATATGCTCTGATCTTTATTATTTTCTTCAGAATACCCTGGGTTTTTCTTATTGCTCTTTTTCATTTTGAGTTGTAGGCTTAGATTATTACCATTGTTTCTTGTTTTTTTGTATTGAACTTATAGATCTATGAACTTCCCTCTCAAGACTGCTTTAGCTATGTCACATAAATTTGGGACATTTGTGTTTTCATTGTCATTTGTTTTCATGATGATATTTATTTCTTTTTTGATCTCTCTGATAATCCATCATTGTTTAATTGCATGCTGTTAAGTCTCCATGTTTTTTTTATTTTTTATTGTTTTTATTGTAGTTGATTTTCAGTTTTATGCCACTGTGATCTGAGGAGATGCTTGACATGACTTATATTTTCTTGAATTTGAATAGTCTTTGCCTGTGACCCAATATCTGGTCTATATTTCAAAATGACTCATGTGTACTTGAGAAGAATGTATATTTTGTGGCTTTGGGGCAAAATGTTCTGAAGATGTCAATTAATTCCATCTGGTCTAGTGAGTAATTTGGATTGGTGTTTCTTTGCTGATTTTTTTGTTTAAAGAATTTGTCCAATGATGATAGGGGGTATTAAAGTCTCCCTACTATGTTGTATTGCTGTAAATCTCTCCCTTGATATCCTCCAGGAGTCTCTCTATGTATCTGGCTGCTTCTGTATTGATTGCATATTTGTTAATTAGAGTTATTTCTTCTTGTTGGATTGCTCCTTGTAGTATTATGAAAGTGGCCTTCTTTTCTATTTTTATGTCCTTAATTTTGAGATCTAATTTGTCAGATATAAGTATTCCTACCCTAGCTTTTTTTTATTTCCATTCACCTGAAAAAGCTTTTAATATCCCTTCACCCTCAGTCTGTGTGCTTATCTTTTCTGAGGTGGGTTTCTTTTAGATTGCAGATATATGAGTCATGCTTTCTTATCCAATCTGTTACTCTATGCCTTTTGATTGGGGCATTTAATCCATTTACATTTAAAGTTATTATTGATAGATACTTGTTTGTCACCACTTTTATTCCATTTTAAAATTATTGAAATTTTTACAGAGAGGAAGAGAGAGAAATAGAGTTAGAAACATAAATGAGAATGAATCATCAATCAACTGCCTTTAGCACAACCCCTACTGGGACTTCAAATCAAACTTCGGAATTTTCAGTCTATAGGCCTACACTATCCACTGAGTCAAACCAGATTCATTGATTTTTATTCTTTATTCCTGTGTTCCTTCTTCACTTCAGAACTCTTCTCTTCCCTCTATTCTCTTCTGTTCTCCTCTGTTGTCTTCTGTTCTCTTCTTTCTGTGCTCTTCTTTTCTCTTCTCTTCTTTTTTCTTCTCTTCCCTTCTCTTCTCTTTTCTCTTCTTATCTTTCTCTTTCTTCTCTTCCCCTTCCCTTTTCTCTTCCCTTTTTTTCTTTTCTCTTCTTTTCTTTACTCTTCTTTTCTTCAGTAGACCCTGTAGCAATCTCATATTACTTGTTTGATGGAAATAAACTCCCTTTGTCCTGTTTTGTCTGTGAAGATCCTGATGTCACCTACAATTTTGATTGATAGCCTACCTGGGATCAGTATTTTTCAATATGACCTTTGCTTTGCATCTTTGTGTATGTCATTCCATACCCTTCTGCCCTGCCATATTTCTGTTGAGAAATCAGTTACTGTTCTGTTGGGGGTCCTTTGTAAGTAACTTTCTTTTTCTCTCTGGCCAATTTTAAGATTCTTACTTTGTCACTGGTGTTAGCCAATTTAATTATAATGTGCCTTGGTGCTGTTATTTTGGGGTTCATTTTGCTTCAGACTCTGTGAGATTCTTGGATTGTATGGGGATTTTCTACCCTATAGAAAACAAGTTTTCTGTGATTATTTCTGCAGACAGGTTTTCTGTTCTTTGATGAATTTCCTCTCTTTTTGTAACTTTTATTAAGTGGCTGTTGTTTTGTGTTCCCTTGGGCTCTCTGCCTGCTTTTAATTTTTTTTTTTTGTAGAAATTTCTCTACTTGGATATTTTTCCTACCTTGTCTTCTTGCTCACTGATGCAGTCCTCTGCTTCTTCTAGTCTACTCTCGATGCTTTCTATTAAGTTCTTTACAGCAGTGATGTCATTTTTCATTTCTTCTTCATTTCCTCTTGGTTGTTACACATATTATCAAATCTGTCTTCCATTCTTTTCAGCCACTTTATGACCATTTCTCTGAATTCTTTCTCTGACAGGTTGCTTGCCTCCATTGTGTACTTCCTTTTCTGATGAGCCTGCTTTTCCTTGACATGTGGGCTGTTTCTTTGGCTCCCCATGTTTTCACTTCTCTGAGTGTCTGGTTATGTGTTCTTTCTCTCTCTCCATTGATTGAAAGGCACAAGATACAACACAACTATATATAATTTACATGGCACTGAACAAAATGTTCATTAAAATTCATGATATTAATAACCCAAAAAAAGGTGACCAAAAGGGAAAGGCAAATTATAGGATAAAAGAGAAAGAAGTAAAAGGGCAGAAGCAAAAATGAAATTGAAAAAAGGATAAAAAATAACTGAGAAAACAAGGAGAATAAGAAAGAAGAGGGGAACAGATTATACATATGGGGAGAAAACTTGAATAGAACAGCCACTAATCCCAACAAAAGCCAGCAACTAGTATCTGGGGATGAATGTAAACTACAAAGACTAACAGTATGTGAGGCAAGGGAAAACAAGAGCAAAAGAAGCCCAAACAAACAAATGGAATATGTAAAACAATATCATAAACAAGCATAAAAATCAATATAATCCACAATCAAGCAAACAACAACAAAGAGAGAAAAATTAGTGTATAGGGAAGAAAGAGAAGAGAGACATGTATATTGACTTGGAGCAGGAAATTGGAATGTAAGTTGGGTGAAATTTTAACCGGGGTAAAAAGAAGTGGAAGAGAAAACCTAAAGCAGGAATAGGGTAAGAGAAACAGGACAATGAAAGTGGAAAAGTGAGGAAGACAGTGCTGGCAGAAAGATAAAGTTGAAATAGAATAAAATGATGATAAAGATGAAAATAGTATGTAAAGCACTAATCCTAAAGTAAAATAAAGAGAAAATAAAATGACACTTTAAAAACAAGGTAAAATAATAGTAGCAATAATACTGATATAAAATAAAAATGTAATAATTAAAAAGTTAAAGTTAAGGGAGGAGAAAAGAAAAACATGGTATCTTAAGTAAAAGAAGAAAAAAATAAAAATAAAATTGTGCAGTAGTGAAGGTCATTCACTTCCTCTACCTTTCTGTTTGGCTCACCTGCATCCTAGTCAGGACAGTATTGAGGTTCCCTGAGTTCCACTGCTCCTCGATGTTGTCATCCAGTTCTGAGTTTTATACAGGCAGTACATCTCTATTTCTTGTGTTCCTCTATTTGGGATTACACAGGAGTCTAATTGTAATTCAACCTCTGGGTGGCAGTGTTTCTGGATTGACTTCAGGGTCTATAGGTTCTCTTTAGCTGGTGTTTAGAATTTGTTTTCCCTGTGGCACTTAATACTTGTTTGTGGTAATGGGCTGCCCAAGAGCTGGTTATTCCCTGCTTTGATCCCCAGGTTCTAAAAAAAACAGATTTCCCCTGCAGTCTCTTTTGGTGCCCCCAATTGGGTGAACCTATGTAATGTGTTTAGTAATCCAAAGCAAGGATTTAAAGGGGGGGTGGGGAGAGCCAGAGTAAGTGTGCAAACTCCAGGGCTGTATGCATGTCTGTGCAGTCTTTTTTCCCCCCTTGTCACACTTTCAAAATATTTAGGCTGTCCTTTTGTGTCCAGATGTAAATGGGTTGTTTTTTAGAGTTCCTTCTGGTAGCAGCTGTGAGGACCCCCTTCCACATTCATTGATCTTGCCAGCTCCAAAGGCTATGCATTTTTGTAGGCACAGACTTCTCTAGGTTTTCCAGCTGCCATTGTGCATGAGTTTCTGTCTCTGTCAGGACCATGAACCTCATCTTATCCCAGGTGAAATCTGACCTTCTGTGAGGGAGTGTAAAGTTCCTCTGAATCCACATGCTTGCTCCATTTGGGAATCCATATTCTCAGGTTCACAGCTGTTAGGTTGGTGCCATAGTTGTAGTTTCCCCGGGCTTTTCACTCTTTCCCATAATATCCACTTTCCCCTTCAAGATGTCATGGTCTCTGCATCTTAGCTAGTCACTCTGGGCGGGAACCTAGCAGCAGAGGGGTCTGTGTGTTCAGGGAAGCCTTGTCCTGTAGTCCCCCACAGTCTCCTGAAGTATAACTGTCATTCAAGTCACCAACAAACACTTCCATGGGACCACACATTCTCCCTTTGATTTCTCACTCACACACTATCTTGCAGTCTGCAGTCCTGTCTGAAGCAATCTTCTGGCTAGCGGGGCTCAGCATTGTCCTGTGAATGACAAAGATAACCTTTTTGATTCCTGGTCAGGGCACATGTCCGGATAGCAGATCAGGTCCCCAGGCAACCATTAATATTTCTGGTTCACATGATTGCATGCTTCTCTGTCTCCGTTCAAATCTCTCTAAAAATCAATTTAAAAACACACCATATTTAGACAAAATAAAAGAAAATTCATTTCTCCCTGTTGTCTCTCCCTAGGGTGTCTGGCACTTAACATTTTACTTGTTTTGAAGAACACAACTGAGAAATCCAGTAAACTTCTTTATTAGAATCTCGGCTTTTCCAACAAAATATTCAAAAAGGCATAGTGTCAGGGCAATGAGGCCTAGCAAGTGCATGTTTATATAGAGACATCATCTGTGAAGATGGGCACACAAGGGCGCTGGGTAGGTGGTGACTGCTGGTGCACAGGGAGCCTGTACATGAAGGCTGTATGGATGGGGGTCTCCAGGTCATCGGAAAGCAAGCAGGGAGAGTAAGGCACAATAGTCAGTTGCTTACTATTGAATGTATCCCAGATTCCACCAATCTGCACTGCAGTCAGGCAGGTTGAATTTAGGGCAGCTGGGAGAGACAGATGTCAAAGGGAAAACTCTGAATAAAAAAGAGCCCAAAGCCTGGCCTGCTTGGTGCAGAGGTTGTGTTTTGACCTGTAAACCAGGAGGATAGGGTTCATGCTTAGGTTTGAGCTCCAAGCCCAGTAGATGCCTTGAACAAGGCAGATAATTAATGATTCTCACTATTGATATTTCTCTTTCCATCCTCTGTGTTAACAAAAATTATAAATACACACACACACACACACACACACACACACACACGGTTTAATACCCATATTATTCATTTAAGAAACACATACCCTAACTGGTTTGGCTCAGTGGATAGAGCATCAGCCTGCATACAATAAGAAATACAAGGAGCCTTTTGTTATAATCAAACTTTTATGCTGTTCCTTCTTCTTTAATCTTCATTTCTAGTCCACTTGCTGAGAGAACTGTATATAATGTGTCCTATACTGGGAAGTTTTGCATTGTTTGCCTTCTTGTATTTCCCTGCACCAAATGTCCTATCAATTCAAACCTACATTGGTAAAATTCACCTGAGTAAATGTTACATCCAAGTGGATTTGTTAAGTGTTTCATCAGGCCAGCAGCAAACCAGGTGGCAATGAAAAGGGGCTTACTGAGCCAAACCCAACAGGGCTTATTCACTCACTGCCCCCAATCTGACATGCTGGATTTTAAAATCCTTAAAAAACTGAGCTCAAGCTTTCAAATTTTTCAACAAACTTCACATACACCGTTGTAATAAAAATACTTTTAAGAAATCGCACATTTTGTGGTAACTTTTAAAATTCACATTGGAAGTGTTGTTGATAACTATACACTCAACAGGCAAAGACGTGAGTTTTAAAAAACCTTACCAATGAGATGTTTGTTTACATACACTGATAAATATAACAAGGCTTCAGGTAACTTAATGTTTAAAAGAGCACACCCTTTGTAGTGTATTAAATGTCAAATATTTGAAGGGGAAGTGCATGAGTAATTCTATAGTAAAATACATATCACTATCCAGGGGCACTTTTGTTCATTTCATTTAGAAAATGTGTTTTGAGGCATGATCAATAGGCATATAATAATGGAAACTTACTATGTCTCTTACTGTTCCTTTCGGTGTTTGGGTCATGATGGAACAAAACTAAGGCTCTTGTTTTGAGTGTGGGAGGATATCTGCACATATTCTTTTGAGGAAACCTTGATAAAACTGTGCCTTCCCCAAAACTTATTAGGACATTCAATTAAAACACCAGAAACCTTTATAAAGACAAAGCATTATTATTGGTTGGAGGAACATTCAATTGAGCACATAAATAAATAAAGATATATTGCTTGCTTACACATATTGTTTACTTGCTGAGGAAATACATAGACTAAGTAACTAATCTTAATCAACAGAATGTCTTTTTCAACAGGCTGAAAAGTGACCATGTAGGTTCAGACAACAAGTTGAAGAAGCGGAAGCCGCTTGTGTCTTGCAGGCAGCTGGGGGCTCCTCCTTCATAATCCCCCTGCCAGAGGATTGGAGTGGAACCAGAGGCCCTGTACCCTGCAGGAAGAATGTTGAAAGGGTGGGTTCTCATGGGCCATTCTCATTCTTTGCTCCCCTCCCCCTACCCCACTTACCTGCTCCTCCTCCCCCACCCCCCAGTCAACATCCAGAATATTTCTGTTCTCCCAAAGGCCCATCCCGGGAACTGTCACTCACCTGCAGGGCTGACCTCATATTGCTTAATGATCACTTTGTTCAGGAAGTAGGGGTTGCTCCGGAAGAAAAACTTCAACCTGCAGAGGTATTTGGGAGGGCTCCCTTCCTTCACCTGCCAAGAGGTGCAACTAGTTAAGTGTCTTGTCCGCCAGCTTCCTGAGTGAGCCTGCTTGCAGGAACCACACCCCCCCCCTGCCCTCCCCTTCTTTTTTCTGCTCAGAGACTTCACACCAGACCGCAGGGCCGCCCATCCCAGCCTCCACTCTGCCTCCCACTCGGACCTCCACATTGGTCAAGTAGTCCAGCAGGTCTTCATCTTGGTCACTGATGATGGCTGATATCTATGGGCGGTTCCGGATCTGCTTTCAGGTCAAGGAGCTCCAGGAGGTGGTGAAAAGGGCACCTAAATGCCTGGGGGCAAAGGCGATCGGCCAGGGACAGCATACAGTGCCTCTGTTCCTACCTCCTCATCACCTACCTTCCTTCACACACAACAGGATCACAACAATGGTACCTTTTGAGTTCAGGTTCGTATGCCTGAGCTCCTGCTCTGAGAATGGGAGGGTCCATTCCCAGACATGTTTCCTAGGTCCCTCTAACACCCCCCCCAACACACACAAACACACACACACACACACACACACACACACACACACACAGTCCTTCGTGCCTGTGAAGATGACACAGTGCTTAGGATGTCTGCAAGTTCCCTGGCCTTGTCCTGCTGGAAACCAATCTGTTTCACTAAAAGAGAGATGTTGACAGGAAGCCAGGAAGGCTGGTCAACGACCTTAATGGCTCTAACCATTCAGACTTTACTTGAGACATTGTTAGCTGAAGCAGCCTCTGCCTTGTTTCTCCCATGTAAGTTTGTTATTTCCTGCCTAAGGGTTAAATGTAAATGTCTGTTTATCTTACCTAAGATGATTTCCCCAAAGTCTCCATAAAAGGGATGGCAGCCCCAGAGCAGGGGGTAGCTCTCCCAGGAGAGTTGGACTGCTGCTTGGCCCCCCCAAATCGCCAAATCGAGTTTCTGCAAGTCTCTTTTCATTTGTGTGTGGCCCTTCTCCAGAACCTAAGCCCTGAATTGGAACCCTTTCCACATGGGACATGAAAGAGATTCCTACATTGTCCCTTGGGATCACTGAGGAAGGAGTGTGTGGTCTCCAGAAACAGTGGCAGCACACATCTTTAGAGATTCCTGTGGGTCACAAAGGCTGCATTCTGAGTTGCAAAGGAGCGAAGCCAAACACAGGAGCGCAATAAAAGGGGGTAAGTGTGTACTGGTGTGGGTGTGGATGTGAGTGTGTGTCCTCTGCTGTGTGTGTGTGACTGAGGAAGGAGGGAGGAAGCCTGCCCCAAGTTTATATGGGTATCAGATGTGTCTGAGAGAGGACACTGGAATCATGCAGCTTAAACTTGGCTACTACTACCAGCTGGGTGGCTACACTGAGCTTTTTGGTGAAAAAAGAAGAAAGGCAAAACACTGCCTCCAAGGATCTTCCCATTGCCCCGGAGAAGGTGCCCTTCCACTATGTGATTGTGATGTGGCATCTCGTGCCCACACTTCCTGACCTGCAGCAGCAAAGTTGGAAAACTGCAGAACCCTGCCCTCGCTTTGGCTACTGCTGTGCCTCTGGAGGGGGGATGGGGCGCTGGGTGAGGAGGGTTTTGGGGGTCTTTCCTCTGCCCTCCTCCCCTTCACCACCTCCTGGCTCCTCCTCCACTTACTCCCTTTGGTCTTTGTGTCTTTGTCCGCAAGGAAGCCAGAAGGCCTTGGGCAAGGATACAGCTTGGGCCCAGAAGTGTGGGAACGCACTGGATGATGGCCCTTCTGCGCTCAAGAAGAGGCTTTCCACATACGCCGACAGGTCTTGCTCGTCACCTACATGTAGGCCCTGCTGGCTCAGGCACTCTCAGTGCTCAGCTGGACTTGAAGGGCCTCCAGCGCCTCCAGTGTGTGCCGGGCACTTGTCCCACCCGGCCCTGGCTCTGCCCTCTGCTGCTCTTCAGGCTTCGCCTGCGCTTCCACCTGGGACTCTGCCTCCTCTGCCGCACTCATTTTGTGGCCAGCCTGCACTTCCACCACCCACGTGAGTTGGTCCACACCCAGTCTCTGCTCCTCCTCAGCAGCACCTGCGCCTTCGCCTCCTAAGGCCTCCTCGGTTTCTGCATACCGTCACGCTCAACATGGAGGTCAGCTCGCCACCTGCTTCTGCCCTGGCCTGCGTGGTCCCTCCCACATTCCTTCCCTGCACCTGTACCCACAAGCCCCTGTGTTCAGTGGAAGGCCTTTTCCAGGAAACTCCTGATCCAAAAGGCTGGCAAGACCCACAGTCTACTGACCAGCAGGACACCCTGCCTCAACCCCACGGTCCACCAACCCTTCTCCACTCCCAACCCCAGGGCGCACTGGCCCTGAGCTGGACAGCTGCCAGAAAGCAGGTGGCGGTGCATGGATCTCTCTGCCAGTCTCTGGTGCCCTTATCTTGGTCCTTGAGGCATAGTCCTGGTTCAAGGGGTGCTTCTCCCCTGCAACGGGTTGGGTGCCACCTCGTCGTTCTGGCCATGCACAATCAGCTCTTCCCTCATGTACTCCTAACAGTGAGCTACACTGCCCTGGACCCCACTCTGCTCTGCCCCTTCCTTCCCCAGCACCACTGCCACTGCCCTCCCTGCAAAGTCCCCCCCTACCCCCCCTTCTTAAGTATCATGTGGCCTTTTCCTGGCCTTCACCACCTGGTCTTCCCATTGGTGCACCAGCCAGAGGTTGCACATAGCGAATTTGCTTTCTCTGTCATTTATACCCAGGTCCACATTTACCCTGGCAAAATGGACAGCAACAGCCTGGTTCCAAACACCAGAGGTTGTGTTGGATTCCTGATCAGGGTGATTAGTGGAGGAAAGGGATCTCTCTTTCCCTCCTACCCCCCCTCCCTTTCTTCCTCCCTGTTCCTATACTCCCCCCTCTCTCAGCATTAAACATGGCCTGGGGTAAGAAACAAAAATATGTGCTAATAAACTGGGCTATAGAATCTGGGCAAGAGAGGGCAAAGCACCCTGTAAGGTCTCTGAGGTCCACGCTGGAGCCAAGCGGAAGACCTATGGGTGTAGGGGACTGTACTCTCCATTCTTGAAGATCCAAGGCTGAGGAGAACAAAGACCAAGGAAAGGCCTCTTTCTCTGGCCTGCAGGTCATTGCCATACAACCCACACTTCATTTCATTCATTTGCCCTGGCTTTCCTTCTCTCCTCCCTGTCTCTCTCCCTCTCTCCACTTCTCTACTTGGGGTTTCTGTCAGATATAGAAAAATTCAGTTTTTAAAAAGACATGCCTCTTCCCAAAGAGCACTTACTAAAAAAAGAAGGTCCCCGTCAACCACAGGCACCCATGCAGGTGACCAATATAATCTGGGTACTTGTGGGTGACCCTGTTCCAACAGTGCCTTCCTAATGCATCACAGACACTGTGTCTCCTCTGAAGCTAAGAAGGCACACATAAGACTTAGCCTGGCTGGCTCCTTTGAGAGTGCCAGTGAGAAAATATCTCTCCTCCTGGGCAACACAGGGAAGCTCCTCAGGTCAGTGGCCCAAGCAATATTTGTACAAAAAGGCCCCAGTAAGCAGCTGGTGCATTTGCAGCCCTGCTTTCAAAACAGGAGGAGTGGAATGGTGCCTATCCCATGAGTTCTACTGAACCGGGATCAAGGCAGAGTGCAGACCCCAGGTGCAGTCCTTGCCAGCACCCAGCACCCAGCACCCAACACTCCCTTCGGACCCTCTGCTCATTCCTCACACTCCAAAATCTTTTTCAAAAGCTGAGTGAGAAACTGTAATGGAGAAAGGCAGGCCAGTCCCCAACTTAAATGAAAGACAAGTTGTGTCCAAGTGCTTGTCATCTCATGTTTCTCGTAGCTCAACAAGGAAAGGAACTTTGCTGGGGTGAAGTTTTCCTCTGGCCTAGAAAGTTCTGATTGGCCCATGTGGCTGGCTGTGTACCAGGAAGCCTTTGGCCTGTTGACAGAGTTTTGACCTTTTCCCTTTCCCAAGGACAACCCATGCAGGGTGCTGTAGGGTGCAGCAGCCTCTATACAGTCAGGCCTTGGCACCCTCCCTGGCATGTGAGGACACAGTCCTGCTCACTTCCTTGAAAGCCCCCACACACAGGGAGGGTGGCCGCACCTGTGAGCTTTCACATTCACAGGAAAGGGCCTGGGCTTTTGTTGAGCAGTGAAGGCATCTTGAAAATGTCACCTGCCTTCTGTTGGACAATGGCATGTCTATTGGACTGGCTACCCTAGCCCAGGAGTTGAGAGCCTGCCAAGGGTCAGAAGCTAACATCTGGCCCTTGCCCTCCTGTAGTGAACACCTATCTTGTCCCTTGGCCATCCTAAAACTCTGGTTATCAGAAGGCACCCGCCCTTCCCTCCTCTTCCCAGGCAACACCCTGAAAGAAGGGAACCACACCCGAAGGCCTTCTGAGGCCTGGTGTCTCCTCTTCTTTGGCCCTGCCTCATTCCAGGCAGGCCGGAATGCAGGAGAGGCTGCTTCCACAGCCCCCAGTGAGTGCTTCTGCTCAATACCATTACAGGTTCCTGCTCCCAACAACGCAGAGACAGAAACATCTGGCAAGCTTCTTTAAGGCTCTTTCATGTCTTTGGACTTCTCGCTAGTATTCTTCTTTTACTATCTTCTTGACCCACTCATCAAAATCCTTGAACAACCTTATAATCATTATTTTGAACTCTGAATGCAGGAGTTAGCTGGCTTCCATCCCATTTCTTTTTCTCTGCATCTTGGCTGCTTCCTGGTTTGTTTCTAGACATTAGGTAGATTTTTCTATACCTCCTTATTAATTAGCCTTTCCTGTGGCTCAGCCTCCCCAGTTACCTGAGCTGGGCCCTCCAGGTGTACCTGTGTGTGCTGTGTGTTGGGTCTTGTTATAGTTGAGCCTTGATTGCTGTTGGCATCAGTGGATGGAACTAATGTCCAAACAAACTGTTGGTGAGGACCAGCTGCACCCACAGTGGGAGAGGTGCTGTGCATGAGACATTCCTATGGAGCAGGACTTGTTTCTGGAGGATTTTGTGCTCATGAGTCTGCCCCTGGAGAGTGTCCCTTCTGGGTATGTAGAGTGTAACCTGGAATGCTCTAAAGCTGTCTAGCTGGTGTCCTGGCTCCCAGGAGGTACATAGTCAACCTCATCCTGGGGCTGCTCAGCAGGAGCTAGGGAGCTGCCTGCAGGTGGCTTCTATTGTTATTGGGTTTGGAAATGCCCAGGAGAGACCCAGACATGAAGCAGGGCATATTGCTGCTAGCACTGGACTTGGGCATTTATCAATATTTGTGAAGCATGCTGACCCCAGCTGCTGCTTGTTGGAGAGGTTTTAGAAAAGTATGAAGCCTGAGCCAGGTCAGGCCATTCATTTGGAAAAGTACTGCAAACAGTTTGACTGGTGCTGCCAATTAGATTTGGTAGGGTGTCAGAAAACTACCAATTTAAAGGAAAAAGTTGGGGCCACACTGATCTGGTCGAAACACAGGTATGAATGCTAGCAGCTCTGTGAAGAGGGAGATCCTAGCACAGGATCAATGACCCCTGTGAGCACCCTCATTGGGGAACAAACTGACCCTAAGTTCCTGCCCCAATGCCAGCCAATCCAGTTCCTCCTTGACTGGCCATGGAACCCTCAAAGCTATCCAATAAGGGTTATGTGGGATTCCAGCAGCCTCCGAAGTCACTCAGCCATCATCCCTCCCCCCCCACCCCCCAGTTTTCATAATGTAAAATTACAGGACTTTTTCTTCTCAGCTGTGGAACCATGTGCTGGGGGTTTCTAATGTGAGCCAGGACCCCTTTCTTCTCATGGGAGGCCTCTGTAGGTGAGAAATCCCTCCTGATTGAAAAATCACAGCACATGTAGATGTGGGGCCAGTCATTCTGCACTTCTGGCCTCGAACCAATCCTGATGTCCTTTCTTCTTCACTAGTTGTAGGACTTGCCTCATTTCAGCAGATCTGTGTTGTATATATCATTGTGATGTGGGAGGTGAGGAGTACTGGTGTTTACCTGTGCCACTATCTTGGTTCTTCCTCCTATAACTTGTATTTTATTGTAGGGTTTTCAACATGCCCTGATTTTCTTTTCAGATGAAACAAACACACAAACAAACAAACAAAAAACAATTTATTTTTATGAATCAATTGTCTAATGTAATCTTAATAGTTCAGTTTGTATGAATCATCACTTTAAGCCTATATACATTTCTTGGCCCCAAAGTGGAACATTCTAACATATGTCAATAAAAATGAATTCTGCAGAAACTCTTGAAGAGAACACCGATATTGAAAATGGTAATCTAAAAGAAATATATGCTGAAATATATGCCATTTCCCTAAGGTGACTATGATTGTTTGGCACATCACTTATCCCATTAATTTTTATAACTGCAATAATTCTTTAATATTATCAAATCAGTTTCATGTGTGGTTTTTCTACACTTTGGAAATAACTGTGTTTCACTCATATAGTTTCTTACTGATATGTTTCATTAGTTCTTTAAATTTTAAAACATTTTTGACTCACTGGCAATCTTTTCACTTTTATTAAATTCATGACTATTTCATTGTAAATACTTTTATCTAACTTTGAAATGTACAATTCTAAAATATGCCATCTTTACACTGTACTTTTTACACCACTCTGAACAAAATCTCCTTCCATCCTTGCATTTTAGAACATTTCCTAAGAAGTGTTCTCCACCTGAGGGACGCCATCTTGCTCCTTCCCTTTCTCCTCTTCCACATCTCATATCACCTCTGTTTCTTGAAGTAAGTGATGACCTCCATGCACCCCCACTTTCACAATATGCTAGATTGACTTGATCTACTTTCATTATTTTTTCACCCACACATTAAAATGATTATGCATTAAATCCACATAGTTGCAGCACATTTAAATGGAACAAGTGCACAACTTTTATAAATCTCTTTATCATGGCAACCAAAACAAAATTGATAATTTTTAAAAAATTTTCCAAACTATAAATTGCCTTCACAAACTATTTATACCTTCATCATGTTCAATTTATAAAACTACTTACCACTCACTGCCTTCCATTAACTCCATTAACACAAAACCAAATATGTTGATTATTTAAAGTTATTCAAATGCCCTCTAGAAATAAGCAAAGTTATAAATAAACATGTCTCCTATATGATGAGAAATTACATGCATTACTTTCTCTTACTTTATTTCTGTATTGTCATCTTTGATTTCTATTAAAGTGTACTCAGGTAACATAGAAATGTTACTACTTTGGAAATTATACATTCCATAATTCAAAGGGGTTGTTTATTTTACTCATAGTCTGTATTATTTTTATTATTTTTCAATTAAAGTGATTGAAGTAAAAATTCTCAGTATTGATCCATGTATTTACTTACATAGTTTTAAGAATTTCATCTCTTTTATTTTTTAAGTAGAATCTTTACATAACCTTTAATATGTTTACATCACTTGGCTGTTCATATTTAAATGTGCCCATGAATATAACTTTTATAATGATAGCACTTTGGTTATCATAAGTGCTTAAATTCCATGCTATCCCAAAGTCAACATTGGTTGTATAGCATAACTCAGGGGATAGTAATTGACCCACATAAACAATTTTGGTAAACAAATCTGGTATTACTTTTGTAAACAAATCCCAATAAGATTTCTGCCACTCAGGGGCCCTGACACAAAACAAAAGCCATAAGAGCCCTCTGAGTACTCTGAGTCTAAAATATTTCCTAGAGATCTATGCACCACTGCCTCATCCCAACATTCTAGATTTAGTTAATAACCCTTGGTTCCCTTGATTTTTTAATGAATAAAAGCATTGTCTGCTACCCCGACTAATTTTACATAAATTGCCACCATTATTTTTCTTTTCAACATTCTTGTGCATAATAGTGCTTACTTTTCCTTAAAAATCTATTATATGTACCAAAAAAAAATCACTACCTGATAAAAGAGGGAGTTTGTGTTATTCAGAGGCATTACTCAGCACTCAGGAGGCATGCACATAATATCTGTTGGAAGAAGAAATTAAAGAATAATGTCTACACAAACTAAATTTTGTTGTGTTTTGTTGTGTCTAACTACATTAGACAATAGGAAAAAAGGGATAACCATCAATTATTCTTCTTAAGTCAAACAAATGGATCTCTGAATTAAACAAAGATTATGAGCCAAATCCAACTCTTAGCTTCTACAAAAGCCTAAAGATGAAAATAAATTATAAGGGTCAATGTGTAATGAGCGCCTTCAATAGAAAGAAGCCAAAAGGACATTGAGCAGATCAAGACAACATGAGGAATCACCTCACACCTGTCAGAATGGGAATCATCAACAAATGAAAAGTGTTAGCAGGCATGTAGAGAAAAGGGAACCCTAGCACACTGATAGTGGAAATGCAGATTGGTGAAGTCATTGTGGAAAACAGTATGAAGTGTTCTCAGAAAATTGAAAACAGATCTTAAATATGACCCTGTCATCATGATCCCAGTTGTGGGAATATATTTTTTAGAAACCTGAAATACTCATCAGAAAGAATGCATGTCTCCCTGTATTCATAGTAGCACAATTTACAATAGCAAGATTTGGAAAGCAGCTAAGTGCCTATTGCAGGGGAATAAATAAAACCAAAGGAACAAACAAACAAAATGTGGTACAGTTACACATTGGAATACACTAGGCAGAAAAAAACGGGACAACTCTTACCATTTGCAAAGCATGGGTGGATCTATAGAATATTATGCTAAGTGAATAAGCCAGCCAGAGAAAGACACATATTGAATGATCTCATTCACATGTGGAATGTTATAAACAAAAATGGGGCCAGACATGGAAGCATAGACTGTCTTTGGAATCTCAGAGGAAAGGCAGGAGAGAGTGAGTGGGTGGTGGGTGGGAGGTTATCAACCAAAGACCTTGCATGCATGTATGAATAACCCACAGAAGCAGGCAATGGTGGTGGTGAGGATCTGGGGCAGGGATCTGGGATGGCCTGAAAGGGTTGATAGGGGGAAGCAAATGGACATATGTAATACTTCCCACAATAAAGATTAAAAAAAATAACACTCCTAAGAAAAAATGGAAAGAAAAAAAGACATGTTATTCTTTGGTCAGGGCACAGAGACTGATTTCACTTCATAAGGCCAGGAACCTAATATTACCTCCCACCTGTAGGTTCTCAATTCTTTGACGTGGGCAGTAAACACATTCCAATTTTCTCAGACACCTACCCTTGTCAGGACAGAACACCTGTGACTTTTTCAAATTTACTTCACTGCTAAACCAGGATCCATGGAATTTGACCCAGAAGTTAGCAACCCTGACTGTCCTGGTTTACTGCCTTGTGGATAGCTGGACATGAGCTGACCTCTAGGCCAAGCTCCATGTAAGTTCCATGCACAATAATGTTGAGAATAGGGTAGTAATTTAGGTAAAATTAGTAGAGGTAGCAGACAATCCTTTTATTCATTAAAAAATCAAGCCAACCAAGGGTTAGTAGCTAAATATAAATCCATGGGGATTCTAATTACCCAGAGACCTGTGTAGAGTCCAGGGTTCCAGTCTCTGGCAGAGGTCTTATTTGGGCACTGAAGGTGCCTTCCATCTCTAAGTCCCAATGCGAAGGAACCATTAGCCGAGGATGCTCTCTGTGCCTCTCAAAATGGACT